>JALDNG010000019.1:365000-965000 GCA_024349245.1 Neodontobutis hainanensis
TAAGGGCGCCTGACATGTTCTTACTGCATCATAAATAAAACCCGTGAGCGTTTACCTGGTCATGAACGAGGAAGTGTTCCACGTCTTTGTACGCCTGAGTGAAGCCGTGTTTTATCACCAGTTCACACCAGCGATGTCTGACCTGAAAGACAAAGCACATACAAGCACCACTATTAGAGTCATGGATACAAATGGATATTAATGGATATTGCACCATTTTCACATGTTCATAACAAAAACCTGTTGCAAGTTCTGTTTAAATGGAAAACTGAGGTTATATTGTAATATGGAGACCTGAAACCTAAGAGAAAATACACTTCCTTGGCATTGACAAAATAAAAATTATGTTATTATAGCATTCTGTCATTGTGTCTACAACAGTAATGTGTGAATGAAATATGTCTGTACCATCAGGTTGTCATCACATACATTCCCCTAGAATTGCTCCTGTTTTATTAGATTTGAACATAAAAACATGGCCTAATGAAATATTCAATAGAGAAAGAAGAAAATGACATGGATCAAATAAACTCGAGTCAGATCCAAATGCAGGTCGCAGGTGAGCCACTGAGACATCCACTAATCTGACACTTTTGAGTCGACCATGATTTAGATGAACTAACCTTTTTCTTGTCAAAGTGAAAACAGATTTTGACAGTGTAACGTTGACTTGGTGATTTGGGAATTGGTGCTAAACAACTGTTGATTATTGGCTGAATTAAAATATATTCATGCAATAGGATACAGCCAGAGGCAGGCCTAAAGGAAATAAATATATTTAGTAATACAGTCAAAATGAAAGAATGACAAAGCACACTAACAGAGCTAATTACATAAAGTCAATGTACACAACAAATCAAAATGAATAAGCATACAAGCTCAAACTATTTCTAACAGTAAATTAAAATCAGACACCAACCATAATTTACACAAACAAAAGTGTAAACACATTTTTATAGTGTAATGTTGCATTATTAAGACATAAACATTTGTCTTTTCACTTATGCAAAACAACACTGTGAAAAAAAATCTTTTGTTTGTCTGGTCAAAATGTGTCATTATTGTGGCCATTAAAAATCATATACTTTGAGAACTTACTGTAAAAGACTTAAAGGCTTTGGAGATCAAACTATAAGATAGTCATATTCATTTTTTTTTTTACAGTCGAAAACTTCTTAAAGTAACTTAATCCCAATATAACTGTGATACTATTAAATCGGAATGCTCTGTGCCCAGTCCCAGTGTGTGTTTCCGCTGTGCGTGCACTTCTAGTGGGTGTATGCACAGTTGTGTGAAAGCTAATGCCTGGCCTTTCTTCCCAAGGATCAATAGGAGCTCTGTTGCCGCGGTTACAGGAGAGATCAGAGACAGGCTATGTCCCCGCCTTGGCCATCATCCTTCATCATGGGTTATGTGTGTGTGTGTGTGTGTGTGTATGTATCTCAAAAGTAAAAAAGACTTATTTAATTAATACTTAAAGTTTAATTAAAGGAGGAGTAGGAGGCATTGCTAGCTTTCTGTCAGTTTTTCACTGTCAACATTACATTTCACTGTTAAAAACTAAAAATCAATGTTCTTGTTTCCAATTGAATTAAAGGTGATGAGATGCCAGTTGACTGCTTGTTGCAAGAGGAACTGCGTCAGCGTTGTTAATACTATATAATGGTGGTGCCTGTTTGTACATCACCCCTTCTTTTTTGTGAATACAAAACAAAATCCCTGGTCTTTTAATGAAATGGTTGCTTGTTTTCATTATTTTGATCCTTTCTTTTTTCTCAGTTGGTTTTACCATCTGAAGCATGGCTAAACTTGTGTTTCATTGGTTTTGGGAGAATTCAATCATGGTTTTGTAATTGTTAACAGACACCCATCAAAACCAGTCCCAAGTCTTTCCCTTGTGCACTTTCTCCATCCCCTGTTTTAATTTTAGATTTATGGAGGATCATTTCTGTGGCAGCAGCATGTCCGTGCCCCCAAAGCCTACTCGGTGGCAGTTTTCTGTGAGAGAAACATGACTTTTGACCCAAAGTATTTGCTATCCCTCTGGTGACCACATCTATTTCTCTTATTCTCCAAAAGCATCCATTGCAGTTTGTTATAACATTGCTCTAATTAGTTTTTTTCTGCCTCCATACACAAGGGTGGGATGGAAGTGATTGGTTCTGTATGCACTCGATGTTCTGGAGGGTCCTCAGATGGTAGTGATTGGGGTTGTTTTGTGAGGCTGTGTGGAGGGTAAGCATCCTAGCGTGCTGTTGGGCCCGGCCAAGGAAACCACACAGCTCCACCAGCAGCACTGAAGCACTCCTCTACCCTGCATTTTGGTTTTTCTTCATCCCGCCCCACTCATTTTATTCTCTTTTTTGTACATTTTGTGCCTCCTTTAATATTTGTCTCTCCTCATCTTTTGTTGATCCCCTTTTATCTAAAGTTGGAGAAGGATTTGTACTTTTAAGTCTGATCTAAGTTGTGTGGAAGTCTCTCTGTGTTTTTGATTCAGTGGAGTTATAAAAACAGATGTGTGCTGAAGATGTGTGGCTGTTTCTGTTGGATTCCAACTTATATCTTATGAAAAAAATGTCACTGTCTTTGAGATAATCCATTTTGCTGGGAAAAATGGCAAAGTAATAAAATATCTTCAGGTCAGTGCTTTAATCCTTGAGCTGTTTTTGTTTAAATAAGTAACTAATTTATTTTGATGAACTTTGATGCAGTTTGTGCAGGTTACATTCCTTTTATCAAATAAAGTAATACAGGACATCAGCAAGTCATTTATCTCGAGCATTTGTGTACGGCTACAGAGTTAACATATGGCTACGTGTACAGCTCGCTGCTCGTTTTCCAATGGTTCATGGCCATTGTTTCAAACACTGTGACCGCAATAACAGTCTATTGGCTAAGATCTCTCGATTAATTAAAAACATTACATACTGACGACATACCAAATAATATGTACCATCAATCGCAGTAACTACATTACAAGACACTGCTTGTAATGGAATATTGTGATCTATCATGTTATGCACCAAAATATTGGGTCCAATTAGAGCCTTAAATCACTGCGGCTCCATCAAGTGAAACATTTAGTCCTTGTTTTGAACTAATTTAGCTTTAGTTTAGCTCTTGGTTTAGTTTGAAATTCATTTAGTTCTGATTTAGCGTTATGTTTGACCAGTGGATGTTGCTCCAGAATTTTGTGTTTATATGTCAAAGAGAACTTAACTATTTCATTATAGACAACATACCTATCTTCACCTCTAACACCTATCTTCTTAAATATCGATATATAATATTGTTTCAAATATAGCACTTAGTTTTCTATGTATTTTGTATCCATTACTCAAATCGAATGAGTCTGGAGTACTCTCTCTTTGTTCCTTAGTGTCTGTATGTTTTTGCTCAGACAAGAATCAGCTCAGTTTATTAGTCCAGTTGTATCAGTGTATGATGAGGCCCCTTCTGAAAAATGCTTGTAAAACACAGAGCCCCTCTGTAACAAAGAATGTTCATTTCTGAAGTTGCTCATATGTTGTTCATACATTCTCACTTACTGGAATGCCTGCTTTGCACTCATGTGTTTTAAATGATATGACGCCAACAGAGTCACCCTACATCCCGGATAACTAATTAGCTTTGATCCTATGGAGAAGATTGTGTTAAAGTGCCAATAATGTGCTTTATATTTTGTTCTGTTCTCCCACAGAAACTCTTGTGTCAGCTCACCACAGACGAGGAAGATACTGCGCCTGCTTTATTGAAGCATTTGGATGTACCACCGACCGAGTACCATCTGAAAGTCCTGAGAAACGTATTTAATCTTCATTTTCTTATCAAACCCTTTTACTAAGACCAGAATGCATAGAAGATAAGGATGGCCTGAACTGTGTTTTTAGAGGCTGGCAGAGCTACAGGAAAATGTTGGAAAGAGTTGCAGCCTGTCTTGTGACATGAGTCAAAGGTAAAACAAAGACAGCAATGACTTTGAAGTAGACGAGCTGTACAGTTCTAGTAACATACAGTTAAGAAATTAACTGTCAGTAAAAGAGAAGTTGATAATAAATATATATATAAAAAATCTTATTATTTGCAGATGTTTGTGTGACAGCATTCAGGCTACATCAGAGGCATGCATTCCTCTTGTCACTTGTCCCGAAGCAGCTTCTCTCATTGAAGCCCTACTGCAGAGACCATCCACCAGTGTAAAAGCAGGCCTGAGTGAAGACTTCCTCAGTGGTATAAGCTCTGCATATTCATGGTAGTGCTTCAACATACGTTTTTATGATTTTTATGCGACAAAGTCAGCTATTTATCAAGCACTTTAGTGTTTGTTTATTTTGTTTATTTTTTCTTTATCTCTTTGACAGCCAGCGCCTTTCGTTGGAGGAGCATGCTGTAGTCTCTCTGTGGTGTCACAGTCTGTCCAGTCTGGAAGAAGCAGTGTTGAGCCTGCTGGAGTCTGTTCTAGCCAACAAAAATTCTACAGCACAGAAGTTAGAGCAGCAGATTGCAGAGTCATTGCTGGTGGGTTTTATGTTAAAAGATAAAAACACATCATGCAAGAGATAACCTAAAAACACATATACACAAGTGTAAACATGTGGACAGTGTGATTTGTGTCTAGAGATTTAGTGTTTTGTTTATATTGGCATCTAGTGGCTACATGGCAGACTGCACGGTAGCTCTGCATGAGCCTGCTGTCTAAGAGCAAACACAATTTTAACATGCGTGCAAGTTGCTGGTTCTGATCTCAGCACAGTTTGTCAGCATAGAAAAGGAAAGTAATATATATAATTTCATAAAATAAATGAATGTCTTTTGCTGTTTTATTGAGATGGCAACAGTCAGTAGTTAAACGGGAAATGAGTGTGGGAAAAGACAAACTGGCCCAAACTGAATCAAACCTGGGCTGCTCTACAAATGTCTCTTTCTACTGGGTTCTATGGGGCTTTAAACACTACAACAAAGTATGTTTTTATGATGCAAATGCAAAGAGTGTTACTTAAGGTCTGTTCCATATTTTTACTTAAAAGTAAAAAGTTTTGGAGGGATACATTGTTTCTACCTGTATTTTTAAATTGTGTAAAAACTGGACAGTTTAATATGTCCTTTGATTTACCAATGAGGTGTTATGCTATAGTACAGTTTATCATATGAAGGTAGTTGCTGAAAACGTTCCATTGCTGTTTGGTTGATCTTTATTGACTGCTTTTGCCTGGCTAACGCACACTTTTTGGCTCTGCTCTGCATACGTCTCACATCATTTGGCTTGGTCGTAACTATCTCACATCATTTGGCTTGTGCTGCGCAGACTTTGCTGTGCTGGGTAAGTACTAAGCCCTGTATCACATCTCAGCCTCTCTTTGCTTTCTCTAAACCGCAATCTTTACTTGAGCAAAAAATGAAGGTATTACTTATCTATTGTGAGAAAATGGCATCAATTCTGTGTTGCCGCTGTTTGTTATTAGTATTTTATTCCATAATAAAACATAAAAAAGACTGGTGAAACATATGTTGTCCAGTTAATAATGGCATCTGGTGGTGCAAGTGCGGATTAAACCCAACTCACACTCTTTTAAGAACTTTTGAACAGTTTTGATAAATCAATAACAGAACGCAATGGATCTTCCACCAGGGTCTGTAATTATCCACTAATGAATTGATAGTTGGACCTATGTCCTCCATTTTGTTCAATTATATACTACACTAACACATTACTCGATGCACCTTTTAAATTCCAATGAATGGCAAATGTGGCTTGTCATCTTGTGTTATTTGAGTACACCATTTTGTTAGTTGTGTCATTCCTGTTTTTCCTGTGGTGATGGTCTGCTTAAACTGTGTCATTCTGTGCACGTTTTACATTTAGACACATTTAGAAGTAGATTGGAATTCACAGTTGTACATGCAATTGCCCATACAATGAATTTACAGTACTTTCTTGTTGATTGCAGTTGACTTTGTAGCAAAACAAATTGGGTATGTCTGTTAGAGAGAAGGATTTTGTAACCATTGGAGTGAAAGAGGTAATCCATGACTGTTTACCTTATTGTCCAATCATGGATTTGTTTGTTTAAACTCATACATCTGTGTTTGACCTCAGGTTTTAGCACCTTGGCAGTTCACACGCACATGTATGCATTCCTGCTCTCAGTTGCCGGTTGTTTCGTTTATGATATTACATCTGGTTCAACGACAGTGGGAGGCGAACATTTATGATTCACCTTATGCCTTAAGGTTGTTTGGACGTCGATGTGCATTTTATGTGTCTGCTTCGACTAGTGTTACATACGTGTAACTGCCTCGCCTCTCCCCGTCTCCCTTTCACTCACTTGTTTAAACTGCAATCAAAAATGGGAAACATGAAATTAAACTCACATTCCTCCATTTTGGCCTGTCCCACCCCTTGTGATTCAGTGAGACACAGGCCCAATAACAATAAACACTAACTTCCTGCGCCTGGCTGCCAAAAACAGGATGTTTGTTTCGTGCTGTAATTGACCCTCCTTGAAGTGTTAGTGGTAAGGTATGGAGGACGATGTTAAAAACACCCATCTGTTTTTGCCGATGTAAGCCATGACAGTTTGCACACATGTAGGCACGCTGGCATAAAGCAGTGCACATAGTGTATAAGTGTCTGCATATGGCCAACACTCAGTTGAGAATGAAATAACATGATTTGAGGAATGTTAGTAAGACTGTGTAATGACGTAAAGAGAACACTGGGTGGAGCTCTTTGTCTAGATGTTTTTCTCAATTATTTCAAAGACTTGATTGGGGTAATTTGTCAAACTGGCTGCATTTGTATTATATTCAAACAATCATCAATCAGGCTGTTCCATTCAACTGTATTTATTTAGCTTCTATGGAATAGCACAGTTAGCCTAATTGTTGTATTTGAACAATATAATACATTGTCTAACATTTATTACTAATAATTTGATTTTATTTAGTTATTTGTTAACATTATTTGTACATTGTTAACAACAAGATAACATTAGTACCTTACCTTACGTTTGCCACAGCATCACTGATCACATTAGTAACTAGGTTCATGAATCACTTGGAGCTGCACAATGTGATTTCCAGTCAGTGTCAACAATAACTCTATATTTTCATCATACAGTTATTCTGCAGACATTCATTTACAGTAAGTCAAGATATCTGTGAAAATATAGTAAAAAAGATGAACCTGGATTGAAGTGAATTTTGTTTATTCATTCAATGCATTGCAATGATGTCAATTTAATGGTCAGGCTTAAATTAACCAAAGTCACATGCTTTTAGTTTTTGCTTAGTCCCTTTTTTGCCACGTCTGTATCAACAACAACCCCTTTCCAGTAAAAAATATTTTTAGACAAATCTCCTCATGTTTAACTGTTGCACTGGGATCAACAGTAACGCTTTGTAAAATGGCTTCACCGGACGTTCTGAGACAAACCTAAAGATGGCGCCGCCCACAGAGCCCGAGAGAATAAGGTGAATAGATTTGACGGTGAAGATCATGCCGTTTGTTTTGTGGTTGTCATGGATACCGAATAGATTTTCCGTCAGAAAAGATTAGCATTGTTTTAGCACAATTTTCTGTAGAAGTAAAACTAGGCCTGAACAGTTTTTATTAAAGTTGCTGAAATACAGCAAATGTTATGTAAAATGAAAAATAATAAGTTTTAACATTGTTCATTAATCATGATCTGCAATAAAGACTGTAAGTCATGTCCTTCTGAAAGACCAGATGGAAAATGTAATGAAAATGTATGAATGTCAGTGGGGAACATGGATTATTTTTTAGAAATTTAATGTCATTGTGCAATTTGTCAATTTAAAAGAAAATATTAAACACCAAGAAAGCCATTATTTATCAAACAGCACCGTACCTTTGTATAATTGCACTTTGCGAACTGCATTTGTCACTTAAAGGCTGTACGCTTGTTTAGGACAAAATAGAGGTCATTTTGATACATTTCCCTATATTTGTATATACTATTATAATTCCATCTTCGTTGATCGCTTCAAAATTCCCTGGTCATGACCTTTCTCTGTTTGTATGACATTTGAAGACCTACTTTTTTTTAGCCACGTCTGGAATTACATCTGGAAAATGGTGGTGGAAAAAAAAATTTAATGTCTAAAAATAAAAGTTGGTTTGTGAAGAGAGAATGTTTACGTCTGGATTCAATACAGCGACCAGTCTGCACACCGAAACACCTGAGTCTCATTACATTTACTACTGGACCCACAAAATGCCTAATATAATTCAAATAAGTGTAAAAACTTGTATGTATCAAATTTTCTGGAACGATGGATCTTAGCATCAACACTCTCGCTTTCCTCCAACAGCCGCCAAAGCTCAGATCCAGACTGAAAAAGCCCCCACACCCACAAACAGCGTTAATAGTTCCATTAAGGAACTGTGTGCAGTACTAAAACATTGAAGCGAATACTTGAGGGATTTTAGTCAGTAATGGTGGCTGTAAAGAAAAGAGCCGCTATTACAACAGAATTTACTACACATTACTAAACGCTACGCCATGGGAAGAGAAGGGAGAGGCAAACTACCGGAGTTTATTGCTGCAAGGGATTATGGGGCTCGGATGCTTCACATATGCACACATGTTGAAGCATGCACATGGATACAGCCACATACAAGTCAAACAGAGAGTAAGCATACATACAATACGTTCTAGAAATATTTGTGTTTTTATGACGTTTTTGACACATTTTTTTGACACAAATGTTCAACATGAGTCATTAATATTTAAACCATAACTCTAAACTCCTTTTGTTGCACAGAATGTTCTCAATAATTCATCTGGTAATGCACTTACTGTACATGATGCCAAACATGGAAACACATAAATGTCTCGAATAAAAGTTTCTGTGTAGAGTTAGCATGTGCTCTCTGTGCAGCCAGTGGTTCTTTTTCTGGGCACTCCCCTAAAGTCCAAGCACATGCATGTAGGATTTGCTTTGTTTTTGAAAAATGTACGTTTAGCAGTCTTTTTTCTGAAACGTCGAATACGTTTATGAGAAGAACAGTACTACATTTAAAGTAGTGCTTCTTGTTTTCGCCTGAGAAAGCATTCTCTGTCATCCTATAGACAGGCAGGAGTCTGTTTGCCACAACTTTCAGAAAGCAGATTCCACTGATGGGACCAACAGCAGAGGTGTTATGAAAGTAGTATGGTACGGTATGCTTTTTTGGGGATGTTGAAATTGACTAAACCTCTAACGTACCGCCTCAGTGGAGACAAGACTTTAATATACATTTTAAGCAAGCATCTCAAGTCAAACTTATGCTGAAGACGGTTCCTCCTGTCTGTCAACAAAATGCATAAAATCATGAAGAACAAGAAAAACATCCTATGTTTTATATGTACATCTATTAGTTTACCTTCTGAACACTACCAGAACTGCAACATCTTAAAGTAACTTAGAAACTGGGTTGGCACAAAGACGTGTCCGTGACATTATCTTACCTCAGCATCTTGCTTCTGCAAATTGTACGTTTTCTGCAGAGTGAGCATTGTTGCATTGCTTATTGTCGTCTCTTCAAGGAGGAGCTCGAGGAGCATCACCAGCTGCTCCGACGACAACTGTGGAGACACAATGGGATCTGTTATAACTAAATCACCTCGCAATAACCCCACATTCATGACATCAGCAAGTTCAAACTACAAAACCAGCTGAAGTATCAAGACCAGCAGAATTATATTGCCTCTTAATTGGATGCAGTGGCTTCTATTGCAACACATTTCCATCGACTTTATTATCTACAAGTTTTATTTGCTTTTTTCAGTGCTCGTGAGACTAATAAACACCTTATCAAAATCTGTCAGTTTATTAATGCAGCCTTTTAAATGGAGGAAACTGCAGCATAATAAAAGGGAGCTGAAAGGGTAATTACATAAATATGGTAAACCGAGTGCATTTTTTCCACACCATTAATATCACAAAGAAAAGGGCACACAAGCACATATTTAGAGAGAATATTTCAACCAAGTATGAAGTGATTCAAAATCTTAGATGAGCATTTGCTGCCAGCGAAGAATAAAAGAACACACTCGGATTGTGTTATCCCCAGGTAAACTGAGGAAAAGGAAAGCTATTTTCCTGTGATGACTAACGTCTTCGGGGAACGAGGAAAGTCAGCTGTGAACTGGGAGGATTATTTGGAGGATGAATGTGGGCAGCGATATGAGAGAGCGCCGTGTTGTCAGGGGAGAGCCGTGCCCAGCCTTGCCTGAGCTCCCAGTGACATTCTCTCTCTGGTCCCAGACTGGGACTCAATTAATGACTGAGGGGCCCCTAGGGAGCCATGTGAAAATAGGTAAGTGTGTGTAACTAAGAGCTGCAGAGCGTGAGGAAGATCTTGACTCTTTCAACCAGGAGACACTGATTCTTTCCTTGAGTTATTATTGTTTTGCTGTCAATCCAAGACTAAGTTGTGAATTTTATTGGCAACACAATTACACAGCTGACTACTGCTAGCAACCACGCTACTGCCCTTATAACCACACGAATAATACAGTTTATCCTTCAAATTAACCACTTAAACTGTAAAAAGTACCCTTCAAAATGTGACAAAAGTGAGCCAATGTAGCTACTGATGCTAGCAAAACAATATAAATATAAATACTATATAAATATAGCAGAAACTTGGAAAACAATAAATTCCTGGCTTCAGTATAATTTTCTAATGTTTTAATAATTAAACCTGGATCCAACCCTCACTTTCACACAAATTCCTCAGCCATCATTTATTTGGTCCACCAGTTTTCTACTGTCTATGGTTGCCTCAGAGAGAAGCTGCTGGAAATAACAAGCTACATCAAGAAAGTATTTAGCATGTTGCTGCAGGAGCTTAGGCAATAGCACCTAGGCTCAAGTTGGCAAAAGCTCAAATCAAACATGGCTATTACTTGCTCTATACACACACAGGGCGTCATTTAACTCAATAAAAACTCTGATATCTAGTCTTTTCCTTCATCTCCTGTCGACTATGGCTGCGCTCTGCTCCCTCCCTCCATTTTGTGAGTGTTTTCCAAAGTGGCGTCTCCATCTCTAAAGGGGTCTCTATGGGGCCCACCATGATCCCACTCCCATTCTTTGAAAAGTGAGAGGTCCACAGCAATTAAACACCGCAGTCCCCCTATCCATGTCTCACACACGACATTTATCTGTAATTTCTGCCTGTGTTGTGTTTGAATGTTGCTATGGAAGTAATCAATACGTCTGCTCTACAGTCTCCAAAACAAATCTCCAGTCAATAATGATAAGTAACTTTGTTATAACTGCACTCAAACACACAAGTATGTGCTTCAGAGATTTCTATGGTCTTCATCAGATCATATTCAAGAGCTTTTTTTGAAAAGGGACTGCACAGGGGAGTCAATATGGCTTTGTAGCATCTATTTTAGGCTAGTTCCATTATTTAATTCAGTACATACAATGTTGAACAGACCAGGGTACGTTTTGCCATAAAACTAAATTTATAAATATGTTTAAGATGATGTTACAATAAAATAAACATTTTCTCAAGTCACTCTAACAGCTTTACATTCATGTAATTGTGGTACTAAACAATCTATGCATAAAATCCATGATTATATGAAAATGGATCTTATACAAATCAACGTGTAACTTGTTGCTCTATTACAGCACTAGAGGATAGTCCATGTTGTTTAGTAAAGCATCCATCACGCATCCTTCTGTGTCCTTCCTCGTAATCCTAATGTGGATCCAGCCCTATCGATCAATACTTCCCGTGCATTTTCCGGATAAACACAGAATAATTGCTGCTCCTGTAACTAGCATAAAACATGATTAGTGAAATCTAATACAACGGTTATGATTACAAATGTCTTTCAGCGAGGTTTGGCTCACTGCGTGTTTGCACGAGTGGGCGGGAGAAAGGGAAAGAGAAGAGCAATTATAGGGGAAAAGGTGAACTCCATGGCTGAGTAGTCCTTTATTAATGGGTAGAGGCTCACAACACTTACAAAACAGCCTGTCCCAATACACATGCACATTCCCGAGTCACAACCAGGTCATGGCCGACTCTAAAGGCAACCTTTAATAGTGCAGTGGTGAAAGCACTTTCCCATTGAAGGGAGAAACCGATCCCTCTCATGTGAAAGACCTCTGCAGAGTTGGGACACATTTCATTCCATATACGCTTTGTGCGATTGTTCCTCATCCACACATTGTATTTAAAACAATACACTACCATACCCTCCCGCAGCCACTGGCCACTTACCCCAGCATCTACTGTATATTTTGAGCCGAGCATTGCGAAGGACCAGAGGGAAATATGCAGCTAAAAACAGCCCTTTCACAAACTGACCTCTAAACTTTGACAGAACAATGACACAAGCATAGCCCCGTTGACTGACAGCTCAATGAGGACAGCAGAGTAAACACTATGAACTATAAATGAATCAAGTATATATAGATAGTGTGGGGTGTTTGTACAGTGGAGTTTGTGTTATGTCATGTTGGTCTAAATCTGTTGGTTTAGGTCACTAGCCGTGTTGTTAGGGTTGGACAAAATTAAAGATATAGTTATGTATTTTGTAAAAGGGTTGTATCCACTTATAGACAGCCTTCCAAAGTGCGTATTATATCAGTTGCTTTCCTGTCGTACTCTTCTACTTGAGGCCTGAACTCACTGCTCCATTCTGACCCAGGCCTGAGACTAAATACCTAACAACATGTCACATGCTGCCTTCTGCGTCATCGAGAAGGGCCTTTTATTTATAACAAGCACAATGTTTTGTTAGCCATGTGTAGCACAACACTAAGAATATACAGTAACCTTTGCTGCATCTTTTTCTGACTTTGTATATTGGCATCTTCCCAATCGTCAGTAAACCCTTATTTAAATTTGGAGTATGTTTTTACTTGTTATTGGCTTCTTTCAGTTCACACCAGATAAGAAAGTTATACATTTAGCTCAGTTTGTTAGCAAAAGACCATGGTCTAATTTGGGTTCAAAATGCAAAGAACTAGACATTTAGGTTAAGTGCATTAGGCATTCCACTCTTTACGTTCATGTTTTTAGTTCATTTAGATGCCGTTTCAATTAAACTGGGCTGGGACACACATTTTCAAACGCTATTATAGTACAAGCTTGGTGTGCACTGAGGCTTATATGGCAGGATTAACATTTATTCAAGTGAAACACACAAACACAGCAGCTGTACCAGAGTTTGTAGAGCCAACACAGACCTATAAGACAAGCCTCACTAGAAAAAGGACTGTAGATTTCAGCAGCCACACAAGCTACTTGAAATTGTCAAGAACCACTAAAATGCATAACAATGCCTCTGTAATTACATTTTTAGAAATTCTTAAAAAATCAAGTGCTGTTATGTGATCTCTGAGATACTACCACATTAAATTTTTCTCAAACCACGGCGCAGCTGATGGTGTTTAAATGAAATCAATGCCACACAGATTGCACCTTCAAGATGTTCAAAGCAGTTGTGTAATGGCTCTAACAGCATCATCTGCGCTCCTCTGTCAAAAACACACTGTAATACGAGTTTTAAATGTGCGTCAGTTCATGTGTGTGAGCGTTACGTTATTCTTCATGCTACTGATGCTGCGGAGCCTGGTGGTGAAGAACTACATAAATGTGAAGGCGTGTCGAAATATGATATAGTTTACAGTAATATTTCGACACAGACTGAGTTCTGAGCTCTTTATTTACTCGACTTGAAGCAAACATGTAAATCTTTTAACATTTTTTTCCACTCACTTTCCAACAGTACTTTACTATTTCCATGGCAACGGCATTCGGTACCACTCTGTGTTTTGTACAGTACATAAAGAGCCTGTGTCCTTTGCTAAGAGCGGTTCTTTTATGAATCGACAAAAACAATGTGAGTATCTGCAACTATTCCATTCTTTCAACATCTTAAATATTTTATACCCATGCCATTATACTGCTGGTAATCATGAGCTGATTCCCACCATTTGATATTATGTGTGCTCAAAAAAAGGCCACACTTTTGCGCCTAAGTCGTCTAATTGATTAAACAAACATACTTTTATAAATATGAAATAATGTTAGAAACCCAAGCTCTTTCAAACCACATTTTAGCAGCTTAACATTTAGGGTTGATTGAAATAATAATGTGTCATATTGTGAACCTGATCTGGTGCCACTCATTAATTAACAGTCAATAATCTTCCCCTAAACTCCAAAAACCCAAGCCCCGTGCTCCTGTGTCTTTATAAACCTGTTGAAAAATGTTTAAACAACAAGAAGACTATAAATCACTCACAGAAAGAGACCAAAGGGATCAGGTCTAAAAGTGGCAGGTTAGACGTATGGTCCATAAAATCTATATAATCACTCTAAAGAACAGAAAGAAAACCTCTTTGTTTGCCCTTGGCACCTTTAAAAGGATCCAAAGGTGTTGCTAATGCTTTCTACCCCCTCCCCCCCTCCCTCCTCTGTCCCGCTGTGGACGGTCGGTGCTTGTTCCGTCACACTGCATTATAAGGTTTGGCAACATTGAATAACTGTGACATTATAAAACCAAGCTGTGATTTCAGAGAGGCTGCTGAATTGTGGATTAGTGTTTGTGTGTGTGCCATTTAGCCACTCGGCAGCCTTTTATTTGAGTCTGACCACAGGCTCGTAAAAATCACGTCCTGGCACCAGCAGCTAAAGCCCTCAGGTACTAAGGTTTCACGCGCTCTTTCCCTGAAATCCCTCCCATTCTGCTGGACTCTCAATGTGTCTGCTTCCCGTCTCCATACCAACTACCCTTTCAATCTTCCTTTTACCGGACCCAATTGTGCGTCTGGCTGCTCCAATTAAACCCTTCCTTTATCTCTTTCGGCCCCGTCCGTCTTTATCCTGCTGTTGATTTAAGAGGCTAAACATTTATCAGCTCTAAATGCGTTGTCAAGCTTGGGTTTGGAGTCAACACTCTACGGCGAGCAGCTGTTAAGGCTCTTCTTCACAGCCGCGACAGCGCAAATGGCATCGCAAATAGTTACACTTTTAATTAGGCTGTTACTGCTACAGCTGCACACGATTCAAATGTGATACAAAACAGGGCAGATGGTAAGAAATAAAAGGAGAGAATGGAAAGCCAAATGACACCATGTGCAGAGACTGATTTGGAACGAAAAGGGAGTTTATACGTTTTAAAATCATTCTATTTATCAACACAGTGACACATGAGAGTATAACAGAACTCTGAATTACAGTTTTCAGTGGTTCTCTGATGCTCTTAAAAGGCGCTATGGAAACCTCTCATCTGGAACAAAATGCAATTCAGGCTGAACACCACAACGGCTCATGACTCCATCTAGTGGTGGTGGTGCTCAATAATAGCTAACACATTCAGTCAAGTGTGTCAGAAACCAACCGGCCAATCATAACAGTTTATCTAAAGCAATATTTTAAACAGTTTCTTCTGTGAATGTTGCGACTGTTCCATGGATTTTGATTGGTTTAATGCAGATGTAGTTTGATCCGTATGAATTTGTTCATTTGAAAATGGACAAGTCACATTTTTCATATAGAACAGAAAAGAAAATAGGATAGTTGGAGAGGCTTAGATACTGGATATTGATATCACCAGGAAGAAAAATGATATGAATGAAAATTAAATTCAGCTTCTTCTATCTTATTCTTCTTCTTTTTATGTACTCACAATATATCAGTACTTTTACCAAGTCTGATACAGATTTTTATACAAGCAAGACTGAAGATAGAAAATCACCAGACAACAAAAAAAAAGGAATATTTCTCCTTTATATTTTATAATTGTTTAGTTAAATACACAAATTGGATATTTTAGTCAGTATCCTAAACCAGAACTGCAGTACTCAAGTATGTTAGCTGCTGTGTAAAACACTAAAGCTTTCCCATGGTTTTGCATGGCCATCAAGCCCTGTGTATGTAACCTTGCATTTGTGCAATGTCTATGTTTATAATCCCAACATGCATTTTGTGTAAACTAATCTTGTCAGGCGGATCTCATTTTAACAGTCTTCAAGAACTTTGAGTCCTCCATGTCTTGTTATTTGGTTTTAGGTGGCTACGCTCCTTTTGTCCATTGAAAATGTATGTCTGTGTGATTGAATGTATATATTCCATATGAATACAAACAAACTTTTTCTTGATGTTTCTTAGTATCACATCAGGGATACAAGTTTTGCTGTGGGCTTCAAACTGTAAGCAGACATCTACAACAATTTGTGGGAGACGATGATAAACAATGCAGCAGCAAAAGGCGAAGGCTATAAATATAAAAGCTACAAATATATTAGATGCTGCATTCTGAACACTACCCTCGACACTTAACACGCTGTCTATAGAGAGATTCTAAAAATCCTTGCAAGGATTTTCTAAACCAATTTTGGCTAATGGATTTGAGGTCGTACAGAAGGGACTCCGAAAGGTTATCTGCGAGTCACTGTTAGCCTTTCAACCTGCCTTCGTCTCCTCAAACTATGTTACACTCGCTGCGGCGGCGTCGGCGTGGTGATGACCTCATAGATACTGCTGGTCTGAGACTGATGACCTCAACGATGACCTACAAAAGCGACACCGATCTGCCGTCTGATCAATAACACCCCTCATTCTCTCTTTTCACTCTGAAGACTGCTTTAATCAGAGGAAATATCTGCACTGAATGGGTGTATATTTGGTTTAGTGCTGTCGCAATCAGCGCTAGTGAGCTGCAATGAGCCTAATCAGGAATCACAATGTCGCTTTTGAAGGAGGCAACAGTGGGCCGAGAGAAACAGAGATAAAAGCAAGACACACGGACAGTGTTTGAAGTTTTGACCTTGCAATCACGATGACTGTGTCGGAGTCACTCGTCTCATCAGCGCGCCGCCTGACAGAGCCACAAGCTTCGCTGACGACAGCAAAGTGTCAGAGTATCACCATAATGAGCAACAAGTATTCAAAACACACAACACCGTGACAATCATCCCAGACAATATGAAGAGGAGCCAGGGCTGTCTGGAGGAATGATTTATGCTTCATAAGTCAACACATTTTAACAATTACAGGTTGGAATCACTGCAACTATACTATACTGGGATATATATAGCTTACTATAATCAGCAATTCTGTGGTACATTGCAAGATGATTGTCAACAATAAATAATTTAAGCTTTAAAAAAAAAAAAAAAACTAAGTACTAAAGTAAATATTTATTGCATTGTAGTATAATTTAAAGAATTGGGCTCAAATAAAAAATATTATACAAGAGCTGAACAATATGTCATCAATCAAAATAAAATAAAATGCTACATTGGTTAATAAAGTGGCAGAAAATTAATAAATATGAAGGCGCTCACTAACAAACCAGGAATATTTCTTCTAATGAATATACAATTATGTCTAGGATCTGTAAAGTCAAATTTATTATTATTAGTGCATTTTATTAAAGTATTTAGCGTCACAGATTCTGCACAGTTACTATGGATCTATTTATTGCAAAGTGGTACAATATGAATAAAAAAATATATGCTGTCACCTATTTTGTCTGAAAGATAACATAAATAAGAAAGATTAAAAGATTTTAATTGTTGACTCTATCAATATTGAACATATTCATATTTCATCCTTCTTTTGGGCTGTGCAGGGTCCCAGGTCCAAATCTCAGAAGAGCCCCCACAGTGTGTATTAAGTCATTGCCAGCAGTTGTTTGAAGATGTTGTTGTGAGTCAGGGGTCGAGCTAAAAAAGCATGCCCAGTGGGCCCTGCAGATACTCCTTATAGGAGTCAACGCAACAGTCAGCAGTGTTTTCTTTAATTTGGCTTTGTTCATTAAAAACAATTACCATGGTTTTCCTCCTCCTCAGCAGAGTTCTGACTCATTCACACATACGCACACCTCCAAATCAGGCAGCTTTAATTAATCTCTGGCACTCTATGGTTTGACACAAACCACAAATCTAAGCTCTCAGTGGGTGCCTTCCTTCGCCCCATGCTGTTCTTTCATACATTTATGCCAAACTCTTCAAACTTACAGATCTTCTTATCTTTTCTTGCTCGTTTTAGTAATCCCACACTCCACTCATTGTTAATGTTGTCAATAATTGTCTTTACCTGCTGAGGCTTCAAAAGAAAAAGTTAGAGTGTCGACTGAGGACCGGACCTCAGTGTTGTGCCCTCACTCCACCCTTTGGCTTATGAAATAAAGAAGTCTTTGAAAAAGAGCTCGAACAAAGGGTCTGCTGTTGATGTGAGGAGAAAAATATGTAGCATTCATTCTGCAGTGACACATGAAAACAGAGAGAAATGAAACAAAGGACAATTGGAAGAGAGACGCCATAGCGAAAGTGAGGATAAAGGAAATTTACGGTAAATTAAACATAATCAATAAACAATCATATATAGAAGCCCAGGTAGCCCATTGGCCAGTAATGCCCTTTATTGCCAATGCAGTGTGTATGAAAGTGGACTATATGTAAAGTCAGTTTAAACAGCTTTAAACTAATGAGCTGAACGCATCTGATGAAGCTGAGTCTGAGTCTAACCATCAACAGTTTGTTTGATCATGTGACAGTGAAGAGGCACAGGTGCCATTTAAAAACAAAAAAAAAACTAATTCAGACAATACACAACTCAAGTCATTTGTACATTATGGTTGAAAACTTGATCTGATAACCTCTTTGTCCTTTTGGCCAAAATCAGAGGTGGCCTAAGTAGGAGAAATCTGGAAATGTATAGATCTGTTACTATAAAACAATCTAGGCACAAAGCATTTATTGAAATACTAGTGAGTAAAATTGTATTCATTAAATGTAACTAGTAACTACTTGCCTCTGGACAAAATTTAAAAACTTATTTCCTCTTTATAAGTTAGTGGGACTTTTTGGGCTGTATTTATAATGTACTGGACTAGGCCTTAACACTTTAAACGTCTCGGTCTTGTCTTGGTCCCTCTGCACTTGAGTCTGAACCTTCATCCCTCTTGCCTTGGCAGCAACAGTATGAGTTCTCACTGTATAGCCTTAAAAAAACAGTTTTCATTTACTGTTAAACTGAGACAACTTTGAGGTACAAACTTAAATAAATTATGTGATTGGGAAATGTATTTATTATACTCAGATTCCATTTAGCTTCATGTTTTGTTCTCGTGATAAAATAGGCAAACAATCAAAGTCCACTTAGCTGCGCCCTGCACGTAAACACAGCTGTTCATTGGACACCTTTCATCTTAGGTCCATTCAATCACAAATGTATGCATACACTGAGGTTATTCTCCTCGGGATGATCTTCTGTTACATTTAACTACGGTCTGTCCTGCCAGGATCATCATTCTGTGGAAAATGTCTCCATCCAAACTCATCATCTGATTAGAATTTATCCGGCACTGAACGGTGCTTGCCTCAGACACACACTGGACACACATACACACACACACACACACACACACACACACACACACTGGACACACACACAAGGTGCGGCGGTCTAAAAAGCGACCACGGGTGAAAATAGCGGAGCGTCCAGGTTTCATTTCCTCCTGTCATTTGTTCTGGGCCGATCCTGAGGTGTTCCACTTAAACATGAACACATGAGAAAACAGCACACTGCAGCTTCCTATAGGAGCCCGTGGATAAATATTAGCAATGCAGGCTGCTGCTTCTGATTAGAATAATTGCTGGGGTTAATAGGGCAGACAGAGATCCAAGACTGGACTGTGCCAAAGACGTACCGCTCCAAAGAGTTACATTTAGTCTAGACCGAACACTGACTGACGTGTTCAACATTTTCACAACAAAGCCACTTTAATATTACAGATGCCTAATTTCTGACACTGACGCATCTTTGTTGAGGGCAAACTCTGGTCCCACAACTGTGAGATCTGTCATCTTTGATGCTGTCTCACTGCGCGATGTACGATAGTCAATTTAAGCCATGAAAATACATTTAGCCCTGAATGATTATCTTTTATCAGTGTTGGGCGAGCTCTAAGATCTATAACCTGATATTGGTGATGACAGTTATTCCTTAAAACATATGCAGGCCCTTAATACTATACAACGTATATTAATCTGAAAAGTATTTGTTCAGTTCATAGCGTTGTTGTGCCAAAAGTGGAAGCTAACCAATATTCTTTTTGTTTTTCCAGTAAATATTTTGCACTTTAAAGATGAAACAAGTGAACAGTTTAAGAGGCTTAAAAGTTATATAATTAGTAAACAAAACTAAATTGGGTTTGCGTCGTTACTTGTCACAATACTGGAATTAAGAATGGCTTATGTTCTAGCTTTGCTGTTCTTTATGTAGTTTATGCTGTGGCAGAGTTTATATATAGGGTTTGGATCTAAAAAAGAAATCTAAAATGGCTGTTCAATGTGTAACTTTGGAAATTGTATTCACCAAATAACATATTTTCAAGGATAAACTTTATCAAAATTTAAAAGCTTTAAGACATTATCCATCCCATATTATGTATTCAAACCAATAAGGTTGTTCAGCTCATCATGGCAAGGTTTGGCCTATCACATGCTCACATACAAACGGGTCTTCTCTCTTTTTGAATCAGGGCCGTTCAATTGGCTAAATGGCTTGTCAACATTGAATAAATGTGTCGGACAATACAGAAGCAGAAATTCTCATACTGTAATGCCCAATCAAGGGACATTTACACAGGTACTGTCCGGTCTCTCGTTGAAGAAAACAGTGGAATTAAATCTTTTCTAAACTTTGGAATGGTACATTTAATAAAAAGAAGCATGAGTAAAATGTCAGACAATTCCATGATTGCCCTTCATACATTCTCACCTTGCCTTTGTGAGTAAGTTAGGTTTGTGAATGTCAGCACACAACACATGGTTGAGCCGGTTGACAACAATAACCGCGCTGCTCCAACATCAACACGCACCGGCGCTGACCTCAAGTGGAGTGATAGCATCAACTGAGGAAGCCAGACTAAAGTGAAAGGAATGAGTGTTAGGGAAGGCTGCGACGGAAAAAAAAAAACAGACTACTGTGGCCAGAGCAGTCAAAGAAAAGGAGCAGTCAACGAAAAGGTCAGGACGGTGCTACGTGTACACTTCTATAATACGTTTAAGGCCCGTTCAGTCACATATTAGCTTTGAATGTTGCTGCGATGTCTCGTGTTTGAACTCTAGGCTTTGCTGGCAGCGTTTCTGGAAAAGGACTAGGCCCATATATCTGCAACGCACACACATCACAACCACAAGGATCCAGACACAAACACACCAACAGGAAGAAAAACGAGGTAGATATTAGAGAATGACAGAGGACACCGCAGAACACAAGGGAAGATACAGTCTGTAAAAGAGAGCAATGGAAAAACAGATGGCCAGAAACTCGAACTGGCTGTTTACATTACATTAAAACCAGTCTCCCTCCAGGAAGACAATCTTGTTGTGTGTGTGTATATATTTTTTTTGGGATAAAACTTCATTCAACCCAGCGACACATGATACGAGCGAGCGCGAGAGAGAGCCGGGTTTGGAGACTGTCGCCGAGACTATGGTTTTCGACAAGAGCTTTTTACATGCGTCTGTCTGACTGTCTTAATGCAGGATTACATGAGATTTTGGGAGGATTACAACAGCTATTCTGAGTTGTTATTTCCTGGCAAAGGAAAGGAGATGACTACATGTCTTTTTTAGACATTCAAGCAGTTTCTGTTTGTTTTTGTCTTTGTACAGAGTTGTGGTAATCAAATCCAAAGAGTCCATGTATGATCTCACTGTTAAAAGTCTAATTTGTAATGACAGACTGGGACAGTGAGCATTAGTGAAATATAACGGAAGGAAAAGATCATGTAACCAATCATGACCCGCTGCATCATCTTTTTGTTCAATTACATCATATCAGCTGGCGTCACCTGGCATTAAGAATTATGGACAGAGAAAACAACAAGAGCAGAATAGAACGTCGTCTTAACAAAACAAAATAAAAACGAATTTAAGTTGCTTATAATGACTTCCAAACAATGACACAAACATAAACATAAACATCACAACAGGGAGCCAAGAGCCACCATCTTGGATTTTCTAAAACAAAATAAGCAAGACGGATGCCATTACAGTGACCAAACCCCTGATAATAGATATTATATTGCAGATAAATTCATAGAAATCCATTTATGCCAAGTAATATATGGACAAATGGGTATATTATGGGTTCATATGGTCTATATGTTGAGCTTGTATGCTTTTGAGCGCTACAAGCACGAGGACTTACAACTGAGTGCTGGCAGTTTACATTTGGGTACATGATATTTATGAAAAGGGACTTGGACATTTACCTTGCTGTTGTCTGTTAGTATGTGAGAAAGTCAAATGAGGCTGTGATACTGGCAAACACTGAGTATTGGTATCTGTATCTGGACATCCTCATATTATCTAATGGAGTTTGTTGTTTATCATACTTTCCAGTCTTTCAGTAATCATAACTAGGCTAAACATTCACACATGTGGATGCATCATTACTCTTCCTATCAGCCTTCCTGGAAATGTTACTCATAAATTTGATTTGGGAGACTGGCTTGTATTTATGATATGATCCTGATATCTGATTAAGACAACAGTCTGCTGCTCCATCATCATTTGCTCAAGCCCTTCACATTCCTGCTCATACCTTTTGGGGAAAAAAAAAAAAAACACCTATATTCATAACTGCATCTTGAGCCAGACTGTCTGTGAGACAGCCACACTACAAAGAGATCCGGGAGACACTATCTTATTGGTTTCATGTGCTGGGATTTTTATCATCTTTGGCGTCTCCGGGGCCAAGTAGCATACAGCTGATTTTGCTTTAGCGTCTGCTTTTACTGGATGTGTGTGCGGCGTGCGTTTTTGACAGGGCTAATTGCGTCAGGGCCGTCTGAGGGCTCTGTCGGCTCCCCACTCATTACCAGGGAAGACAGATGTTTTAGCACTCAGCGCGTTGCATGCATACACTTCTCTTCACGCAGACACACTCTGGAGAAGGCGAAACATTACGTACTCTACCTATGAAAGCCATGAGGTGACGCCTAAATCATATTTTATGTGAAAAGCATTGATTCATTTTCCGCCATTAAAAAAACCCGCTCCATTTTACAGCCTCACCCAGTATTGAACATGACTCTCCTAAATATCTGCTGAAGGTGTTACAGCTTCATAGACCTATGACCCCCTCGAAATTGGTGCTCTTTTAAAGCAATGTGTCGAGATTCTACTGTTATTTTGGAGTCAAGATATGGATCTGGAATCGCTTCACTTTCATTTTCCTCGGTACAATTGTAACATCTAAATGGGGAGGGCTTTATGCAATGCTGTGCATCTCTGATTGGTTGTATGTCTATCCAGCTGCAATCAAAGTTATTTTATTTCAGTGTCCTTTGGTACTGCCTGCTGGAAACCGAACTCAAATCCATCAAGACAAGACAAATAATATACAAATTTTTTGTATTGCATTAAAAAAAGAATTTGAATGGCTGGTGAGGCTGACAAAATAACAAACTAACCTTTGCTAAAAACAGCACAAACTCAAAACATTGCACAAATTTCCAATTACATATCAGTTTGGTGCAATTAATATCTGGGACTTTAACCCAGATTTTCCAGGTTTTTCAGGACCCAAGAAAAACCTATGTACTGTTTATCTATATTTACATTTAATTGGATAAGGTATATTTCGATTCAATCTCAAAAACTTTGATCTATTAAAAAAATACTCTGTGTACGACGGGCCAGGATTTGAATGCATTGCGGCAGCCATATTGTGCAGGGTGTGTTCTTTCTCTCCGTCCGTCCCTGATGTGTTTTCCATGTGTGCTGGAAAGACAAACACAGCTGCACTTTAATGACACACAAATGCTTCTGGGATCCAGATCGCATGTGTGTGTGGAGATGTTTGTGTAAGAGTGTGTTTCTTTCTCTTGACCACTTCAGTTAAAAGCCTGTTGGAGCTACTCTCGCTTTGTATGACCAGCCCTAAGTAGATGTTGCTATCATTACTGGTCGCCTCGCGTTTTGTCAGTGTGCATATGGCAGGTTCTTTGCAGAGGGCTGTGAACCTGCCGTGACAGCTCGTCTGCATTGTCAGACGCCACTGCTGATATGTTTTCACTGCACACACGGCGCAGAGTGGACATAATGACACCTGTTGCTTTTTAGCAGAGACTGATGTAAATGCAAGTTCATGTTGAGGAAGAGGTGAGCATATTGAGACTAAACATGATCATGAGATGGATTTAGGATAGAACTGGAGGAGATACTGTACTTGTAAATAAACATCTGTAACTTTCAAAATGGTTGAATAATAGTCTGTTCATCTGTATCTCACATTATGAAAAGCATGCACCGAGTAAAGTCTTAGGAAATTAGTTCTGGGTGATTTTATAGTGTCCACATAGTGGCTTAAGCACAAGCTAATGCTATTTGTTCAAACCACATCTAGTTATTTATAAGATGGAGAACTTTAGTTCAGGGTTCCCATTCTTTCATGATCATCAGACTCAAGGACTTTCAAGGACTTTTAAAGCACCATTTATTTTATATCAAGCACCTGAGGACGTTTAGTGCAGTCTGTTAAGCCCTTTGAGGTGGCTGTTGTTGTGACATTGGGCTTTACAAAATAAATGTCTTGTCTATTCACAGCCCATCATATGTAGTGTCATTGAAAGACCTCTTACAGTACTGCACATTTCACTTTCAACTAACATTTACATTAAACGTTTCAGAGTTATAGTGATGTTCTAAATGTGTAGGTTTCATAAATTTATTAAATAGTTCATAAATAAAATTTCCTAAATATTGATAGCATTTTCTGCTGTAATTCCAGGAAAATAATTTTTCAATTTAAAAAGTATAAAAAGTGGTTAAATGTAGTAATATTACAGAAAAACATCCTAATAAAGCAATTGGAAAGACCATGTTTATAGACTGAATAAAGTTCAGCAGTTTAAAAATTATACCTTTAAAAGGATTATCAAGATTAATGTTTGAAAAGATACAGCGATAAATGTCGAGCGAGTGGTCAATAGCCTTGTCCAGTAAACGCCCACGTGGGATAACATGACGCTAGATTGGTCTGTCAGTGTCATATCAATCTTGTTTAATGGGGCAGCAATCTACAGATGGACCTCTATAAGTGTTCAAATAAAGCAGATGAGAGTTATAACTGGAAAAGAAATATAGACTTAGTAATTGATGACATTGTTTGATCGATAGGAGCCAGGCTTCACGGAGCCAGCCCTAACTTCTACATCAGCTTCAATGATCGTGATGTCCATTAGGTGTCTACAGTACAAGCGTACACGGAGATGACAAAGATGCGTGTACACACAGCGACAGCAGGGAGTCCCCAGACGAGATGAGACAGGCTGTGAGCTTCAAATGACCCCGGCAACACAACTGCTGCTGAGTGATAAATGAGACAAATCCACACTGGCCCTCTCTCCCCGTGTCTTCTCTTTCTCTTCTCTCTTCCTCATTAACACAACACAAATGGAGCCATCTCCTCTCTCTCCTCCCCTCCCTGCTGCACACATAAATCTTTCCATCCAAAACACTCATGCCACCGATAGATTTTCATTTTCTCATTCTTTTACTCTGCCTCTTCTCTTCAAAACTTTCTGCACTCTGCCTGACGCTATACTAAAACTGCAGATTTAATATAGTTAATATAAAAGATAACAGAGCATAAAACAGCTCAATTATCTCACATTCCACCAATTTTATTGCAGGATTTAAATGGGCATGACAGCCATAGAGAAATGTGTAAATGAACCGTCTCATGGATAGTTTAGAGACATTATACAGCTTCAGGTCCGTTTTATTCTGTTGAGTTTAACAGCCTTTTTACGGGACAGAGTATTATTGGTATAGTGGAGAGTAAAGACAAAAAACATCAAAGCGAAATATGGTGATGAGCTACTGCAGTACTCGCCTCCATTCGCCCTCAGTCCAGCTTAAATGGGAGATTCATTCTTTATGAGGGGCAATCATAACATTAAGACAGATATTTACACAAGGCCAAGACACTAAGGGACCAAGACTGTGGCAGGACAAGATGGAGTCAAAACCAAGCATGATACAGGTGTAGGATACATGATCTCAGCTGCAAATAAAAAGACTTTGGTTGCATTCATACAACATGTGGCCTAGACCTACATTATAGGGTCTATAAACGTTGAGTGATGTGTGGAGGAAGCAACCCCTTACAGTTGTAAGAATATTTTCAACCCATATCAATCTTTAAAACAGTGGCCCCAAAGTGTGACAGGACGTCCAAGAAATCTCTGCAACAGTATCTGAATTTTAGGATAACCATAGCAAATCCAGCAACAAACGTAGAAGTGTAGCAAAAGGCTATTTATCTATTTAAACAAAAGATGGTTCACTTACTATAAGTTTTTTTTTTTTTTTACAACAGTGATACCCAGTTGATCTCTTTTTACATACTCTTCTTTTGAATGCCACTCACTGACGCTGCCTGTTGTTTCCCTGAGTTGAACTGTAGTCAACCACAGACACTTGTCTAAGTGTGTCAGGCTTCAAGATGCAGGTGCTTCAGTGACATGTACTCGACTTGAAAGATTTAAAAAAAAAAAAAAAAAAAAAAGGGCTAAAAATCTTTCAAAACATCAAACACCAGGGTCAATTGTAATTCAGAGTTCTGCAGCATGCAAGGTCAACTCTTTGCAGAATAAAAACTTCACACGATACTCTAATCTGGGATTGGTATTCATGTTAAAATTGCAGTTAATCCCTCTAACTCTTGGGTCTAGTTAAAGCAGCATGACCTTGATGAAAGCATGTAAAAACACAGCTGTGTATATGTTCAATTAGCGGTCCTATAGTGCACTTGCCCAATTTAGACCACCACCAACATCACTAAGCCTGTTTAAACAGCATGCTTTTGAGAAGCTGGTCAGAAACGGTCGAATCAGCTTCACTCAGGCTTTTGCCCGTGTCAGCACTTTTCTTTTCTTTAACATCAGAGACTAAGGGAAATGACAAAGCCACTATAAGATGCTTTTATCGATCTGTTGTTGTACCGCTGCTCCCTTGTTTCTTTAGATGTCCTCTTCTGCTCTCTATCTCGCGGTCTCCATTGAGCTTATGAGTGGAGCCTTTTACTCAATAGGCTCAAAGAAATGCACAAATCAATGTTGTTTTAGTAATGTGTGTGAGTGTTCTCGTCCGTGCTATCGGGCCATCTAAGAATGTCAGTGTCATGGGCATCACGAAATAAACACACTGTGACTCGAATGTTGTCCTTTTATTTTTCACAGCTGTCTTTCCTACAATTAGGTACACAGTTTGTGTTAGAAAAGCTTTTATTTTTTTGTCTAACCATCTGTGAGTTCCACCATTTCCCTCCTTCACAAGATTCCTATGAAAATTTAATACAGCATAGTTCTGTACTTTCATTTGCATCTCAAGGTAGGAGGCTGCTACCTCTTCAGAGTTATTATAATTTTTTTTTTTATTAAACTATAACCAAAGCAAAAGGTGAAATATCTAGCTCAAGAACATGCAGTGTTTTTTGACTCTATAATTTAAGATTAAAGGTTGATTATATAAAACATCAATTTAATTACATTTTTAAAAGACATTAAAATTAAAAGGTATGTTGTTTAAATTTTGCAGCAGACATTTTAGGCAAATATAGAGCATAATTAAAAGTATGTTATCGATTGTATAAAATAAAACAATATGCTTTGGCCCTTTTGAAAAAAAAAAAAAAAGACATTTAAAAACCCTAAAAGCTGGTGGAAGAAACCACTCACTCTAATACTTCCTGTTTCTGTGCAAGATTGATTTTGTACTTCCACTGGATTTGTTCTAAAAGAAAAATATCATGTCCCTCCAGGGCTACTGTAGGAGCTCACAGGCAGAAGAAAAGAGGAGCATAAGGTTTAGAAAAATGCAACCCGATGCTGTTAAATCCTACACAATGCACCTTTTAATACAATAATTATGTCTTTAGTGGCTTTTTTACCCTTGTTTTCCTTCTCCACACTTTAGCAGCAAATACACATTTTTTTTAACAATTTATGAACAACTGACCTTGAAACACAGATACTTTTATGTTGTAATAGATACATTAAATTACAGCAGGATTATGACATGGTTAAGCTCACAGTTGACTTTTGGTGGTTCACTGGTCAATTGTAGGAGTCTAGTCACACACAGAGAAATGCACACACACACACACACACACACACACACACACTCTTCTTCCGACTATTTCCTATCCTGATGTGATGAAGTCTGGCCGGAAACAGCCATTTCCCTTAACGTTCCCATCTCTTCTCCGGCATGTACTCCCTCATCCCTGATTCATTGCCAATAAATCACAGCCAGACAAACAGAAAGGGAAGGCATTGAGACAGACCAAGCCCGTGCAAGTAGGAAGAAAAGCAAGAGAGCTGTGACAGTTTTTAAAAAAAACAGATGTGTCCCTAAAAAGCAAAGGTCAAGTCTGCAATACCAGTTTCTGAATGGAAAACAGCAAAACAACACTAGAGGGATGTTTAAATCCAAGAAGAGAGAGATCAAGAAAGATTGCTAAGTGTGGCCTGGGCTTAGAGGACATATATAAGGGTCAAGATGTCAAACAAAAGGCTACCAGATTGTATTTATATATTTTAGGTTTGGACTAGCAGCCTAAATACTATTTACACATGTTCATACAAGAAATAGTTTGTGATTTGTGCTCCTTAGTGCTGCCAACAGGTGACACAAACAAGCATGTAGAGGGTTTCTTTGCATTTATGCATGCTGTGATAGCTGGACATCCATTTTAACCACGTTTGACCTGAGCGGGGCGGTAGGGGTCAGGTTAGTACGTGTGTTTCCATAAACAAGAACAAAGAAGTCAGTAAATCCAGTGATGCGAGAAGCAGGAGGAACAGACACACTGTATAACTCAATCAACAGTAGAATATATTTTAAGCTTGTGTTATTATTTCACACAGTAAGAGCCGTAGGACACAGGGTTATCAGCTGAAAAGAGTGTAATGTTTAGCTATGTTTTTCTTTTGGACTTACAAAAACAAGACAAGGTTTATTTGAGAAAACGTTGCCATTTTGCACACCCGAGGATCATCTTTTTTAATCATCCAATCAACCGACTGCAGTGTTTAACTCCAGTTTTAATACCTTTGTTTAACTGTTTAAGTTAACTGTGTGCTTTTTTCAGATGTGCCATACCCTTTTTCGACAATGGTAACGCCTATAAAACCAGGTCATACAGATCCATGTGGATTTAATTTAGTGTGCTTAAGTTCAAAGGACATCCATTTTGAAACCACCATTTTGTTAGAGGTTCATATTAACTTCAGTGTCACTTCTCACGCACATCTTGAAACGTTGCAATGTTGTTTTAGAGACCAGCGGTGTGTAAAAGTGTGTGACCCCTTTTGTCACCACTCGATTAGGTTGTAAGTGCAGTATTACAAACCTCAAAAGTGCCCATTCATCACAAGTAACAAAGTTGCGTAGTGTGAACTGTACAGTGATCCCACAACTATCAGAGTTGTGTAATCTGATCTCGGCATTAGGCAGCATTCTAATTAAAATCATTGCAAACTAATGTACTGTGTCTTCTGTTCGAAAATTACCATCATTATTAACACAGAATGAATTATGCCTTCTGATAAAGCTTAAGACAAATCTCAAAATGGTAGCTACATCTGATCAACCACAGACATAGCAGACACAAAAACAACACTAGACGGACATTTTAATTGATGGAAAATGGGAAAACTTCTTAGAAATTGAACAAGACAACCACACAGTCATTTTTTGAGTCAAACTAATTACAACATCTATAAATGCCAGACACGTATAGATTTCCTGACAAAACATCAGAGGAATCCAATTCGATGTGTCTTTTCAGCCTCGCAAATCAACAATCCCCCACTTTCCAGCTACTTTAACAGTAAACAAAGTGCCAGACTGAAACAATTTCCACTTAGCCACCCTCGTGCATTTGTCGGAAGCAAACAGCGGTGGATAAATGCACGCCACCTGCACACTCCAACCGACTGAAGGGGCTTTTGAAACAGCGCCGGCCCTTCCCATGAGAGGCCCGGTTATCATCGCCGCGTCCCCAGTCGAATCGTCAACACTGCACCTTAACAACACGGGGGGTTCTCAGTTAGCACTCCATCAAGGCTCGTCTCTGAGGGTTTGCATTAGCTCCCGAAATAGAAGGTGGTAAATGTTAGGCTTTGATTTGACGTCAGCAGAATAAATGGCACTCAGTAGAAGAAGACAACACGAAACACGTTAGAAACACGATGGAACAATATCAGTTTATCCAGTCTATTTACTCTATTAATATATTGTAGCAGTTATAAAGTAGATTGGGTTTTCTATGTTTTTATATAAGAAGCCTTCAAAGACAAAATTTAAGCCAAATTATATTTCTCTAATCAGCAAGTGTTAGCTTTCCAATATGGTTTATAATGGAAATTAGGCATATTAAGAGAACAGAAAGAGGTCTGCCAAGGGTTCAGCTGCTGATACACTGACATTTGCACCATTTCTACAAAAGCCTTTATTATAAGTAATAGAAGAATAATGGACCATGGGATCCCAGGGAACTAATACAGCAGTGAGGGTTGGCTCCAGGAAACAAAGACTCAAAGACTGAGTTGTGCTACTGTTAAAATTCTGGACTTCCTGAGAGACTTGTAATTATGGCTTTGTTATGTAAGACTTTAAAAAAAATAACATGCCAACCAAATGTTACTACATTCGCTAAACATCATTAGCATTGAAGACAAATATTTGTTTTAAAAGAATATTTTATTAAAGACTCTTCTACAGTGAACATGCTTAGCATTTGTAAGTGTTTGTTTTACAGACATTTAAAAAACTGGAAATTTGCATTGTTAGATAGCACTGGTTTGTTAATGTTATTTTTGAATTCCAGAAAACTGACTTTTTTCCAAATTTGGTTACCACTTCTGGTTCCACACTCTCAAGCCCACTTTAGAGTCAATTTTAACTGTGAAATTTAATAATTGCACGTTATATTTACTTATGGTATTAATGTAGGGAAGGGCATGTGCAGTCGTCAGTCTTTATCCCACAGCCAAATACGATGGGTTTTCTTTACTGTAAAACCCTTCTGACCTCATGAAATCTTGAAACCACCGTCTTTGAAATTGAACCAAGTTACTTTCAGCACATAACACTTAACAGTTTGAGGAGCATTTGGAGACAAGCTGTTCTTCTAAACCTGTTGACATTTGTCAGCCACAAACTAGTGCTACATGTTTTGGCAGTAAATCGTTCCAGCGGGAAGGTGCAGATTGCAATGTGGGAGTAATTGAGGTGACAGCCTGAGTCATCGTCCACCTATTCGGCTGCATCTGTGAAGTTATTATGGCACACTGAAAGATGTCCCTGTTCTCAAATACATTATTGTCCAGGCCTGTGCCACCCTGCACAATCTGTTCCGAGAATCAGCGTGTGTGTGATCATATGTTGCCTTTTTATCTTGTTGTTTTGTTGAAAGCACGCCAAAAGTTAAAAATGAAGAATTCTAATTAAAACCACGGATGAGTCAATGTGATGCACTGGTTCAACTGAGGTAAATCTGTTTATGGAGGTTATTTATTTAGCCTTAGTCTCGGGGAGGTAAGTAAAAATAGTTTGGACCAAATAATTTAGGTAAGAATGATAAGAACGCAGCATTACACAATTTCCTGGATTTGTTTATCCTGGGGAAGAGCTAAGTAAACAGACTTTATACAGAACCTTATCATGTCTGAAACAAAGGCTCTAGGATGTGTCACTCAGCATCAGTTATATTATACACTGCAAACTAATGCTAATTTTAGGTCTGCAAGTTGTTTACTCTAGTGTTAATTTACCTGCTGGCATCTGTAGCTCGCAGTAACTAACTTTGCTTTGTGTTTCCCAAACTCTGAGCATTTTCCAAATATGGTAATCCCTCCTGGCTCCATAAACAGTTTCATATTTGAAAGGGTCCGTGTGTGTGTGTGTGTCAGGAAACATTTTTGTGCAGCTGAAGCCAAAAGTTAAAAGGTTGCCAAAAAAGTTTTAGTTAGTTTTTTTTAACATTTGAGAAATTAGTAACTCGTGTCGGAAGCTGGTTAATGCACTTCTGCGATAAACAGAAGAAAAAGAAGGTTAATTACTGATGATTCCAAGATTCTTACAAATCTAGACACCTCAAGAAAATTCTACGTTTTAGGCAAGTGTTTTTACATTGCTTCTTTTATAAAAGGTTCTCCAGAGGATAACATATCTACATCTGTCTCCTGACATTCATTTGTTGCAGTTGTGTCAGCAGAATACCCACAGACAGACAAAAGAACCAATAGTAAGTGTAGTTACTGATCTGCTTTTATTTCATATTTGTATCATATCAACAATACCCCCACTCCTGGTGCTCCCCTGCATACAATGCCCTTGATGCCCACCTGGAGGTTATACCACATTTTACCACCTTTGACGGGTCAGGATAAAGTCTAAAGGATAGTGCATTTATATTTATTATGTTACTAGTCTTGGTCATTTAAAATAACACTATTTAACTGGTTTAGAATTTGCATTCCCTTTAAGACTCAAACAAATATAGCTCTTGTAAAGTTGTGTTGATGTGGAGAGATTATCACTCGGTGTTATATAGCGGCATATCAGGCACAGAAAATACAATACAATGATTTAAAACAGCAGGATTATTAAACTTATATTAATATTATATTGTGCTTTAGTGATTTGGATGCCATGTATTGAGTAAATAGGTCTGCAGTGTTACTTTAAAGGTTAAAACTTGAAGAAAGAAACCCAGTTGAGTTATGAGTTTTCTGTTTGCCAGTTTGGAAATCTGACTAGCTTCACCTAACGTGCCCTGTATGCAGTTTAAGAAAAGCTTCAGACATTACATTATATTCATCCAGAGTGATGGAAAACACAGGCAAGCGTAACATTGCCAAAAAACTTTTAGCTCAAGTCTCCAGCTCTTTACAGCCCTTAAGCCCTACAGGGTTTCCTGTTCTGATCAGCAGGGGCAGACGGACCCGCTCATTATGGAGACCACAGATGAAAATTAGAGCAAAATGAGGCCCATTACCACACAGGCGTGACTAATATCTTTCTACAGACCTCTCCACACACACTGGACACGTGCGCGCCCGGTACACGTGCACACAACACTCACACACAAATGCTGTGCTACACTTAGGAACTCACAAATCAATAAAAGACACAGCAACGCAAACACAGAAAAAAAGAGGAAGTTGAAAATAAAGTTGGCTGTATTAAATTGAGCAGATCTGGACCTGCTCTGTGGGGGTTGTCCGACTATTTCCACTGCGACTGTGTGTGTGTGTGTGTTCCCTAATCATCCGTGATAACATTAGTGCTAAATGCTACTCGGCCTCGGACTAATTGCTGCTCACTAAAACTCCTGCTTCAACTGTTTCCACTGTCCCATCACTTTTCTTCCCTTTACTCTTAGTGTAATATTTCATCTCATCCCATCTCACTTCCCATGTCTTCAAATATCCACTCTGCTCATCATTTCAGGTCATCGAGTCATTGACTTTACTGGAATTCAAAATCATTTAGGTCTTGTCTTCTTCACTGCAAAAGTCTAGCGTAAGATTTGGCCTTTATGTCCTGAAAAGTAAGCTAGCAACTAAAACGTGTGCTCTTGTAAAAGTAGAAAGGATCACAGACTTCTAAGTAGAAAGCAGAATAGACACTAATTCAATAAATGCCTTACATGGTAATTGATAAAATAATAATCATAATAAAAAGTTATGATGAACCCATATATATATTGTACTATATGGATTGCAGCACTAATATATGTAAGATAAATGTCACATGCTGAGGATGTTGTGGAAAATCCATACAGGCCAGTGAGGAGTCAAGGAAGGATGAGACATTTTCACATAAGTAATAAAAACTGATCAATAATGGCAAGTCTCACAATCCTCCATATTGTCTGATTTCTTCTTTCTTTGAATTTACACAACGTTTTGGATTTCTCCATCCGTCGTCAATGTGCCGTCTCTGATTCAAACCAGACTTTCTTCCTCTCCTCCTTCCTGTCTCCTGTGTGTTAACCCCCCCTCCCCAATCGCTCCTCTCTGCAGATCAGGTCCGCTGAGTGATTTATGGTCCCGCAACAGGCTGGTATAGTCGGAGATAAAGCGAACGGGAGGAGAGGTTTGGCGTTTGAAGTACATGAAGGAGTAATATAAAATACACCTGGCCTATCCATGGGGTCCTGTGTGAGCGCAGAAACAAAGAGGTGGGTCAGAGTGACGGGGTGGGGGTCACAGTGCGTTTCCTTTCAGGGCTGCTTTTATGGTGTAACTTCAAACGCTGACCACCCCCTCGGGCTCTGCATCTAGCCGCTAGCTCGCTCTGTTTCGGCCATCCGTTGGCCCCTCCTTCCTTTCTCCGCACTATTGTGTACGACCAAGTGGGCAGTAATTGGCTATTCTTTCATGAGCCTGATTTCAGCACTCCCCACAGGAAGAGGCCCTTTGGCAGCCCTTTTAGATGTTGAGTGTTTGTAGTGAATGTGCCAGCCGTATGTGTGCAAACCAAATATGAAGCCAGTCTCGCTCCATGGTTAATTGATGACAGTAAAACTTTTTTATCAAGAGTAAAAGGAGGGCTCTAATACTGTATTAAGCAGAGGGATTGACCAATTTTTGTCCCCATGTTAAATTTCTAAAGCAAGAATTGATCATAATAGGATTATGTCTAAGTTCGGGAAATGAGAAGCATGGCATTCACAAAGTTAGCGTCTGTTAGCTAACAATGCTAATGTCCAGATAAGTATCACAGAAGTTCCTTTATCATTAGTGAAGCACAGGCACTATCTAACATAAGTTGGTCTTTATATATGTTACGCTTAAAAAAAAAACAAGCTTTAAAAGTTTGTGATCGAAGCTAACAGCTGAGGTTTTGAGGGGTTAAAGTAAAAAAAATAAGGAAACATTAGATTAGAATTAGTAGGATTGAGGAAGTATTTGTTTTTTTTAATTATATTCTTTGAATGTCAATCAATCAATGATGGACAGACAACATGGATCCAACCTCACCCAAGCAAGTAACTACTAACTCAACATTTCTTTGGAGTAAATGTTAATATTCTTGTGTCAAAACTTAGTTCCTCACTACCTTTAACCTCTTTGATATTACACTAAAATATATATATATTTTGTTAAGTATTCCCAGTGGTTTTACTTTAAATGTCTGCCCCATGGGCAGAGCACATTCTGGAGTTAGTCTATTCTGTGGTTGTTTTAACCTTTCACCTTGAAAGATGTGTGGTTACGTGAGCTGCAAATCTAAAAATAAACCACAGAAGTGCAATAACGGCAAGTAAAACAACCAGCAAAACCCTCCTATTCCTAGTCCTAAAAGGACAGAGAATATAGCCCTCATTTTCCATTTTTATCCCTAGGAGGTGCTGTAGAGTCCCATTGGCTGATAACATGTTTTTCAAGAAGTCCTTTTAAGAAATTTTGTAAAATGTTCCTGAAACCACTTCCTTCCACTTTATATTGATTATGCTATTTTCTACTGGTGCCCAAATGTCTGATGCACTCACAGTTTCCCACAATGCATTGTGATAAGTAGTAAAATGTGTCACCTGAGCCAAACAGCTCTCTCTCTTGATATTCTTGATATCTCTGATCTAAATATATGTTTAATATTGATATAGGCTTAACCAACTCTGTAGTCACATAGTATTTTGTTAGCAAATGTTAGCTTACTTTAGCTTGTAAGGTTATACAATAGCTTCCTTGAAGAGAGAATAGCAATGATCCAGTCACATTCAGACATTGATGCCTCACATTAGGTTTTGTAAGATTGTGTCTATTATTTTCTCTTGCCACAAATTATAATAGAAGCCCACTTCCAGCGGAGTCAAGTGGATTAGTTTTGACTACATATACGTCAGCATCAAGTTGTAAACAGCAACAGAAAAAACGTTGACTATATAGATTAGAAGATAAAGTGCAGGCCTATACAGTGACTGCGTGTTTCAGACACAGCCCATGTTCTGGTTTCTTTGTTGTATATCAGATGTACATCAGGTGGTTAAAAAAGCTGCCAGCTCTGCATTTCATTCAGGCCCCATGATGAGTGCCAACTTGCTACATATAAATCTGGGTAATGTTATACAGCAAAGTCACATGTTCCAACGTTTAATACTCTGTGGATTTCTCCTAAACACCACCACCTCTGTTTGGAAGAAGAACTCTCCCGTTACATGTGATGAAAGCTGTGGTGCAGAGCGCAGAAGGAACATTTAAAGCCAAAAGGAATCCCATCAGTATTGTGGGCTCAGATTTTCACTTTTCCTGCTTAAATAATACAGTAATTGTAAAACGCCAAAGGGCACTTACCTAAGTCAGTTGTGCCATAAAATGAACAGAGCAAAAACTTTCTGAAATTATTTCTTCCAAGTGTAAAATGAGAGTATTGCAAGTAATATATAAAGCTGCTCTACTCCGGCTAATGACTTGTGGCCCTTTGTGGCTTATAGATCACGGTGCGTTCATTAATGATGCAAGCCTGTGCATGTGTGTCAATTAGTTAAAAAAAAAGAGATTAGCCATCTCTAGGGACTTCCAATTAGCACTTACATGAACAACCAAGCCTATTTTTACCATAAGATTTGTCAAAAGCGCGGCCTTGAAGGTTCACAGGCAGAGTCAAAGCTAAAACATTGTGGTTAAGTGGCCCCCAAACAGCAGCCCCCCCCCACCCACACACACACACACACACACACACACACACACACACACACACAAAAGAGTGGAGGCTATGTGATGTATACAAGCTCTTAAAAGATTAACTATCATGACGAAGCATGCAACGTAAACACAGACTCTGACAAGTACAGGGTATTTCATCGGCGCAGACACAACATGTAAACAGACACTGACGTAATTACAAAGAAAACTCAAACGGTTCAGGTTTAAAGAGGACCAGAAAAAGGACACTTCCCCCTCCAGTGGTGAACTAGATAAGGGTCTTAATACCCTGAAGTGCCTCCTACCTTTTTGTGGTTCACCTTGGGCTCCGTCCTCTTCCGCTTTCTGCCCTTCGCCTGATGACTCTGAGTGAGGAGAATCCATTTTACAACCTGCAGGAGGGACGGAAGATGGGTTGGGAGAAGGTGTGGGGGGGGGGGCAAGGAAAAAAGGAAAGCGGGAAAGGAGAGGTGGGGAGACAGAAACAACAATGTATTATTTTTAGTAATACAGATAAAACAGTGAATGACAGACAAATAGAAAAAGTGAACTAATGGCTAATTATAAAGAAATGTTGATGGGACTAGGACTTAATAGCACAAGGTAAAAATACCCAAAGTTAACAGGCAAAGTAGAAGTCATACCATTTGAGAAAGCTAGAGAATTTCACAAGCAAACACAACTGGAACACAAGTGCCTTTTCAGTGCCGTAATTCATCTTTCCCTTTAAACTTTTGCACCGACACAAATGGCTACAGTTCAGACAAAAGAGTAAAGTATGTAGCTGTGACAGAAAAGAACCCCTTACAATGTAATTCCTATTAAAACTGTCAGAACTTTATACACTTATATACTCCATCTTGAAGTGGAATTTAAACAAGTCCATAAAACATGTATATACTGGAAGAATTTACTCAGTTTGCTCAGATTTACTTTAAGTGTCTCATAAATGAAAGAATGAGAAGATCTAGGCAAGGCAATTAGGAATAAAGCAGAGTCTTTATGGGAAATCGGATAGGCAGCTCCGAATGACACGCAACAGATGTACAGCGCTGCGTGCCGCAATTCACTCCCGAGGCAGACGGAAGGAGGGAACGAACCGGAGCGGAGTAGATGAAGCGGAGGTGTGGATAAACAACACGATCAAAGACCGAGAATGTGTGTGAGGGGGGGAAAGACTGTCTGCGAGTGCTGGGAATCAGGTGACGATGATATCAACTAGTCTAAAAGGTGTGTGTGTGTGTGTGTGTGTTTCTCTCAGAAGAAGAATAGGGAAATAAACATGCGCAGAGAAAGAGAGAGACTTACCTCGGCTTTGACTTCTTCCACCAGCGTCGCCTGTGACCACACGGCGCTCCTCTCGCGCAGCCACTAAAACGACGAGAACAAGAGAGTAGCAGTGAGCCGGGGGCAAGTGAGTGGAATGCTTGGTACAGGCGAGAGAGAGAAAGACAAGCAGGAAGGGGAGGGGTGGGAGGAGAAGAGAGAGGAGAGGGAAGTGAGAGCGCGATCACTTGTTCCTCTGACAAAAACTTGACTCTGGAGGATAAGAGAATGGAAGGAAAATGACAGGGAAAGAATAGAAATCCAGAGAGTAAAATTGTATATTCAACGTTTATATAGCTATAGTTGCTGCTAGTATTAGAAATAGACAGTGGAAGGAGCCTAATAAAGACTAAAGTACAAATTAAGTAAACATCAGGACAACAATAATTGACCTAAGGCTGTCTACATCAGTGCGGCAATAATGGTCAGCTTATGAATATGTAATAAGTCTTGGTGACATGTCGCTTCTGCCATACTCATTTTTTCATTTTCAAACTGTGTTACAGAAAAAAAATTTAATTAAATAAAAAAAAAAATCACGGAATATTACTGCATGATAGATGCAAGTTATACATAAAAATGTATAACTTGTGTTTTATATACGGTTCCCACACCACCCAGGTTTTCTTTTTAAATGAATTTTACACTAAAGCCATTTTATTATGAAAAATCCTCATAATCAGAAAGCCTTCTTTTTTTTTTTTTTGTTTTAGACTAAAATGAATCCACATTTTCTGCCTAAGCATTCTTAAAACACCTATTGTGGATGCAATGCAAAAATACAGCAAGCCTTGTGCATTTCAAATAAGCATATATTAGTAAGCACAAACATCAGCTATAAAAGGATTTATGTCCAAACCAATTTCCACAGCACTGCTCCTATCAGCCAGTCAGCGGATGGACAGTCACCTGAGCTGTCCACACATATGTACAGGCCTACACCCACACACACAAACCTGCAGTACTTACTCTTTCAGACCGTATTAAAGCTTTCAGCACATGCACCACTCAAGCGATGTGAATCACACTTCAGAGAGATGCCAGCGAGGACTGTGGGTGTATGTATGCTCCGGGGTAACGTATGAAACGGGACAGAGTCAGTGTGTGGAAACTAGGGGGTTTCTGCTGTCACAAAAGGAGGATGCAGCAGAGGAACAGCACATGGAAGTACATTTCACAATTAGGTCTGCACGAACACTGAGATGATATAAAACAACAGCTAATAACACACACATATGGCAGGTGCAAAAATATATATACACATAAGTTAAATAATGGTCAGGAAGTGTGACACAATTTAACTGATCATTTGTGATGTGCTAATATGATTATAGCAGATTCAGACTGACTCAAAAGCCAGGATTATAGCGCTTGTAAATTAGAATAAATTACCTGCAATAGACAATAAGATAAGAATAGGTTTTATAAAAAGATGACCAAAGCGGTGTACTGCCAAAATTGTCAGCTTGGAAACAAGACATAATTGCCAATAATCTCTCTGCATACAAAAGGTAACACTTTTCCGTTTTGTTTTCTGGTGCAAAACAGAGGAAATTACAACTCAGTGACAATTTAGAGTCTACAAGTCTGGTCATGCAAATTTCTTTGACATCTCATGTCTCTTGAGTCGCTACTGTGAAATCATCAGTGCAAGTGGCATGTGTGCCGACTTAGGCTCAGTGTGTTGATTAAGATGAAGGTTTAAAATGGATAAAACTTTACTTATGTCTGTTGTCTCCCGTTATTGCAGTAAATTCATGATTTTGTAATCTCAAAATACTGCACACAATACACTGTAAGTACTAGCAGCTGTAAATATTGTCAGATACGACTAGTCTTTCCCTTGACCTCGCCACGGCCAGAGGTGGAAACCAACAGGTAACTAGATTGCAATTAGATGTTAACCAAGCCTCTGTCAACAGCCTGGCTCTGCACATGCAATACTGTCAATCATTCCAGTCAGTACCTGCCACTTTTCCCATTACTTAGTCATGGTATCATCCCCATCTCCTCCTTAGCTCCTAGGGAATGTGAAGACTTTATATGCATACATACTTTCTCTGGAGAGGTAAAAGCTACCTCTCCAGAGAAAGTATGTATGTATATATATTAAAAAAGAAGTGGTGTTTGAATTGTTGTAAACTCTCGAGATGGAGGTAACCGAACTAAACTGGTAACAGCTATAGCGTTACCGTAGCCACACAAAGTTCAACAGTCCAACGCCACACCTGAGTGTATTATACAAAAGTACTCTAGCAGAAAAGAAAGCAAGAAAAAGCATAACGGTGTGTAGAAACCAAGAGACACAGAGAGAGGAGCAGCATGAGGGAGGTGTTGGAGTGGGCTGGAGAACCGAGCGAGTGTTGGAGCAGTAAATTGGCATTGTGTAACAGGATACCACACATTGCTGCTGTGCTGCCTAGATCCCCACAAGCATTCCCTGAATAGCAAGGCTTTAGTGTGTGTCAAATGCCCCCTCCGTCTTGTGTCCCATTCCGTGCAGCGTCCCTCCAGGGAATCAATATTGCCCGTTGGGAAAGTTCAAAAGTTGATATATACAGGACATGGTAACTATAAAGCACACGCAGTATCCTCTCATTCAGCCCCTTACAGTGACCAGTGAGGATCTATACTTTCAAAAAGCTAATTTCTCACAATTATTACCTGCACTGAAGGACGTAATGCAATAGCCTGTGTCTACAGCTTTTTTTTTTGTCTGTAGGATTTGAGTTACCTTATTTTTTTCCCCCACAACACAGGAATTGAATTACAGCACTGTTAGACCTTGGTGAAAAATGCACTCTACCCTTGACATAAAGCCGCAATCTTAAATGCAAATACTAAACTACTCTTTGATTAAATGTTTCATGTAACGTCTGTGCTGGAGTAAGTATATGATCAACAGCCAACACCTCTAGTAGGGTTTTATAGTGGTTTCATAAACATACAAGGGTTTCCATAGACAATAGGACACACTGTAATATGTGGGAATGTCTTGCTGGGAAAAAGCCTTGGGATTGGTTGGCCTGGACTGGTTGCCCAAGTATTTCAACAAAAGAGCTTGAGGAAGTGTCTGGGGAAAAGAAAGTCAATGCGTCTCTGCTTAGGCTGCTGCCAGACACAACCTGGTCCAGGACAAGAGGAGTAATAAGAAGGATAGCTGTAAAACTGTAATCTGAACACACACAATATTTTATCTCATTAGAGTTGGCTGTGTTAAATATTACACATATAAATTAGAAACTCCCTTTCTCCCTAAATGTGTAAACTGGAGATGAAGTAAACGAAATGGTCTAAATTTAACTACAGTCCCATGTAACAATATTTGGATTATTGCTTTGGTACTGTGGTGGACGAGGAGCAATATTTATTTGTCTTGTGTTGGTTTGGATTTGTTGGACTTAATGTACTGTATTTGCATTTTTAAATACAATAGTATATTATAGGGTGAGCTACCTAAAATGTGCCACCTTTAAACTTTCCTTTGTGCAGGAACAGGTTTTTGGAAAATAAAGTATTATGTTTTTTCTTTGTTCATTAATGAAGCTGGTTGCTGTAATACATTCTGAATCAAGAACTCTGTTGCAGTTATGCTAATTACACAGATATTAACTCACAGATATACACAGGGGAAATATTCTTGTGCTGCAGCATGATTCTCGCAAGATTTGTGAGTTTACAAAATTACGATAATCAATCTTGAACAGCTACAAGCAAAGTATTGACACTCCGAACACTGGACTCACTGGCGCGTTGTGTCCAATGATGTGGCAGCACTGACAGGTCTGGGCGCGTTTTAGGTTTGAAGATGTGGAAAGCACTTTACCGTTACAAACCTAAACACGGTGCTGCTCTGATTGGATAAAACTGTGGTCGATAATCCAATCACTGAACAGGTATTCATTTAAAGTACATGGTATTCAACAGGAGCCCTAACAGATGATGGTACTGTGGAGCAGTTCTATCCGACAGGTCTCAGGTTACAAGAGACAAGTATTTAGACAGAATCAAACATAAAGTTTCGATCCCTTCTCCTCCTTTTGTTGCAAATACAAACAAGCGGTTAAAGTCAATTGAACTGAAAAGGCACTTGGCCTCTGCTTTACAATAAATAAAAAATAAGTGATTTTTTTTTTAGAAAACTGTTGTGATTTTGGATTTATTTTGCACAGAAAGTCTAGAGAGAATGATACAAAATTGAAACGAGCAGTGATAAGGTTTGAGGCTGGCTCTTTTGACTGTGAACCAGGGAAAGTCCTTATATAAACTAAACTATTTCTGCTGAGATCAATCATACCAAAGGGAGTGTTTACTCATCTAATCGCGAGGACTTCTAAAATAAGCCATCTCTTACTCTGGGATCACTGACTGTCATTGTTTATTATTAGGACCAAACCACTTCCTGCCTTTCTCCACTTTGAGCCGAGCCAGAATAGTGTCCAGTGATGGATTGAGAGCGCTGAAAAGAGAGACGAGGGGTAGACTTTTAGAACATGTTTGTGTGTAATGTACGTAATCACAAGCACTTGCATTTGTAAAAAGGCTTGGATCGATCCGGCTGATCCTATTAGCAGGAGAGATCAAACGCACACACAAAGAAAAAAAAAAGCCGGCGCACTTGAGCCACCAGGTGTCCTGTATTGTCACATTATCAGCCTTCTCTCCACATTGTCCTTCCTGTCGTCACAAGCCCCTTAAAGGCTCCGCTTACATCACCCGCGTTATCTGCAAGGTGAAAGTTCCCAGACGCACAACAAAAGCCCACACAAGCTCAGCGGTAATTAATATCAGTTGCCATGGAGATAGGGGAATTGAAGAAGCTGTTAAAGTGGATTGATTGTACGTGAGCGTGCATCTCTGTAATCCCACTATCTTTGACTAAGGTCGGTCTCGATTAAAGAAGAACGCGGCTCACCTTGTCGATCTGAGCTAATGTGAGCAATGATTCTATGTCTGGGTGATCATGTCCTCCGACTAAAAATACAGCCAGTGAGGCCTTATAGAAAAACAATCATTTATTTTAGGAGACATTTCTAATAGCTGTAAGGAAAGTTTGCTTGTGTATGACTTGTGCTGGAACAACATCACAGACTGTGCCCAAATTATAAAGCAATCTGAGAATTCACCACATCCAGTCAAAACACAGTTACATCATAAAATGACTAATAAAACAGGTTTTTGCGTCAATCAAATCTGCAAAAGAGAGTCTAAGTCAAACAACCCAAGGTTCCCCAGTCAGGAATAATTTGAATAATCCCTTTGTGTCATGCTGTCAAGTTTAAAGATAAATACTGAAGCAAAATAATAAAAGGTAAAACAAATAGAAGAAAAAAGACATTTGAATGTGAATGTATATATCATGTATGTTAAATCTACATCCATAACTTGAGCAATTGAAAGTCGAGTCATATAATATACATTTATTTGCCTTTTTTTTTTTATTTTTGTATTGTATTCATTAACAATTTCAATTGCTTCATTTTAAACCAATGAGAATTGTTTTGTTGTACCTATGTGTATGATGAGCATTAGTAAAGTATAATCAGTATTTCATAATCAAAGAAATATTAATGTAACTGAAGGGAAATAAAAAAATTATAATAAAAAAAAACCTTTGCTTCTTCCCATTTACTTATATTCAATTTCTTTTCTAAAAGGGATTATTATTCCTTGCACTGGCCATTCACAGTACAGTATTATTCACAAAGACCAAGTTTATTATCTGTCTTTGATACATTACTTTTTATTTCTTTAAAGCAAAACTGGATTTTCACAAACTATGCCATGACATCTAAGTATTAAATGGGCATAAGGTTCTTGAGACCAACAACAATCAAGGGAACGCATTAAAAACTCAGTTATTACAACTTTGTCCAGAACATTTCTCAACATTTATATATCCTCATCTACATCACACATCATGAACTATGTGCCTCTCAAGTCAACAGCTGGATTGTTCTACATCTCAATTTATTTTACTTATGCCCTTATTAGCAACTACACAGCCATGTATGGTTCCCTGTTTGGACTAATTGCCCTCCAAGCAATCAAATAAAGGCTTAATGCTTAGATGTCCGTCTCTATGACATGGTCCTGGGGAAGTGTCGGAAACGGATGGATTTGAGTTTGGATTTAATGATGGCTGAGTCAACAACTTTTTAAAACCACAAACAAAGCCAAGAGAATTGTATAAACTAGGCATCGCTGCAAAGACTTCTTGTGTTTATTAAGTAGTAACACTTGAGAACCGTTGTTATTGGTCAAGCCGTTAGTCACAGTCACACATCATTTAAAGCATGTACACTTCCATTATTAAAGCACTCTTAAACTGCCATTTACAGCTGTTCAGTTTGGAAACAAATGCTAAGCTGCTAGTGTCGACCGGGAGCAAATGTTGAGAGTACACTCCATTTTTTTTGCCCGGAAACCACAACAAATATACACTGAATCGTATTTATCTGGGTCTTTGTCACAATATCCTCGTCACAAAAAAAAATCTCATAAAAATTTTGACAAAGATGATAAAGTTTTGGTCCCTGAAATCAGAATGGTCCCAGCTTTAAAATCAAGCCAACAAGACCAGGCAGTGCAGCCAAGGTCAGGGGGGGTGGTTTGCTTGTAATAAAAGTAAACAAAAGTACCAGTGGAGTCTGATCACCCTTTAAAAATGGAAAGATGATTAAACATTAAGTGAAAACAAAGAGTCTTGATATAAATCTAGCAGCTAATATGAATTATGCATAGTCATACTCTACAGTGTACAAAGCTACATTGTGTTACCATTACTATTAAGCTATATGTGATGTTAACAAGTAAAAAGTGCTCATACCTTTGGAATTCCCGGACGGTCGAGCCAGTCAGCAGAAATAGTGCTGAGGGTGAGGCCTTCTCTGGAACACAATGGCACAAGTGTTAGTATTATTCCTATTATTATAGCAATGACTGTTATTGCCCAAGACACTGGGAAAACATGGCTCTGGGAAAACTCTCTGAGGGTCATGGCAGACTTAAGGCTTAAGCCAACACCTTAAACAAAACCAGAGGCACACCCACTCTTCTATACAAGGGCAGGCGAGCAGGCGTGTACAGCCAAAGCATTGGATTACTGTGAATGAATGTACATTCAAGACGTATGAGCTAAGGAAAAGCTCAAGTGGAAATTGTCATTTATCATTCAAAGTGCAAACAGGGTGAGCCCCCAAACAAACACTGCACAGGCAGAGCGCGCTAAGTACACACACGGAGTACTACCTTCCCCCAACGCCATCATCAGTTCTGTCTGGCTATAGGAAAATTCCACATGTGGCCACTCAAGAACCATTATGGCATATTAGTCTTGTCATGTTCTGCCAGTTAAAAAGAAAAAATAGATTCTTTGTGCAGTATTTTTCCCCGAAACATTTAATCACACTCTCAGCCCCTGAAAGACCAAAGGCTTGTTTTGCAAATGCTTAGAAAGTACACATTATCACTATTGATTTCTTTGAAATCTTAAGAATCTATTAGAAAGGAACAATGAATGGACTTAGAGTTCAAGGCAATCGGTTGGTGTGGTGTTATTCTCAAGAGCTCTTAATATGCAGAGAGAGACATGACAAGCAAAATCAAAAATCCTCTCCAACTGTACACCATATTCGTGTTGTATAAATGTATGCCATTTACCATATAGACCGTCAATTTGTAGAGCTGAAGTATGCAGTGGCTGAAGCAGAGATTTTGACACTTTGCGTATTTAAATAAATGCGCAAAATATTCCAACAGTAAAAAATGCACAAACAAATTGTGGCGAGTATGAGGCTTCTCTCAGTTTACAACACCTGTCACATGACATAAGAAGTCACCAACATACACGTCAATATCTGTCTGTTTATACATGATGCCCACTTGGAGGTCGCCATTGAGTGAGTAAAGAAATAAATACTGCAGAGTCTCTGGCCCTTGTCCCACCAAAGTGCTTTTATAATTTAGAGACTGTCAATTAATTTTTTAACACAAAGTACGAATCCTTGATAGGGTAACGTCTGACCTCACAAAATCTTTAAAATTCTGATGTAACTTCACCAAGTTGTTTCAGAGAATTACAATCTTTTGGAGAAAAATGCTCCACCAAGCTGCCTCTTTAGGCTGTGGGACTAACTACAGCATGAAAAACTGAAACATAATAAAAGTGACCCGTATTTTTGAACAATGTAATCCTATATTCTCGTTCATAAGTGAACATCTGCTGCTCCAATATCAAGCCACTATGAGGCAGGGTTAAACCGGATTATGTCAGCATATTTTTCTTGTGTGGCAAACAAAACACTAATACACTTAATATGTCACATGACCTGTCACATACTCTTGAGTAATAGGACTAAGTAGAAATACGCTTTAGATCTCATGAGAAAAGTAAAAGTCCCTCTAGCATTTTCATGTTGCGCTGGCTAATCTTGTTTTAATCTATTGGTTATTACCTTAATGGCGTTTGGATAAGAAAATACTGCTGTTTGATGCCTGGAAAATGGTGGTTTCCTGTTAACAGCAATCAATAACAGCACTGCAATGTTAAAAATGGCAGTAAGTGTCCATCTTCCTCCTAGCGTTTCTCTTCAAGTGTGTTGTTTACTTAAATAGGCATCTGACATACAATATTGAATGTCATCAAGAAGTGCACTCGTAGTGACAGAAAAAGATATGAGGAATTGTAGATTTAGAACGAAGGCTAAGGAGAGGATAAAAAGTAAGGCTGAAGAGAAGGTTAATGAGGCAATCAGTAGAAATAGAGAAGTGAATGATAAAGCCGGAGCAGGGAGGGAAGGAGAAAATTGGAGAGGAGGAGAGCAGGAGGAGCAGTTATCCTTTTACACTTCAATTAATGAGGAGACGGGACTGCTCTTTTAACAGGCTGGTGCTGGGGGCGCTCTCTGGCCAAGTCTTCACAGTAGGACAAAGCTATTCTAGCAGAACCAAAGCCAAATTAGCACAGACCCAGAAACTAATTTGATGTATTTTCATCAAATATATATATATATATATATATATATATATATATATATATATATATATATATATATATATATATATATATAAATAAAAAGAAAAAGCAAATCCATATTTTTTTCAGAAAATTTGAGAAGTTCAAACCATTAATTAATGAGATAGACAAAGTTTTGAACAGAAAAGAAAACCAGGATTGTTCTATTTACAGCTGGAGTAGGCACTGAAACTGTGCCATTGGGCAAGAGTTGCATTAACACCAACCCACTCTCCCAAATCTAATGTTCTAACACCCTCCAAACAAATGTCACCGATACATGGAAAATCAAAGTCCTAGAGCTAGAAATAAATACCATTTAAAAGCCCAATATTTTAAAACAGCCTGTGAACAGGCTTTCAAGGTCAAGTTAGATCTGTTTGAAAGTCTTTTTTAAGAACAGGTGTTATAAAACTAACACGGTCAAGGTTATGTTCAGGGTAAGAAAAGACAAGGGTTTTTTCTACAGCATGATTACATTTTTAAATTTTGTTGACTAGCCAAGACAATAATTTACTTAAAAAACACATTTACTCTTATTCAAAATCACTCTAAATACCTCAAATTAACTGTATTCTCAAGAGTCATTTCAATAAACTTGATTCAAACATTTACAAAAGTCCATACAAAATATAGGCTAGGTAAGTTGAAAAGTTTAAGTGTGTTCAAAATCTGCTTCTCTTAGTTGCACCAAAACATAAAAAGGGTCCCACAATTAGCTTTTATAAAACTTTTGTTCACAATTGCATTTTCATTTGCAGACCAAATGACCAAATGATCTGTGGTAACATTAATTTTTACTTCCTACTTCAACTATTATGAAACCAAACAATGATTGCATCAGTGCCTAATGCAGTTGTTTTGTGTTTTTCATGTAAACTCAACACATGCTTGCACTAAATATGAATAAGACATTTGACCTCCTTAGTACCGCAGCGTTTGTCTCTGCTTTTTTTTTTTTTTTTTTGCATTATTCTAGACATTGTTCTTTCCACTCTCTACATGTACAGGGCAGTTTTTCACCTTCACTTGAAATGCCCGTTACATTTCGGGTGACCTCTACACTTCATACTGTCGTTGTGTCCTTGGGCAAGACACTTAACCCTTCTTGCCTGCAGTGTTTGTTGCACTGGTGTGTGAATGTGTGAGAATGTTCAGTAATGTTCGGAGAGTCCATAAAAGCAAAATGGCTGCCACATCTCTGTCAGTCTGACCCAGGGCAGCTGTGGCTACAGACGTAGCTTACCACCACCAGTGTGTGACTGTGGAGTGAATGAATAATGGCCGAGGTAAAGCATCTTTGGGTATTTTGAGAAGCGCTTTTCAAATAGTATGCAGTTTAATTTTTATTCAGTCAGAAGCCTACTCTAACATCTTGACACATGTATGATACAAAGTGCTGAGCTTTGAATGGAACTGGCAGCATTCACACGACCAGTTGAACCACACTAACAATAACCGTTTATAACCATACCAAACATGACTGTGAAAACTCCCAAACAGAAAAGGTGAATGTTGGCGGTCAGCCTACATTAATGTGCTGGACAATATAATTTCTTTTTTGTTTTTTTATCCAATTACTTCTTGCCAGGGTTTCAGAGATATTAACCAACTTCACCAAATCATTAATTGAGGCCATCTACATACCTCTCAATGTCAGGAAAGGTAAACAGCAGCATTGTCAGAAAGTCCTGTCCAAAACAGAGAGACACAAAAACAGAGGCATGTTAGGAGACGTGGGAGGAGAGCTAAAGAAAGAGAAAGGCGTAACTGATCTTAAGACAGGAGTGCAAGGTCAAACAGTGTTTATGTCCCATCCATTATTTAGAGGGAGGACTCTGGCTGCCATTGAAGAAACAGTAGCCAGGTGGAACACATCCCATGTCAAACACACACACACAAACCGAGCATCCAGGTGCGATCGCTCAGCTTCACAGCCCCAGAGGAGTGAACATATGTGGCCGAGCGGACACGTGCTCACCAATTTAGGATACAGCTGGAGCCATTTCAGCCATTGTAACGGAGTGGCAATGGAGCTAACATCCGCCTCCCAATTAATTTATGGAAATAACAGTGCCTTAGAGACAGGTCATATTAAAGCAGTTCAAATTTGAGCTTCCATTTTATTAACAGGCTCTCAGATGGCTGCGAGTCAACACTGTACAGTCGCCATTAAGTTAATTGAGTGGAAATGAGGTCTCTCTCTTCACAGCCTCACCTGAGACAGAATTAGCTGCCCGTGGTATTTTTTCACAAATAGTCGAAAGAAGCCGATGAATTGTTGCTCTCCGACTTTACTGGCCAAGAATCTGAGGAGGAAGTAGCCCTGCGTAAATCAGACAATACACAGACATTTTAAACACATCTAAAAATGGCTTAACAGAGTCATTTATTCACCATTAAATTTATCAGAAAAAAAAATTAAGGCAGTATAGTAGCGCACGTATCAACCCAACAGATCAAAGAACTGGTTTGCAAAGCAGCATTTTGTTAAGATAATAAACCAACCCATCTGCCTTAAAGCTCACAACTCCATCTAGAGGTTCACAGTGATATAACAAGCCTCTGACAATAGCCCTTTTGAACAACAAGTCTTTGTCACTTCCTGATAAATCTAAAACGTTTTAATTGTCAAGTAAAAATAAGACACTAGTAAAATATAATCAAAAACTAAAACATATTACAGAGAACCAGTAAATCCTACAAAAAAACATTTAGACTCTTCTGAACATGTTGTTGCAAGTTAGATTTTCCACTAGGGTCATATTACCCATTTGTGAAATCTAAAGTGCAATGTGTAGTGTTTTTGTTTCATCTGTTGGCAAAATACCATTCCATTACTACACACAAGAAACCTCCTTTCTACAGCCTGTTAGAAACTACGGTAGCCCTAAAGGCACATGTTGTTGCCTATGAGAACAGATTGTAGTAACAAAATGAGAAACCTTACTGCAATGACTGTTTTAAAAAGAAACATGAATTTAACTTTGTTTGTCCCATCTGGGTAGCTGTGGGGACAGGAAGTGATTGTACCGACTTCTTTTGAGCTTTGCCTGTTATTCTTTTTGTGATAGACAAACACAACAAAAAAAAACTTGTACTATATCCATTACAAAATGTACCTTTTAACCAGAAATCATTTCACCTTAAAAATCACGCACACTTTTTCTAGTTTCTCACCTTAAGGTAATGGACTTGCATAAATGTTTTGTCCGGGTTGAGGGCATGTTTGACCGTCGACGAACCTGACTCACTGACCTGACCAGTGCTGTCCATGTTGGGTCTGCAAAAGAACAAAGAAAGGTAAGACACAGGGCACTGAAAGAGGGAGAAAACACAGTTAACAGGATTGGGGGGAGAAAAAAAAAAAAAAAAAAGCGCACGATGCAGGGAGCAATTATAAACAAAACCTGAAAACCTGAAAAAAATTAAAACTAAAAACACCAAGTGATAGAAAAACACACCTGTGGCGACAAAAATGTCAGTGAAGTTGCAGAAAACCTCCTACGTCTCTACACAGCCAGCATGTCAGCAGCAACAGTAAATCCAGCTGGTTCTTTTACAGGGAAGCACATTGCCAAGGTGCCATACTTTGCTAGAGGCTGGAAATCAAGCCGCAGATTTATAGGACCAGCCTATAGTGTTTATATGACCTCACAGTGCAGCGCTCCAACTTTACTACCCATGACTTTCTGAGCCAGTGTATAACAATTCCACAAAAAAGTGCCCCCAAATTACATAAACACAAGTCATGTGTCTTTACTCTGGTCCTGAACACTGGGCACATGGGGTACACTTACACAATGCTATGCTCCAGATTTTCTTTGGGACCTGGCTTTAAGACAATGTGAAGCAACTTTGTTTACAAGAACAGAATGTCCGTCTATGCAAAGAGAAAAACAGCACCACCACACAGAATGTAATTTGACAAATTTATGACTGACTTGTAGCATCAAGACCAAAAAAGTTAAGGCATGCTGAAGTTGTTTTATCTTTTGGTATCACAGGTGCTTGGATACAGGTTTGGTTTGTATAATGTGAGTGCACCCTAAAAAGGAGTCATCCAAACTCAAGTGACCATTTATAAGACAAAGTGTGAACTTGTTCACCGAGTCCTCTGATCCTAGAAAACTTGGAAAGGACATTTTATTGAATTAGCATTTCACAGCAAACGTTTTTTGTAACATTCAGAGACAGAACAACAACCTTGAATTACAATTTACATTTATTTAAAGGAGGCAGTGGCCAAAAGACATGCTGCAAATAGGGTTGTTGGTAAAAAGTACTAATAAAAGTACAAATTCTTCCATTTACATTAAATGAACAGGCATATTTGATAATATTTGACCATATTAACTGTAGTGGCTAAGACGCAGCTAACATGATACATTCACTCAATATAATACAAAGGAAAAAATACTAGAACTGTAGAGCAGGTGTACGTTTGCTTTTAAGGCCAAGATGTGAACAGAATGACCAGATATATGTTCGCTTGTGACTAGATGGTAAACCAAAATACATCCCAATCACAGGATCTGAACTGACCCTTTGACCCAAATACAAATCACACCTTCCCACGCTCTAAACGCACCAACACACAGCGCCAAACAAATGTGGTGCTAGGACAGGACGCTGCACGATGATAGTTGCAGTTAGCAGTATTGATCAGGCTGAGCAGATTAACTCAGTGTGCCGATAGGAAGGTCTTGAAGGATCACCCGCTTGCCACGTCGATACTCCAGGCGCCTGGACCAGCGATCGATACACCCTTCATCACCAGCGAGCACTTTTCCAACAGGACTGCTTTGTGACACAGACGCGCACCGAGAGAAGATTTAAAAAAAAAAAAAAAAAAAAAAAAAAAAAGAAAACACGGTCACATTCTCCCAGAGATTCTCTTATGATGTGCTGAGTGTGCGCTACGAGTTGGCCAAATATTTGCTGTACTTCAGACTTTGCCGAGGAGGATAAAAGGAGTAGATAAAGTAGATCTGAGTTAAGGGCAGTGCAAGGAGGAGGGGGTTTGGGGAAATGGAGGACAGGAGACTGACAAGGATGTTTGGTTTGCTCCAGAGCGAAAGGGGAAGTCATCAGCTTCCTGGAATGTCTAAATTCAGTCGGACACTCTTACAAGGATTTACATCATACAAATGAGGGAGAAGCTCTGCGCATGTCATACAAATGTGAAGATTGGAAAAAAAATGACCAATGCCAATGTCCTGATTCCTCAAAATCCATTTAAATGTGATAATGTGTTTCAAATGGCAAGTTGATATCCAGCCTGTGGAGTCGAAACTGTGAGAAACACCTACAAATCACCAAGGGACTGGAAAATGTAGCCTTGAAAAAAGGTTAATTTGCCTGTTTGTGTCATGTTCCTACTATTTCCTGTCTGTAAATCAGTGAAATGTCTCTTTCCCTTTTTTTTCCCCCTCGTGTCTAGTCCGTGGCCCACAGTGACCATGTCTGTCTGCTGCTGCTGATAAGATGAAATAGACTCTTTTTAGGACAGCAGGACGTGATGTTTCCCTGGGAAATTAAGTGTGTGTGTTGGACCATGTATTTATAACATCGCTGGGACATAAAACTCTTGTACACTTGTGTGGACAACTAAATGTATGGTTGAATGTTTAAAGGTTTGGATTAGACATTAAGTGCGAGAATCTTTACAGTCCATTGTGTGGTGCTTTATCCAGACTTTGCATTTGAGGATTACGTTTGTGATGTTAGGGCAGGGGTCCCGAGCCATTTGCACAACCAGATTTTACAGTATGATTAAATTTGTTTTAGATTCATTCAAAATGCCCAAAGTGGCCTGCTACTTTGTTGCATGAGAAGAAATGTTGACTTAAACGTGATAAAATTGTGATACTATTTTAATGGTTAACATCGTTTTTCAGATCAAGGAAGTATTATAAGAACTGGATATATAACTGCGTCTACCAGTGGCCACCAGCAATACTGTAGGGCTTCAAAAGAATGAACTGCAAAAGTAAAAGAAAGTAGATGCACAGCTCAAGACATGAACAAATGTCTAAATGACCAGACAGTGTCTTAAGTATTTCTTACTGTTCTACTGTCTCTATTGTTAAGAGTCTTCCAAATTGTAAATTATTATGACATCACAGCTCTATCCAGCCTTTGAGGACGATGTTAGGTAATGTGATATCGGGAGTGTGTGAGGACATGGTGTGCTTGCTCTATGGGCCTCACAACATGGAAAAACATACATTTATTTATTTTAATTGATGCATCAATCAGTAAGTCAAAGGCAACCGTGACTGACTTTGGACATTTTTACTAGTATTATGGTATTGTGACCATGGCCTACTTTCCAACAGAGATTTGTATACATTGAGTATGTACAAAGGAGCTTAAAGAAAAAAATAAAACCTTGGGTGTGACTGTAACAGTGCAAGTTATGAGTGAGACAAAAGACCAAAACACTGGCAGAACATGTATTTCTTGAGAGGACATAGTGCCAGCTCTGTGTGTCAGAGTCAGTGGCGTTGTAGCCCCAGAGGAAAAAAAAAAAAAAACTCTGATCCATCACTGCCGCTCTCCACAAAGGAACTCCACCCTTCCACTGTCCGGACCAGGGATGTATGAACGTGTAAATCCCTGTCTTTGGCTGTCTCTCTTTGTCAGAGATGATTTACTGAAGCTTTAAGAGGAATTGCTGCTCGCTGCCTTGGAGAATCACACAATAGCTCAATGTATTTGAGAATAAATGGTGCTCTTATCTGCCTTGTAGGCCATGTGTGGCTATGCACACACCTGGGTGTGTCGGAGATTGAAAGAGAGTGTAGGAGGAAATCAGGAGCTATTACTGACACTGACACACACACACAGGTTTAAAGCTCGGCAGGCCATATCCTGACAAATTACACTGGGTTGACTGTGAAAACCGGATAAGGTAGAGCCGTGCTCCCAGCAGCACTGTAAATCAGCAGGGAGAATGGCGTCTGGCCCGCACTGCCCTAAATATAACTCATCTGAAATGGACTGATAAACAGTGGCCATTGGGGCCCGGCTGGATCATGGGGTGTCGATTGTGACCCACTGAACTCAGGACGCACAACCTGCCATTTAAGCTCTTTGTGTGGTGTGTTAGTATCGGTGTGTGTGCTCTCTGTGAGTCCCATTGAGCACAGGCTTTTCACCCACATTCTTGCTCTGTTTGGAGGCAAGCCGCATTTATTTAGGTTCAAGTAGTATTCTAACAATTGAATCCCAGATAAGGACTCAGACACTCGACTGTTTCAACAAGTGCCATGGTCTGCTTTGTGTTTTATTACAGTGATACAGTACATACATTATACACATATGATCACTGAAATTTGACTTTTTTTTTATCTACCCTCCTTCCTTGCATCACACTAGCTTCCTTTCCTCTTTATTTTCTATAAAACTGACCAATAATGGCTTTTATGAAAAGGTGCTAATGTTTCCCCATTTTATTTTATTAAGCTTTGGATGGCAGTAAACAGGGAAAAATAAACCTGAATTTAAGGGTTGCAAAATAAGTAAAAGACAAACAGAGTTCAACCTTATTTTGAAACCATTTTCAAGGAAATTTCCAGTACTTTCTTGACTTTTCAGGGAAGTATTTTCAAATTGGCAATTATATATTTTATGCCAGACCCAATTTTATCACTTTTTTAACTTCAGTTGTTCAGTCTATTTCACTCTATTTCAGTGTAAATTTAATTCTGCCTACAACTATTGCAGCCTCGGAGGACCACAAAACTCACTTATTATTTCCAATCCATTTACTTTCACGGTTCATGGTTTAAAGCCAGTTGAGTTTAAAACAAAACACACGCCAACTCTAAGAAATCTTAAAAAAAGCAGGACAAGACACATTGTTATGGCCTTTTGTTTTTGTTATTAGTTATGGCCTTTTGTTTTTGTTTGACAGTAAACTGTATTAAAAATGCAGAAGTTGTGCCTTATGCCATTAAAAAGCCTTGCTAAAACATTGAGGAGTTGCATTAGCTGTACACTGCACTAACACAACACCACACACATACTCAGCCGCTGAGATAATGCACGAGCCTGGTTCTTTTATGCCTCTACATGCTTTATCACTACTTAAAGCCAGGATTAAGAAGCAGCTCCTCTATGGGCACCACTTAAGAAATAACCCGTCTCTTCATCGCTAATGTGTTTTCATGTCACATTATTGAGCTGAATGTATCGCTGGAATGTGTCTCAGCCTGTATGCCTCAGTGCGTGTACTGTTTGCATTTTTTCAGATGTTAGTTTGATGTTGTTGCTTTGACCTCATCAGGGGCAGAGAAACTTAACCCTGATCCGTCTAATCGTCTGGGTGTCTGCTTCAGAGGGGAACACCCTTAGAAGAAAGGAATGGCCCAACAGCATACGATTAACCCTTTCTGTATGCAGCACTCTACCAAGGACAATGTCTTATATAATGTAACTGTTGCAGGTTTGATATGCAGAAGAATCATTTAATTTAACTAATATGAAATGGTTGCTTGTACTGACAAAGTGAATTTCAATTTCAAATAATCAAACTTTATACTACTCTTACTACCCTCAAGTCCAAACTAAAGTAAATCAGGTTTACCAGTGTGACAGAGCACAAAAACAGACTATCCAACTATCTGAAGGTCGTTTTAGCATATTCTGTACAAATATGACTCTGCTGGGGCTGCGGATAAAACATGTCCCTTGTATAATCGGTCAGGATCAGTCCTCGTCCCGGGATAGGAAAGCTGTATTAGAGGTTTCTGTCCAGCTGAGGGTACCGTGTCAGTGAGATGGGCCTGATTCTTCTGATCTCATTTCTTAGAAACCATCAAAATGATTTTGAGAATATATATTTTTGAGCTTAAAGTTTAAACATAACATCTCTAAATGGTGCTTTTCTGATTTCCTAAGGGACTACACTGTTTTGATTCATCTTGTTCCCCCAAGTTAAATTTTAAAAACGTATATTTACATGTTTTCCATCTATCTTTTTAACAAATGCATGAGACAAGAAGTAACAGACTATTGTGTCATCATTGCTTTTGTAAGACAAGACAAGATATTTATTTTTGTATAGCCCAATATCAAAACAACAGCCACCTCAAAGGGCTTAACAGACCCCACTAGACAACATCCCGTCCTTAGACCCTCCATCAAGGGGAGGAAAAACTCCAACCAAACCCAGCCATAAAGATACTACAAATTTGTACTTTTGATCTGTTCAGGGTAAAGTCCTACATGTATCGTAAAATCTAATAACACCCACATCTCAGTGTTCTTAAATATTCCTAAATCAATTAAAGACTAGTGTTTGATTTACATTGAGTTATTGACAAAGTTAGAAGCTAGTGTTAAGCAGAACTGCCATGCAATCGATAGGACATTGATCTGCTGCTACTTCTACAAACATCAATGTCGACAAAGCGGACCACAAAATATTTGTCATCACTCAAGAAAGAGCTTTTGTACGAGACTATTTAAGATAAAAAAATAAATAAAAAAAAACAAATGCATGAAAGGGTTAACTCTAAGGTTTACATCCTTAATCCCCGATGACACTATACGTCTATCGCTGGATTAAGTCGACAGGGTGTGGACGCCTTATTGTCAAGATCAGATGAGTGGTTTGTGTTTGTGCGCGTTCACTGTGTCTTTGTGGTGAGCCTTTGTAAACCACAACAGTACAGTGCACCTGGTTATTATCTGCGGCCACACCTGTACATCTGGAATCCCCTAAGCTCAATGTCACGTTTATGTCTGCATGTGGCAATAACTCTAGAAAGCCACAGTGTAGGTTTGTTTTTTTTTACCTTATGCAGTTTCATGGCAATCTAATACAAATAGCACGTACAAAGGGACTTTATATTTTATAAGCATTATTGTAGTTCACTCAAAGCGTTATTTGAGAACTACAATCCAACCCTAAAGTAAAATCCTGACCTGTTTTGGAGCTAAATAACAAACTACAGGCTGAAATAATAGGCAGCACTCACCTGAGGATTTGGAGTTCTTCTTGAGAGTTCAGTAACTCATCTGAAAGTCGTCTCCACCTCAGCAGTGCCTTCAGGTCAGACTGTTCTGCTGCCTCTTGAACAGAGAGCTGTTCAGAGAGATATGAACAAGCAGTGAGTGGCTCAAACGGGAATAATAAAAATACAATATACTGAACACGGAGTACGGGAGACACATCAGAAAAATGCAAAAAGGTTAGATTAGACTTATTTTTTACTCCACAGAAAACTGTTGCTATGTGATACTAGTCTCTTAGTTGGGTCTTCATGTGTACAGGAACTATTTTGTGTCCAAGTATTGGGGGAATGCAGCACTGTAATTTTTGTAAAAAATAAGACGTGAGCAGATTTGAACAAAGGAACAATTTTTAAGTAAAGAACAAATGCCAAATGTGGAATATAAATGCAGTTTGTACAGTTTAAACTGTAAAAGCACCAAATGGGGAATTATTTATCACACCGTGTCTTTCAGCACCAACCATTCGATAAGATATAAAGTTAAGTAGGCCAACAAAGAATACACGTGGTCATATTTTCATGACCATGTGTGTTATGATCAGTGTTCACTTGTTTTAAATGTGAATGACTTATTTATGCTCGACTTTAATTGTCAGTGCTTTTGAAACATACTTGTTGCACCTGGGTCCAGATAATATCTTCGAGGAAGGTGGCAAAGCCTTCACTGATCCATTCCTCGGTCCAGTCCCTGGCGCCGATGACCAGGCCAAACCAGGAGTGGGCGATCTCATGGCACAGCCTGGACCCACACAGAGAGGAACAGCTCCGAGCCAGACCTAAACCACCTGAGTCCAGCAGTACAGTCTGGGACAGGAACATGATGTGGGGACTGGGGAAGAGACAGAATTATGACACCCACAAGTGTTGTCTAAACATTCAGCAACATCTCTGGGTGTGCATTATTGTAATTAAAACATATCAATTTCTAAAACTTAAATAATCCACCTTTGTTGAAGCTTACACACAAAGTGTTAACGAGGAGACAAGATAAAAGATATCAAGGAATGAGACATGCTACACCAGTTATCTCTAGGGGTAAGACAAGAGCTCTTATTACAACAACCAGAAAGATCTTAAAAAAATACACACAATAACAGACATTCACATTCACTCACTTTAGCCTCATTAGAGTCAACACAGGGCTCTCTTTGGACAATAAGTGTGTAACAATAATCCAGGTTATTGACATAACGTGCAAAAAAGTTTGCAATTTTTCAGTATTTAACCAGAATTACTGTAGGTTTACATAGTATTAGATTATATAGTATTACCTCTTTATTTTTATTAACATGCTATTACTGCACTGGTAGCGTCGCTGCTACTGACTTTTTCATATAAATGCTTTACAGTGGTATGTGGCCTATTCTCAAAAGAAAAGCACAAGCACATATACAGTTGTAAAATCATGTGCAGAGTGCAGACATCACAGAAAATCCATCCATGTGACTTCGGATCACAAGATAGTGGTGCAGCTCTGGGAGAGCTCTGTCAAGGCTAAGGTTACGGCTGAAGACATTTCAGACATTCCTTACCATTACCTTATGTAAGAGGCCGGGTCGTCCTCAGGGGCTTGGGGGCGCTCTGTGCGTGAGAGACAGCCTATTCTTTGACAGAGGAATGGGACAAAGGTCACAGAGGTGCCAATAAAGGGCCTCTCTCTGCGAGCGTGTGTGCAGGCCAATATAACAACACGCTCTGAAGGTCCTTTCACACTCTCCAGTTCCTAAGTGTCCCCTTCACTGTGAACCTGACATGAGTGAGAGAATTTACGAGGTACAGGAGTCTCCCATCGTGTTCAAATGGTCATTCAGCCAAGTTCTGTGATAAAAAAAAGGCTTCACCTTTACAATGGATAAGTTTTACATTAACACTGTGCATCATAATGTACAGCAATAAGTTGGGCTACACAATATATGATATGGGGTTTATGATATATAATAGACGATATTATTGTCAATACAATGAAGTTGCAAGGCATACTTTAGGAAAAAAAAAAAGAAAATCATTGCTCAGTGGGTAGAGCAGTTGTCCTTCAATCGGAAGGTAGGGGGTTTGATTCTCACTCACTCTCACCACAGTTCATACTGTCGTTGTGTCCTTGGGCAAGGCACTTAACATACCTTGCCTCCATTGGCTGTAACACTGATAATTACTGTCGAACAATGTAAGTCGCTTTGGATATTAGCGTCAGCCAAATGAATAAATGTAAATATAAATTGCTAAACACTGTAAATCCCTTTTATTCCACACTTAAGGTCCACTAGAACAATGTGAAAAACTTTCCTCTAGGTGTATTTTCCCATTTTATTGTTTTTTTAGTGTGTGTAGCTGTGAGCCAATCACAGCTCACAAAAGGAAAAAGAATCAAAACTAGATGACAGGTAGCTAGGGTTCATTCACAGAAAGAATACACTCAAATACAGGTTTACTCTAACTGTAAAGACAGAATGGATGCCACCATCTTTATTTATTTGGGATGTATGTAAATGTAGGCCAGAGCTCTAACATTATAAAGCACTTCCTGATAAACATAATTTGCAAAGCAGCATCTCAAACCTTAACCCATGTGTTTCAAAGATTACGTAAACAGAAGCTGTCACTGAAACAAAAGATGCCAACATTGCTTTGTATCCCAATCTTATTGTAGCACAACTGGATAAGCATGGCTTTGTTGTCAGCTGCAGCAGTGCGTGGATCTGTGCGAGTGCGAGTGAGCGAATGTTCAACACAAAGACAACCTTTCAGAAACGCTGCTCGCACACGCTCCTCCAAGGGTGGCAGAATCCATCACTACAATGACAAATAGTGTCATCCCACCATGGTAGGACTGAACAACAGCAGCATCTTTCACGTTTGCTGATACTCTGACTGACATTAGCTCACATCAGGGACCTGGCAGTGTCTTAAGGCAAAGACACTTTCATGCATATGGAGCACCTGAACGTGTGTGTACCACTTTCATCTGCAGGTGAGGTCCAGATCTGAGGCCTGGTATAAGAGTAGGATGAGTGTAGTGACATCAGAAGCTAGAGTATTTCTTTCTGGAATAAACTGTACAAATAAATGTTTTAGTTTAGTGCCTACCAACTGTCAAACTCCAAGAGAAATGTTTTGAACACTACTCTCTAACATTCCCTTGTGACATTTACTATCAGTACCTCATGTAGTAATAAATGTTTATATGAGCTATGGATGAGCTACATTTATTTATGCACCACAATGTAAAAATCTATTTCCCAATGCTTCTACTGAGTTTAAGATTCTGACATATGATAACCTTCTATAACAATATCACAAACAAAGAAAAATGTTTGGTTGTTAGATTGGTAAAATAAAAACATTCAAGGGTTCTGGTCCCCCAAGCCTCAGATGTGTGAACAGACACAAGCAAAAAGTGTGCTATATTTGAGCAAAGAGCTATAATATAATGACTGAGGAGACACATACTCAGTGAACCTATTTGTATATGTTAACCAATACTTCTTTAGAACACATACATACAATGCAGTCTCATGTTTGACCCACATCATTGTCTTTTTTTTGTGAGAACACTCTGACTAGTGAGCTCACAGGTGCTACACAGACAGTTATTCAAACGATCATTTTGAAGTAAAAATAAAACCTAGTGGTCATTAGTAAAACAGATAGTACAGTAGAAAGGGCGTATTGGACCAAGTTCTTCTCAAAAAAATGTCCAGACAGAGGGGCCGCCTACATATGGAAGCACGACCTCAGCCGACCTTTGAGATGTCGGAGTCATAACACAGTGAAGAAGTCTCGCTGTGCGTTCTCACATGAGCAGCTTGTGACTCGGCGTCTGGTCCCCGAGCCTCAGAGGTGTGAGTCGGGGCAAGTCTTCAATTTGGTGAGGCGCAGATTGCAATAGGTTTCACTGTTTCGCTCCTCCGTCTCTCCATCCATTATTCATCCCTCCATTTCCCCATCCATCGTTCCGGCTGTAGGCCATTTTTTCCCCCAGCGGACCGCTTCCATGCATAATGCAGAAGGGGCCCTATCATAGGCGTGTAATTGACATCCCCAGTCCGGTACAGCTCATAGCCAGGACACCGCTTAAAAACAGCCCCACGAGAGAGAAAAAGATGATGAGAGCTCTACTGTATGTGTAAAGTGGCGAGTAAGTGACAAGACCGTAGTGTGTGTATTATTGATATAGACAATGTCAGGTCTGGAATACGAAGCGTTTTCATCTCAATCGCCCACAACTGTGGCTGAGGTACAGGTCATGTGAAAGAGACTCTGGTTTTAAACTCGGAAACAAGTTGAAACTGGCGTAAACCCGGCACTGCGCTGTATTCAAGTTTCAGTTTGACCATTTTAGTAATATTGTGATTGATTGAAAGGTTGCACAATATATAAAAAAAATAATCTGTAAGTATCATAAAAGATCCAACTGGTCCTATTAAAATAAATGTTACTGTACTTCATGTGCCAGGCTTTTATTTCACACTTTGATAATATTAAGTTGATAACGTGAAAGACCCTCCATCTTTTACAATGGCAGGTTTTTAATACTACACTACAATTAAATTTCCTGTGGGGATCAACACAGATTGCAGCTATTTGGCCGTCACTCAAACTTTAGCATGGGCCTACTCCAGTTAGGATCTGACTGAGCTATATACTATACAGGAGCATAACTTTAAAGACAATTATCTTTGGCAGTAAAGTCTGAGAAACTATGGTAAATTTTAGCTGATTGATTGTGCACCAATGCAGTGTGTTCAGTACTTTACAGTGATCCACACTGAGGAACAGGTACGAGTTAAGGTCAACACAAAGTACAGCTTTGTCTATTTTCAAGTGAAGGTGGGAGGGCTGCTCTGTGGTAATAGAGCTTACGGGAAAAGGCTTTGTCTCTCGGCCCTCCTTCTGGACACAGTCTGTGGGCTATTTTAGACACAGGGGCCTGTTTGACCAAACTCCTACCACCCTTTGGTCTTTTTTAACTAGTCTGACTTCAAATGTCTGGCATTCCAGGCTGGCTACAGATCAGCTCTGAGCTCCCAGACGAGGCCCCACAGGGCCAAATGCCACTCCATGTAGGGTCTGAGCACATGAACGAGGGCCAGCCCGGGCCCCCAGGGAGCCGCCCCACCCTCATCATATCATACTATGAAAATAAATAGCAGAAACCATATCAGCCCATCAAGAACACAGCGGTACAAGAATCGGCATCATGACATTATAGATGATGGTTTTGGAGCAGGAAGCAGCTTTTATAAAGACATTTAGAGTTTAGATTGAAGTATTGTGTTGATTTTCATTCATCAGTTCATCTGTCATGATGTATTCGTCAAACTGACATTAATATGTCAAACAGCATGAAACTGAGAATATCAAATCCTAAAAGCAACCCAGAATACTCTGCCCTTGACGCTTGTTAATCAAAGCAGTTTGTCTTGGTACTTGGTAAGGTCGGCTTGAAAACTTGAAGACTATGTATGCCATTGTTTTTGATAGATGTATTCCCAGCCTCTTAACACCATGGCTTAAGCATAAAGAATATATGTACAAACAGACGTTTGTGCAAAGCTCCTTTGAATTTATATCAGCTGAAGTGATAGCAGATGTCTGAACTATCTTCTCTTAACAGCACAACAATCTACTGTCCAGTGTTCCTTCTTCAGTCCAACACTGATTTCAGAGCAGAAGAATGTGAGAGCAGATAGAAATCAGTTTGCAGTCTTACTCCCTGATGAGGACAGGAGGCAAGTCCTGATAATGTTTACAGATGAGGGTTAAAGTTTTGTAAGGGTTAAGGATAGAGTAGCACAGGTTACCCTCACTTTCACACAGAACCAAAATTGCTTTCTTTTGTGTACACCTGACATTTTGTTGATGTATTGACCAATGTCTTTCAAAATGACAGAGACTGGTCTAAACAGCACTATCAACATACAGTAGATCATATGCAATGTTGTGTCTACCTCTAATTAATGTGCAATGTTGACAAGACAAAAAAAAAAACCCTGTCAGCCTCAGGGTACAATCGACATGACATTTACCAACATAACTCACATTTCTGTCTCACTGCAGCTATCGGCGTAACATTACTCATCACCCAGCACTTTAAACACTCATATGGCTTCTACTATAATCACAATATCAGTCAGCGTTCTTGCTCATGGGGTAATGAATAGAGCATCTTCTTTTCTGTTACGCAAGAGAATGACACTAAAGAGAGGAAAGTACAGTCTGTGCGGCTGGATGAGAAGACCGACAGAAGAGAAGTTAGCAGTTGAGCAGAGCTGTCTGTGTAAAGAGTTTGAGCTGCACAGGCCACGCTGCTGTCAGTCAGGGAAGTCCTGCAGGGTGCACTCGAGGGGAAGGAGGGGTCATGGAGAATATCTATTCAACTTTAGACAGTTACGAGAAAATATGCAGGCCATATGCAGACACAGAAACGTCCTGGGCTGGAGGATTTGGCACAAAATGTAAACGTTATACATTTTCCATAATGACTAATATTCATTTGAGGAGTATCATCTTTAATATGTGTTACAAACAACCTAGTGTTATTGTTCTCTTTAACTTCAACAACTAGTTACCACGTCAAAAACTTATTTTTAGTTACTTTTAAGTTTAAAAAGCTCATATATAGTGTAAACTATAGTTTTAGTATTGTACTATTAAAGCCTTGTCAAAGTGCAAATACTGGTAAAATGTTCACTTATACTGCAAACTTGGATGGGGCTGTTACCTCTAAATAATAATCTCTATGTAATTTCTAGGAAAGTTATATAGTTTTGCTTTAAGACACATAAAATTCTCTAAATTGCAGCAATGAATAATAAAATAAAGCAGTTCTGCACACAACAGGAACTAAAACTGCTTTACAAAAGGTAGAGTTAATTGCAACACAGCATCTTAGGAAACTGCTCTAAGCACAGGCACAGTTTATTAGTTTCTGGACAAAAGCAGAGCCAGGCAGAGGCAGAGCTCTAATAATGATCAGACGGCATGTGCGCACACACATTTAGCCGCAATAACAAACTGTTAGTTAACATGATATTATTATAACAAAAGGAGGAGGTGTGTAGGTTTAGATACCAAACAGAATGTGGAAGGACTGAAATCTGAGACACTAAATGTGCTTTAGTGTGTTTCAGAAAATCTGTCTGGTGTTAAAGCAGTGGTGGAGCGGCTTGAGGCCCGTCTCTCCCTCAAGGCTAAAAGCACAGCCAGACATGAGAGGCATTACCGGAGAGCATTTCACAGCACTTTGCTGCAAATGTCTCATTTTGGCCGGTTCAGCACAGAGGTCCCACGGACATTAAGCCGTCTGGCTTTGCACAGACAAATGAAATTACCCCCAGCCTTTGGGTTACACTATCACACACATGCCCCAGGAAGCACACAGGAGTAGCAGCGTCCCCTATGCTCTGCACCAGAGCCATTCATCACACCAGGGAATGGCTCCTTTGGACTCATCCATTAGTTAGCAGAAAGGCTGCGCAGTGACAGGCCTGTCTGGATACAGCCTCTAATCCAGACTTATGGCACAGTACGTCTGTGCTACTGTTAAACGTAGTACGATATGCCAGCTGTTGCCAGCAGGTTAACATCCAAGGGCAGTTTAAAGCTACACTAAGCATCATTGATCACAATGGAGAGCCATGTGTCATTAGGAGGAAAACAACAGCATATAGAGTGGCTGCCATTATTTTGATCAATGCCACAAAAAACACTATCCACTGGAAATTTATCTCAAAACTATCACATATTGTTATGGGAATGTTATGGGAATTGTAATATCTTAGTATTCCCATGGCTCATATGAATTGGCTTCTTGAGGGAAAAGACTTTATCATATGTAGAGCCTGCTGCTGTCAGGAGAGGATGCAGATAAAACTTATCCTGTAGCAAGTAGACAGGCCTCTAATAAAAGGCACATAATATAGACAGTGTCAAACTGGTTATTCTGATGACAAGATGTTATGGTCCTGTCTGCAGATTTTAACTCCAAATTATTCTTTTAGACTGTTAAATGCAAGTTGGACTGTCACCAAAAGACTAATAACAATAAGGATCAGACATTTGATAGTTTTTTATGATGAGATAATCAGTGACAATGGTTAAATTGGTGCTATGGACAGTTTGTTATCATCTGTTTCTGTACTTACACTTGACAAAGATTGCCAAAGCAGAACTATTTAGACTCTGCATGCACTCAAAACATCTAATACTATGTGCAATTATATTCTCATTCAATTTCTGCACACAAGTTTAGTCAAACAATTTCTTTACTGCACCAGTGTAACAATAATAAGCTATAAAAGAGAAAAAAGCTAAAGTCTCCAATCTGATTTAGAGGCACACAGGTCACTCGTTCTCGGGGGACTCCCAGGTGCTTTCTGTGTGCTCACTGCAGAGGGGGAGATCCACTCAAGCTGAGAAGAAAGAAACACCTCATCCTTGACTATTTGATTAACAGTTGTCTCCAGATCCACAAAAAGGTCCAACCCCCACATCTTGCCCTCCCCACCCTGAACCCCTCACTAGCTTCTGAAAGAGCGGGCCGCTGTCGCACACTTCTAGGGTTACCACCCAAATCAAACCGGCGAGCAGGGGAGAAAGGCTAGAAATCCACCGAGACGTCAGGAGGAGAGGAAGGCGAGCTGTGGGCGTACTGAGCCGAAATGAAGAGCGGACAAAGAGGAGAGTGACAGGGAGGTGCACTATAGTCAGAGTCAACATAAGCCCACTTAAAGAGAATTACTGTGACCAGATATTGTTTCCAGAAAACCCCAGTATGTAGGATAATAACAGCACAAACTTAATAATTAATGACTTCTAATGACATACAGGAGTCAGTTTGTGATGGTGAAAGAAACATACATGTTGGTGTTAAGTGCATTTTTAGGTGAAGGAAAAGATTAATTTCTTACCACTTGATGTGCGGATATCAAGTATTCATAGCCCCCTATACAAAAGCTGAAGTCTACACTTTTCTGGCACCTGCTACCTACTAAATTTTGTTACAAAACATTCAGGTAAGATATTATATACATGTTTGCTTAAATGTATGAACATATGTTTGTAAATGTAACACATTGTAATGATGCTTATCCACTGTGTCAATTGCTGTGTTGATGAATATACCCTTTAAGATAGGGCTGTGCCAAATATCAAATTTAATATTATATCGCAATAAAATTTGTCAATCTCTCATATCTCAATTATATACAGTTGTGCTCATAAGTTTACATACCCTGGCAGAATTTTAAATTTTTTGGGCCATATATTAGAAAATATGAATGATAACACAAACATTTTTACACTCATAGTTAGTGGTTGATTGAAGCCATTTATTGTCAAACAATTGTGTTTACTCTTTTTGAATCATAATAAATTTACCACTGTTCTTAATACCGTGAATTGTCACCTTTACCATCAATGACAGTCTTGAGGTAGTTGTGGATGAAGCTCTTTATTTTCTCAGATGGTAAAGCTGCCCATTCTTCTTGGCAAAAAGCCCCCAGTTCCTGTAAATTCTTGGGCTGTCTTGCATGAACTGCACGCTTGAGATCTCCCTAGAGAGGCTCAATAATTTTGAGGTCAGGAGACTGAGATGGTCAGTCCAAAACCTTTACTTTATGCTGCTGTAGCCAATGACAGGTCGACTTAGCCTTGTGCTTCGGATCGTTGTCATGTTGGTACGTCCCATGCGCAGCTTCCGGGCTGATGAGTGGAAATGTTCCTCCTGTATTTTCTGATAATATGCTGCATTCATCTTTTCCTGTGTCTTTGTAGCTCATCCATCTCCAAAACATCAGATCCACCTCCATGTTTCACAGAAGGAATGATGTACCTTTCATCATAGGCCTTGTTGACTCCTCTCCAAATGTGACGCTTATGGTTGTGGCCAAAACGTTCAATTTAGTTCTCATCACTCCAAAAGACTTTGTTCCAGATGTTTTGAGGTAAGCAGGATGCTTTTGGAATTTGCATAGTAATAACTTTCTTAACCATGCAGCCCATTTTATCTTCAAGTGCCTATTTATTATGCATCTTGAAAGGGCCACACCACTTTCTTCAGGTAGCCCTGTATTTCAGCTAAAGTTATTTGTGGGTTTTTCTTTGCATCTTTAACAATTTTCCTGGAAGTTGAGGCTGAAATTCTTGTTGGTCTTCTTGTTGGTTTCAAAATAATCCCTCATTTTCCACTTCTTTATTAGAATTTGAACACTGCTGATTGGCATTCTCCTTTACTTGAATAACTTTTTATATCCCTTTCCTGTTTTATACAGTTCAATTACCTTTTCCTGCAGACCCTTTGAAAATTCTTTGGCTTTTCCCATGACTCAGAACACAGACACGTCAGTGCAGCACTAGATGAGAGATGCAAAGGTCTGTCAGGAGCCCAGAAACTCACTGACCTTTTATACACACACTGATTACAGGCAAACAGGTGACGATGGTTACTTTTAGTAGCCATTCAAACCTGTTTGTGTCAACTAGTGTGGATGTTATCAGGCCAAAATCACCAGGGTATGAAAACTTTTTAATCAGGGTGTTTTGGGTAGTTTCTGTTGTCATTGTTGATTTAAAAAGAGTCATTAAAAACAGTTGTTTGCATGAGTAAAAGAAAGGTTTTTGTGTTATTCATATTCTCTGAAAAATGGCCAAATAAGTTGTAGAGTTGTGCTCTACAACGTATTTTGCTGCCGAGTTAGTACAACAAGTAAATTCACATTTTTAGATTCTGTGACAGCTTTTCTCAAAATTCCACATCACAGGCACTAGGTCAAGGTTATGAACGGGCTCCACCTCTTGACCTCTGTAAGTGGCACTGGAAGAGTTTCAGCTCTACATCAAATGGTCCATCAAAGCGCCGCCCAAGCGGAAGAAGGCATTTGTGTATTTTATTTAATGTTCATATTATATTGTTTAATGCCCATGTTTTTAATCAGGAAAAATATATCAAAATATTGACAGACCAATATGGAAATATTGTGATAAATCTTTTTGCTTCGAGAGCATCTTCTTGCTTAGAGAGCATGATTATTGCACAGGTGTGCCTTAAGCTGGCCACAACATAAGTAAAAACTATAAAATGAGCAGTTTTATCACAGCACAAACCCACCCCAAATTAGAGAATTTGGCAGAACATACAACCGGCCTCACAATTGGAGACCACATGTGACCTCACCAGCCCAGGACCTCCACATCCAGCATTTTAACCTCCAAGAGCCTCTGAGACCAGCCGCCCAGACAGCTGCAGCAACAACTGGTTTGCATAACCAAAGAGGGCAGATGGCAGACAGTATGGCATCGTGTGGGTGAGCCGTTTGCTGATGTCAACGTTGTGGATTAAGCGGCCCATGGTGGTGGTGGGGTTATGGTATGGGCGGGTGTATTTTATGGACAAACACAAACATTTTATTGATGGCACTTGGACCACTATTACTGGTTTTTAGACCCCCCTTTCCCAAAACAGTGAAACTGCATAAATTATAGTGGCCTTTTATTGTGGCCAGCATAAAGCACACCTGTGCAATAATCTTAATCTCTAATCAGCATCTTGATATGCCACACCTGTGAGGTGGATGGATTACCTACACAGATTACACAGAGCTTGACAGATTTGTGAAAAATATTTGAGAGAAAATAGGCCTTTTGTTTTTGTCGAAAAAGTCTTAGCTCTTTGAGTTCAGCTCATTAAAAATTAGGGCAAAAACATAAACGTCTAAAATTATGTTCAGTATAATTTTCTAATCTTTTAAACTAGAACTTTGTGGTCCATTTTGCCTTTTCATTACCTGAATGGTCATTATTTGCTGGATGAGTAATTACAAGTTGATGTGTTAAAACATGCAGAACCACTCAAATGGCCCTATAAAAGTGGTAAAAACTCTGAAAGGTTCTGAGGCAGCAGGGATTATCCTACAGAGTGCCATGTTCCCTCTGCCTGTGGGCCTGCACTTCCTCCCAAAAGGGACCAATAGCCAGTGTAACTTCCTGGCTGCCCATAAAACAAACAATGCAACCAACTCAGGTGGAGCTGAAAATCCTTCAGAGCCACTCACAGAGGTCAAGAGGTGGAGCACAGTCATAACTTTGACCTAGTGCCTGTGACATTTATATGGCTGGCTGGTTTGGCTAAACGCTCAAGTGGAACAAGCAGTTTTACTACTTAGCCTTTTTTCTACTCCCTTTTTCTTCAGAACCCACTGTTGGGGTTCTTAAGGGTGAATTTGGAAGGTCAAGTTTAGGGTAACATGTTTTCTACTATTCTAATGAAGAGAAAAATACCTTAAATCAAAAGTGTTATACATTTAATGTTTGACTTTGACTGATACCAAATACCGATATTAACAAAGCCATACTAGCCTCTGAGCCCATAAAACCTAAAAGGTCTAATTAAACTTGTAATATTGTTATAGTATGATGTTTTGTGGAAACTAGCACTGGTTAAAAAAAAAAAAGTTCATCACTCACTATAAAACTGAGAGACAGGTGCTTTTTTACCCAAGATAGTTTCTTGTGCCTCACCTGTGCCCTTTACTATAGAACCTGGATGCAAGATTTGAAAAAGTGTTCATAATTCATGGCAGTGAATAGATCACAGTGGAATTCCCTGCCTCTCTTTACGGGGTTGTGGGGCAGGGTCAGAGCTCCAGTCCCATATGCAAACAGACTGGAACTAAGCCACCAGAGACAGCAGACAGGCTGGGTCACTAACCACATCCTCCTCCTTAATCTGCGAGTCAGAAGCTCTCAGGGGACAGCCTTTTTCTGACACACACATTGAGAATCTGGGTCGTAAAAGTGTAAGGTTAACATTGTTCCAAAAGCATAGGAAAAAAGTTGCTTTAAATTCAAAGTCCCACCTCAGAGACTCGTCACCTTTTCTTCACCTCATACCTTTTTTGCATTTGTGTGACTTCAAGTCTGCAGCAGGTTTTGAGTGGGTGTTAAGTGGCATTTAGGGACGGTCTTACATAATTAAAATGTACCAAGTAACCTGATTCAGTGTAATATAATAAAATGTAAATGTGTGGTTACAGTATATGCACAGTTAAGATGTGAATTTGAGTTATTTAAAAAAAACTCATTTAAAAAGACTCAACATCCAAACTAATGCATTTTTATTTGAATATGATGCAGTAAAACAAAAAAAAACAATTAACACTATATCTATTTATAGCTACTATTTTAGAAATGAGGACAGTTCTGAAATACACATGGCTGTCAAAAAAAAAAAAATCAGAACCAGGTAGGAATTACATAAATTAAAGAGGTTTCATAAGACATTAGGTTCATATTATATCCATTTTGAAAAACTAAAACATGGTATTGTGTCCCCAATTTCAGTAATTATGTAACCAATTTCATCAAAAAAAATCTGGTTTAGGGAAGAGGACACAACAAATAAAACATTATGTTTAACTGATTTGAATCAAAGTCATGCCACTGTATACAACAATGTAACTGAGGTAACTGAGCACTTCTCTAATGCAGCGCTTTCCTCATGTCAAATCCATCCATGATAACAAAGAAGAACTATCATCAACTTGCACATCCAAATTAAAGCAAAAACATGATATCCGTATTGGAAGTCTATGTCAACACTAGAGCAGAAGCAGCTAAGGACAAATGGTCTCTGTAGCATTCCTCTGATGTCACCTCTCTGCAAACACATCCTTACATCACAGTGTGAACAATACCAGTATTCATCCAAACACAAGCACAGGAATCTGCCCGTCCAGAGCGAGGCCAAACATCCCACATAACCTGCACAGAGTCCAGCCACGTTTCAACACTTGTGTCACCCTCAACAGACTACAGGAAAGAGAGCGACACATGGTCAGACATGTCCTCATTTGGCCACGGGACAAGCAGCGTGAGCTCTGATTAGTTGACCTCGTCCAGCCGTTGCTTCCAGACGCATAGGCCTCAGCTTCAAAGAGCCAGAGGAAATGCTTTGCCCTTCCTGTCACTCCCAGACAAAACCAGTGACGTAGTCAAGATGCCATGGAGTGATTACGCATTAACACACAAAAAAAAAAAAAAGAAAAATGTATGAGGTAGACTAAAAAGGCACAAGTTGGACACAAACAAAGTATAGGATGTCACACTGTGACAGTTCACTAGTTTTATGTGTGTCAAGTTACAAATAAAAAACATTCCTGTGCGCTTTTATCCAACGGAACAAACATCAAGGAAATCCCCGATGGTTTTCATGGACTCCTTGATTCCGTCTCCTGCTTTGATCACAGACACCTGTTTATCCCGCCTCTATCAGTGTTTAACCAAACTATTTGTCTTCCCATTTCTTATCGAGTCACTCAACTTTTACTAAGAGCAAATAGAGCACAAGAACGTCCTACAGCTCCATGTCGTAGAAACAATAGAGAAATATATTATGTAAGAATGCAGATACAGAAGGAGAACGTTAATGCTTGACTTAACACTGCATGGCTCCTTGTTATGCTGCAACTGCTGCTGTAGTAGGAGTTCTCTCTTGTGAAACATTATCAATACACTTAATCAAAATTTTTATTGCATATATAAAAACACATCTTGGAGCAAAATACATTGATTTTTTTCATTTAGACTTGCTGTCAAGTTGTTTGATTTGAAAAAAATACAGTTTAATTAATGATCTGTTTTTCTATTAAGTGTTACCATAGCTACAATCAAAATTCTGTATGTGCCCTGTTTGCAAGTTGCAAAAGACCACTTGAACAGCAATAAATAGTGTTTCATGTGAAAAATGGAGCATATCAAAATGAAAAAAGATACAAATTACTGGATTATATTAACCTTTAGGGGTACTTTAATTCTTCGAACCACTTGAGTCCTTCAAACACAAAAAAAAAAAAAAAAAAAAATGCTCACTTAAAGATTGCCGTAGAAATATTGAGTTACCACATTTAATTTATTTTATTTATGAATGTCATTATTAATTTTAGTCCTCACCATACATATTTATGAATTTTCAGATTTTTTTAAACCCCTTAAATGCTAGTTTGAGAGTTTTATTTTTTTTTTTTTTGGGACAAAAAAACTAAATGCCACCAACAAGAATTCTGATCAGTTAAAATTTTTTGTGTAAAATACATCTGCCATAGAAATATGCACTACAAATGGAACTGGATCTTCAGTTTAAAGACATGACCGTACAGAATCTGATTTTTGTGAGTCCTATCTGCACTGCTTAGTTACGATGAACTCTTGAAGCCTGAAGAACACAAGGATTGTGCTGACACATGAAAGAATGCCCTCTCTGTCAGATAATATAAAGTTTTGTTGTCTGATCCTATGAACTGCTGACTTGCCTTATGGCCCTGGGAGCTTCTTCTGTCTTAAGTGCGTGTGTGAGTCAGGCAGACTCGCGGTGCACGGCGTACGTGGCACAGCCCTTGAAACACAGACCTGCCCTTACTTGACTTCTTAATCTTGGGTTTCCTGCCCTTCCGCTTTGTATCTTAACAGAGAAACTTCACGCCGAGATGAATCCTCCCCTGCCCTCCTCCTGTCTTCACGCCTCCTCGCCTCATATACCCCCACCACCCCCTTGCTGCTTCAACGGGGGCACTGCGCTTGGCTTGTTCCCAAAGACTGAGGCCCACATAGCTCCCAATCTCTAGATTAAATAGCACCAGTCTCTGAAGTCCTTCCAGCGGCTAATGGGCTTTTGTTGCTGGGAATGATCCACACATCCTCTCCCACATCCTGGGGGTCCGCTTGTCTGTGGTGAACCCCGCCTCATTTTACCCTCTGCGTCTCATCTCCATCTCAATCTACACGTCTATTTTTATTGACCCCCCTGCCCTCCTGTGGTTTTTCGGGGGCAGTTTAGCCGGACTGACCCACCGCATTGAGGGGAGGACGCCGCGCCTTGACATGGGATTGTAACCCATGCAGAGTTTTATAGTTGGAGTCAGTGCAGGTGCTGTCTGAGACTTAATGAAGCCCCTAAATCTCTCCCCTGTCATCTACAACTAACAGGAGTTTAAACAGGGCCAGAGCAATAAGTGCCTGGGAGCTACCCTCGTGAGGCTAAGAAAACATCCATCAGACGCTTGGTGTCCACTCAAAATAAACACGGGTTTTTAAAAGATGAGAGAAGAGGGTTTCACACACACTAAAGTCACCCTAATAGGTATGCAATGTGCTGAACTCCTGCAGGTCAGGACACTTTTGTCGCCTTGTGTCTCCGGCAGAGAGCAACCAACTCGCGTGGAATAAATATTAGGCCATGAGCTCATATCCTGTCTGGGCTGCTTTGCTCCAGACAAACGAGAGAAAGAAAAAGACTGTGGCTGAAGACTGCAGACACTGGGATAATGTTCACATGTTAGAATTATGAATGTGATTTATCCATACGCTGTAAAAAATATATACATATATATAATTTGTGCAACCTTGTGAGTGGTTTAAACTTAAAGCTTTAAGACTTTTTTTTGCAGTTTCACTGTATTGGGTGGAGGAACCAGTCAGACATTTTCCATCGTCATCATCGTTATTTTGAGGAGTATGCGGAGCTTGAGTAAACAGAGACACTAATCTTGTTTTTGTGTTTTTTTTGTGTAATTACATTATCAACTAAACACTGAGCTGTGCCCTTTAATCACCAGTTACCTCACTGTCTCACCTTTGTTACCACCTCCAGTGGCAGTATGAAGACAACCCCCTCATGGAGCCTAAAAGAGGCAAAAGTAACCGTAACTCCACCCCATGTAACATTATGGGAAAAAAAAAAAAAAAAAACATGACTAGTTAGTGCTCTGGGCAAATCTCAAACTGTTGTCAGGCTGTAGCCCAGCAAAGGAAGTTGTACTCACAGTTACATAATATCACATTTCCACTCTGTCACAGCAGCTGGCTTTTCAGACACTTTATTTGGACTTGTCTCTCCCTGCTGTACAGTGATATACACCTGAGCTTCTCCACTACATCTTAATGAAACACATCTAAATACTGAACTGGAGCCACCTGTTACCAACGGAATTAATGTCTGCAACTATTTCACCAATACGAGTCAACTGTGACCAGTCAACCAGAGGCTCTCAGTCCTGCTGCAATCAGTCAAAAAAGCTATCTGGTATATAACACAAAGTAAATTGCTTGGAAACCACCATGACAGCTGCATAAAGCAATAACAAGAATAAAATAATCAAAATACAAGTGATAAAAGTGGGTACGATGGTAGCATAAAAAAGGTATACAAAGAGAATGAAAGCTTACGAGTAGTTACACGGAGCATAATCAAACCGTGAATCTATCATCCTGTGGTTTTACACCCACACGTCACCTCAGAGCCGCCAGACCTCCGCTAAAACGCAAATATACACACACAGGTTCAGTGTGGCGCAAAGAGGCTGCGGACCACCTGAAACCACTGCCATTTAAAAAAAAAAACACAGCGCACCATTGAAGGGCCCGCTGCGTCACTGAAACGCTGCCCAGACTAGAGGTTAGCCGCCTCTGTCATCACAACATTTTGGGTCTTTAGGTCCTTTGAGAAGCTGCAACATGATTGAATGTAGAAGCGGGAGTTGTGTTGGGATTGGAGGAAGTGGGGGAAAAAAAATAAAATAATAAAAAAAAAAAAAATTGCAATAAGTTATTTGGATGAGACTAAAAATTTCACGACTAAACGGCTGTGAAATGTGTGAACAGGGCATGGGGTGAGTGGGAAATTCCTTAAACGTACAGGGAGTGAACGTTTTGGGAGAGGGATGACAGAATAGAGTTGTTTGGGATGGAAAAGGGGCGGTGAGTTTTGGAAAGGGGATAAAGGAAGGGAGGGGTGGCGTTTCGGAAGAGAGATGAAGGAAGGGTGGAAAAAAAAAAGTAATAAAATGTCAAGGGTTGGGGATGGGGCAGTGAAAGAACAACTTAAAAAGGTTTGTAGAGAGGCCCACAGAAAAGGGCTCTTGTCTACTGTGCGTGTTTAGATTTGGATTTTGTACTACTTAGTCTTTTTGAGAGCAGATTAGCTGTGGTCAAAGTCAATCTACAGCTTACGCTGAGGGACTTCCCTGGAAATTACACAAGAGAGCGACCCACCAAAGGGCAAAGGAGCATTTAAACATCAATTAATCTGGAAACCCAACAGTGTTTCAGGATCAAGTGGAAAGAGTGTTATAGAGCTAGAGCAGTATAAATGTAATCAAAGTAAACGCACACCACAATACTTTAAAATACATAGCACAAAGACATATACAAAGCATTGGTCTCAAAAGCTGAAGACTCTTTACACAGTAATTCTGTCTTATAACGTTACTAAACCATTGAGCTGGAGTTTATGGTTGTATCTCATTTACACAGAACAAAATAAAATGAGGAAAAAGGTCACCCAACATAATCCTTTGTAAAGTAAAGGTGGACCCTTAACTTGAGATGCATTTCCACAAGGATAATTGGGATAAATTAATATGAAAATAGAATGTAGGCTATGTTCTCACCTCCGTTACTATTGTGAGACTGAACATTTTGCACACGCCAGGTCATGCGTACAAAAATCTAAATATGCCTGAATAAGACTACAATACTAATGGGTATATATGTGTGTGTGCTTTTACCTGGCCATGCCCAGACTGGAGAACCCTGCGGGCACAATGAGGACATCCAGGCGGGAAAATGGATGAACTCCCAAAACTCTGTGAGCTGCAGCCAAACAGTGAGACAGAAGAGTGAGGACTGTCTGGAAAAGAAGAATAGAATATTTTAACTTTATCTTCAGCGAGACACTTAGTTTTATTCTCAGCAGTATTAATTAGATGCTTTTTATATTCTGAAGGCTGTTGTGCATATTCAGACAGGAACATTATTGCTAACTGGATTCTGTCAGTCTCTAGACAAATATATATAGCTCCGCTCTTAGTGCTTCACCTGGGCCTTCTGCAACAGGCAAACGGGGGCAAACACACGATGTGGGATCACCCGCTGGGAAGTGGCCGACTGCTCGGTAAATCGGCAAGGGTAGTCGCCATGGGAACAGGAGATGCCGTCATCCACTGTGCCAGAATAATCAGTTAGAGCGAGCGTTTCATCCTCAAGAGAAGAGTGGCCGAATGCAAAGTCTGAGCGGGTGGTCTGGCCTCCACTGCGGCAGATTAAAACAGGAAAGAAAAGTTTAATCCAAGGTTAATAATCAAGACATAATGACTGTTCTTTTGGAGGAAAAATACAGCAATAGGGATAGTCCACCAGGGTGTCCTGTGTGTGCCAAGACTGGAAATGAAAGCAATGGAAATCAAAGTATATACGTCACAAAGGCAAACCACCATGAACTCAGAAATACTGAAGTGTAGACATACAATATGATTTACTCTAAAGCAGCAGCACCAATCCCACCATAAGAAGTGTTCCAAAGGCTTGGAGCAACGTCCAACTTTCCTTCAAAACATTCAGTGGAAATAAAGGCGCTTCTTATAGCGGAAGAGTCCTGGTGGCAGCAGTGGGCTACAGCTGGGCTGCCACTGGAGGAAAACCATGAGGGAGGAGGAGGATTACTGGAAACCACTGGAAGAGCTGCCAGCCTGCAGCCTGCTGGCTGGCAACTGAGGCCCTGACTTAACCCTGACCTGCCCACAGAGGCTGCCCCGCTTCGATGTCCCAGACTGCACTACATCCTGTACCTCTATAAAATGAATGAGAGACATCTTTGAGGGACATTAAGTGCAATCGACTGCTTTAAGAGTTTGAATATAGTCATAAAAAAAAAAATCATCCAATCCATCACTCATTTCCCCTACACTATTTTTGGTTTGGCGAAAGGAAACCTTTACCGTGGAATGCTCAAGGAGCAGACTCAGGTTAATAACAGTCTGGAGAACGTTCTCAAGAAATAAGCACTGGAAAAGTCATAAAATACCTGACAGTCTGGAGAGTAGAGTTCTTTTCTACATCACTGTTGCATTTTCCAAGTCCACAGGCAGGTCGAGGCTCAGTCCACACACTGCATCCAGCCCTGGGTTTGTCTCTGTCCACATCGTCTGTCCTGTCTTTTTCCAAAGCAGAGGGAAGCACTGCTGTGACTTGGTGCCAGTGGCCTACTGCCAGAGCGAAGGTAGAGGCAGGCATGGGCATAGTCACATAATAAGTCCAGATTAAGAGGCCTGCAGCGACAGGGAACAATGCACATGTCAGAAGGAGGGAAGGACAGAAGAGATACACGACTGAATGGGTCAAGAGAAAAGAAAAATCAATAGTTTGACTTAATTTGTCACAGATCACATTTTTTGACAAATACAATTTTAAGGCCTAAGACACACCTGTGCAATAATTATGCTCTCTACTCAACATCTCGATATGCCACACCTGTGAGGACAACACTAAATTTAAATAAAATTTTTATGTTAGGCACACAAAGTTGATCCATAACAAACAATAGATTTAAAAATACATTATAAAGTTAATATACTGTATTGTCCATTTTATGTCGTTAAATGAAGTCTCTTTGTTGTAATTGTAATTTTGTATTATTTCTTTGTGACCCCTTTCCCACCAGGTGACTATAGATGTGTTAAAAAAAATAAGTGTTTACCTGTGGCGGTGTCCTGACTCGGCACAGCCTGCTCCTCCCCGCTCATCAGAACCACACACTCACTGGGGGCCCGCACAGCTGCCTGCCACGTTGACATGGCAACGGGCGGCTCCTGGCAGGGGAAGAGCGCTCTGTTGTTGATGGGAGAACCGGCAGTGTACACACAAGACCTGGCAGGGTAAACAAGGTAAACTAGAAACAAGTCATGCCTCAAGGATCCTCCAAATACACACACACACGTCAAGAACTGATGCACACAACAGCAGCCATAGCCTTAGGTCTGTTTATAAAAATTAATAAATCTGTGTTATTCTTTCTGAAACGCGGCAGAGTTCAAGTGTTACACAGTCTTTCAGTAGCAGGACCAGAAGGAGAAGTTTCAGGATAATCTGATCTGGAGAGATGTTTCAGGACACTGTGTTGTGATGAGATCTGCAAAACATGCAGTATTTCCAAGCACAATACACTACATATTAAAAAAATATATATAGTTCCAGGCATCAGTGATGTTAAACCTTTTTAGTATAACACAAAAAATTAGAAACAAATGCCACTTTGAAAGAATTAAAATGAGTTTAGTCAAAACTTAGTCTTGTTTTTGTGTCTTTACACTGCATAGATACTTACACTTTATTTGTGCTGTAAAAAAAACAAAAATGTGTCTTAAATGTGTCTTAGTCTTAAGCCTTGTGAATGTGATTTATTTATTTTCTTATTTTCTTCAACTGAAACGCCTTAAAAACAAATTTGAATATTAGCAGTAACATTATCATAGCAAATATTTCACAAACACAATGTACCACGTTTCCCCAAATGCTTTAACAACAATCACCCAAATGTATCTAAAAAAGACAATTTAAAAAAAGAAAGACACTAAAATGCAAGAAGAAAACACAATGAAGCAACAGAAAAAGTACATTTGGTAAGATATTATTATTCTTATGGTAAAGTAATATTTCCATTTGTGACTTAGAATCTCCCTTTTCAGATGTGACAGATAAAACAAAAAACACTTTCTTAAATGGGATAGTTTTTTGTTAATGATCAGAAAGGTGTTCTTTCACCTATATATGTTCCTGTAATCTATACACATACAGTAAATGCATTCATGCTACAAAAGGAACAAAATGACAACTGGAAGGATCAAAACAATCCAAATAAGAATAAATAAAGTAAAAAATATAATAAAAAGGGACACAATAACATTATATTTCATAAACATTTCATTGCAATGTAGTTTATAAAAATATTTGAAATTTTCTGCTATTTCTCTAACTTGAATGCTCAACAAAATTCCACATTTCCAAGGAACCCCTGATTTTGAATTTTGAAAAAGTATCATCATAGCAACATTAACTTATACAATATAAATTTATCATAAAAGGACTGCTTAAACTGCAATACAATGTTTGTGTAGGTAAATCAAACAAAGGCCACGAACCCAAAGGAAAACCAAACCTGAAGGTCATATTAACACAGTACCTAACGTATTATTCTATTGTACACTTCAATTACAAGTCTTAAAAATCCTGTTAGTGCGATGTATTAAATGCAGATACAAACCTTTTGTCCTGATCTTTGGTCCACCTCACAGAGCCTCCCGTCAACCTGGTTTCATAGGATATCCTGAGAGCACGGGGGAACTCCTGAGGAGAAGCTACCCCTCTCTTCCTCACCTGGAGACTCCAGCGGTCGATGTGAAAGCACAGCAGCCCACCGTCCTGGGCCCTGGGGGCACGACTACACTGAGAAAAGAGTTTGTGCTGCTCCCTCCAGCGACTAGACGGCACAGACATAAGGTTCTGTAAGAAGACAGTCTGTGGGCTCAAAGTGGTGACCCCAGCTGTCTGCGGCGGGACCTCCAGAGAAGAGGCCGACACAGAGGTCACATCCACCTCTTCGACTTTTGACACAGAGAGGTCACAGCAGTCCAGCACCAAGGTGAAATCACTGTCACTGGTGGTTTCCCACAAGTGTGACGAGTCTAAAAAGAGACAAACAAGTCACTAAAAAGTGTCAGAACAACACAAAACAAGGTATTAATAATAGAGTGATCACTGTCTTTCTTTAAAATGGACTTAAATGTATAATTTAAAGGCTGTTTATACAAAAATAGATTAATTCTATAAATCCATAGAAATCCACAATCGTTTGTGGGGATTAAACTGTAAAATACATAAATGAAATGAAGAAAAAGGACAACAAAAGGGAAAAAAATTACAAAAAAAAAATTATGTTTCTTGGCCTCACCTGAATCCTCACCTCTTTGCCTGCCGTCTTTGGACTCGTCAAAATCTCCACTTCCAGCAGAATCATCCCCACTCTGTCTCTCAGTCCCACCTCTGACCTCCACTCCAGTGGGCTCCAGGAACAACACCACACTCCCGCTGATGACCTCTCTGTCAAAGTGAACCGTCAGGTCAAGAACGTAGTGTCTGACGAGGATGTGGTTTGTATTGGCACGAAGAGGGAGGTTATCGGTGTCTGGGTTTAGGTCTGAGTCAGGCTCCATGTTGTACAGCCAGGGTAAGCACCACACCTAATAAAGTAATAGAGTACAGATATTTTAATATATAAAACATCTCCCCAAATTAAACATCACATAGAAAAAGGACTTGAGAGTTGAAAAGTAAAATGTCAAGTCAAAGACACTTGGATTTAATAAATGGAGAAATCTAAAAGATTTAAGGGTACTAAAATGTAACTGCTAAAGTCATATCATACTGCAATGTAACCTAATCAGGGCAGTGGCTAAGTTAAGTTTATTTTATTTAAGGATATCCTTCATACTTTTTGTGACCTCAAGTCTTGATTGTAACTTTGTTTGCTGGTTGGGATCAGTCCTTGCTTTACCTAAGACAGAGAAAACTGAATGAACTGCACAGAGGGCCAGCTCTTTTAACAGGCAAAAAGAAGTTTAACATTTCGTTTTTGAGCAGCCCAGTTACTTGAGTACTTTGGCATTTGGTAGTGGTTAAGAAAGATAGCAGGTAATTCTTCTAAGTTTTAAAAAAAGCCATAATGAGATACGTGCTTCATTTCTTTCTTGAATGATCACATGTAAACTATTTAAAGAATGGTTAATTTTACTTCCAAACAAACTTATTGTGTGATTCTACACTTGACATCGCTCATCACTTTCATCACTTTTGTCAGATACATGACATACTACTGTGCGTCTACAACCGGAGGGACTGCCTACAGCCTTTTATCCTACCATTAGTTTGTTGGAAAAACAGCCTATTCATGATTAATTAGGAAAAAGCAACTAACACGTGCGTCAACAAACGCACGTGGGAATAAGTGGAACTTGGTAAGAGACAGGCAAGCCGTGGAACTTATGCTAAATGCTGTTTGACTTAAACAAGACAGCGTTCACTTTACTTTACAAGCATTTATCATCCATCCAGTTGAACAACAAAACTAGTAGTGTCCACAAATCTTCTGGTCCGTTGTAACAACTTGTATATACCTCTAGATACCGTCCGCATCGCTACTGTACTGCACACTGCTCGTCTCCTCTTCACTCGGTTTTGACCGTGGGCGTGGCCAGTCGTGATGTCGTCATCAGAATGCGACTGCAGGAGATTTTGTAGTTTCCGCTTTGCCTTTTTCCCTTTCCCGTCTTTTCAAGGTGTAGTTCAGGAGATTTCAGACTTTATACTTTAATTGGATATATTACATTTTTTTAATAATGCGGGTTTATTTTTTTTTACAATAAAAAAAAAAAATAAAAAAATCGATGTGTTTTGTTGGGAAATAATTAGAAATTAAGAGACAGATGAATAGCATAGTGAATTTATAAATAGCCTCTCACTGTACACAGTTTAGAGGAAAATACATTAATAAATGAATGAAACTATACTTACTTTAGGCTAAATTTGGGCCAATGTTTGAATACTAATTAAAATAATTGCAGCAGACAGACCGCACAAGAGTGAAAATGTGCATATATTAAATTTTATTCAGCTGCTTTATGATCACTGTACAGACATGTGAAAAAGTCAAACCTAATAAAATACAACAGACAGAGACATATAAAGTGAAAAAGAATATCAAATGCATATCTAGTGGTTGAATGCCACTTATAAATCACAAAAACACAATGTTAGTTTGTGCATTTCTAAAAATCAGTGTACATTTTGGAATAAAGTTCACAGGTAATACCCAAGAAATAAAATATGCAGATATTTAACATCTCGACAAATCTGTTGTACCTGGAAACACATGGGAAAGTGTGAGGTTAACTAATGCACACTAACATTTGAGCCATTATTACATTTAAATACAGTAGGAGTCACAACATAACGCCATGAAATTAGCTTTATTCAATTCAAATGTCAAAAAAATACTCCTATGGAATGCATCTGACAAAGAGAGTAAACATAATTCACATTAATAAACACAAGTGTGAGGAGTGGCATTGATTTATTGCATCACTAGTTTTTATATTGAGAAAAAATGAATCAAAGTTGGCACATGGAAAGTCTCTTATTTACAAAAAGTAACTCAAAACAGCATGATTACTGGGTATTACATGTTACATTATTGCTCAGAGCTAAAGATGAGACTTAGAAAGCTAAAATAAAAACATTGTTTCATTATTCTTTGTAAACAAACTATATTCTCTGTACAAAATGTGGGTTTGGAGATTAATGTAAGCACTTCCATTTTCTCCAAATTAAATTGAATCTATAATTGTCTTCTAAAGCAAGTTTTAACCCCCTACAAGTCACATGAGTAAAATGAATGGAAATGGTGTTAATACTTGACACCGAAATTTGTATCTGTATTTTTCCAGCGCAATCTTCCAACTCTGCTTTTGCTGCACTCACTGGCATATATTACGCTCAAATGCCCAAAGTGGAATCGTAGCGGCACAGAGCATAACAAAATCATCTATCATCACTGAATGCAAAGTGACGTCAGCACAGATACAAAATGTTCTATATACTATTACACATTCACACACAGTGGACACGTAAGGGCCCTGTACTCGCAAGGACCTCAACCTTCTGTGATTGTTTTTTTTTTTACCAACCCAGAGGAAATGTTTGCAGCATTATCAGGACTTGCTCTTATCTTAAAGGAAAAAAATCAACAGAGCAAACAGCATCTGAGGATTAGATAGTGACGTTTTCTCAATAAGCTACACTTTACGCGATATCCCTTCCCCTTTTGTGTGTCCGTCTCCTAAATTCATTATTGGAAGGCCGTAACAAGAAGCCATGAGATTGTAAAAAGGACAGCTGACTCCTAGATCACTGAGAAAAGCGATTGCGAGTCCGCCATAGTGGTAGCCATGTTCGGTTCCCTTATGAAGAACTACGAGGGAATCACAGGCAGCTCCTTTCATCTTATCGTTTTCCTCTTTCCTTTCCTTTCCCAGCGGCGTGACAGCCTCGTCTTCCTTTTCACATCACTGCCTTAGACAAGCCATGGCATCTCACGAGTTTTCCTCTGGAGCTCGGCGGAAACTCAGCCGTTTGAAGGATTCCCTTTGTGCAAGGAGAGGACAAGATATTGGAAGAAGGGAAACACACAGGGAAAGACAGTGAGTAATAGGAGAAGGAAACACAAGTGGGAGAGGAGAGTGAATGGAGTTAGAGACATTTTATGAATAAGACAAGTGTTTTAACTTATTTAGTAATTGTATTTGGGGGGTTTATAAGTGCATTGGGTCAGATATTGTAGTAAACAAATTAATCAAATGGAACACATAAATCAAAGTACGTTGTCAATGGCAATTAATCATGCCAATATACTTGTCTTTGCATTTGCTTATCTAGGAAAATTACACATTTGAAGCTTCATAGAATTCAGTGGAAGGACCTATTAGTTCCATTACTTCCCGTTTCTGTGACTAGCCAAAGTGGACAAAGTGAGCACTGATGGAGAAGAAGCACATTCATGTTTCATATTTGAACCCACAATTTTTGTATGATATGATATGTTTCTAAAGCAAACTCAACATCTGACCCATACACAAAAGTATGTCCCTGCTGGGCTACTGTAGCTGGTCACATGCTCAAAAAAGTTGGGGCGTAATGTGGGGGATAATAGCGCCAACAGATGCTGCCAGTAAATACACATTACACATATAATTTGAATATCAAATGCATAATTTTATCCATGTCTGGTTAGAAAGATTCTCCTGAAGTTTTTAATAATTGTTAGAAAGACTTTTGCCATGGCACTGTTTCAACTCTTTATTTGTAAACCGTGGCATTGCTTTTTAGCCATCAATATTTGCAAAGGTGACACGGACAAAGTGATTGGATCTCAGCTCGATTTCATTTGTTCTCTTTTTCCGTTGGTGCAGCAATCATACTCGGTGATGAAAAGATCAATGGTGTGTATTTTTTCAGCTCAAACTCTTTTGTCAAACAGTATCGGCTGTTACCTCGCAGGCTCTTGTTTACCTGTTTTCGAGTCGAGGTCTGATGATGGGTTTGTAGAGCTCGGGGATCTTTCGCTCCAGCATGGGCCTCAAGCTCTCTCTGAGGCGGTTGTAGTTCTTTTTCAGCTCTTGTTGGTACTCTTTCTGGTCCAAAGTGATTAAGTGCTTATTCTTCTCAACGGCCTCCCCACACCTACAGAAAATAATAAATGACAAGTGATGTGTTCAGACATTTGTAATGCTGAAGCCAAAAGCACTAAAGGACTGAAGGACAGCATCAGAGACAATTGCTGCTGCAAACTCTCATAAGACTCTTATCTCGCAGTAAATATCCAATATAATACAGCTGTGATGTAAATTTGGATAGACGTGAGACATTTTGGTCGAAAGAGATGGTTGCATGATCTGTCACTCAGATCATTCTAAACTAATATGAATTTGAAGCTATATTTTAATGAAAAGCTCCATATATTAAGATTTAAGTTAAATATCCCAGAAATTATGTATGTCTCCTGCGAATTTCTGTTTGTATTCTCCCCAACATTTTCAAAAATCACTTAACATCTTAAAAAAACAGAATATTAAAGTTTGAGATTTGACTCTCTGAGGCTTCTGTTGGTGGTGGAGTGGATATATACATGTAGTATGTAGTAGTAAATAGTGGCACATTTCAGAAACATTTGGATTTTTAATAGTATCTAACAGCATTAAAATATAATTTAAAGCTCAATAGAAACGAGGAGAAAGAGCAATTTCAGTTCTATCAGTACCTGTTAACTGACTCATGGACAAAAAAGGCAAAACCTCCATAGCTGTTCACATGCACTGGAAACAAGATAGATCTTTATTGTCATTTTCAACAAAACTTTAAAGACTATGAGGGCTTTTGCAAATGTCACTTAAAAGGCCACAAACTATACTCTACTTTTAAATGAAGCACAAAGGTGATATTAACTCTATCTTAAATTGTTAAGACAAAGAATTAGAAAAAGAGTGGAAACCCTGAAACCTGTCTGTTCTCTAGAACTCCTCTGAACTGCTTCAACTACTCTGTGGAAATGAGACTCTTTGAATGCCAACTTGTTTTTGATGTGTGAACTGCAAAGACCTCTGCGTTCTCGTCAACAATCATAAACTTGAACTGTCCATGAGCGAACTGGGCCTTTCCAGTCAATAGAGAAGCAGAGGTTCAAATATCCTCCAGTCTAAAGAAGAAAAAAAGCTTTGGGAAACCATTCGCTTTAAGGGGACCTACAAGTAGCAAGCAGGTATGGGGTCTAATCACAGATTTCTGTCATGTATATAATGGCCAATGTACAGACGGCAGGAAATCCAAGAGACGGGGATGATTGCAAACACATGTCAGGTTTTATCTTATAGGCTGTAATGAGGGTAATATGGAAATGTCCGGAAACAGTGAATACAAGGAGTGTTTAGCATTAGACAGAGTAGCTCCTTGTGTGCAGCATGTACCTGCTTGATTATACATATATATTATATATATATTAAAGCTTTTACTCTGTGATGTAAACTGCTGCAGCCTTACAAAAGTTAAAGTCTAAATTCAACTCCAGCGCAGCGTGACTAAGCAGCCAATGGCAGCTTTTTAGAGCATCTCTGTCGAGAACATTGCCATACAAAGGGTCCAGCGCCAACTCGCTTGGATTTAGCACCGAAAACAAACCTATCTGAAATTACAGTAAATATTTGTCAACCTGCTTGTAGCAATCAGGGCAGCTGGAATGTGACATGAGGCTTGGAAAATGAAAACCACCTTTCGGAGGCAAACACAACATGCCCATGAGATGAGAGTGTGCACAAGCACATACGCTATTTCAGAGAATCAGTATTCCTCAGAGACACTGCTGGAGACAATTTTAAATGATGTGATAAATATTAAATTCATTCATTGTACAACTAAACCTTTGCATTTAAAAAAGTTTGGTCTACTGAGAAATGTGCTGCTTTTGTGTAGAAATAGAGAAAACAGCTTTTGAGTTCTATTCAGTATTTCAGACAAAAGTACTGCATCGTTTTCTTTCCACATCTTTATTACCAATCTGTCCAAACTGCAATCCTTGTCAGTCACGTTTACTCGGGCACTCTTTTATCCTCCTACACTACCTCCAGTAATTGTGTATACATACATTACCGGATCCTAAAGAAGGCTTTGTCTCCTTAAAGTCTGTAAAAACCTTTTCTACTCAGAAAGCTCTTTGAACAATTGTTCCATACTTCCACCCACTGAGTCTGTGCCAGGCACCAGAAACAATAAAGTAAAATAGAAATGCAAATGTTGGTCGAATAACTTCTTAGATATTTTGACAATTACAGCTCATAACAAAAGGGACTTGTCGTAGGATCTGGTGGAGTATATATTACTAGGTGGAGTTACTTTGATCAAAACTTACCTCATTATGAACTCTTTGAAACACAAGCGCAGTTTATTGTGGTGACGGAACAGCTTGGGGTCTGCTGGGATCTCATTCAGGAAGACCTGGGCCACCTCTAACGGGCCCTGCAACACAGGGAGGAGAGGAAAGAGACAAACACAATGAAACAAAGAAAGAGAAAGTTGAATAACAGAGGGAGGAAGGAAAGAGTAAGAGGGAGGAAGCGATTCAACAAAGAAGGGATGAAAATGCCCTTGATTTAGACAAGGGGAAATGACTTGCTAACTGAATGCCTAATGCAACTAAGGCCCAAGAAACGAGAACATGAGGAAAAGATCAGATGAGAGAAGTAGCTGTGATTATCCTCCTCCTGCATGGCTAATGTCACCACTGGCCCTGCATACAGCCGGCATTTGGTTTCCATTTGCACAGTATGAGATCTTGTTATCCTAACTTATATTCATCATAAAACCACAGCACGCTCGCACCGTGCATGCTTCACGACAGGCGCACTTAAACAATTCTGATTAGCATCATAAACGCATTGGACCCGGGTCTTTGTCGTCGGTCAGAGCCACGGACTCACACGCAGAAACACCGCCTCTTGTTCTGATTAGAGCCAAGAGTTATATGTTTACGAAGCTGCTGAGCATTAGTGTTATGTATACAACCATCAGGCCAAAGCGAGGGACCTGTCAGATTAGACATCGGAAGATAAAGTAAAGAGAAGGGACAACAGAGACGCCGTAGCTCGCTTCATTATTACTCGAACGTTCGGCGCGCTGGCAGAACCTGGAAGCTATCAGATCAAAGGGACCTCCGGTTCAGCATGCCGTGCGGTGCAGACATGAAAGGAAGAAGGGCCCATGAATTGACGTTTTAACTAAATCAGTGGAAAAAAGCAAAGGGAGGATTAGGGATATGGATGGGGTGAGGACTTTGAAGTGCGATCACTGTCATGTCTCCTACCTGCGCTCTGCTACTACAATGGAAGCAGTACATGTGATAAGATAAACAGAGCAAAATCATGGAGCCTCCCAGCACAGGAAATGGGCAGTAATACAAAGTGCATTCATTTTTGGAGAGCACTCATCATTTGATTAAGCTTCTCAACTATGTGATTATTTCAGCTTCAATGTGGACGTAGATGTTTGTTGCACATGATATTACCAATACACACATTAACTAATTGACTATTTAAAAATATCATAATAATCCTACAACCTGTAGCTCTCTTCTGACAGAGTGATACAGAATTCTCTTAGAGCGTGCTGTGAATTGCCTCACTACGCCTTTAAACAAACAGCGCCTAAACAGAAACACACCGCATACATCTGACGCATGGCTCGTGTTTGAATGGACTCAACCACAGTGCCCATCTGATGCAGCACATTTACGAACCATGCATTTGTAATCCTCCCCTGCCCGTTTCTGGAAAATCCTGTGCTATAAATAAACAGGATATTCATAAACATTCAGTAAACAGTAAACAGACAGTGAGGGACAACAATGAACCTATTCAGAGTTAGGGCTGTGGTGCGCTCACTAACAATGTAGCCAATGCCCTGCTAAAAGTGACCTGTCGACTAATGAAATTTTAGTCATGTGACCTCATGGATTAATTACTCAAAGGTCTTTGAATGACTTGAACATATGAAATACTAGTCTTCTTTCCATTTCCACTTGTGCCACCAACTTTGTCAGTGGGTTGCGCAACACAGTTTGGCACTCTATGTGATTGGCCAAATATTTAAAACATCTTTAGAGTACATGGCACATGGAGAAATAAAACTGCAGTTCAAGTAGTCTTCTCTGCTAGAACCAAAATAAAGTTGAAAGCTAGTTCTTTACCTGGTTAACAGTGGCTCCCACAGAACCTTGTAGCAGCATTTGTAACATCTTTGCATCAGGTTGTTCTCTGTGTGTGGCAACAGCGAGCTCTCTCGTCTTCTTCTGCATGTCCTCTATGGCCACCTCAATGGGAGTCAGGTCAAACTGCAAGAGAACAAGATAAGTGCACATTTGAAGGTTTTGGTTACCACTAGAGAAAGGTATTTTAAAGTTGTTTGTGAAAGCTACCTCTTCTTTTTGAATGACGTTGATGCGGGTTTTGATGTAGGGGAAGGCGTGCATGGTAGTGAGGATGGTCTTCCTCTTGTACTGTTCGTTGAGTTCGCCTCGCGGCCGGCCGCTCTTAGTAAATGGTGTGGTGTACATGAAGCGCCGCAAGTTGAAATTTTTCTCAAAGTTTGTCATTCTGTCTTTCATTTCATAGTCATCGAAGAAGGGCTCTACAAAAGTGATCTGGATGTATGCCTGGACGAGAGAAAATAGTATAAACTGAGAACGCTCCAGAACTTAAGTGTATATGTGTCTGTGTTAGTTCTTTGAACAGTCTCTAGAGTGTGCAGTTTTTCCATTGACAAAAAAAAAAAACTTAAGCCATTAATAAAGACATAGAAGAAACTATAATGTGAATATTTTATTGGATAATGGTAAGTAAGTTATTCAAATATTTCTAAAACTTTGATCAAACAAATGGGAATTTCCCCAAAAACTGAAAATTGTAGTTTTCTATGGCTTTGAGTTTTTTTTTTTATGATCATATGAACCCTGTCAAGGTATTATTGTTGTTCTCTACAACGTGTTAGCAGTATTTTTAATCCATTTTAATAACCTGCCCCTAAAGAGAATAAACGCTACTGTACTGAAAGTTTTATCAAAGTATAAAGAATTGTTTACATATTCCTCACAACCACCAACTCAGATGATAAACTTTACACTGGTAAAAACTACAATGTCTGATCATTTATTGCCTGCCAAAATCCTTAAAAAAAACGCTTAATTATATATGTAAACCAGTTGTATATAAGTGTTACCTTGTTGGGGTTCAGTTGCTTTTTGTCCACTGGTGAAGAATCCTTGATCATCACTAAAGCGTCTCCAAAACACTGACTATAGAAATTCTGATAAAAAAGAAAATAAATAAATATGTTATTTTTTTTCCCCCCAATGTTAGTTGTTATGTATTGCACCATTTTCATGCTTCACTTCCTTCTTGGTACAGCTTTTGAATTAAACATGATTTTAAAGCTTCAAAACTTCAAAGCCCCACATTAGTTTGTTTTAAAAAAATAAGATTTTCAGAACAATTTGTTCTTCATGACCCCTCTGAGATATATGAACACTTTAAAAGGTAACAGGTAGATAAATCTGAGGCTTGTTCCATGTGGAAGGCATGTATATACGTAACCTCTGACATAAACATGACCTCGTGTCGTACCTCTAGTCTGTGCGATATCTCAGGCAGATGCGTAATCCCTGGCTCTTTGTAAATGAATTCTCGTTCGTCCAGGTCTCCAAACGTGGACCCATAAAAGCCCACACGGAAATATGTTCCAAACATCCTCTTGTTCCCCTGCAGGAAAACAAGGAGAGCATTTTATGTTAGTCTGTAATCAGTCTGGCATCAGTATCATATTCCTGCTCATTATGTTAATAGCCTTTTATGGAGTCTTTATTGTGACGAACGCTTTGATGGGCTCCACTCTAAATTCAATGCCACTGTGAGCCATCAAAATTAAACCTAATCTTCCTCCAGAGCACAGCTTCATCTTTATAGACAATTGAAAGAAATTGGTATAATGTATATTATTTCCTACGACAGTACAGTATGTATACTAAGATGAGTTTCTTATAAAAATAAATTACAAGTTATTACCTTTTGAATGATGTTATCGAAGGCTCTCTGTAGTTTATCGTGAGTGGATGACAGCTTTCTGAAGTCCCTGTGTGCCTCAAGTATTGGTATGATGATCTTATAGACTTCGTTCACAGCTTCATAAAGACCACCCTGACAAGATAACCATCAAGTTTTATGAGTTTTTCTTTATTAATAAAAAAAAAGGCATTCAAAATTATTATGATTGAAGCCACATGTTATTGTATATAGCACACTTTAGATGATGCGAGCTTTGTTGTTAAATACTGCTAAATCACCAAGACATAGATAATCAATTTTCCTTGGAGTAAAATACATCCTTTATGCACTGATTGTTTTTGTGTTTAGGTTTTGCGCCTTCTGTTTTATTGACAGTTAAAACTTCTTTGTCAAAAACAAAGGTCACAGGTCACAAAGGTCAAAGCCGTGTTTATTTTCTAAGAAAAGTGTTTTTTTTTTTTTTTGTTTTGTTTTTTAAAAAGGTAAATAATTTAGATTTTCTATGAAGCAGTCTGTTGGGGAGGCAGTCTGAGAAAAAAAGAGATTGTAGGCGACTTGAAAAAAAAATAGTGAGGGCTGGTTCAACTATAGGTGTAAGTTTGGAGACTCTAGTTGAGGTAATGGAGCAATGGACACACAGCAGGACAGGTGCTATACTGTACAACATGGACAATCCCCTGCGTTGGGCTTTTATACAACAGAGAGCAGACAGTGGGTGTCTAGACATCAGTGAGCTGCAGGACAAAACATCACAAAAACTCCTTTTTCCCGACTGCCATAAGACTCTACAATCAGTCTGTGGCAGATGAAGTCTTTAATTTATTTGAAGAGCCCTAACAATAAAATTTTTCCTTGGGGATTAATTAGAGTTGAATTAAACTTGTACCATAATATAGCACAGCAAGTACGGTAATATTCATAGTAGTTCTAGCAGTCTTTTGTGATATGTTAATACACACGGTGATATAGCAATGACAATACATTTTCAATATTGTGGAGCTCTTGTGTACACTAATGTCTATTCCAGCAATGATAAAGTGTATTTGTGATGTCTCACATTACTGAAGAGTTCAGCCGCCTGCTCCAACAGTCCCACCAAGCCGCTCTCAGTGAAGTAGCGTCCTGAGCACACCCCGTCTTCGTCCGGGGACAGGATGTCATCTGACACGGCCGACTCCTCCAGCACGTTGGGGGAGATGTTCTAAGAGGGGGGATCAGTCAGCTAATCAATCAATTAGCCCTCTTAATCAGATAATCAATGACCTGGACAACTTTAAAAGGGAGATGTCCTACAGTCTGAAATGGAACTAATTTGATGACCATCCAATCAATGAGGTGCTGACTGCTGCAGGTTAGAGTGTCCTGTACCTGCGCCCCACAGAGATCTAGTGTCGGATGCAGGTCATCAATACCAGCTTCCTGGTTCCTAGTGTTTGTGTAAGTGCTTTAGTTCAAGGGGACAGGCTGTTCACGTTCTCCCTAAGGAGCCCGTTTGCCTTTTTCCCCTCAACCACTTCAAAGGCATTGTGTTAAGCAGCACTGCCAAGGGCGAATATTTATCTGTATATATTATGAGAGTACAGCTCCCCCCTCTGGACACATAAAAATGACTGTCTAATCATCGTTGGGGAGATTTGTGAATACATTTAGTGTATGCAAACATATCTGAGCTGTTTACCTGGAAAGTGACACTGCCCACAGGCAAGTACTTGTGATCCTCCAGCATACTCAGATACTCGGCCACCAGAGCAGCAGCGTGGACCAGACACATGGCCGACTCCGTGTAACACTTCCTGTTGTTGTGTTTCTCCGCCATGTTCTGCAGCCAGGTCAGACGCAGGTCAGGGGATGTCTGGTAGCCCTTCGCAATCCTGGGGGAGAACAGCAATTATCATTATGTATGCTTTATGGTAATTTGAATAGAAGACATCTGTGTCATTATGTAATCTAATATGTAATATAAAATGTGTGCATATCAAAAACAATATTCAGATAGCACATGCATGACTAAAATATGTGTATTTAATTATATATTATAGAATTGATCAATGGGCTCATGCCTCTGGAGGCCAAATGGTTTTGTCAATGACTTACAGTATGTGAAAGCTTGTAAGTCTGTAACGCTCACTTGTCTGATACTCAACAGGTGAGCGACCCCAACCCAAACAGAACAGCGCATAATAAATGACACATGGTGGTGACATTACAGCATGTTGAGGTAAAGCACCAAAGTCAACACCGCGGACATGTGAGCGCTCTTCTTTCACACACACACACACACACATTTGATTTGCATATACACAAAGCCAGATCAGAAGACTAAACTGCTACCACATGGTTACCATAGTGAGGGCAGCAAATAGAGGCAAAACAAGGCAGACCACAGTGAAATAGGAACCAGCGTCGCAACATACGGTGAAGCCACAGGGTGATGAGGATGAGGGAGGGAGAGCTGGGATATATTCAGACAGACGGCATTACTTTACTTTTTCTTTTGGACTAACAAAATAGATAAGGAGAGTCATAGTCAAACTAAGGTTGGACAAAGCATGCTTCACAAAGAGTATAGTGGGATACCGGCACAGTCTGTCTGGGAAAAACGTAATACTAGCGTAAAGAGCAATACTAATGCATTTTCAAACCAGTGAAGACCATTAGTTTGTGTCACCTTGTCCTGGCTAACTTGTTTCTTCAGTCTCTCATCACTAGGCATTGGGACAATAACCAGTGTTAAGATGCACTGTGGTTTCAAAATGCCACAATGAATGCAATCTTAAAAAAAATAAAAACACTAATACTGTTGCATACCATTCATGCAAAAATATATATATATTAGGTATATATACTAGGTTGGCAGAATTGTGTATTTTACTATTATACTATTATAACAACCTGAGTGTTTGCATTTGTCCTATTTAAAATTAAAAGGATTTTAAGAATTTTTTGAAATTGCAATATTGTGATAATTTTATTCAAGGTTATTATTCTATCAGACTCTCACATCATCCATACTCATCAGCGAAAAAAAAAAAAAACTGCTTGAAGTCTCCTTGAAAGTTACAGTTTTCAAGTTAGAAATGTGAGCTTTGAACTTCGAAAGCTGGATTTTTTACACTGTTGTATTTATTAAATTATTAACAAAATAGTCTTGTTTCAGCATTTAACACTACGGATTTAACGTTAGCTTTATTTTTTAACAAAGAACTAAATTCTAAATGTGCTGTGGACCCAAAAGTTCTTTTTTTTCCAGTAAACTCAGACAAAAGTCCAGTTAGGCAGTTGTGTAGCAGTCTGACTAAGCTTTGCATGAAAACATAAAGATTAAAACCAAGGACGTAGACTTTTATAACTGATGCATCTGTTGCCTACCTGTACATGAGGTCCATAAGCATCTCGGGATCCTCCTGAAACTCCCTCATCTTTACTGTGTCCGACAAAATACTGTTAAGGTTCCTCAGCAGCTCATCCACCTACAACAGACAGTGTCACAGTCAGACATGTTCTTTTGGGTGGTTTTTTTGCAAGCATGACTGTGGGTATTATGTTATACTTGTGAAGGCAGCTGGGTGTTCTGCATCTCACTGTCCTCCTCCGCATAGGCTAGGATGGTGCGGAGTGAGCGTCGCAGGTAATCCTCCTGGAAGTCTGAGGATTTGCCCACCAGAGAGGCCAGAGACATAGTGACCTGCATTTTCACCCTTGAGAAGTTCTGAAAGAGACACAAAGAGCTAAAATTAACTTAATCCTGGTTTTAGCTCATTTTTGACATACTAAAGAAAACATTAATCTGTCTATTCAAAGCGATAAACAGCAAACAAGCTTGTAGGAATCTAAGACTCACTCGTCCTCGCTGTGAAGGCAACAGCTTGAGATTCTAACACCGCTTCACTCCTACATCCAGACGACCACACACAATGAATAAATCACAGAAACAACTGCTCAATACATGTAAAATACAGCTGAATGTTTGCACAGAAAAAGAAAGTCATGTTTGATACGAGTTACAACCTTCACACTGTTGCCTCTGAGCTAGGATAAATGTATAATGTATAAAGCCCATTCTCTTGCTACAGACCTTTGCAAGGATTTTGAATTGATTCTGGGTTTTACTGCCATTTTTGCTCATTTAAAAGGCAAATAGAGAAAAAGGAAAACATTCTGTATTTGAATTTAATGTAAAAAAAAATTCTTAGACTGAAATAAGTGTAAGTGTATTCTTGTAAGTGTTATTTCCCTAACCTCACCTTCTCCCTTTTTCCCTCCCTGTCCAAGCCAACCTGACAAATGCCTCTCCATCCTCCTCAGCGAGGCGTGTGTGTGTGTGTGTGTCTGCGAGAGAGCAAGTGCAATGTGTGAAGTCCCATCTATCTCCAGCATGACCAGCTAAGCGGGAAATGATCTCCCATTAGCAGAGACATAATCACCCATGGATCATCTCTACGGCCCCATTCTGTTCAACTGAGCATGGAGCCAGAGCCTAACCACCCATCACCACGCTCCATCTCAGTCTGTGTGGATATGGATGTGTATGTGTGTCCTTAAAAAGAGCCAAAATGATTGCTTAAGTCAACCCTGGGCACGGGACGATTACCGGTTTAAAGGAATAGAGCAGTTTAAAAATATCAAAGGATAAAAAACACAGATTTTTGATGAGACACGACCAGAATGTACCAAGTATCAGAATATTAAATTCCATGGATGTAATTTATAGTAAACACTGGATCTGTGTCAGACAATTTTATTAGCCTTTGGGAAACCCGGAAATAGGATATAAAGCTCTCTGAAGATGTTGTAATAACTTTGGGTGAATTTTGAGAGAAGACTAGGAAGGACTTTTCAGATAGAGAGGCTGTATGCTCAAAACCAAAGGCTGCAGAAATGTGCATTTAAAGTGTCTTGGTCAATGTTACCTTCTTGAATCACTTCTTTATGTGTCAAAAAATAAAAAGGTCATGAAAACGTTAGTTTAAAGTTCTTAAGGGACTATATATTCATTTATGTGGAAGAATTATATTTTCATGTCATTACTATAAAAACAGAAACATCTGATTATGTTTCTTATAACTGTTCCTTTTTTTTCCCTCAAACAGCGTGCAAATATTAAACAACTCCTTCATCAATGGCACTTTATAATCCAGCTCAGTCACAGGATGGTAACAGAAGGATAAGCGGGTAATGCTGTAGACTTAACAATTATTGCTTCTTATAACCTCCAAGGAACTCATTCAAGGCTAGGAACTGCTTATAATAATTGAAAATTAGACATAGTTTATATAGTACAAACGATTTTTTATCATTCTCTTGTTAACAAACTATTATCATGCTATTACTGAACTTGAATGTACAGTGCTACCCTCTCAAATATCTGCCTATTCCTGGTTTCATTACATTCCTTCCAATAATTAGGAACCAGAAGACATGGGATATCTGTTTTTGGTTGTTTGTTCCATATTTGCAAAGGCATGGTTATTGCCAGTGCGTACAAATAGTAAAAGATGGTAAGAAGAAAAAAAGTTGACAGATGGGAAAGGATGAATAAATAAACAAAGGCAGAAACAGACAGTGAGCTTTCAATGAATGAGTCACAAGGCTGCTACGCTAATTTAGATCACGGCTCTGTTTACTCCACATAAACAAACACGTAAGACACGCAGAGGGAGAGAAATGACTCTAAATGGTAGAGAATGTGTGCGCTTTGGCATGTGACTTTCATTAGGATGTATGGATGTGAACACAAGAACTACTGACTGAAATGCCATTATCAAACCAACAGGAAAAAAGAGGAGATAAAAAACAATCTTCTTTTCATGTTACTCACTCCATGTCCTTTTCCCTCCATTACCCTCTGGCAAAAGTCTCCACTATCTCTTTTGTAATTCCCCATGGTTTTACTCTCTGCCCTTGAGGGGCATATTGTACTTAAACAAAAGCCTATGCACACACATAAGGTATGTAGTTAGACACAAGCCGCACACTTGTGGTCTGCCTGTCATTAGTGAAAAAAGGGTGGGAACATGGGAAGGCAGACAGTGACATATCTCTCTGCTAAGAGACACGTCCTTCAACAGAAACTTTATTCGGCACGCTCAAAATAGACATGGAAAAGACATTAAAGCCGAGCTTGAGAGGAAACGTGGAAAAGATCGGATAAGATGTGAGCGTCTTCCTGCTTCTGTCTGTGTGGAGGGCATTATGACATAAATCGGGGTAATTTATAAGTCACATGTGTGTCTAAATTTAATTTAATATGACATAAATGCAATTTCCTCTGCAAGCTTAGACGTAGGGATCAGGTTTCATGTAATAGAAAGGTAAAAGATGCCTGACATTTGCTCTGAGAGTGTGTCTGCATAAATACATTCTCTTTTGCTTACACTGGCGTTGCTGTAGCTGTATCTCATAATAAGGTACAGGGTGGCACAGGCCTGGCTTCTGTTCTCATCCACGGGGCTGCTACAATACTGAAGAACCTTCTGGCACAGGTCCGCACACTGCTCAGCCTCCTCCTCGAACAGCAGGTCGCCAAACTGCACCAGACACACAAACACGCACATTTTAACCAAGCACGTTCCAAGTGCATAAATCACTCTGGTTTGTATCAGCAGTTGCCACCCCCGTGAACAAATAAGAACATCTAATTTAGACACAGGTAATGCCCGTGCAGACGCAGCAGCCCACACGCGTCCTTTTCAAATTTATACTAAGTGCACCAAACACGCATTACCATCAAGATGAGAGTACCTTGACGACGAGCGCCCGGAGTGTGCTGAAGGTGTGGGAGAGGAAAGTGCTGCTCTGATTGCATGTGAGCGAGTGGAGGAGAACCTTCAGGACCCCGCCGACCACGCTGTCCTTACAATCAGCCAATGGTACTGCCTGGACGGAAGACGACACATTCAGTTTACTAATTTCTCATTATTTGGATAGTTGAGCATTTCTAAGTGATGACTGCTTGATAGACAGCACTTATTTATGCATTCAGATCTAAAAAGAATAGCTTCATTGACTTGCCAAAAAGCATCAGTGCTCTCAGGTTTGTTTTTTATAGTCAAACTGAAGCTCTCCCTAAGCACTTTCCAGGTCCATTTTATGTCTTTCCATCATATAAAATATTAAGTGTATTACATTTTTGCATACGCATTAACATTTTATTGAGTTGTCATTTTTATTAGACTTTATAAGTATTTATTGTGGAAGAAATACAGTTTAGTTTTCAAGACAGTTGTTGATCTCACCTGTACAACTGTTTCCAGCAGATCCAGCACAATGAGGTTGCTCTCTGTGGCTAAATTGCCACTGATCACAGCCTCTTGGTCCAACTCTGCTTTAGTTCTAATTTAGTGAAAAACATAGAAGAAAAAGAAAGATAGAACATCTTAAATGTGTGGTATACCTCAGTCCGATTTTATAAAAAGAATCTGTGAAAAAAACAGGAAGGCATTTTGTAGGATTCAGGGATTTCATTTTTTTAAATGTTAAGCTTAGGACAATCACATGCTCACATGCAAGGGGGTTGCTCTCATTTTAATATAGGCTGCTCTCATTTACTGGTCAACAATGAATGATGAATGAAAATACAGGAAAGTGGCTATTCCAGTGACGCTACAACTGTTTACTCAGGGAAAACAGCGCAAAAAGGAAAACTGATATGCATCATGTAAATGCATCATACAATTTGGTAAATTGGTTCAGTTTTACTTTTTGAATAAATGGGAAAAAAAGTGGTCACCATGTTATTGTGTAATAAGAATATATGGAAGCTATTGCAGCTTTAATTGACATACTTATCGTGTCGATCGTTTGTTTGCCTCCACTGGGTAAGGTCTTTCCTCCAACGCAGGTTCTCTCTCTGACCTATAGTCCGATCTGTTCCACAAAAGGTAGGCACTTGTAATTCTTCAGGAAAACATGAAATCTTTAAAATATTAACTACTGCCAATGCTTAATTTGTGCCTTTGAAGTTGGCTCTTGCATAATGCTGATGATACTACACTGTGCATGTATTAAATTAATCCAATTCTGAGTACAGAGACGTTGATGACAGATTTCCTCCCCAAACTTTAAATGCTGCAAAAATGCAAATTCAAAAATAATCCTAAAGTTGGATGACTTATTTTCAAAGCTAAAGGTCACACATTACCTCCAACTCGTTTCATCATTTCGCCTCGCGCCCCCATATTCCTCAGCAGGGCTTCTTCCAGCTGCATCTTCGCCTGCTGGGATTTCTGTAGAGCCTGTGTGCTCACCTTGTCGCTGCTCTGCTTGCCCTGAAAACACACACATTCAATTAAGGCCTTGACTTCTCTGCCTTTCGCGATATGTTCAAAGATTAAACTGAAATCAGGAGGGGGAAAAAAACAATACACTGTACGATAGATAAACAGGGCTGCACACTTACTCTGTATTCAAAGCAGGATATACAGATTGTGAGGAGATCCAGAAGTTTGTTGAGCTGTGAAGGGGGCATGTCTACAGTCCAGCGCTGTATTAAACTTCGATCAGCGTTCTTTATCACCCACAGGAAACACACCAACAGGTTGCGACTAGTGTCCGCTGGCAAGGTGGCTACTGATTTACCATGCTGCGAAAAGAGAAATTAATTATTAGAATAGTTTCTACAACACAATAAGCAGGTTCGACATTTTTACAGTACGGTACAATTCCACTGTCAGAAAGGCACAAGCATTAATATAACTTTGTTGTTTTTTTTCACAACAAAACACTTCTTTCACGCTGACTTTAGGGAAGTTTGCCACCCCGTCTTAAGATGGGTTAAATTTACTGCAGATTAATTTAGTTTCATTGGTTCGATGATGAATCACTGCTGTAGAGGGCTGCTGCTGCTTCACTGTGTGGCAGCTTTGATGAATGTAGCCATTAACCTCCTAGTGCTCTCAGTGTCCCACCGAAAACCTGGTTTCTAGGTCTTTATTTTACAGGAGAACAAGACCTAACATACAGAGCCTTGCCATGCACTTCCCTAAACATGGTTTATGTGGTTTAGTCAAATTAGTAAAGTGAATGTAGTTATCAGAAACTAATGTCGTCCACTGCGGCAGCCATATTTGGATGAGTGATAGATACCAGTCCTGGGGCTTTGTTTGTGTGAAAAATCTGTAACAAAGTAAAAGAAACAGATCCAGCTCTGCAGGAATATGAGGGGAGAATGCCAGTGTTGACTTTAAGTGCCTGTGTTGTTGCTGTAGCTACATTTGATGGATGTGTTTGTCAAAGAGGACAGCCCTGTTCACTTATGATGGCCAAGCCTGCCCATAAAACATTTCCTGCAGATGTGTGTGTGCGCGTGTATATATGTGTGCTATTTTTTTTTCAGAATGGATGAAGTGTGTGTGTGGCTCTGACAGCTAATCAGTCTACCTCAGCGCAGCTCACCTGTTAAGAGCTTGGCACTCGCAGATACAATCGGCCACACGCGTGCGCAGATAAACAGACGGGCAAAAGCAATTCTGAACAATTTAAAAACTATACAGCAAAACCTTACCATCTACATACAAAAAAACCATCATATTATCCTTTTATACTTACCACTGACGCCATGGAAACGAGAACATTTCTTCCAAGCGTATTAAAGGGGTTACCGGCAATTGCCATGGCAACAGACTGACTGATGGGTGGGATATTTTCAAGGTCATCCTCGGGTCCACCTGACTTGTTTTTCCCACCACGACTGTCAGAAACTACACAGACAAATGGGAAGGAAGTATGTTACACCACAGAAAACTAAGCTCAGAGCGCTATGAGCCATTAGTTTAATTCATTTCATATGCTGTCACAGGAAAAGACAAGCCAAACCCTGACAAAGATAATTATGTGATTTAGATTTCTGGGATAACTATAAGAGCATGTAATTAATAGAGATTATGGTTGCATGAATGCGTGTGTCTGTGCATATTTTTACCAGTGAAGTCCAGGTAGTTGGTGGACTCGATTATGATGCCCACAAGAGGGAGATAGAGAGCAGCCATTTTTGCTCTGACGTCAGATTTAATACAGCGAGGATCAAGATCATGTGAACACAGGAGGCTGTAAATGGCATTGATGGCCTTTCTCTGGACTTTTGCACTGTGGACCAAACAGTATCAAATTATGATTATTGCTACTACATTTGGAGAAACAATCACTGTGTCACTTACAATTGTCAGTTCAATGACAGTCAATTGGCTAATATTATTTCTGTGGGCATGTAGAGGTAAAATGAGGCTTACCCCTCTGATTCCATGTCTAGAGCAGCGCCAAGCTCTGTCAGGAGTAAACCAGTCAGATAGTGCTGCTGCTTGAAATCATGTGAAAGCTCAAAAAGTGCCAAGATCCTCTGCTGCTCCTGAAAACTACATGAGCCAGAGCTCTGAAAGACAAAATCAGAACGTTTTTTTTTGTTTTTTTTTAATAGAACCACTTTTACAAAATACGGAACTGTCCCTTTAATCACACTTGACTTATTTAATTAATATGAGTAAAGTGGGAAGGATAGACAGAACTAAAAACTGCTGCAGAGATTCTAAACAAAACAAATGACAGGCGATCATTGTGAGTGGCAAGTTGTCAGACCTGCGAGGAGATGGATGGACACGGAGAGGCGGGGGCTGAGTTAGGGCTGCTAAAGAAAAGGCTGAGATTGAGGTAGTGCTCGTGGCTGCACAGGATTCTTAGAAACTCCAGACGCATGCTGATCAGTGTTGGCATAGAAACACTTTTGGCTGACATCTAGAATAAGAAGAAAATCCAGGTTAGTATACAAAATGTTGGACGGATTGAATATGTGTCACATCCGATCAGCATTTTTCTACCTGGTTGCAGTAGTTCTTTACAAGTTGAAACACAAATCCTCGGTCCATGAGGGAGAGCAGGTCGTACAGGAAGAAGGCCAGGCTAATGTTGACTTTCTCCGCTTGCTCTACATCCTAAAACAACAGCAATCAACAAACACCAATCAGTAAGCTGTACTGATTGGATCTTGCAGAGCATCGTGCTGTGCAAGCTGGGTTTTTGATATGACTTGGGCAAATATAATTAGTACAGTCAACTCCCTGTTGTTTGGAGGACACTGACAACATGTCCAACTGGCCTGCACCTGCTCAACCCAGTAAAATCTGCGAAAGCTGTTGACAAGCCTAATATTTTGTAATTGCTGCCATCTTATCTTGTTTGATTCGTGCCTTACCTTCTGTTGTTTGACAAGAATGGTCCCGATCTCGGCAGTAACCACAGAGACAATGGTGGAGATGTCGTCTTTGAATCGTTCGGAGAAACGGCTTCTTCGAGGGACGTTTTGCTTATCAAGTTGAGACACGTGCTGAGCCATGCTTTTCACCTGTTGAAACAATGACACAGCGTTTGACCATCAAAAAAATACTTCATAAAAATACTGTTTATACAAGTATGCAGGTAATAGTATGTAGCTATGTTGTAGCTTCACAGTTGATCACATCTTGTGCGAGGACGTGTATTATTACTCATTTCTGTCCAAAAAAAATGATAGCAGCCAAAGAGAAAGTCAGGCTGTATGGGATTGGAAAATGAATTAATTAAAAACTAAAAGATATTTCAAAAGTAATGGCCTCAAGTTGATGTGCTAGCAGTTATATTTACTGTTTTTATTCTAGACTGACCACAGATCCTCTATTAACATACGTCGGTGAAAGAAAGTACTGACCAGCAGCTCAAAAAAGAACCAAGCATATTTGTAGGAATTTTCTCTGCAGACGCCGGTGCTGACGACCATCTGTAAGGCCAGCTCCTCATGAAACAGCTGCAGAAAGAATATAAAGATTAGATAATCTTAGTCATGAAGTTATTAAAGGTGATGGTACTAGGTATAATGTCAACATGGTAAAAAGAACTAATCCAATATTGGTCAAGAGGTTTGTGTAAACCCAAATGACTGACCGACACAACAAGAAGCAGTGTTATACCTCCCCCTTGTGGTCAAGAATGGGGACTGCTCTTGTTCAGACTTAAATGCCCTGTGATCACGATAATAAATAAATAAAATACTAAAGCTCCTAAAGCTAAATCTGTTTTATTTATCAAATACAAAGTACATTTTGACAAGAGAATGTTTTAAAAACTATATTTTGTGTTTTGCTGTGACTAAGTGCTGTAGTTAAAGTGTATAACTTTTTGCTAAATAAAAAAAATCTTCTACCTTTCTGTTGGACGGCCTGGTGCTGCCTGTGGCGTTCTGGTGGCTGTTTCCATCTACGTAGGTGGACATACGGCTGCCTGGGCTGTTGTGGCCCTGCAGAGACAGATAAACACAGATACACACAAGTTCCATCACATTAAGCAAGATGAATGCATTCATTAGAGAGGCTGTCTAGCGGCCTATTATATTACCTAATGTACTGTGTGCATGAGTAAGCATACAGAGATATTTACATACATAAGTGTGTTTGTACATGGTAAACACATCTAACCATACACAGCCCTGGTGACATATTGACTTGTGAAATAATGAAATAGAAGGTTGTAAATGGGCACGTTTATCTTAATTAAGAGGTTAAAAAAAAAAAAACCCTAATGAAAAGTCAGCGTAAATAATTTTCCTGTGTGTACCTTGGCAGAGAATATGTTTTGGACTTCATTATCCTCGGCAGAGCTCTGTGGCGCTGGGATGTCTGGGTTGCTGCTGCTGCGGATTCTGGACTGTAGGAGCATGTTACCAACTGTAGTAGCTGTGGCTCGACCCATGGTGCTGAAACGACTCTCTACAGATGCTATCATGCTCCCTGAACATGAAAATATATTTATTAATAAATAAATAAAAACACAGACGTCTTGAGTGATTTACAAAATGTCAGCCACTAAACGTGTTCCCTGTAAATGTCCTGTACCTGGATTATGCATTTCTTTAGGGGGATCAGGCAGACAAAACACCCAGTAGAGGTAGGTGGCCAAGAGGCTGTTCCTGCCCTGTGGGTCTTTGCTCAGCTCCTGGCTGTTGTGGAGACTGTTGACAATAGACACCACTGACTCAAAGGCTATCTGGGCGAGATTAGCTGCAGGACACAGAGAAAACCGTCAATATATTTTATGTTTCAAGCCAAATCCTAGCAGTTCTACATCTTAAGTGAGTCCGGATAACTCCTCACCGGTCTGACCAGCAATGACCATGGGCTGCATGATGAGTGTGAACAGTTTATCCAGCACCAGGTGGAGGAAACTGACCAGAGGCTCTAAACTGGATGAGGACAGGGAGATGATGCTGAGTTTGAGCTCTTGCTCCAACTTGTTTTCAGAAATCTTCTCATCCCTGACCCGTAGAGGAAATGTAGCACCACCCTCCAGAGCATGACAGAGGGTGAAAAATCGCTCCAGGTGGTTATCCTGTTACAAGTTTTAGTAGAGGAGAAAAAGAGCAGATGAACGAAATGGAAAAATAACCATATATAAGCATTACTGACCGAAAAACAGAAGCAACAGCTGTACAAGTGGCATTGCATGTGTTAATAGCAAAATTACAATAAAAAGGACACGTTTCAATGTATCCTAAAACTTTGCATTCTTACTTGTGTGTGAACAGATGACACAGCCTGGATCTCAAGGTTGAAAAGTCCCTTATGGCTTTCCATCCATTTAACTGGTGGATTCTGAGGAGGTAGTTTCTACAAAATGACAAGAAGAAAAACGCCTTTATCTTTAAAATCGAATGTCCATTTGTTTATTCACTCATCAGTGCATTCATCCCACTAATGAACTTGCACATTTAAACAATTATAGCAACAGGGGAGCGCCGTGTGTACCTCAGGCGTGTGCAGTGAGTAGTTCAAAGGCAGTCGATCCAAAACAATCGGCAGACAGAACTGACCAGCCTGCAGTCGATCGCTATGTAGCATGGGCAGCCACTGAAAAAAGAAAAAAAAGAAAATCAAGTTTAATAATTTTCAGAAAATAAAATTAGTATACAGTATAGCTCAGAGGTAAAATTGCAAGCTATACAGAGTAAAAATGTGAAATATGAATAGGAGAAATAAAAAAAGTCGTACAGAGTATCCGATAAGCGTCTCAAAGTTACCACTCTGGTTCTGTTTCTGCTGGCAACTTATGTGATAAAAAGTAAACAACAAGTGATGTCGCTCCGTCAGGCGCGCTGGAAGGGCTATTTTTACTTCCTCGTAAAAGTCTGGGGACCTGAGTAAAAGAACAACACAGAACACAGGCAAGAAACAAAAGTTGAATAAACAGGAATGGATAAAAAAGAAGTGGCAAGTGAAGAAATATATAAAGTATGCTAAAATATGCAAATTAAGAATGTCTGCACTTGCTTGTTATGGTAGGTAACAGGGGTGTAGACTTCATGGATAAATTCAGGACCACTTGATTTACCAAAAATTACCTGAAAAGAAAAGGCGATAACTTAACTTAATTTGACATTTGACAAAGCTGACATAGTTTAGGTAAATGTCTCACCGGCAGAGCGCTGGACACGTCCTCTCCACTCATGAACTGGATTTTGATGGTAATGTTTCTTGCTGATGTGAGTCTGTTCACAAAGTTGAGCCTCTGAGGATAGACATACAGCATGTTTCTGAAGAAAGAACATAAAAATAGTGTTTAATGACTAAGAAGGATGCGTGGCAGTTCCAGGTTCCGTCACCAGATGGCCCTTTGTGAACAGTTGCTTGTCCAAACGATAAAGTGACACTAATGTCACGGCAAAGCCACATAAAGCAGCTACTCATAGAGACACTTTAAACTGCTATGAAAGTTGAAACACTGAGAAATACCACTAAGCAATAAAGTCAGTACGTAATTTCAATGTAGGGCAGGTCCTTACATGGCGTTACAAATGTTTGGTTTTGGATTTTCAAGGTGTGCTTCTACAACTGGACCAGAACATGGTCGTAAAAAAACGCTAAAATAGACACTACAATGGGAATGACCAAGCTCTTGAGTAATGACTAAAACGTGTTTTGTTGCCTCTCTGCCTGAGTGACATAAACTGTTCCGAAAGACAAATAGACCTGTTACAACCATTTACCTTTTAAAGCATTTATTAACAAAGAAAAACAAAGATTTCTAGTGATATAACTCTGTTACTAACCTGTAAATATTGTGAGGGACATAGACCTCACTGGACGGGAACTCTAACACTTCTTTAATTGGACGAATGTTTTTTTCAGCCACAGGTACGAGAGGGATGAGCTCAGTGGACAAACAGGCCTGAGGTGTGTCGTGAACTGGGGACATGTCCAGTTTAATGGCACCTGGAAGAAGTTCATTCAAATATCAGCCACTGTATGTAACACATGGACAGCCATTTACTATGACGCAGATATTAAAACAAAAACCTGGTATGGTCTTTATCCTCCTCTGTGGAGTGGAGGTTTTTTTAATATCATAAAGAAACTTCAGCAAGTCTTCATCACTCAAACGATCACCCTCCTGAGACAAAAGAAAGGACATATCTGTTCATATCTGTACATAACTAAGAAAATAGAGAAAGTTCCAGCTTTACAGCACAATACGTGACAAAGGTCCTGTAAGTCTTTTGTACTGGTGCTTGTCGAACCTGTTTGAAGATGGTGCTGATAGTGATCGTCGCAGGTTTGAAGACAGAAATACAAAACTGATCGTCCATGGTGCCGTAGCGTTCAGAGTTTCTCCTGGAAATCTGTGCTCTGCGGTCCATGCTGCTGGATTTACCTAGAAATACATCAAAATCAAAAACAGAATTATAGACAAAGTAGTTTACGACTAATGATCAATGAATAAAAAAATACACATACCTCCTTTTAAGCTGTCGGAGTCAGTCATGTCTACAGCAGCCGTGTTGATGACCTCCATGATATTAACAGTGGCCCAAGCAAAGGGCATACGATAACGACCCAGTCTGTAGCAGAACGTCTCAGCTTGTCCCCGCAACTTGTCCAGCTTGTCCTTATTCTGACCACAACCGCAAAATCAGCATGTTTTAAAGTATTTTTCTATAAAATAAAAAGCGATCAATAGGACGTTACCAAACATTACCTTTGTTGAGTCACATTCCCTGAAGGTCATGTAAGGGTCAGCACATTCGGTGATCTCTCCCTGCTGAAGGACCTTTTCAAGCTAAAAACACAAATAGGAAGTCTATAAGCCTTGAATAAATGCAGTAATAACTAGTGATCTCTGGAAAAGGTTCTTCATTACCTTTATGACCAGGTAGATGTCTGGAGAAGGATAGGTGATGGAGAAAATGGCTGATCTGGACAGACTAGAGTGATCCACGTGAGGGGTGTGGGTTTTCAGAAAGTTTCGAAACTGCTCGGAGTTCAGGTCACAGTAGAAGTTTTCAGATATCTGAAGAAAGACACATTAATGGAAATAAATGCTTGAAAAAAATATCATGTTTGTCAAATGAAATGCATATGGAAAAGTTGATTCGATCAGATGAAATAGGATTGTATATTAAAGCATCTTCCCAAAATAAAGCCGGATATAAATTATCTCCGTTTACCATACCTCTTCATGACATGTGGCTAGTAACAGAGCCATATGACCTGGCCTGGTTTAGTGCATGTCATGTGATCTTTTTCAGTTAAAATCCATTAACCACTCTCTGTCATCCTGTCATCCTATTACACAGACCACAACATAACAAATCTCTAAGCAGGCTAGCCCTGTTCAATGTGTTAACTGGAATCCTCATAGCCAGGAAATGTCATCAGATTACACACTTTAGACAAGATTCAAATGTGTTCAAGAGGCAAAATTAAACCAAACTTCACATCAACAATGTTCAACACAAGGCTCATATAAAACCAAACTTCACATCAACAATGTTCAACACAAGGCTCATATAAAACTGACATTGATGACTGCATGAATGAGTCACAGCTGCATCCTCAAAAAAGGCCAAAAACTGTCCAATAGGTCTTCTTGAACAACTTTATAACACAAAAATATGTCCCTCAAGCAAGAGAGGAAAGCAGGGAGACAAACTAAGAGACAAGGAGCAATGATTTTACTGTTGACTCCAGATAAATGTGCTGATCCCCAGAGTCTGGCCGGCAAATCTGGGCTTGTCAAGGCTCATAAGGGGAAAAAAATGAAAGCAGAAGACTAATAGCATTTGTGTTTTTCATCCACAAATCTGAAGTCATGGTTATAGCAGGCCACTTGTTAGGTCAAGACTAGTTTCTGCACCTTGGCTTATGGACAAGAGCGACATGACTATAACAAAGTATTAAATGGTATTATTTGAACATCTGCTCCTGATTTTACAGATGTGAACCTAAAACAAACAATCCATCAGTTTTCTATGAGACAAAACATCAGAATGGAGACACAGTAATGAATATTTGTAGATTAAATACAGCTGGAAGACATTTAGGTTTACGTTTAAGGCCTTAACAGGAGAAAATAGGTCAGTGGCAAATGCCTTTTAGTTCCACTTTAATTAAATCTAACTGACTAAACAAGCTTGGCCATTTCTCAAAGTGACCCACACAAAAAAGTACTTATTTTCACAGTTTCTCTTTATAACAGGAACTAAGTTGTATTGGCTTAGGGAGGGAATACATGTGACACCAGAGGTTCAATAAAATAAATAGGCAAACAAAGGCACAACACAGCTGGGCTACAGAGGGGTAAGGTCAGTAGCCAAACCTCTGCCTCTTCTGTGAGATCATAAAGTGCATAAATACAAACTAAATCCTTCTAGACCCTCCGCTCTAAACGTCCCCAGCTGTCTAAATCTGTAAAAAAAACACGCAGACGTCCAAGCACAGTCATGTAGTTGAGTGAAAACTGTGCACGGCATTAGTCGTGTTACAAACAAAACACGAGGACCCCCCAGAGGCATCAATATGTGAGGATAATGAGCGCTAAAACCGTGTAGATTAAGCTGATCCTTCACTATCGGAGACATCCCAATAGCCACAGGGGGTGCGTGACATAAACCATGATGGTGAAAATAACATACTTTTATATTAATCTAGTAAGCCATGCCATTAAATCATTCTTCTGTTTGAAATGCTTACCTTCTTCTTCTCTTTGAGGTCGTACAAGGCCATGGTGGCAAATAGTGGCTCAATGTCAATTTCAAACCTACGTCAACAAAAGAGAAAACAAAGTTAAACACATAATAAAGCACGCTTGTCAGATTTGATTCAATTCTTTATTCTATTTCTGAATATTATTGTTGTATGGGAAGCAGAAAGTGAACTACAGTAAGTAATTATATGTTGGGTTATGAAGAAAAGAGGATGCAGTTGCCAAAACCAGAGCAAGCTCTAGGGCCAATACAAGTATTTGGCAGTTTTTTTTTCGGGCCAGTGAGATGAAGATTGAAAGGCAAAAGTTGCTATCTGCATGCATAAGACCAAAAAAGAAAAACACACAAAGACAAATCCCACAGAGAGAGGGAGGGATAGTGGTTTTCTGGAGAGGAGCGCTCCACCCTCCGACACTCATCTGCCCCTTACATCTGCCTTTTCCTTCTTTCAAGAATGTGCAGTATGTTGAGTCCTAAATAAGAGTTTAATGACACATGGGTCCTTACAATCCATCCTATTTAACACTAACTATTTGGGTCTTTTGTCCAACTAAGGGCAGAAACAGAGGACAACTATTGAACCTCCTACAGGGATAATAGAAATCTATTGGTATGTACTTGATGGCCTGGCATCGGATCAGGATGCGCTCTCCAGTGTGTTCTTTGGGACAGTCAGGGATGGGTCTAATCTCCACGGCATCTTCCTGGAGCAACAAAGAAGAGAAAAACAAAGACTGTTAGAAAACATTTAGATTTCTTTTACTACACAAAATATTGTAAAGTTGCATTCACATGAATTACAAACGGTTAATGTACTTTGTGATTATGTTCCAAGATGATATGATCAGAAGAGGGTAGGTGTGTAAGAGGTTATCAGAATTATTTTGTGAAAAGACGAATATACAAAATTTACTGGACATATAGCATGAAAAAAAATACTAGTACTACACTAATACTGCTACTTTCCCAACACGATTGAGGGACACACCCCATGACCAGGCAAAAAAAACTCAGGGGCTCTTGTCAAAAATAATTACTCTTACCACTTTACACATTTTAAAGTCTTACTTGAGTAACAGTAACTTTCCCATAAAAACTATTCAAACGTTAAAGTAGTGTTTCAAGTATTTACTATTTACTTTTGGTTACAAAACGTGGTGTGACAATATCTTTTGTGTTTATAAAAATCAATGTGGATGAATGGATTTTGTTCATTAAAAGTTTCACAAAAGCATTATAAACATAACCAAATATTCTTCATATAATGCTTTCCAAACCCACAATGCAGTAACTTTAAAAACACAGAAACCAAATAAAAATACTTGGTTGTAATGTCATTTACAAAGCTTAATTTTAAGTAGCAGAGTAACTTTCTTGACCATAGGCTTTCTTTCAAATCGTACAAAAGTAAAGAAATTGTCATGTTGGTCTGTCTGTGTTTTGTTACATATTATTAGGTTTACCTCATCTGCCGGAGAACACAGTGCAAACAGCTCAGGATGCCTGCTGCCATGCCTTGCCTCTTGGTTAAATCTGTCCAGATCCTCATGGCTGCTGAACGCCAGTAGGCCCTCCACTCTGTTGTCGGGAGTCAGACAGCGGAGGTTGAAGTCAGAGGAGGTCAGGGTGCGCCCGCAGTCATCACTCAGCCTGGCCAGAGTTGGAGACTTGACCTGGGGCAGAGACAGAAGAAAGGGTGGTTACATGTGGCAGAGGGGGATGGAGCAACTAAACAATAGAGGGAGAAAGTATATGTGTGGGTGAAACAGAAGGAGGAAAACAAAAAAAGCGTATCAGGCAGAACATATACAGGGAGTAGACTAAAGGTTACTATGGAGCATAATTGGTAACATCCTGCATTTCCTTCATGAAACAATCTGGTCCCAGTTTATTGTGCTAACCACCCACATTCATCCTGTTTTATTCTATATTAATACATTTCTGCCAATACCGGCTCCAATTTAACATGGCTTTCATACGCTGTTATCAGACATAAACACCCAATAGGCATTAGAAGAGTCTAGACGCTTTCTGTTTTGGCCTGAAGACAAATACAGTCTCTTGAGTCTTGATCATGAGTGGAGAGCAGTACAAATTAAGGTAATGAGCATTTCTACGAGGGTAATTAGCAATCTGATATGCTCCGAGATGAATTTTATTCATTTCTTGTCTCATTTTGTAGAATTCAAACCTCTACTTTCTGTTTTTATTACAGTATTTTATTACTTGGACAGAAAATAAGAGAATTACATGTGACTTAATCATAAAATGGTATGCATTACATTTCACTAGTTCTATTGATGGATATTACATTAGCTGACCAGGTTGTGTAATCAGAGCTCTCCCAGCAGGCCCATGTCCCAGACAAAATCAGGAGATGACTTCAGGTCTACAGCCGCAACAGTTTTTAATATCAGGCTCAGGAGATGCAACAAATTATGACCAGAGAAGCTTCCAGCAAGTCATTTAAACAAAATGAGACTTAAAAATGAGTAAATCACTCTAATAAAACTAATAAAAACTCTAATACAGACTAAATACTTCCCCTGTGACATATGAGACACACTTTATTTGCTTTATTTGAGAAATAAATAACATTGACTGTAGTTAATGTCTTGCAGTTCTCGATCGGCCATGTCTTCACCTGTTACCGTGGGTTGCAGGTTGTCTAAGTGTCCAACCCTGCGACTAACTGGACATGTGTTAGAGTTCTAGCAGTTTTTAATAATATAAAATGATTTATGGTAATAATATAAAAGTGTAAACAATTTGATGTAAATTTACTGTTGTAGCATTTTCAGAATGTGTAATCATATCCGAAAGCCTGCTTCAGACACAATAATGTTATGATATTCAATGTGCCAGAATCAGAGCCTTAGAACAAGTAAAAAAGCCAGTGACCAATTCAATTAGGTCTAGAGCACTGTATTTCTTTAATGTGACTCAAAAACTTTCAAGTCATATCATCCTCCCAAAAGTAAACAACCCTATTGCATGTTTTCTTGAATTAAACTGCTTCTAATGCAAATTAATCACACTGTCTTTTGATGTCATAACAAATCCTCATTGGAAGAGTCCATCTTTCCCCTTGTCTCTTTCGCTCCCCGTCAACCATCAGTCTGCTCTAACACCACAGGCAAGGACTGACGGAGCACCAGCGCTGGAGAAACGTCACCCAGAGGACGACCATCGCACAATGATCCCCAGGGCTCTGGCTCAAGCAGCTTGAGCGAAAGAAGAGAGCTATTAAGTTCTGAACAGTGCTCTTCTTTCTCCCTCTGTCACTCTGCGGCTGGCATGCAGATCATGGGAAGCCTCAGGCTCTAACAAGGCCTCTTGGTTAGGGTGATTAACCAGAACTGGCAAGAATGGGGTGACAGGAGGGGGCTAGTGGGGTGGCTGGGTAGTTAGCCAGGAGCTGGGAGTAGTACAGACTAGCACTGGGATTGGCTGGCAATGCTAAATGCAGCGGGCTGGGGATTTAACTGTGAGACAAAAGAGCTGGCAAAAGGACAGTGGGAACTTAGCAAATGAGTCTAGTTAAAAGGCTGAGAAAGGAATCATTAATGACAGTAAAACCCAATTTCAAGGATAGATTTTAACCACACAGTGCACAATATTTGATAGATCTTGTAATGGTTTATATCTAACATTTTATATACAAGTCATAAACCCAACCTCCTTATTATATTAGGTGTGACAAACTAAAAATAAGTGTAAATTTCATGTCACTAAGTGTTCTCCCTCATTGCAAACAAACTTGCAGGAGAAATTGTTCATAAAGGTCACATGACTTCTGGCAGTGGCCAGAAGTCATGTGACCTTTGTGTGACTCCAAACTGTTTTGTGGCTCTGTGCGACATTGGAAATGTGGAGGAAAAATGGCTTTTTTTTTCACTGATTAGTAAAAATAATGAATATTACGTCCATGAAAACATATGAACTTTAAATTTATACTTGGCCAAAAGTAGACTCAAAGCTCTAGACTAAATTACACTCCCAATTGGTGGCACCACTATCTTTTTTCTTTTAGTTGCTCCACAGAGATGTACATATTTCCCAAGTGGATTTTAAGCTAACAGCTAAATGTGTTTTATTTATTGTGAAGCCATAATAGTAATATCCATTTAGTGGTAATTTTTTCTAGTCATAATTTTGGACGTCACAGATCACAGTCTGTAAATATAAACATTTTCTGAAGAGAAAAACTAACCAAAACTGTCTATGAAGTGTCCCCCTTTTCACATTCAGACAGTTTCTACACCCACCCCATTTACCCAAGCATCGTCTATTGTTAGCTTTAATCCGTATGGACTACAAAGACTCACTCAAATACTCACTGTAATGTCGCCCGTCCTAAAAACAAAAAGTATAGTCCAAAAGCAGAAAGCGTTTTTGTGTACGCTAATATAAATAATTTAGACAAGTAGACACTAAATGACAAGCAAAGAAAGTAAATGTAATGGGTTTTAAACTGTGTATTTGTATTTACTGGTGTTTGTTGATTCTCGGGCTGGAAATCTGACTCAAAAGTCTGTTTCCGAAGGAGTTTGTGGAGACCGACTCGTTCTGAATATGCGCTCCAACCATCCCCCTGGCACCTGGACAAAGTGACACACACAGCCATAGACAAGTCAAAGATCAGACAGGGACAGACACACCAGGAAAAACAGGCAGGGCTTCTGCTGATACACCTCTGCACTTCTAATCACCAGATAGCAACACAAAACACAAGGCTTACGCAATGCACCGACACTTATCTGTAGAAGTGAGGCAGACACCTTCCCGTTTCATGCAAATTCCTAGACAGACAGTATATCATATGTTTGTAGAAGAAAACTAGAAGTTTAGGGAAATAATTTCCACCAGTATCCGACACATAATTTCTAGCACTTCTGGGCAATTCCCCATTATATGCAACGTTATGACCCTAGTATGTATGTAACCCTTTTCAAACTGGAATCAAAACATTCATGTACACAGTTAATAGTAATTACAAAGATGCATGTGCATGTTCTGAGTGAGAAACTGGGACAGGAATCATTTTGGACGGTAAAGCAGAATAAGTCTGGCCTGCCTTGAAAGGTCCGTCATGTTGTAATACTTTGAGTGTTATTTACATTAGTGAATGATTGATACCAGAGCCCCAGAATAGCTCAATGTCGGTGCACATTGGCTGATCATCACAAAGCAACAACAAGAGCTCCAACACCAGTGGCTGTGATACATTAAAGTTCACTCTTTTGTCCAATACAAGTTTTGATGTTCTCTTAAATAAGCGTGCCTTGTCACATAGTTACTTAGTGGAGTATCAAACCAACCCCTCTTTCAAACACAGTGGGGTTGTTATCCCCTTTTTTCAGTTCAAGATGTCATCACATTGGTTTTGAGGCTAGTATTGCATATTGTTGCTTTAATAAAACAATAGATTTGTTAAAAACATCTTATCTCAAGGTCTAAACCTTTGTTTGTATTAAACATTACTTACCTCCGAGACACAACAATCCAAGGCTGAGTATAACTCTTGACACAGTCTCTCACATGAGGATCCAACTCCAATCTATGAAGGGAAAATGAATACAGAATTATTAGATTAGGTTACTACAGACTGTCAACATACTTAGATAAGTGTAAAATGTACATTCCCGGGTTATCTTAATCTGTTCTTCATGGTCAAGGTTAAAAATGATACTTGCATAACTTATGGTGACAGAAGACTGCAAAAATAGATAGCACTGTCTGTGTCATGTGTGTGTCATGCAACTTTAGGAATCCGTATATTATGTACAGACAAGGAAGGCCTCAGCACTTAGCCTCAAACCAAAGGAAGTATTTACACTGAAATGTCTGTAAATTCACATATGCCTAGAATATTCAAGTTAATACGTGTGAAATATACATAAGATTGGCGTGTGATGAATGAAAAGTAGTATTTTCTCTGTAAAACACTGGTGTTTTCTTTTGGCTGAAGGCACAGACTCACCCATCCTCAGGAGCCAAGGGCCGAACAGTGCGACACTCCCGCTCCACCTGCTCCACGTTCAGGTCATCGTCAGGAAAGTCCCCGAGCTCCTGCATCAGGGCCGAGTCTCCGCTGTGTAGCTGTGACATTAGAAACTCCTCCAGGTCCAAGGGCTCCACTGCTTCATACGACTGGGGCTGAGGAATACACAAGCGGAAAGAAATTATATTATAAAACGTAGTAGCTCAAGGTGAAGATTACTACATATGTCAAGCGTTTTCTGTGCAACATTATCAAGGTTTAAGTCGTGGATGAAAGTCAGATGGATGAAGGAGTCCAAATGTGTCAGGAGTTTTGTGAGGGGTCACGTACAGTTTGTGGCATGTATTTGTTGTTATGTCTCGGTTCGACAATCAGACAATTTCCGATGCATTGGCGGCAAAAACATATTAATACAGTTGTGCAACACTTGAAACAAACATCTATAAATCTATTTCATATCTGATAAAGCTTAGTGGCAAATTGCTTAAACCATTAAATTATTTACAGCATAGTGTATGTTTAACAGAACTTTAAACTTCTTATGCTGCATTCATATGGAATATTGCAGAAGATAAAGGATGTTAGCTGGACCAAAAATAAGCCAGCTTTACGCAAAATCACATTTTACACCAAAAATGTATTGAATTTTAAACATTGTACTCTAATATAGTATGTAGATTCAATAGTAGCTGTGAAATCCTGCTTTCTCTCAATGTTAATAAAATGCAATGCAATTGTAAGTTTCCTCAAAAACTTCAACATGTATATACTTTTGTTTTCTTCACGTGTTTAGATTAACTTCACATGTAGTTTTTTTAATTCATTGGTTAAAGAAATAATAATAGTAACAAGCCATCTACTGTTGCCTTTAACAATATCCTCTGTCAGTCTTATCTGCTTTGCCTTTATTTACTAAACATTCAGTTTGCCATGTTCAGTTGTACATCATTGACACCAACACTCATTTAAATACCCCTTTAGAAATTCCTACATAATGAAAGCAGCAATAAATGTGAACAGGAGACAATTAAGAACTTAACTAATCCGAATCTACTAGTAATCTACGAGTTTACAGGGTCCACATAGGGTCATGGGAACAAACCAAAAAACCAAAAAACCAAAAAAAAAAAAAAAAGAAGAGGTGGACCCAACACCTCATACCTGTCAAAAACAAAACCCTCACAAGCACTTGCATAAATACAAAATCGAAAAAAAAAGGCTGTTCAGTATTCGACAGCCAGGCACAATCTAATTTTAGCCAGCCCACACTCCAAAGCCTGTGCACATCAAAAGACTGCTGCTTTTATGTACAGTACAAACAGTTTGAGTTTTTCACTCGTGTGTCCTTGAATCAGCACAAATCTTTTACATCATCAAGGCTCTGCTGCTGGCAATGGGACAAGTAGATATGCTTTAGAAAAATAAAACACAACACAACGGAGGCGATAACATCTCTTTTGAGGGTAAAAGAGGAACCGGCATTGGGCAGGTGTTTCTGTGACAGCAAAGTACGCAGGCTTTCATTTTAATCTTACTGACTGATGGACAGGAAGATTAAGATAAATAAGCATTGAAAACTGCTTTCACCATGTCTCAATGTATACCAAACAAACAAAAACCATTGCACTACAACCACAAATACTATTTAAGCCGCTCTCTAACCTTCTATGTCCATCTACAGATATTTACTACAAACTATTTACAGCCAGGTTAGTGGTGACAAAAGCAATAGGATTAGTCATGGCCGCCTCTTGAAAACAGAACAAATTCCATTTCCGTTCAGACATGTTTGTACAGATCAATCCACCCTCAATTCTTTCTCTGCGTTGGACTTAACGAGAAATTAACAACACTGGTAGCATTAATAGTTAGCATTTATGTCTGGAAGGGCAGGACCCAGACAGAGTATCTCATTGTTGCTTTATAAAGTCTAGGGACAAAAAGTAAAAGATGCACGTTTGAGGAAACACTGCGACGATTCTGCAGCAGTTACTGATATCCATATGTATATCTGCGCAAGTTCAAACAATCATTGTGCCATAGTGTCCACAAAGAATGAGGAACGCTAACAAAAAACAAATGAATGCAAATGTATGCATGCTTCTGATGAGCGCCTACTTCACTGTGGAGTCATGAAAAGACGGAGAACACTACACTTCACTGCATCATTGCAAACGCTAATTGTAAGACTGAGCATAAACACAAAGGCTTTGCTATAGTGAGTCACATGGTTATTTGTAAGAATAAATTCAGATTTTATTCACACATGCACATAACGATAGACATTTGTGTTAAATCTTTGCACTTATAATATAAACCAAAAAAGGATTCCTATTGAGGCATCTTAATACTATCAAATATCACCATAAGCTGTCTTTTGGTTTGTTTAAGAAAAGGTGATGCAAAGTGCCATTCATATTATTTCACATTATGATAGTTACAGCAAGTGCTTTTTAAACTGAAAGTCTCATTAAAACAACAGCGGAGTTCATAGTGAAATCGTAGACTTACCTTGTTCAAAAGTGCCCTATAAAAAAGGAAGTACAGAAAATGGCGCAGTCCGGATATAGGAACAAATGAACCAACTGACGCTCAATGCTTTTTGCTCAACTCAAACCACAACTGCAACATTGTTCCTCTTTGAATTCAACATTGTTTTCATTTAAGAAGCTGAAAACAATGAGCATTACCAGATCTAAAGGTTAATAACAAACAAAGAGCTAGTGGAGCTAAAGTAGGAAACAGTTTTGAGAGTTAGGCCACAAGACATACAGGAAGTGACATCACAAGGCATCCCTCCATCAACTGGTGTTTTAACAGACAGGAAGTGAAACACGCATCTGCAGTTTCTTGTGATACATTACATACAAATAACATTTTCTTTTAATGACTCAATTTCAATCTACAAAGTATTAGAAAAAGGTCTCTTACAAAAGTTGGGAGAGTTGTGGGGATTTTACTGCAAAAACAAACCCCCTCCCTCTCCCTCTGGGCCAGACGTGACTGCTGAATAATGGGAAACTATCATCCCAGAGATTATAGTATTAAAAGCTCTCTCTCTGTTTTCCAAATCCAGCCATATTAAAGATTTGTCCGTGTAAGCTGCAAGGTAAGCACGTCCAACAGGCCAGGGCACTGACCCATTTCCCAACCAGGTTAGAGATTAACCACGTCGCAGCGGGCTAGTGAGATGATGGAGGGTCCTTCTCGAAGCCTGTCTCGATGCTCAGGATCAGGGAGGTTTCAAAGAGCACAAGCTCAGTCAGTCATGCACAGATATATGTCAGGAAGCTTAGCCTAGGGGAGCTTTACAAAACTTGAAATGAGAGTAAGATGTAGGGCGCCAGGAAAGAAATGTATGTAAGACCAAAAATAGAAAAATGCACAACGGCTTAAATAAGGAAGCATGAAGTAGTGGAAGGCAGGAAGTGTGGTTCATATATACACACAGAGAAAAAAAAAGGATTATGTGCATTACTCCCATTGCTCAAGAGATCAGCAATCACTTTTACCAACTCTGCCAGGCTGCAACTAAACAGACACAAGAAAACAATCCCTCATGATGGCATTCAATCTCCTGCTAAAACTTTCTACACTAGGTTTTTTCTAAAACTGGTTAAATCAAAGAAGCAAGAGTGTCAGGCCGGGGTTTAACAAAAGCCCGCTAAGCCATGACAACACTCTCTTATCGTTTGTTGGAGAGAGAAAAGGCTCTGGAGCAGAGAAAGCAGTTTTTCTGTGCACTGTTAGATGTGATGTAGCAGAGTTTTCAGTGATGTAAATTCTAACTGTCTAGGCATGACCACACTGAGTCAGACACTCTCAGAGTTAATGACAGTAAAAAGGTTGTGCTTATAGTCCTGTGGTGTAAGCACAAGAACAAGAGGTGTCTGTGTGTGTGCAATGTTCTTTTAAAAGGCAGCCCTATTTGTTGATTTTGGAATATGGCCCACAGCCATAGTTGTAGGCTTGACGTCTAAATCTCCTAATACAAAAATATTATTATAGTAACTGCACAGTGTGAGCGCAGAAGACCTGCCAACAAAACACTCACAACATCACTTTTATCACAACACTGTTGCTTTTTTGTTTAAAGAACCAGACATCTTAGTATTTCAGAACTATCAGTGTTTATTTGTTGCTATAGCTTGTATAGCTAGTGATGCTACCATACTGTAAAATTAGGCAGAAACACATAAAGCAATAGTGGTACAATTTGTACACCTGGCTCGAGAAAGACCTCCACCACAGTTAAAGTAGGAGTGTCCAAGTTTAATATAATGATTCATATTCTATAAGAAACTATGTTAAAGAAAGCTAGCATCAAGCATAAAAGGTTGTCTGTTTGAAACTGTCTGTTTGAAAATATTTGTGCAACAACTTAATAATCAATGCATTCAGAAAAATTCTTCCGTCTTGAAATTAAAACAGCTCAATTAAGCCTAAAGTCTGATAACTCTAAGGGAGGACGTCAATGTAAACCAAACTTTATGGAGCCAACCATCATTTCCTCATCTGCAGCTGGTCCCATGGTCCACTCATTTTCTATTTTCAGTGATTCAAACTCACCACAGTAAGGAACGTTGAGGGTGATGCATTGGAGTTAGTCCGGCTGTGATAGACTCCAGAGTTCCCATAGAACTTCCTGATCTCAGCAGAAGAGTGCCTGAAATAAAACAAGATGCACAAAGTTATCACAAGTTTACCCATATCAAAGTAAACTGCAGGATGGGTTAAAGATAACATTTATGGTGGCACAAATATTAATTCTGGGTGTAAACTTCAAACAGATGTATCCGAATGAGGGTTGCAACAGGAGTTCACCATTGTTTCTTGTTGCTTTAGTATGAACTGAGCCTTGGTGATCCCATTCATTCAATGTTCACTCGCTTTAGAAGCACATCTCCACTGCTGTGTAAAGGCTTTGTTATGCTGCCAGCTATACAGGACATGTAATAAATCTGGGGTCCCGATTTAAGCCTCAACTTGACTCTTTTTTTTATGACATTGTTAAAGAAGACATTTGCACCATGTTTTGTTTTTGCAGCACAAGTGAAAGTTAGGGGGCAAAGACATGAGCAAGTGGGTCAGGTTCTCAGGCACCTTCCCCGGGGTCCGACCCATGCTCTCATTAAGTCCCCAAAAGGACTGTTATGACAACTCTGATACTAATTACCAGCACAAGCTCATAAACACCAATGCGCCAGTGGAATTTCCAGAACCATTAAATTATGAAATATCTGTGAGACAGCTCCATTCTAATGTATGGAAATGACAGACAGTTATGTTTTACTGCAAAGTGGGAATAAGTTAAATAAAAAGTAATGTAATGTTGAGAGCTGACCTTTTACAGTTTAGTTTAAAAGAGAAAGAAAGTTAGTCTGGGGTAAATTGTTAAAGCATTGTCATACAACATGCTGAGTTAATATATAAACTCTACGTTGGGTCAAATCAAGGGCGGGATCAAAGTAACTTTACACAACCCAACTCCAACATAAAAACAAAGCTGCTTTATTGAACATTCATTGCACAAAATAAACCTAGAAAAAGTAATTGTAACTTTAGGATCTGCTTAGCACAACATCCAACTAGCCAGGTTTGTTAGCATACCACATTACATTTGTCTCTTTTTTTAATCTATACATATCAATACAACTGCTTGGTGGACAAAACCACTTAAAACGTAATTAAAAATTGCACCAAAATATAATAAAATTAGTCTAAAAATTACCAAAATTACCTTAAAACAAAACCAACTAGACCAAGAAATTGGATCACAATTATTTTTGTTTCTCTTGAAATATGGGTCCACAGATGTTCTTTCATGGTGATTCACAGGATTGAAGAACTTGAGACTGGTCTTGGTCTTTGGCTCAATCTTTAGACTATTTAAGAAGACCAGCTTAAAAACCACAATTGATTTATTTGTCCACATCATTTTTGTGAATATAAAAATACTGAAATTTTATATAAAAAATATCCTCCGCTTCTTTTACCTGATGTTAGATCAGTTTGGACTCTGTCAGAAATTGTGTTCCTTGAGATGTCATAGATACACTGGCCGTGGTCTTAACTTGGTCTGGGTTTTGACAGGGTCTAAATCCCTAATAGTCTTGGTCTTGTCTTTGGCTTGGACTAAACAATAGCATGGTAAAGTGTCTATTTAGCACGGGCCTAAACTGTCATCTAAACACTATTCCACTGTTTTTTAACCACATGTCTTTGAAGTCACTGATGTCTTTAAATATACAACTATTCCAAGTTTTAGACAGATTTAGTTTGATTGTAATATGAATGGACCAAAAACTTCTCACTGACTTGGTCTTGATTTGTACTGCCAAAGCAAATAAAGCAATTTTCTTGACAACCCGTTATTTCCCAATGGTTTATTCCTAGCCTTTATCCAGTCCTTAACAGGGTTGTGTTCATAAAAAGTCACATTATATTCTTTTCTTCTTTTTTTTTTTACAACCAGCAGCAACAATACAGAATTATGCAACTAATAACTTGCACAAAATTCACTCTTAACCAAAACACTTAAACCTTGTGACCACAACAGCCAGCACATATTTCTCATTGGCTTCTTAAAACAAAGCATTTGCATTTGTATACAGCCTTATTTCCTGTTGCTCATCACCACCACACCTAACCTCCTCACACAATCACTTTTTCATTTGTTAGGTGATGTGCTTGATCAGACTCTTTGTCAAATTACAGAAACCAGCGCGGCTTAAAAGAGCAGTAGGTAAGAGACTAAAAATTGCCACAAATCTTTAAGTCAACACAAGAATGGATTTGACCTTTGTGAGCTGCAAACACATGTGCTTTTCCTGCTCAAAAGCAATGGGTCTGATGTGTGTATTGAGCGTTTACAGTATTTTATGTTTACAAAAGTAAACCCTGTAAAACATGATTTAACATCAAAAGAAAATGGACTAATGTAAATATTCGTAAAATTAAATTGCAAAAGGTCTACAAAGTGAAGTCTTTAGCCAGTCATGCACTTAGTCTTTTTTTAGTTTATGGTGTAGTCTTGGTTTATCTAAGTGCGTTTCATTTTAGTTTAATGTTTATTGACACATAGTTGTACTTTTAGGTTAAGTCCTACCTTTGATCCTTGGAGTTACCTAGTCCTGGATTATTCCTGGTCTTAGTCCGGTTTTAATTATATATTAGCCCTTGTATAGTGAAGTTGATTTCATCCTAGACTTAGTCCGTGTATAGGTCTGGGTTTAGTCTTGTTAAAGTTGAGGTTTATCCACGGTTTAAGACAAGGATTAAGTCATGATTTAGTCCAGTTTAGTGCCACTGACCTGGTTTAGTCCACATATACAGGCAAGACATGATAAGCCTAGGTTTAAGTCCTTAGTTTAGTTCAGGTTTCTATCTGTGATTACTACATCAATAGAGGGTTTATTGTTAAGTCTAACTGCAGTTTGGTCTTGGCTTTGTCTCGACTGTAGTTACTGCTTTAGTCCCGAGTTTATCCATGGTTTAGTTTTGTTCTACAACTCTAGTATCGTGGAGGTTTTACTGTCCTTTCCTAGTTCTTGTTCGGTCTTTGTTAAGTCTAATTTTATTTGAGTTTAGTCCTAACAAAAACATTATATAGTTCCAAAATTGGTACAATGTAGATGCCTGATAAAGAAGAGAATTGTAGACCTTTCCCAAAGTTTGAAAATAGCTGTAGTTTAAGCAGTACACCACCAAGATGTGACCTCCCTGCACAGACAAAAACACAATACCACGGATTACTAATACTCAAACTACAAGCACATAGTCTTCATGCAGCAGAAGATTTCTTCGTGCAACACGCCCAGGGTCTGTGTGTCTATAAAAAGACTAGACCAGTAAAACAGTAATCAGCCCTGGCCAGCAGAGCCAGGCATTATTTGACCACTGGCAGACAAACAGCTCGTCACAGCAGCAGCATCTGTCATTCTCCTTAACGCCACAGCGCCTTGGCATCATCCTTTTGTCCTGTCAAACCAAAGCTGCTCTCATCTGGCAGACAAAAAAAAGCTCATGTTAGCACTGTCATGTCATAAAAATGTTATTTTCATTGTAACCACTCACAAACGTGACTAAAATGGGCTTCTTTGATGTTAGAAAAGGGCGAGTGATTGTAGCAGCAGAGCCCTTATTGAAAAGTCAAAAGTGACCACTGTGACCAATGCCCAAGAGGCGTGTCTTTCAACACTGCTCTTTCACTTTGAATAAAACGAGCTACGTTTAGCCAAAATCACTTTGAGGACTTTGACTCCAGATTCACACAAAAGACAACAGACTAACCAGCTTTCACAAAACTCAAAGATAACTTAGTTCATAGTTTTATGTGCGCCATTCTTAATTGTTCAGCAAATCCGACAGTACAAACTTGTGAGGGCAGGTGAGTCGAGGTCACGACCTCCAATTCTGTTTGACTTTGTAAAGTTGATATATTCATTACGTTGTTGTCACCTGATATCTCTGAGTAACCTGTTTTTGTGTTACACAGCCATGCTCTTGTACATGCACCAACTGCTGTGACATCAACACCAGGAAACGTAAAAAATCCAGTTGCATGACAAAAGAAAAAGAACGTCTATGCACAAGTCATGGTTTCTTTTATACTCGTTTCCTTATACTCCAACTAGCCTGTAATGTACATTCTTTCAGCTTCATTACTTACATATATAAATATTAATTATCTATTGTCTATATTTTCCTCATGAGTTCCAAGACAACAGATGGGAATTAGCTAATAAAATGATGCATCACCCTTTGACCAAGTATTTCAATACATTAGTTATGATTTATGCATGTGGTATCCATTTTCACATCATGCAAATGTTTCGCAGAACTCGGTCTGTTTTGGATTAGAAGAAACTTCTAAAAGGTCAACAAACTAGATTTTTTTACTATCAAGATTAATTAAAGATGAATTTCTAATGACACATTTTTGTATGCGAGCCCAAATTATTCTGTTATAAATGTGCCCTACAAGCACTTAACCTATGATCAAGTATTTTCTTTGTTTTAAAATCCATCTAATAACTACACCTAGTATGTTTTCTCTGCAAAGAAAAAAAAACCCTTCCCTATAGAAAGAGTCCGGCTCCTTTGTTGCATCACACCGTCTACAGCAGGCCCGCACTTGCTGTGTGTGCATTCAGTGTGTTCCCGTCAGCATTTTTGCAACTATAGCCCAAGCATTCCCACATTTCAGCTGAGTTTACTCACTACCATACTATCACTACATGCTGATTATTAGTCCTCAGAAAGAGCCGTGTTTACTCCTTATGACATCCAACCGAGTATGCTGCATGACAAGACAGACTACACTTGTTTATAATTATTATAATTAAATCCAGTAACACAAGTTACACACTACACGCCGTTACATGTTAACTGTCTACATTCACATTTAAGTCTCCTGCCTCATGCTCTGAGAAAATTTCAGACAGAAAAAAGCTTGTTGAGACAACTTTGTGCTATGGAAACTACATCTGAAAGCAAATAGTGCACCGGTCTGGACCATGGTCTCACTGTGGACACTTGCAGTCAGTTATTTTTATTTTATATTTTTACTTTTGTTCTTGAAGCTGCCTTAACCTGAATTTCCTGAAGAGGGTTAAAAAAAATGGCATGTCTCCTTTACTTTTTACTTTTAAGTAACTTGAGTGCAGATGTTGGCAACTATATTTGCTTGATAAAATCTTTTATTTTTATCGGAGGACGGACAGGAATGTGGTGGACACATGGAGAGCATGACAAGAAGAGGGAAACAGACCAAAGGGATGCTCCTGCTGTGTGTCTCATTTTATCATACGTCTCCAGACTTAATGGGTCTTAACTACTATCAGCACCATCACAACTTAGCTTCCTGTCAAAGGGAGGCACACAAACACAGCAGTTATTTAGCAAGACATAGCAGCTTCAAGTGACTACAAGATATTAGGACATATTCAAGTGTAGAAATGCTCTTGGCAAGTCAGCTGTTTGGTAAATGTATATTTCAACCATAGATTGTACTTTGTAAAGGAACTGTCCAAATGTTAATTTATAATCTGGGAGGGCTTCCAAAGAAGACCTTTGCAAAGGTACTTTTGGATAATTTACTTGGGTTGGATGAACCACTTGCTGTTAGCAACGTTCACAGGCCTATTTTAACCAATCAGAGCAATGTCATGTTGTAACAGCAACAGTCTAATGTCTATTCATGCCAGTACTGACGCACCAATAGAAAGAACCAGCCGTGGTTCGGTGGAAATTGCATATAGACATAATAATAATAAACATATAAATACTTGACATATGGAGATATTGAGTGTGCAATGTTTTGTTGAATATTAAGAATTGAACCTTGTACATCAGCACTTCAAGAGAAATACCTCTTGTGCATTACCTTTTTCCTGAATCAGTTAATGTAATGTTGACATCAACCATCACACATGATTTTACAAACTAAAATGAACAAAGCATAAACAAATGAAGACTAGTTCGGATCTCAAAGTAATCAGGCTTATCATTTTGCTCAACATATTTGTGCAATAAATCCATACAACAGAGAACTAAAGCTGTCATCTCACCTTACCCATTTTGTAATTGGAATACTATTTGTTCTTTTATCCTAACGCAACAGTACTAGTCCAGATTTGGGCAACTCTCCTCACCTCTGTTCATGACACTCTAGAGTCCATCTCTCAAAAGGGTTCACCAACAGCCTGGAGGGTTAACAGATGTCATCCGCCGGAGCCCAGAGGAAATCAGATGCAACTCAATCCAGACCCTGCTGCCACAGTGTCCACAGCTGTCCTCACACCTGTGACCATATGCTCTCAAGCACCAGCACAGACCGACGCAGAGTATTAAGTGTTTTCAAACTTTCACAGTTCCTTTTTTCCCCTCACAATCATTTGATTATATAATGGAAAAAAAAAACACAGTAACTGAGTTTTAACTGCCATTTAAAAAAAGATGAAGTGAAACCACAGAGATATTAAATGTTCACCCTCTGCAACGTTTCCGCGGCACTTCATGTGAAAAAAAGAGGAACTGCTCGTACAGGATTATTTAGGAACTATAAGTAAGCCGGAGCAAATATTTTCCATTCACTAGCTTCCTCATATCTTTTCTTTCTTGAGTGGAGGACCATGTTTTATTAAATTTGCCATCTTGTCTTTCCATATTGTTTTGTCTTCTATCGACACACCTGTCCTCCTGGTGAAACTGTCTTTACAAGACATACAGTTACATACATACAGGTGTTGTTAAAAAAAATAATAATAAGTGTATGAATAAGCACCAGGCTCATCTAGGCACTTTGGTTTCTACCAGTATTCCTGCTGTCTCATCTTCAGAGTCAGGCTGTGACCAAACTCTGTTGCATCCCTGCAGCAGCTGAGCTCAGCTTTGTGTGATATATCCACTGTCCATGACATCTAATGGATATAAAACACTTTAAAGCGTCCAGTGAGGTGGTGAGCTAAGGACACCTACACCAGCATTAACAGGAAATGTGATTTTAGAAATTAGATTTAAATCATATGCTTGCTGACAACATATAAATGCTTCTTGAAGATTACGCTAATAAAAAGGGGAATTCATAATTGTAAGATGTAAAAAAAATGAATTCTTTCTTTTCACACTCACACATTCAATAGCCTTTCTTAAGCACTAAGGGCTAGGCTCTGCTTGCACTCCTAACAAGAGTTTAGTTGTATTTGTTTTAATAAGTACTGCAGAGGCATAGTTGACAATAGACTTCCATATGCATACTTCCTCCACACCTGGCCAGTGTCAAAAGGAACTATGACCACACGCCTCATCATTTATAACAGCCATATGAGGCAGTCAGACTCACAGGCCACAGGAAATAGTCGTATTACTAACACTATATGTAGAATCAGTGTCCTCACAGGGAGGAAATGACACTTGAAAAACAATACTGACATATCAGGTTGAGCGCAGAGGATATACTTTAGACTAGATATAAGAGAAATACAAAAGCTGCTACGTGGCTGAAACAGTCACCTGAAATTAACCTCGAGCTGCCAGGCCAGTTTTGACTACCTAAGGGTACACTCCTTTAATGGGACAAAGAATGAACTAACCTGCAGCATGAACATTTACAACATGTGGCTGCCTGCTCTACTCAGGAATCCCCCGCTGCAAAGACACGGCTCCCACCCAAAACTCTGGAGAGGAACCAAAAGTTCACACTCCCTGCTAAAACAGCATAGAGCGCAGAATCGTACCTGTTGATTTTCAGAGCGAAAGCCCGTCGCTCTGCAGAGCCCATCGTCGAGGCCATGTGTGCGTCTGAAGTTCAGTTCAGCGGCTCCGGGTCGTTGTGGTCCTGCGGTCTCCCCGCCTCGCTGACACGGACGCACCGCTCCTCCAGCTCAGTGCACAACTGTCATGTCAACACTCATCTGGCTTGTGACGGAGGCAGCAGCTTTCCTGGGTGTAAACTTCCGCATTTGATTTGAGCCATCCAGCAGAGTGAGCGGACACCGGCACGAGGCAAAGCGGGAGACACGGGACAGAGAATTGGATGTGACGCATGCGCTCAGTCTTCTTGAGCTCTAATGTCTTTGTAAAGGAGCTGACTAGCTTGTCTGTCTGTCTCTCTCTCTCTGTATTTGATTTAATACCATTTTTAATTTAATTCCATTTTTATTTACAATCTATGTTTATTACCAAGAACGAATAGGATTAAGTCAACGCAAGTCATTGACAAGATTTTTTTGGTTTAAATTCTGCAAATTGCAATCATACGCTGTAAACTATAGTCAGCACAGGGGCTCATAACTAATTGTCACATTTATGACCAAAGATAAATTAGATGAAAGCCAAATTAAAGCCATTCTGCTACTGGATTGTGGTCATTTAGTTTCAGTAGCCTAGGCCTAATAGTTAGATGTAGACCACACTGAATAATATTACTAAATGTATTAGACCAATTTCATCATTAATTTATTTTAGACAGTTCAGAGTCATTAGGAGGTTAGTGTTGCCCTCTTGTGCTAAATGTAGTGTATCACAATAGAGTTTAGAGGTCAATAGTGTAAATCTTTTATTTAGTGCCACATATTCATATTATTCCTCCTCTTTTATATACCAAGATGGATAGATCAATTTTACAACATTGCCTGTTATCCATCTTTGTTGTTGTTTTTTTTTTGTTTGTTTGTTTCGAACGCCGGAACCATAGTCACACATGTCCTCTCTCCGCACGGACTCGCGACAGGGTTGCACGCTGTCAAACTCCTCACACAAATGCAGTGCAAGCAATATTGCTCCCAAGTCTATGATCTACTGGATTTAGAAGATTATTTGTTTGGTTGTATTTCAGCTTAAGGACCTCTGGACCCTGGTTTTGTTGTCGTGGTGCATTTAGCAAGTAAGGACTTTAAAGATGTTTCTCGTGTTCATTCAGTAAATGCACTATGAACGGGCGACTACTGTCACCGTCTGACAGTTTGTAGTGAGTCTTTGTGCCTATGAAAGCTTTCACACTCACATTGGTTTATTATTTATTTATTTATTATTGTTGATTCGTTTTTTGGTAAGAAGTTATAAAACATACATGTATACAGTACATACAATTGGGCAACAGCATGTATGTACACAGACATAAACATAAAAATGCAAAAGTGTATTATGCCTACCTAAACTCCACACAAGCAGCACTATTGGACATCCATCTAATGTAAAGAATGTATAGCAATAAAGCTGTCATAAAAAATGTAATATACATTTTCAGGTAAATAATAGCTTCTACGATGGAAGAAGAGGATGAATGTCCAGAGTTGGTGCCTATTAATGCCCAGCCTCCAGCTCCTGGAGAGCAGATACCTGTTACCATCATCACTGGTTATCTAGGTAGGTTTGATTAAAAAAAACAATTTAAGCAAAATGTTAAATTAGCATGTTGTCATTGGGGTTTATGTTAATCTATTTGGCCAAGTACGGTTTTCACAAGCTGGTAATAAATGGAAGAGATAGATAAAGCAATAAGTACTCTCTGCATTTTTATTTATTGTTTTTTTTAATCCCATCAATTAAGCTCACACAAGACCTTTTAAATGACGTTTTGTTTATTTCTTATATAAAATATAGATGTGTAAGCGGTCACTTAAGATTTAAACTATGCAAAATGGAAAATGAGTAAAACATTTGAGGAGGATCATGCAAAAATAATTCTCCAGGAATCTTGAGGATGCTCAAGAAAAACATTCTTTATAATGCTAAAAGAATGTATGTGGTGTCTGTATTGACTAGTCACTTATGAACTGCATGTGTGTGTTGTATGTGGCTACTGGTAATCCATTAATCCATTAAAGCTTTTGTATCACCTTGGAACATCAAAACATCTGTGCCCTGAATTTATTTATTTTGTCATGAATGTCTTACATTTTTATTACATTAGCTTGTTGGCTGTATACATATATTTTTTTCAACTTTTGATCTTCTAAAATAAATGGCTCATTTAGAAAGATACAGGATTTTAAAGGAAGTAACATGTATATTTCCAACAGAGAGGCAGTAGTGTGTCACAATATAGCGACTGTGCCCACAGAACTCTGAAATACAGTTATAAACAACAGGACAACACCAGATGAAATGGTATTCTTTTGCACATTGTGGAGATTGCCAGGGTCAATCCCTCTCGCTTGGTTCTTTTCCAACCCTTACTGTCTGACATCAAACCATTTGCTCATTAACGTATAAAATGCTTAATATGCACCCCTCCATGATGCTGTTTTCTTCTCAGGTGCTGGCAAAACCACGCTTCTAAATTACATCCTGACAGAACAGCACAACAAGCGGATTGCAGTGATACTAAATGAATTTGGAGAGGGTAAAATTTACTATCTCCTTCTATTCCCTTTAATGTTTGATGTTCCTGATCACATTATTCCTCATATTGTTTTATCTCATTATATCATTATAAATGTACCTACCTTAGAGACGTTTAATGAAGAGTCAGATGATAAGTTAAATTAGAAGTTCCTTCCTGCTCCTGTAGGCAGCGCCCTTGAGAAGTCCCTTGCAGTGAGCCAAGCTGGGGAGCTGTATGAGGAGTGGTTGGAACTGAGAAACGGCTGCCTCTGCTGCTCTGTTAAGTATGTTCAATTGACCTTCTGCTGTGTTTCCACTAAATGGCTTAATACTATTCTATAACATGTAACATTTCGCAGCATCGGTTTTGTCATAGGCAGTAACATAAGCAGTCAGTCTGGCCTGTAATTCCTGTCAGTGGGTCTCGATTCACTTTCCTTCACAACCACTTTGTGGAAATCCAGTCAAACCCAATTTTTAACCTATGATTTAAAATGGGAAGAGTTTTGTGCAATAACTCATACCGGTCTTCATTTGAACGTCTTTGGTTGATACAACTGTGGTTGACTCTCAGCCTACCTATGTAATTTCTCTGTTTGGTTGTATGTCACCGTTTGCATTCGGAGAAACTTTAATGTATATTATTGTTATAGCCACTGGAAATACAAATCAAATCCACAGAGCCTGGACTTATTCTTTGTAGAAAATAGAATTTTATTGCTTGGTAGGTTAATAAACATGAGAGAATAATTCAATAAAGAAACAAATCAATGAATGTCAATCCTACATAAACTTTGGAAATTTAACTTGTAGTAAATATATAGATATATGCCATGAATGCTATTTTGTGATAGTACCATTTCTGAGTGCTCAGTGTGCTATTTCTTGATTTTGTCAGGGACAATGGTCTTAAAGCCATCGAGAACCTGATGGAGAAGAAAGGAAAATTTGACTATATCCTATTAGAAACTACTGGACTTGCTGATCCAGGTAAAGTGATGCAAACAACTCACTCTTCTTGCGCAAACTATGTCACATTATGTAAGAAAAGCTGAAATCAGACCAGATTTATTTAATGTACAGTTGAACACACAATTCTTTACAAATACTTTTAAGATGGCTTGTCCATAGAGTCTTCTCTGTGTTTTCTCTGCTTCAGACTTCATAGTGTCGCCAGCTGTTTAGCCAGGAGTCAGTTGTGTGCGGGCCGGGGGTGTCTTACTTCAGCCCACACGCATCTCACACATGCAGAAATTTATTTGTATTTTACACGCTTACAACACAAACTCAGGGACTCTTCTGTCAACAACCATCTCATGTCACGAAAGATGAGTCCACAATCAATGGGTAACCCCTAAAGAGGCTTGCATTTTCACTGTCCTGTTTGGAGAAGGCTGATGTCATACAAGAGCCACTGGAGTTCTGTTTCTGTATGTGATATAAATTGCAAGATGAAGCTGAATTTTAAACCTTCTAATGTGTTGCAAAAGACTATAATGAAGTAGAACTTAATTGTCCTGTGAGTAGCAAAATCAAAGAGTAGAAACCTCTGTTGCTTATAAATGCCTTGTTTGTTTTCTACAAAGCATTCATTCTTCTGAAAGTATGACTTATCATTAAAAAAAACATTGTGTTTTTCACTCAAGTCATAATTTGGAGTGGAGTGTTTAGCTTTAGCTTTTAGTACCTGCACTATAACCCCACTATGTTCTCTGCTCTACAGTAGTTCTGGACTCCCTCTACTGGTAAATAGTGACATAACACAAAATGGCACTAAATGGCTCTTTGATCTCATTTAAATATTTGGCATAATTTCAGTGATATTATTAATGTTAGTACAATGATATATTACAGAATATTTTAAAGTAACATTTTGTAACTTAAATAAGCATTAAGATCTTTTCAATTGTGCTTTGACCTGAAACAGAGGGAGTCACCTGTTTTTTATGTAGTGCGCTTACAATATGCAGTAATTATAAAATATACAACAACAGGACTTTTACACTTTCATTTTTGAATCAGGAAATCAGTTTTAATCTAAATAAAAGTGAGGAATGTGACGGTTGGGTGACACATGTCCCAAAAACCGAGACCCTCTTCACTCCTGAAAAGTCATTGGCTTAGACAGGCTTGTTATTGAAAGGGACGGTGCTGTCATTGGACCGGGACGAGCTGTCAGTCAAAACTTTTCCTTTGGGAATTGCCTTTCTCTCTCAGGAATGGGATGGATGAGTTATTTGAAACATGCCAATCAAAAACGGTGTTTTCATTACACAACCATCAAATATTTACAAAGCTTTCTTATTCTCGCTCAGCGGTTTGACAAAAGTGAACAAGCTGTGTGTGGCGCGGGAACACTGCGTCTTATAATAACCACGTCTACAAGAAAATGGAAACAAACCAAATGTACCAGCAGGAGATTAACAATTGAAAAGCTTCTGATATTGGTTTTATCTGCTCCACAAGGCAGACAAAAAGATTGTTTAATCCTCCCTACGAACACAAACACTTAAGAACATAAATACGGCTATTACCAATAGAAAGTTTTAAAGAGGCTTCAAATAAAATTTTATTTAAAAAATTCTTATTAGTTTCACATACTTTACAAACAATTAGTAGTCTTTTCTTGTGAGAAGTCAAAATAAGCTGTTAAACTTGTGAGAGTGTGACCAGTACAAAGCAGCACACACCTAGTTTAAGGAAGGGGAAAAGTGACACCTACATAATGACCTGATTTGAAGGGGTCTTTGAAATATATTGTAAGGTGCTACAAAAGCTTGAAAGTACAAAAATTTGACTTGAATTGACTACGGACTACAGTTATGTGCTTTAACCAGCATATTAGTTCTATTGGGCTAATGGTTGTGCAAATGGTCTGGTTAATTTACCAATATTATTGAACTTAGTCTTCAAATTAAAGGTGGATGGATATGACAAGTGGAGGTGCAAAGAACCATGTCAAATATTAAAGTCTTTTGGTCTAAGCTAATCTGTGCATCTTCTGGCAGGAGCTGTGGCCTCCATGTTCTGGGTCGATGCAGAGCTCGGCAGTGACATCTATTTGGATGGTAAGAGCTGTGCAATTCAAATTCAGATAACTTTATTAGTCTCCAAGTGTAAATTTGGTATGTCAGAGTTTATGTTTCAATTCTGAATTTAATAGTTATGGTCCCTTGTTCAAGGAAAAATATGTGTTACTGCAGTAACAAAAGCCACTACTTCCTATTCATGTCAATAGGAAAAACACAAACTTTATGCTCACCTTTTCAAAGACTGCTTTGACAGAAGCACAGGTTCTAAAATAATAGATGGCATTCTGTTCGCAAAACATCCTGTGACCTTTAGTTTCTGCCACTTGGCAATGATCTCTATCCACTCAGTAACAGCACACACATGTAGCTGGTTGTCTTTTATCAAAATTATATTGTTTTGGTACTTTTGGTGGCTAATCCATCACTTAATGATCATGGACTGCAGTCTACTTAAACATTGTTGCTATAAGCACACACTGTTCTTGTTTTTAACTAACACTAACAGAGTTTAAATGGTCTATATCCAGAGGAGGCCCAGTTGGTGACGTGGTTAGTGCCCAGACAAATGGAGGGGCTTGTGTCAGGAAGGACGTCCGGCGTAAAAACATATGCCAAACTGATTTGCTGTGGCGAGCAGTTGAAAGACTCTTCTTCTATGGTGTATATATCCAGATGTTTCTATTTTAATCAGTTCTAAAACTCTTCAAGCCCAGATGTGCATTCAAAATAATTTAGTAATCTTAGACTGTTTATTGTGTATCCTACAAATATCATTATATTATAAACAAAAAGCCTTTCTGTCTGCAAAAAAAAAAAAAAAAGTAAACTACTAAAGACTGCTGAGGTGCCTGTTGGTATTGCTTAGAACACAGCCATATGCTTATCAATGAATAGTCTTGTGCTACTCATATTTTTTACCTCTCATGGCATCATTATCTTCAATTTTTTTGCTGCTCCAAAACCCATACTCCCAAATAAAATGGCCTTCATTTTGGCAGTCTTCATTAGGAGCCCATGTGAGCATTCTGGAAAGAAAGTTTAAAAACACTAACATCTTTTTAATGTTCATGTCCTGTCCAAAGCTGTCTTAATTGTAGATTTTTGTGTGTTCATGAATGGGCCTGGTGTCTCTTTTCATTGTAAATACTCAGCTGTCCTCTTTGTTGTCCCAAGCTTGGAGACCAAAAGTATTCCTAAAATAACTCTGAGAAAGTGCCCCTGAGAAATGCAAACTGAAACCTGGCATGTGTCTAAGCTGTGTGTCTTATTTCCTCACTAATGTTTTGTTGTTACTAGGTATCATCACTGTTATTGACGCCAAGTACGCACTACAGGTAAGTGTTTAAAGTAGCATCTTAGCTGCATTGCTCTAATGGTGGTCTAATGGTTAATTAACTGATACTGAACAAGGTTACCTTATAGCGGCTCAAATCATTCGTCACATACTTCACAAATCATCAGTATTTTCTTGTGAGAAGTCAAAATAATCTGTTGTGTGAGTGTGAGCAGTACAAAGCACTACACACCCAATTTGAAAGGAACAGGACAGGTGACACTCGGATAATGGCCTCTGATTTGGAGGTGTCATGACTACATTTCAAAGCGGAGGTGATGCTCTGTTACACCAGTGAGAAGCGCAGCGGCCATCGACAGAAAGCATGAAGAGGTAGCACATTGTGAAAGGGTAATTGATATGTGAGATTTGACCATTGTAATAGGCCTGTCACATCCACTTCCACTCCCCTGCTTTTACCCTCTTCTGTCCCATCACATATCCCTCTGACGGAAGGTTTATGTCCCCTGGTCTCATCCACCAAAGACCTTTGTTTTATAGATCACAATAGTAAAGTGCCATTCATAAAGAGCTTTAATGGATACAGTGCAAAATCTAATTTAACCTGCCACAAAGTGAGGTGTACAGTCTTACAGCAGTGTAGACAAAGGACCGTCGCTTGAGTCAGTCGCCAACCTTTTCTTCTTGATGTTATTTATTTTAAGAGTTTTTGGCTGTGTTTGCAGATGTATATAAAATCGTATTGTATGTGATTTTCATAAAAGCTACAAGGACGTGTAACCGTTTTTAGGGTATTCCACAATAATTGCAGTGTTAAAAAACACAAATACATAGAGATACCTTTTGTGTAAAATAAGCTGATGAGCCAAGATCAGAAAGAAATTACTGTCAGACTCACATACCATCTCACGCCAACAACTCCATTAATTAGTTATATCTACATCTTTTACGTACTACATATTCTTTTTGCATAAATAGCAGTATGGCTTTAAAAAATGAGCCGTGGCTGCCGACGATACATATGAAAGTGTGTTTGGAAGAGCTGTTTTTTTTTTTGAAGCAACAATTTTTGACACATACATTTTTTTTTAGCTTTTGTGAATATAGTGTGTGTACATAATAAGATTTGGGAAACAATATCTACGTTTGTGGTTTACTTTGGTGTAAGCTCGCCTGTGGATGATTCCATTAAGGCAGATTTGATTGAGGAGATTACAGATTAATTGTGAATTAGTGAGTTTGTAACAGAGGTAAAGCTAAATACAGTTGAACTGAGGTTCTACGATTGTGTAGACGTCTGACCCTTGACTGACCTAAACAGATAAGCATGCTGTTAAATTTCTGTTGGGTAATGTTCTTCTAATGTTGTTGTTTTCAACAGCAATTATCAGAAGAAAAGTCAGAAGGACTGGTCAATGAAGCAGCAAGGTATGTTCCCCACAGACCATCCAAAGCATGTCACCACTTTCGAACCTTTAACTACAGTATATGTTTGCTGGCTGCCTGTCCATCTCCTAGGACTGTTTGTCAGTCGCTAACAGCTGCATAGTGTTGTCATTGTTGAACAAATACACTCACCAATAAGGACCTTTTGTATTCTTCATCTGTGTTTGTGTTTTCACCTCTAAACTAAACACTGGACAGCCCTGACTCTGTGTGGCCACCCACGTACACCCCACCGACAAACGGCAGACGGATATTTGTTGTGTTCTTTTTGTTTGCATATCATTTAAACTGTGTACACAATATGGCAGTTAAGTTGTTATGTCTATGTTAGATTTTAAATGGAGGTATGCTTTGTGTTTACAGGCAGATAGCCCTGGCAGACCTGGCTATTATCAACAAGACAGACCTGGTGACTTCAGAGGAACTAGCCCAGTGCAAAGATGTTGTGAGGTAAAGGACAATAACTGCTCTATGCTTGAAGAAAAAAGAGCTACAACACATTACTAATACAGGAGGAAGTAGGGTATAAGCTGTGACTGTGGTGTTGAATATACCGTGTTTATTGCACATATAGTTTTATCTATAGTTCTAACTTTAAACTATAGACAAAAGAAATGTTTTTTTATTGAAGTGAGTTTACTGTGTTGGCCTAGGTCCTCCACCAGAGTCCCATCTTCTTATGTGGCCCTTGTGGAAGAAAAAATGCCAACCCCTACCATAGATGGACATACATGTTGTGAGATGGCATATTATATATAACTGAACTAATGAAATATGTTTTGTCACTTCAGGTCTATAAACGGTCTTGTGAAGATTGTGGAAACCCAGAGATCAAGGTAAGGCCGTGGAACTCTAACAGATCGTTTAGTGGGATCAGGCCCAGCATCTGTTTATGTTGCAGATGAACTCCACATGCTGCTTCTGCTTAGATCATTGTATCAAAGTTGTTTAGGCGTGACATCCCCCTTCCACACACACACACACACACACACACAAACTGCTTCATCCTGAATAAACACTAAACGCTCAATGGTGTCCAGTTACACACATGTCCTGCTGCCTGACCTCAAGTTTGTGGCTGAGTTGCATATGTGTCCGGCTAGCCCAGGCTGTGTGTATCAAAGCTTTGGGTGTGTTTGGGCTCTGCTGTGCCCCCCTGCAGGGTCCAAACCAGGGTGAGCACATGAAAGACAGCGTGCAGCGCGGGGTTAATCGGAAAAACATTCCCACAACATGCTTCAAATGGGTTGTGAACTTAGCTGTTGTGTGGCAAAGTCAAACCATAAACATTTCTGTCCAACCACTTATTGAACTAAACCGGGTTAATCTGTCACTGATGTTCTTTCACAGGGTGGATCTCTCTCAAGTGCTGGATCTACATTCCTTCGACAGTATGACTGCAGCAGAGTGAGTTGGTTTCATCTCTTCTTTCTTGTGTTGTGTTTTAATTTGCCTCTTTGACTCGCTCACACTTCAACCTTTTTTCAAAATAATGTTATAAGAATCTGTATTATTATCATTTCAGTGATAGTGTTTTTGGTGTTTGATGTGACTGTAAAAATGTGTCCCACTGTGAGAATGGTCAAAAACTACACATTTTGACATAAAAGAACTGTAAGACACTACAATAGTTATCTCGATCTGTGTTCCATCCACTCTTCTGTGTTCTATAGGAATAGTATCATAGAGAAGCATAGTTCTAATATATTACAGATCTTGATTCCTATACAAGTATTTCACTGGAAAAAACTCACCCTGTTTCAATCTGTACTACACATGAAAGTTTTAAACAAACAAACACCTACTAAGACTAATCCCAGGGTTCATCCATGACTAAAGCTTAACTTTATGCTTAGGATAATGACCCTAACAACTGAACTTCTTTCCTAATATATTTCTTTACATTTTAGTTTTAAAAATAAATCTCATACTGCCTGCAATAGTACCATTTAAGGAAGTGTCACCAGTGATACTTGTGCCACAGAGAACCACTGCACTTGAGAGTTGCACAGAAATGCAACTTTTCACCAATTAATCTAAGAGTTAACACTTAGCATCTTACACTGACAGACAGCTACTCTAACATGTATTCAGTTTGGGCAGTTCAGATTCATAATTCAACTAATACATTCATGTCTTTAAACTGTAGGAGGAAGTTGGAGAGAACCCCTGGTAACACTGGGAGAGTGTACATACTCCACTGAATGTGTAAAATGTAAATAAACACATTGGACCTACCATATGGTAGTGTAGAGATGACACTAACTAAAACCTGACATCTGATAAAGGATGATTAAAAAAATTTAAATTTCTATAAGGGTCCTTGTCCTTCATCAAAGGAACTTCCTCAGTGCTTCTTTAAATATAGAACAAACTGTCTCAATGCTGTCTGAATTATGAGCAAATCTAGTGAGAACCATGAGAACATCATGTAATAACCTTTCAGCCATGGTTTGTTTCTAAATTGATTAATTCACCAATTACCCTGAATCATTGTCTTTATGCTAAGTTTCCAGTGTAGTTCTAATGTTAAGTCCATCCACACAATGCACCAGGCTCTAAGCTGCAGAGATCTTTGTTGGTCAGAGCCTTTTGTCTGTGGGTCTTTACTATGTACCCCAACAGTCTTTGATACTGTTGCTCACCGTGTTTCTCTCTAATTAACAGACTCTTTCATTGAGCGCGGTCCTGTTGCACCCCAGGCTGGGCATCATATTGTATCCTGTGTAGAATGTGATGCTCATGAATAGAGTCAATGTTCATCCCGTCACGTGAATGAGCCAGGCAGCGGTGTTAAAGCTCTCTTACACGACCCGGGCCAGTGTCTCTGTGGCCAGCTGCGGAGGATTAGAGCTGTGTGTGTCCGTCGGCCCCTAAAGAGTCCCCTTGTCCCCACAGATAGCTCCTTTCCCCTGCTTTTGAGAGTGCAGGCCCCTCCCATCGCCGTCCCGCGCTCACTGTTTGAAGCGCCCCCCCGCCGCTCTGCCTGTGTGGTACAAACAGCACACAGGACTCAAGCTGCTGGACACAACATTTAGCCTCCTTGTGAGGTCAGGGACAAGGGGGGGCGAGGGGAGAACAAGGGCTGGAGTTTGTTTGGGGGTCTTAGTGGTGTTTTGTGAGATTTAATTGCCGTTTCAAAAGCTTTCCATTCAGTGTTTAGGCATTGATACGCAATGTCGTATATTACACTTTAAAACAAAACAGACCCAACAAGTGTAGCATCAGTCCCTTGCCTTTTGTTTCTTATATCTTACATTATTTTACAGTTTACATCCTTTGATAATAAATACTTATACTAATAGAACATATGTAATTATTATTTCAAGATACATTGTCCATAATTAATCACATTTTAAACCCAAGATTTATACTGTATCTTTCTGGTCAGTTGTATTAAATGTTATTTTTGTAATTCTATACTATTGCCCCCATTGCATTTAAAATGTAAAATACTTAAACATAATCAAACATGTGTTTCTTTACTTTATGGCTTAAACATACTTTTTTTTTTTTTACCTGCAATAACCCTTTGTTATCTTCATGTCCATTGGAAATCCTAACATTTGAGGGGGAAAATTACACAAAAGTTGAATGTAAAACTTCTTTTTTTTTACTTTTGAAATTTCTTTATAGTGTGTACTGTATATTGATTTTCTTTTTGCTCATCGGAGTAACATTGACTGAAAAAAATTGTAGTTGAATGTGTAATTTTTATTTCTTTGCTTCTAAAGTCTCGCAGAGAAGCTCCAAATAGTGAAAACTCCACATCCTCATCTGGACAAGGTATTATTTCCTGCTTAACTCTCTGTTCTCCCTGTGCTCCTCTAGCCTCTGTTTTGTTGTATGTATTCCAACACATCATTTCCTCCAGAATAAAGGGAGTGCTTTGACCAGGGGCTAGATCTGTGCCTTGCATCCCCCCCAGGCTCTGACACTGTTGTGAAAACTCCCTCCCCACTCAGGGTTTTTGTTTGGAGGTCAACTTCAAGCTTTTGATCTTGTCCTGTTACATTACAGACAGAGCCAGTCTTGGTCATATACAGCGCAGACACTGGACCATATACAGACTCACGAGAACCTACTGCTGCCTGTGATTGCTTTACAGCTCTTAGATCCAAGTGTGAAAGACTTGGAAGGAACATTAATTGTATTTGAAAACACTGCATTCAGAAAACACAAGTCGACCACAGTCTATTTAAAAGATTAGATTCAACTTTGTACACAGTATGGGATCTACTTTTAGTCATTTCAAGGCCTGGATATTTAATAAATCTCTTTTTGAAGGTTATTGAAATTAGATACAATTTTTATAAAAAAATCTACCACTTTCAGTTTGCAGTTTGTCTCTGAAACCATATATTTAACACGTTTTTAACTATTCTTAGAATAAAACCTAGTATCTCCACTAATCCATTTCTAATCCACAGTCTAAGAAGCAAAGTTGTAAAATTAAAAAAGAAAATTATTTTAATGAAGAAGCTTGTTCAAAATGTTACTGTATTTTTTTAAATTTTAAGTAAAAAAGAAATTCTACATTATGAAAGACAGTATAATACATACATATCGAAACATATAGAATAATGTTGTACAGCACAGTACTATATCTGCAATAATAATACATTACATTAGATTTAAAAATAATAGCAAATAATATGTGTGAATCTTAAAATGTTAAATCAGATCAGTGTTTTTTTCCAAACTGTTTTTGATTCAAGATACTAATACAATTTTTAGTTTTTAAATGTTATTATTTAACAGTGTATTTTAAACATATGAAATATTAAATTGTTCAATGGTGTCAAAAGACAAAACCTGCTAAGTTATGAAAGTATGGGTGCCCAGAAAAAAAAAAACAGTACTTTTGACTGTAATTACAACTAATAACATTTTAACAGATATTTTTGCTTTTACAAAACTAGTTAAGTAATTATGAACGTTTAAAATACAAAGTGTTTTTACGCCCCGGCTGATGACTTTGTCAAAAGCCACACGTCAACTCGGCACCTGAAACCCTGACCCCCCCCCCCTTCTCTGGGCTGGTTCACACATACATCCCTCCTCTACATACTTCTTTACAACATTTAAAGGGCACTTTGCAGACATTTGGGGGTTTTGTGTCAAAGTGTTAAGGGTACACACTTCCTTGTCATTTGGTATAACAACAGAAAAACAGTATTCTCATTTACATGAAAAGAGCAGCGCAGGGTGGGGGTGGGTAGAGCGAGGGGGGTCTGGGGGACAGTAGAGCTTCATGCGGGAAAGGGGGACCCGGAGAAAATGGAAAACAATGCAGTTATTTGCTCACACAAACGAGGCTCAGCTCTGTTCATCCTGTGATAAAAGTGCTTGGGAAATAAAGCTGGGAACAATGTGATCAAGGCAGGAGCTTCATTTAGTGCAAGGCAGCATGGACATAAAAGGGCCTACAATGTAAAAAGAAATGCAGCAATGACTTTGACTATTGTTCAGGTTTTAAAGAATACATTAACACTCATTTTAAAACCCGCTCGTGTTTTAAGTTATAGTTAGTCAGCTTGTGTAACTAGCATTAGACAAAACCAACTCGTTCTAACACCATGGCCTCAATCAAAAAACGTTTCTTTTGTTGAATTTGTTGGACAGCGCCTCTTAAATACATTACTGCAATCTTTACAGTAAAATAGTTTACCAAGCAGTAAGTTTTTATATTTACCTTACCATATAACAGAATATATATTACAGATATCCTGTGTAATGATTTCACTGAAGTTAAACTAAATGTAGAGTTTAAGTTAATATAAATGTCCTCTTTTACATTCAAAAGTTATCACAACTTTTATAGGTAATATTAAGATTATGTTTATCATTAATGTGGCTTTTTACATCAAGAATGATATAATGGATTTTCTCAATGCAAAAATAAAAATATACTAGTTTGTGTGTGTGTGGGGGGGGGGCTGCATTGTGAATGAATTGACAAAAAAAATATATATTTTTTTTTATAAAATATACAAAGTTGACTTGACTAGAAAAATAGTTTTTCACTGCTTTTCCATGTTTGCATATTTACACCAAATACAGTGTTAATATGTTACTAAACAGAAGCAACATAATTGTTGATAGTAAAAAAGAATTCTCAGGGATTTTAATTTTAGGTAACATTAATTATTAAATAAAAAGTATTTAGTTAAAATAATTAATTACATTAATTAATTACATTAATTAATGTATGATTGAGTTGCTTCAATGTGAATTAAGAATAAGAAATTCACCTGAAAAAAAATTGACACTTTTAAAATGTATATAATTAAATACAATATTGTTATCCTAAATTTCAGCTTATTTCATATTTGTGTCTCACTCAGACCATTTTAACTGTGACTTTTGAAATGCCTGGGGACCTCTCTGAAGATGCACTTAACGTCTTTATCCAGGTAAACCTTCTTCCATCAGCCAATCCAATGCCATTACTATTTTCCACTCTAAAGAAACTAAAGATCACATTTTCTACCGTTTCAGGACCTTTTATGGGAAAAGCTGTTTCTCAACAAAGAAGGGCACCCAATGACTGTCATTCGGTTAAAGGTACGGTGCAATGCTGTCCCTACTGTCAGTGCTGATCTAAAACTGCTGTTTTTTATTATCTGTACTAATCGGTCCTAAAAGCTGCATTCAGGCTGTGGTTAATGTGTGACCTTTGACTTGTGTTTTCAGGGCATAGTATCAGTTGCTGGTAAAGACCACCAAGTGATGCTGCAGGGGGTCCATGAGCTGTACGAGCTCAATGAGACGTCTCAGCTCTGGGAGGAGAACTCGCGGATCAACAGACTGGTTTTTATAGGTAAAGAAACACATGGCACTTAGCACCTTTACACACTTTACACAACAACTAGCAGCACACCTATTGGCTGATACCTGTTCAGTTCGTCTTTAGTAAAAAAACATTTACACTGTGGCTTTTGTTTTTTACTGGTAATGGTTCAAAGTGTGATCTACTCATATATTTAGTTAAAATTACTCAATTGGATACATCCTGAAAACTCAGGGTGGGCAATTCAATGTCAAATTAAGCTCTGCTGGTTTATACTTGTTGAATAAAATATTCAGTTTGGAGTTCTTTAATAATATTAAATGTAATATTAAAGTTGGTTGCAAAATATATTATCCAACTTTAATGTAACTGTACACAATGTGCAAGTATCGAGGTCTTTTATAAAGACATACAGAAAAATATAGTTTAAATATTCAGCTGTTCATATTTTGTAAAACTTTTACAATGTCAAAACTCTTTTAAGGCTATTTCTGAAAAAATCAAAAGTATAAACTGGGGCACGACTTCTGGGAAAAGCTGAGCCCTGTTGAGATCCACTCAGAAAAAGCACATGTCTTGTGCTGTATTAATGCAGAACCTATACCACAGTGTCATTAAATATGTACTGTGTCTGGTTTGTTTTACAGGCAGAAACCTGGACAAGGACTCTTTACAAAAAAACTTTATCTCAAGAGTTGTGCAAAAATAGATGACATCAAGTAGCCAGTTTCATCAGATTGGACCCTGTCCTGAAGCAAATGCAGCGAAAGACTTTTTTCATCCAGTGACACATGTCAGACACAAGCCAGAGTGTACACTGCTGTATAAGCTTGGAAGTCGAAGAAGTCCAAGTGTACATATGGCTTTAAAAGTGAAATATTCAATTACAGTGCCTGATTGCAAACATTGTTTCTGACTGAATCTAGTATTTAAATTATTCCAAATAAAACCTGTTATTAACATCTATTGTAATTGGACATCTGGACTCAGTTTTCAAGGTGAAGACGTTTTGTCACAAATTCCAAGACACTTAGTAAGAGAGCTGAGCTTATATCTCTAGAGGGAGGAGTTTCCCCTGAAACCAAACCTGATGGACCAGACTGTCCTGGTCTCACAGTCGTGGCCATCTTTTTTTCAAGATGTCCTGGATGATTGAGAACCTTCACAGAAACTTGTAATTGTATAAATTGTAGTTTATTTGGTGTCAGATTCAGGAAATTCAGCTGTATTCGGTGTACAAGCATTACTACATGATATATTGCACAATAGTTTATTTTTGTCTGTAGTGAACTTTAACTTTATTTTAACTAATCAAAACATACATACAGTATATACTGTACATATTATGTAATGGACTATAAAACCTGCAAGTATGTTGCAGTGTTTGCTTTTTCTGCTTTTTTTTTCACAAAACTGTTTCCCCTTTCTTTCTGTGAACAGCAGATATTTTCTAGGAACCGGTTGACTGCGATAATAAGTAAAGGAATTCCATTAAACAAGTGTGAGCTTGATAAGAATTAGTTTTCCAGAAATTCTGTCAATGTTTTTAAATTCACGGTTTAAGGAGGACATTGTTTTCCTCAATGCACAGTTTATCCACTAGTCCATGTTTTATGAGTTTTATGGTAATATATTTGACTAATAATGAAAATAATGTTTGATGCAGTTTATTAATTGGAGCATTTTGATTCAATTAACTCAAATATCCCCAAAGTTTATATTGTTAGAGCCTGGATAAAAACAATTTGCTCTATTGCTGACGTTAGCTCTCACATTTTAGAACAATTAAAGAATACAGTGATTTGTTGCAGTCATGTGACTTTCACACATGCACGTACACATTCACATGCATACACGTTCAAAGGCCTTGTCAGGTGAGGAAATGGGTGGAGCTTTCCCAACTCGATCATTTGCAATGGAGATGTCAAAGCAGCGTGGTTTAACACATATCCGCTGCTGGAGCGGTTTGCTTTGAGGTCATAAAGCCGCTGAGCTGTAGCCTAGAGCTGCAGCTGGACCGTTTCCTACCTGATTCTGATGCTGATGGCCTCGTTAAGACCACCATTGCCTCTTTTCACTACAGGCCGCGGGGCGTCCAACCACGGCCATTTTCATGGTCACACCACCTGGGGCCATCCAGAGGTGGCAAACTAAACGAAGCCGCGGGGGTCCCAAGTAGAAACACTGCCGTTAGGCGTGGTGTTAATGTTTCAAATGCAATCCTAAAACTTTTTATGTTAAAAATGAGCGTAGAAGATGACTGAAATGACTTGAACTTTACACCAAACACCAGTTCCATAGTTTTATCACATACAAAGACTAAAACATCCAGTGAACTCTACGTCCATGCCCTCGGCCAACAATGACGTAAATAAAAATGCTTGTGACTAGAATAGGTTTTACGCACATTAGCTGTTAGTCTGAGTTTTGACATTTCTTTAATTGGAGTTAGAATGAGGTGAGCTTTAAGGCTGCAGTATTTTCTACTAAACTTAATTTAAACAAAGCCAACTAAGATTCAGCACATATTTATTGTTGATGTTAGGAAACAGGAGAAAAGGCTCTATGTAAATTGTGCTGCGTGTGAAAAGGCCATGCGCACTTTGAGACTCCGGAGCACCCCTCCCCTCTCCTGTGGCACCCCGCGGCGCAGGGCCACTCTGATAGGTGCAGAAGGTTAATGGGACTGTCTTGTGTGGGACAGTGCATAAAAGCTGTGCTCCCAGAGCAGGACAACAGTGACCAGCGGAGCTTAATGACATCTATCCCGCATTGGCCTTTTCACGTTTACGCACAGAGTACCGTTAGTGCCGCTGTGGCACAGTGACCTTTTGCTCGACTTCAGACCCAGTCTTCAGTCATGACTCTGTCCAGTGACCTGGAGCTGTCCCAGCGACACGCGGCGCTGCCTTTGGAGGAGGGCATCGTGGCCGAGGATGAGCCCAGCAGCGGACACTTTTATCCTATGGATGCGGGCTCCTCCGCGGAGTCTGGACCTGAGTTTGACTCCTCAGAGCCGGAGTCTTCAGGGGAGAGCGAGGGCAGTTTCTGCGCAGACGCGGCCCCGAGCAGGAAGGGCCAAGGCAGCGCAGTGAAGCCCCCGTACTCTTACATCGCGCTCATCACCATGGCCATCCTGCAGAGCCCGCACAAGAAGCTCACTCTGAGCGGCATCTGCGACTTCATCAGCAACAAGTTCCCGTACTATCGCGAAAAGTTCCCGGCCTGGCAGAACTCCATCAGACACAACCTGTCGCTCAACGACTGCTTCATCAAGATCCCGCGAGAGCCGGGCAATCCAGGCAAGGGCAACTACTGGTCCCTTGACCCGGCCTCCGAGGACATGTTCGACAACGGTAGTTTCCTCCGCCGCAGGAAGCGCTTCAAGCGGCACCAGCCCAAAAACGAACTCATGTACTTCCCCGGATACCGGCCATACCCTCAGCCGTATTGTGTGCAGAGCCAGAGCCCGCCCGCAGGGCCTTTTCCATACATGGGTGTCCAAGAGGGGCTGCTGATGCCCCCCTCTTACCCCTTTCTGCCCCAGCCTCTGGGTAAACCCAGCGGTGCCCACACGGACTTCAGGCAAGACATTAAGAACGTGCAGCCAGCGGAACCTGTGCGGCCCAAGTGCTCGTTCAGCATCGACAGCATCATGAGCAGACCTGCCTCCAACAGCAGCTCCCAGAACCCGCAGCAGAGCGCGCTCGGATACGCGCACCTCGTTCCCAATCACGCGCCCTGTGTGGTGCCCGCACTGGTGCACAGGACTCAGTTCTGCCCGGTCCCGGTCCTGAACACGGCCCCTTTGATGCCCGACCCCCTCAGAATGGGTTACCCTCGCTGCTAGACACGTACACAGTGTGCGTATGGCGTAATGCGTGTGACGTTACCGTTTCTTAAAGAAATAATTTATTGCATGATATTTATGTGCGTTGACCTTTAAACTGTGACATGTAAATAAGAGCCTTGATAATATATTATGTGTTTGTTCAAGTCAGTTCTGTGACAAACTGTGAACGGTGAATGAGTTTTGGTGTTAAATAATGTAAAAATAAATGCCACAAAAGTATTCAGACACCCCTGTTTCATGATGTCCTGATCAGAGATCAAACTGTAGGTCTGAAACGGGTCGGGGTTTATTTGAGTTTGGTAAGTCAGTTATGGTCTAATTCATTTCCATAAAGGATTGAATTTAGACCTAGCTGTCTAAACACAAAACAGACTATTTACCTTTTCTGAGGTTTCCTGTTGTTTGTATAAACTATTGAAAAACAAAATAAAATTCAAATTTTGTTTTGTTATTTTATATTTATTTTTAATAAACAATTCTGTCTCTCCAGCACAGGGAGGCTAAGGTAAAAATTGAGAAAAACCACAGTTCCCTCGGTTTGCCTTCAGGTGGCAGTGTTGTGCCATTTTGTAGCTCGCACCCTGAGGAAGAAGCTCACGCAGAGGTTGCATTTGTTGTGCGCCAAGTTTTAGCGGATCCAGGGCGCGAGGTAATAATAAGTCGATAAATAAAAACTCTGAGCTTGTAATTCTGATCTAATGGCTTGTTTAAGTCCGCCACTAAACATCCTATTCATGGCGTTGTTATTCTCGCAGAGATGCCAGTGTCCGGTTGCACACCGCAGACAATCCCCTGCGCCGTCAGTCACGGCTATTTTTGGCCTCTCACTCAGCTGATTGTGGGCCTTGAAGACTGTGTCCCTCCCAGAATTTTTTGCATGTAGTCAGTTGGAGCTTATTAGGCAAAGAGGGAGTTGTCTGTGAGCAGAAGGGAGTCCTTGAACGAGGGAAATGCAACATTCTGCGCTGTAGCCACTCTTTACACTTCCTATCACTCTTCCTGAACTTTCCACAAGTTATATCCTCGCATTGGGACCAGAGGGAAGGATGGAGACGAGTCCCATCCCGGTGGTGACGGTCCAAACCGCACCTTTCGAGGACCAGCGGCCCGGGACCAATGGTTTACGCAGGAAAACAGCCGTATTTGAGGGAAAGAAGAACTACCTGCAGAACTACATCCAGAGCCTGCTGTCGTCCATTGACCTGCGCGACCGCCAGGGCTGTACGATGGTGGTGGGCAGCGACGGCAGATATTTTAGCAGAGCGGCCATAGAAGTCATTGTGCAGATGGCAGCGGCCAATGGGGTGAGAAGTCTACACACCGGCGCAAAGATTATAGATTATAGATTAAGAGTGTGCCTATGTGTTCTTATGAAGAGTCAGTGGCAGTTTTTACAGGTGTGATGTTTTATAAACTCATCAATCACTCTGTTAAAGGTAGCCTAAATCCAAAAACTGGAGTGATAGTGTGGGTTACATTAATATAAAAAGTGGATGAATACACAAATTAATCAATACATTTATCTGGTGTTCCATATTTAGAAATGTACAATTGATCAGTTCTACTACTGTACTAACCAGTGTTTAAGCATTTTAACTTCTGGTAGGTTGGTAGGCTAATGTAAAACTGTCAAATGAGCAAAATCATTCTGTTAGTGTATCTGGCTGTTATATATATATTAGATGTCATCTTGATCTGACCTAATCTTCAGTGTTTTTTTTACATAACTGCTATCCTAGTTTTAATTGTATGAGATATTGTAATATTACAGTACACTTGACAGTGAAGGTATGACATTGTTAAGGGAACATGGCGGCAGTGTAGTCAGCAGTCATAGGTTCTGTCCCTACTGTCCAAAGACATGCATGTGTAGGTGAATTGGTAAATCTAATTTGACCTTAGTTAATGAATATGTAAATGTCTGTCTCTGATGATTATCCAGGCTTGCGTCAGGCCTAAAGCTAGGATAGAATAGAATACATTCCTGCCTCACAGCAAGAATGTTGTGAGTTCAAAACCCAGCCGACTCAAACATCCTCGGCACATGAAGACGTTTTGTCTCTAATTCCAAGAGACTTTATCAATTGTGAGATCAACTGTTAAGAGAGCTGATCTTATATCTCTAGAGGGAGGAGTTTGACCTGAAACCAAACCTGATGGACCAGACTGTTCTCAACAGAGCAGCCTGGTCAGGTTTGATCTCAGAATTGATAAAGTCTCTTGGAATTAGTTTTTACTAATTTATTAATTTTACTTTAACCTTTTCTTCAAGATGTCCTGGATGACTGAGAACCTTCACAGACATGTCCAAAGACATGCATGTACAGGTTAATTGGAAACTCTAAAGTGTCCCTGGTGAATGAATGTGAATGGTTGTTTGTCACTGTCTGTCTCTATATGTTAGCCCTGCGACTAACTGGCCACTGTCCAGGGTGTACCCCGCCTCAGGCCCAAAGCTGCTGGGATAGGCTCCAGTCACCCACGACCCTTAACGGGACAAAGCGGTAGAAAATGACTGAATGAATAAATATCATTTTTGTTTTTGCTACCAATTAGTATCTGACAAATGTTTATACCAGTACAAACTTTTATCTTAATGTATGCAGATGCAGGATTTTTAAGGTAATCTGTAAGCAAACATTCCTCTTTCTTCTCTTTAGTGCTCACCAGAGAATAATGTTAGCTACAGGTTTCCGGCTTTGAATAAACTGTATCCACTTGTCATATAATTTAGCTGTGAAAGTAAAGTTGAAGCTGAGAGCTACTCACACTAAAACACCCTTCCCATGTAAACATTGAAGAAAAAATGTACAGACGTAGGACAGTTTAACGCATCTTCTTTGTGTGAGGATTAATTACAACCTTTCTCAAAAACCTTGCATTCAATTTGAGCTTTACCACATATTAACAATACATTATTCAGTGACACAAATACTTCCGTTACATCTCTAAGAGTCTCAAACTTTGACCTGTGAGAAACTAATGACTGGGGAATGGCATATGCACTTTTGTCACTTGTCCAACTTGTGTTTGAGTGAGAGAAAAACTCCCCAAAGCTCATTTAAAATGCTTGCTCTGAGTTGTTTGTGATGAGTTTGGACAGGTTCCAAAGGAAAATCTGAGGGGAATATCATTTGTTTTTGAGATCAGTCAGTTCATTTGTTTTGTGCTGGCCAAGCCAAATGTCTCTGGACGTGGCCCTTATCAGCACTTCCATCCATCCTGCTCTATTTTCCTGCCTACGTATGTCCTCACCAACTTTGCTTCCACTTCCCAGGGGTCAGCGTGAAAGCTTTAGGGATCCCCTTCTTAAATTACATTTGGACTGCACAGAATAAAACGAGCCACGTTAGTTACTGAGTTCAACTGTCTTAACACCACCAAAGCTGTCTGTACATACATCATATCTTGCTATTAGTGCTATTCTTCACTCAGACTTATTTGGAATGGCTGATACAAAAGAGACTTATGGGATACTTATGGTATTATCACTTTAAAAGTAGCATGTTCATTATAAATAGAGTGCTGCCCTGTTAGGAAGATAGTCTCTTGGGAAGATCATTTGCTTTTTTTAAGTTGACTGTGAATTAGTCACCTGTGGACAGATGACTAGTGTGTTCAGGCCTGAATCATTTTATTTTAATAATGAGTAAAACTTCAATCATACTAAGTTTTGTTTTGAAAATCATTGATTATTTTTTCTTGATTATGCACATTCTGCAGATTGGTCGTCTGGTCATTGGACATAATGGTCTTCTGTCCACCCCCGCCGTGTCCTGCATCATCAGGAAGATCAAGGCCATTGGTGGAATCATCCTCACAGCCAGTCACAACCCCGGAGGCCCAGGAGGGGATTTCGGAATCAAGTTCAATGTGGCAAATGGAGGTGAGTGGTTAAAGTGAGTTACACTTCCTGTACAAATGGTTGTCTATATAAAAAGGTTTTTGTGTTATCCAATCAATTGAGCCTTCTATATAACTTTTTTGGAAACATATTCATATGCTTTCAGTTGTATGTTCCAATCCTATTGCAACGTATTCTCCCAAACACAGTTATTCATTGGCTTCCCAGCTAAATGTAAAGTACAACTGAACAGTGGTTTAGTTTGTGTGGTACTATGGTGTTATAAATATGTTTTTTTATAGATATAGCAAGGGATTTCGTTCATGTAGTGGCAACCCTTTTTTAAAAAAAGTCTCAGACTTATTGTTTGGCCCAGTGAGACCACTCAGTTCAAAGATTAGAGTAAATGTAGGGTTTGATCTTTTAGGCCCATCTCCAGACACAGTGATGGAGAGGATTGCCCAGGTCAGCCGTACACTCGAGGAGTATGCCATCTGCCCTGACCTCCGCATTGACCTCTCCAGACTGGGACGCCATGATTTTGACCTGGAGAACAAGTTCAAACCATTCAGAGGTACTTCCATCTCCACCCTACACCCTAAACATGAATTTGAATCCAAGCCAGTCTTGTTCAATTATTTTGCTCTTCTGTCCATTTCTAGTTGAGATCGTAGACTCAGTTGATGTGTATCTCCAACTGCTACGAAACATTTTTGACTTTGGTGCCATAAAGAGTCTCCTCACTGGACCAGAGCAGCTGAAGATACACATAGATGCAATGAACGGAGGTAAGAGCATCATTATTAGATTATAAGAGCAAATTAACTTATATAATCATTTACTACTAATATCCTCTTCTCTATTTTCTTGTGACCTTTCAGTGATGGGCCCATATGTGCGGAGGATCTTGTGCGACGAGTTGGGGGCCCCTGCTAACTCTGCTGTCAACTGTGTCCCTCTGGAGGACTTTGGGGGCCAACCTCCAGAGCCCAATTTGACATATGCTACATCACTGGTGGAGGCCATGAAAGGAGGGGAATTTGGGTTTGGAGCTGCGTTTGATGCAGATGGGGTAAAACACTGATCCAATCAATTATGTTACTTATTGTCAGGGCCATTAAAATGCTATCATGGAGTTTTGTTAGTGCTTGGACAAGGAGAGTAGGCAGGGTTATCAGTGATTAAAAAAGTTAAACAATGACTAAGCCACGTTCTTGGATGTATTTGAGTTTCAGCTTTACAAAAATGGTAATAATATTGACAATGAAATGTGGTCTTAGCTAATCTCGATTTAACTTTCTGACCAATCTGGAGCATTTGAAGGAACCATTGTGTCTACAATAGCTACAAAAAATATATTTAGCTATGAAGTAGTTTTAGGCATGAAAACCATTTTTTTTCCCTTGAGTAAGAATTAGCTATTGTCCACTTATCAAACTGCAGTGTTTACCTTTTCGTAAGTAGACCACACTCTTGAAACCAAGGGGCCAAAACCTCCCCAAAGTAGCATGGTACAGTACTGACCCCCTGACCTGTACCATACCACTTCAGTAGATTTGAGGGTTTGTTCTTACATATATTGTCTTCATACATTATCCAAACTACATGGGTGGAATATATGGCATATGCTCACAAAGATCTTACACCTGCGTACATTTTCCACATTCTCCTCTAATGTATACACTTTCACTCACACCCGTTGGCTAAGTGAATTATCACAGCATCTGGAGAATTATGTCATGAGTGTTCAGTTTCTCCCACAGGGATCAGTATCTGTGCAGCCATTAGTGTCTGAGGCTGTAGTTCTTTTGGAGGGCTTGTTGCACAATACTCTGTGACAGATATCTTTTGAAACATAATAATGAGGGTGTTGCTGTTACTGAAAACTCCAGCTCCAGTTTATATTTTCACTGTACAATATGACAATTACTAATCAAAAAGGTTTTTAATTATTCAATTATGAGGTAATACATGTTTTGTGTATTCTTTCTTTATTTTTTTTTTTATTATCCTCATGTTAGAAAAGTCACATTTTAATCCCACAGATAAATCCCTATAAACTAAATAAGTTACCTGTTAACCGATGCAGATTAGGTGTCCTTTGAATACATGTAAATGGTGGATTTATTGTTGTAAACTCCTCCAGAAGTCTTTTATTTTTTTTCCTGTCTTTCTGATGCGCTGCTGTAATATGTTTGCCATTGCTTTTTGGTTTTGTGTAATTACACAATTATACATTGCAGGACCGCTACATGATTCTCGGAGAGAACGGTTTCTTTGTCAACCCGTCCGATTCCTTGGCCATAATGGCAGCCAACCTGTCCTGCATCCCCTACTTTAGACAGATGGGGGTCCGGGGCTTTGCCAGAAGTATGCCCACCAGCACCGCCATCGACAGGTACAGCACTCAGCCACATACACTATAACATTCATTCATTACATTTTAAAGCCCACATGGCTTGTTGTGTAAGGTCTAACATGTAACATTGTGTGGTATTCAGTCGCCCAAACTCATAGTACTTATGCTATCATTAAAACTGCTTGGGAAAAAGCACATTCACACACACAATCTTGCATAAAGGCTTAAAAAATTTAAGAATTTTAAAAGTGATCTCATTATCTGATGTATTTTTACTGGGTTTGTTCATAGACAACACCATGTCCCTCCAGGGCTACCTTAGCTCACAGGAGTTTAAAAGGTTTAAAAGGTTTTAAATTGTATGTAATGTTACCATAGATTGACACCAAAAACTCCACACTGAACATTTAAAATGTTTATAGCAACTAATTAAAAAAAGAACACAATTTGTAGAAAGGAAATAGAGCAATTTATTTTAACCTATTGCCTAATTTAAGAAAGGCTAACATCCTCCCCATTTAATCACGAATGACGCCGCTGAGAGCTCAGTTGGAGAATTCCCACCACAGCCCTGAGTCTGTGGACGGTCTCGGATGAAGAGTCACTCACTATGAATAAGACTGATATCACACACACACACACACACACACACACCCTCCCGCTCACTTTTACTCACTGCCTAAAAATATGGAGTTATGTAAGACTAGAGCAGAGCTGAGTGATCACAGCTATTAGCATTGTTAAGGGACCCCAGTGCTACACCCAAACTAGCATGTGTCATTAAAAGCCAAGACAAACCCCAAAAAGTAAGGATAAGCAAGGATAAAACCATAAAAGACCAGGTCAATGCATGTCAAAGAGTCTTAAGCTGCCTTTTTTAGGCAAATCATACATACAGGGACAATGGGGGTTAGGGGCAAGTGTGAGAAGCCAGCCCCTATGGGAAGACATTTGTGTGACCAACAACAGATAATGGCAAGGAGACAGGAATGTGTATTGGGCTATTGTCTACTTCAGAGTTCGAAAAGTCAGCATTAAACATTTTAAATCAACTTTTCTAGTGAATAAAGTTGGGCAAAATATTAATGGTATTATGTTGTTTCTATTCATTTAAATTATAGGGTTTATGTTGCATTTAAGGGGAGTGTGTAGTTTTTGGTTATTTTTTATGTTAACTCTTCATTATTTTCGGGCGGCAGTGGCTCAGTGGTAGAGCAGTCGTCTTTCAACCGGAAGGTAGGCGGTTCGATTCCCGCTCTCCCCACAATTCATACTGTCGTTGTGTCCTTGGGCAAGACACTTAACCCACCTTGCCTCGTATGAATGTGTAAGAATGTTCAGTGAATGTATGTGGTGTTGGTCGGAGACGCCGTAGGCGCAAAATGGCTGCCACGGCTCTGTCAGTCTGCCCCAGGACATCTGTAGCATCTGTAGCTTACCATCAGTGTGACTGTGTATGAATGAATAATGGACGGCCTGTAAGCGCTTTGAGTCCCTTGGTCCCTTGGAAGAAAAGCGCAATATAAATCCAATCCAATCCATTGGTAGCCCTGTAGGGACATTCTGCTGTCAGATACAGATTTTACTTCATTGTAAATATGATTTTACTTAAACTGCAACAAAATGTTTGACTTTTGAAATCTTTAATAGATTTTTATTGTGTTATTAATGTACCATTTCTTGGTATTGAGCACATTTCTCCTTTATGATATTTGGCAGATTTCTTTTTATTTATTGCTTAAAAATATATGAGATATTATATTGTAAATGATCATTTAGTTAACTATAATAAGATATTACTAAATATAATTTGTTGCCCTTCAATCATTTCATCTTTCATTTTGTTTCTCCTGCTTTAGTCAGGTATTGTCATAGTCTGGCTAAACAATTAAGTTAATTCAAAATGTGGAAGACCAAAAACATGGAATATTATTGTTATCTGTTGTTGAAAACATTTGAAGCTGCTGTAAGAAAAAATGGATTTAAGGGCTTTAACTCACATTAAAGACATCTCAATAAAGGTAAACATTAACAAGACAGTGTCTAAATGGTGCTAAAAGTGAACAATTTAATGATACACTCATTTAGCTCCAGACAAGTTAAGTCCGATTATAAAAGCCTATGTACGGATGCAAACGTGAATCTCAAAAGCCACTGGTTTCTTTTTTCTGCTGTCTATTATCACATAATTAAACCAGTTAAAAGTAAGAGGAGGTTATACAAAGACTATGCTGTATGAGTAAATGATACTTGTAGAAGAATAGGTCTGATTAAGTGAGTACATGCATTTAAATGTGTGAACCCTGATGTGGAGTTTAGGGAGTGTGAGTATTGGCAAACCTTTGGGCAGTGACTTCATTGCCAGTTGGGTGTCATATATGCAAGGGAACAGTGACAGTAAGATCTGTGAAGTGGGATAGGGGTTACATCACTCAGATCTTTTCTTTCTTGTGCAGACTCTACACTCACAAGGCTCAATTGAAAACTTGTGTTGTACTAAGCCTCGCTTAAGGGTATGTCTCATGATTCTGATCAAAACAGTCTGACTTAAGAACAGTTCGACCCTCGTACACACACAGATAGAGCACCATACAAAGGCAAAACCGACATTTCTGTTTTCTTTTGTTCTATCTTATGAAAAGGTTTTGTGGCTGAAGTTTGTCACTGTTTTTGAAATAGACACTAAAACAAAAAACAAACAACAATGGAACACGTTAGTTTAATCCATGTTTCAGTCATGTATAATCACATCAAAATATCACTTTTAGCATTTGGCAAACTTGACATTTAATGCTCCATTAAACAAGTAAAGGTTCCCTTAATTCCTGCTCTTACAGCTGCCCAGAGAGTCCAAACCGAGCACTGCTGGAGGAGAAGCACACATCTTTCTTTTCAAGCAAACACTCATGTTTGAAGGTTGACCAAAATTTATTTTGTTTAAAAATGATAAGAGTTTCAAACCTGTCCATTGGGTTTGTTAATAGTCAATAGCATATCTTTGCTGGGCTGCCATAGCTGTTCACATGCCCCTAAAAAGGAGGAGTGTGAGGTGTGAAACCAGAGCTATGAAACTGTCACTTGCTCTGTCAATAACAGTAAAGAAACTTATCTATACACTTATACACAGATAGTGCCATGTATTTATATAAATATATCTATGACAATTTTGTGGACAACATATGGGACAACAGTAAAGTAAAAAAACAAAACAAAACTAGACTGTTGTCTTAGTAATATCTAACACTTGAATCCAAAAGTAATTTTAACGATTAGTTGCCAGTATATGGATGGCTTATCTCTTGTAAAACACTTTATGCTGCCAGACATTGCAGATTGTTATAGTCTCTTTGTTCAACTCGTATCCTCTACAGCACACACTTAATCACCATATGATATTGCACAGCTTGATCGCGTCATAACCATATCTACTGTATGTGTCTCAAACAAACTCCAGGAAGTGTTAGAGCACTTAGAAGTGTTGAGCTTGGCCCTGGAAGCAGTCCAAACAAAAGCCATTTTAGGACGGCTAGTGCGTATGTGTGTGAGTGTTTAGATAGAGAAACTCTCTCAGTTACATGTTTATGCACAGCAAAGCAAATTGTTTCTGAAGACTTGATGAATGTGATTTCTGAGAGATGAAAGACCAAAAGAAAATCAGGAAATCAAAAACTCTGTCCTAAAGAGTACAGAGTGTTTTGTTGTGGAATGTTTCTCTGCTGCACATTAACAAGGGCATGTTAAATGATCCAGTCTTGGTTTGACAGAGGTCATCTCTGTTATTATGTTGTGTATGTGGACGACTGGGAAAGCTAATGTAGATAGGAAGAGGTCTGATGGAAAAGTGGAAAGAGGAAACATCTGTAACTAGCTTTTCCAGTGGTTTGGGGTGGCATTGGACACTAGGATGGATCTATACCTAAGGTGATCTTTATGCCAATGGTTCTCTTTGTGTTTTGTTTTTGTATGTTTACATGACAACATCTTTTAAAGGTTGAATAGAGCTGTCAATATCTGTAAGTGAAAGTAGGCTACTGTTACTTTAAAGCAGTGCTTCTCAAAGTGTGTGGGGGGAGAGGGGGTTGGATTAGCACTGCTTTAAAGCTACATAATGTGACTTTGCACCCTCTAAGGGACCTTAACGGTCTACAGCTGCACTGCTGCAAACTCATGGGGGACTGTTATATCTCAGTAAGTATCTATACAGTATTATATAAGTATGTATCTAGCATTAGATGTGTACAACAATTTGATGATCTGAGGCCTGTTGCTAGAAGCCGCAGCTGTAAAACTCTGAGTTTTCCGTCTCTAGAAAAGGGTTTGGTTTTGAGCGGGTTTCATCGCCATGGTAACTTACACCACATGGCCACCCTGCTCTGGAGCAGGTTTAGTTTGGGTTTAGAGTCCTCAAAACCAAAGTGGACCAATCAGATGTGAGCAAAATCACATGATTTGACTTCAAACCATGGCTTTTTTTCTATAGACTACTTTATTAAACTCAGTTACACTTTGAACGCATTATCTTTATTAAAATTTTAGTTTTTAAACAAAATGTGTAAATTGTTTATGAATCATATTTTTGAGTAATCTTTTACACATTTTTCACATGTTTTAATGTTAGAACAATTTACATTTATTGTGAAGAATTACAAAATATATCGAGGCCATACGTTTTTAAGTTGGTTTATCCTCAGAGTGAGCCAAATACAATTACTGTCTTAAAACCTATACAATCAGCCTTTTTCTCTTGCTCCTGTTTTGGTTGGGACCATGTAATAGTTCCGCCCCTTTTCCCTCCAGGTTGACAGAGAAAGTTGATAACCAGCGTCATGCAACAGATAAACCCAAAGTTACACAGTTTGGTTTTATCAACTCAAAACTTACTCTAACTTAGAATAGAACTCTTACTTTATTCACACACACACACACACACACACACACACACACACACACACACACACACACACACACACACACACACACACACACACACAAAATGACACTAAAACCTTTATGCTTTCAAATAGCAGTCAAGCAAAAAGTGTGTTCTAGGACTAGTATGTGAGTAATCATAAAGTTTTTGCACAAACAAAAATGCTAATTGTTTATACTGTACAGAATATTTTAGTTTTTGTGCATTTACTTCTACACACATGCTCCTAATACATGGATACATTCACATTAATGTACTACCTGTTGGTGTGAGACAAGGTTGCGATCGCAGCCGGCAGTGCGGCGACAGTGCGGCAAAGAAAAATCTTACAAATAATTCAGCATTTGTAGAATCTATTTTAATAGGACCTAGTTTCATTATGGTATGACATAGTGAAAATTCTTAAATTGATAAAACATACACGTACATGTTGCAAGAGCTGCACCATACTAGGCTAATATTGGCAGAACTAAATATACACCCTCATATTAAATTACAAAGCTCTTGTTTGTTCAAGAGAAAGAAAGAAATCTACAGTCACTAAATGAAAGAAAACTGTGAAATGCTGTCAGCAGGCCCAGATGTTGTTACATAGCAAATTCTGTTGTGCAGCAAAATGCACAAGGCAGCCAACACAAACACCCTTTCCTTTTGATATTGTATTATGGGATGACATTGTGATACAGCCTGGAAGAAATACAACAGAAAATCTTTCCAAGCTGAAGTCAGTAAAGTATTTGACATAACAATTCTTTGATGAACAGAGAAGTCCAGTCCAGGTCAAGAAGGGCTTCAATTTAAAGCTGAAGTAAATCTCAAGCATGCTTTACTTTTTTGTCTGAATGCCAGTTTAAAGCTTTTAAGCTCTCTCCTCAGAGGCAGAGGCCAGGGAAGAGGGTATTGGATGCTATGTTTGGTCAAATATTTAGCCAAGGCCAAAAGCTGGCAATACTTCATTCCGTAGATGTACAAAGGCCTCGTCCACCACATTACTGCCCTGTTTACAGATGCAGGAGATAGGTGCACAGACTTTTCAGATAGCCTGGGTTTATTTATGTGCTGCCTGACTGCTATGTTTGTCAGTGTTTGTGAGAATTTAGGAGGTTTCTGCTTTTGACATCATATTATTTACCATATTTAGAAAAGGTTCTGTAATCACAATGCTAGTTTGTGATGTTTATGCGCTGTAAAGCAGCGAGGAATGTTGTAGAGCATACATCTGTTTTCACCCTAAGACTAGTGGCAGTCAAATGAACTATCAATCAAAGTGGTCAGTTGTACCTCAAAGATATATAAAACTTCTCCATTCACAATTTACAGTGCACTTTGTTTACACAAGGACTGCATTTTACATCACAAAAAACTTTTATTCCAGTCAAGGAATTTTTATGTTTTGTCACTCTGTTGTTGTGTAAAGACAAAAAAATCTGATTATCTACGGATATCAAAACTGACGCATCAGGCTTTATCTGCACTGCATCGGAAAACTCTGGGAATGAAGAAGTTGTGTGTTTGGGAGCACAACAGAGCTTTTACGTCTTCTGTGTAATGACTTTAGCAGCAGCAGTGACTGAGTATGGTGTTCTCATTCTTTATGTAGTTATATGTCAGGATTCTAGCAGATGTTTTAAGATGCTCCTGTGTCACATGATTAACTGTGAGAGTGTAGCGTCCAAAACTAGTGAGTTCACGAAATAGTCCAGTATGTAACTATACAGTGATTAACGAGTGATGGACTAGGCAGTGGTTTTGTGAACACATTTTTGTACAATCCCTTCAGCATGGGAATCTCGCTTTCTCTCTTAAGTGGCTGCTGGCATGCACAAGATTGTGTTAGCCTTAAAAATGTGAAGTCCAACCAAAACAATGGCAGCTACTACCACATATCAACAACTATCTGACAAGTGAAGATGCAAATACAAATGCAAATCTTTAGAAAAAATACCTTTATAACTAACCTTGATTATCCTGTTGGCTATAATAAATTTAAGTTGCTGAGAGAGCGTTACTATGCTCAGTATCACTCTTCTAGTTGAGAGTCTGAGTTGAACAGCTTGCCCTGCCTTCCTAAGATAACACTTGTTTATTTACTCTTGCTCTGCCATCGTCATGTAAACATTAGGGGGCAGTGTGAGTTTAAATGACATGCATATTGTGTATACATGTTTGCCGGTAAGGGTATCCAGTATGGTCAAGCAATTTGTTTGGTTTTGTTTGGGGAGTGTTTTTATATGTATGGTGGTCACTGAGGAGGTGTGGAGGGTGTGGTTTAGAGGACATTTATTGGCTCGCTGTACTAAACACAACAGCAAGAAGCCACATACCATTTTTTTTTTAAATACATTTTCATCCATTTTTTTCTATTTTTTATCTTTCCTTGGGACCATAACCAAAACATATTTATACATACTTCCTTGTATGGCTAAGCTAAGTGTACTGTAACTCAAGATTTTCGGATAAAGTTAATTAATTGTGAAGATCTTGAATATTTTTGCTTGGATTTTTGTTTGTGTATATTTGTAGGGTGGCCAAAGCTATGAAACTGGCGCTGTACGAGACTCCCACAGGATGGAGATACTTTGGAAACCTGATGGATTCTGGCCGGTGTTCGCTGTGTGGGGAAGAAAGCTTTGGTACAGGTATGAAAAAGTCTGATTACAATGTATAACCAACACATGTGCACACTAGTCTAATCTAAATGAAATTCTCCTGGACATGAAGTGCTTCATAGTGAATATTTGGGGGAGGAAGAAATCCCCTTCCTTCAACATGCATCTGTGTTCTGTAAACAAAATGGGTGAAAAGGCCAGTTGTTGTATAATATAAATAATGGTTTGTATAATGTAAAGAATCTTGGCTTTTTGTGAATTAAACAATGATGTAGCCACAGAAATGCTAAAACATGTAAATGAGCAGCAATGTCCAAAGTGTAGCTCTGTGTAAGTGTAGCCATATAAAATCTGTAGCAGATTTTATATGGCTTACAGCTTAGAAAGTAAAGCCTTGAGGCACAACTGTTAAATCTGTCTTTTTATGGCAGCTAATACAGCCTAGTTTTGCATACTGTATTATATGCACTGGTATTTTCCCACAATTAACAATTTGGACAAAACTTGCTCCAACAAAAAGAAAGGGAAGACTGCTGAATCTAGCGCGTAGCCCTGTGGGACTCCATGACATTTTGATTTACAGTACAACTAACAGAACATGCATGTTGTTTTTGGAGGCCAGAGACTGGTCTATTATTTTAATTGTAGGCAGTATATAGGTTCTAAATGAAAGGGAAAATTGTTTTGCTCTGTTAAGAACAACGTTAACCATCTTAATGTCTGCATTAGATATTGTTTTTGAAATATCTTTGATCAGCAACCCAATTGTTCCATTACAGAAAAAAAATACTTATAATTTAATGACTGATTATATGACACATTCTGTTTATTTGATGAGAGTTCACCTAAGATATTACTGCCTGACCCCTCATATTCCATGGCCCATTTGATTATTTTCCTGCCAATGTTCAATTAACTTCATTAATTATATACTGTATAAAGGCCTAAATTTAAAAAAAAAAAAATAAAATATGTGTTATCCTTTAAAGGCCAGAATGGTTTTGCTAGTATTTTCCATTTCTCAATACTGGCTGTAACTCTACTGGAGCAGTGTGCAGTGCATCCTGAACACTGCTCAGAGCTAATAGATGTGAGGGCTGTGACCCTGACTGCATGTGTAAATAATCCCCATTCTTTTGCTATAAAAGGAGACGGGGCTCCCTGAATCACCACAACATGCAGACAGGCCTCCAGTGGTAGCAGACTCACACTTGCACTACTAACACCGTTATATAAATAAAACGGAAGTCTGATCTACCCCAGTCTGTTCATTGAAGAGGAATAGTGAAATGAAAAGAGATGTCTGTACATCTCTAGGATAAGGATATCCAAATATGAGAGGTATTGTTGCGAAGGATAGAAATGAAGGTAGACACTGTATAAGCTCCATGGACTTTGGGAGTTTACTGGTTGTCTATCCATTTAAGGGTAAAAGCACAGGGAGCACAAATCACCAGCGCTGTACTGTGTACCACTCCTGCTCTTCTCTCATACGCTTACATACCTACAGACTGACTTTTCAAGTGCTAGTCTCAGTTAAATCCAACAGCTAAGCAAGGACACGGACCTCAATGCTGTTACATTCAACTTCAAGTCTTTTGCATAATAATTTGTAGATGGCAAGAGTAAGTAAGTAGTTATTGATAATTTTTTTATGATTGAGTGGTTGAAGGACAGATTTCTTACAGAATCACTGAAGAATGAAGGTGAAACATGATAATGACATTGGCTTCAGGAAGCACAAATAGTAAAAAAAATATTGTCTCTAATACAGACCCCTGTGGAACCCCATCGCTGACATTTTCAATAATCGACTAAAAACTACTAACAATCATTTTACCATAATTACATAATCCAGTCTGTACAGCATTTTAAGTACATATTGTAGTTATAAGTGCCAAACATTTTTTTTGTATCCATCAACTGCATTGTTTAACAAAGCTTGCTGGGGATTTTCAAAAGTTGGGACATATTCTTCTAAGAAAAGGCTTTACAGTTTCTTAGTATCACTGAAAAATGAGGATGGAACATTATGATGACCTAAAATAAACACGTATAAAGTAAAAAGAACTGGCTCTATTACAGACCCCTGTGGAACCCCATCACTGACCTTTCCATTCATTAATCAAAAACTATTGAGAATCTCCATATCACAATTACATATTAGAGTCTGTGTTATATTTTGTGATGTCTGGACTAGATATTGTGTAGCTACCCATACAGTCAGACAAAGATTGGTAGGGATTTTCTTAGAAAGTTTTCCAACAGTTGGGACACAAGAGTTTACAACTATGCGGTGGTACAGACAGAAGGAGACAGACAGCATTGCCGAGATTAAGCACCGGCAACTGTCAATTTCCTAACAGCTGTATAATACCAGAGCCAGTCATAGATACTTCCCTTTGGCATTGTTCATAGGAAAAATGGTAATTTAGTTGTATGAAAACCATCATACATCTAACATATTGGCATATTCACATTGTTCTATTCTGTACATTGTGAAGTGCACACTGTGTGGTGAAATTCCTGCTCTAATGCAATCAAATGTCAAAGTGCCCCCTGAACAGATACCTTTACTATGCAGCTGTCCAGAAAAACCGAGTGATAGTTCCCCAGTGAAAGGAGGCTACAGTGTGAACTATACTGTTCTGTGAACTGTGTGTTTAAGTTCCGAGGGTATAATTTAGTTTGTGCATCTAAGGAGAAGAACTCCAGCTGACTTTGTTTTTGCATACAGTACATTCAAAACTAGATAAATTCATCACATTTTAACCCGATTTAAGTCACACAGTAGAAAAGGTTGACTTAATGTGATTTTTCTTCTGCAGGATCTGACCACATTCGTGAAAAGGATGGTTTGTGGTCAGTGTTGGTGTGGTTGTCTATAATGGCAGCTCGGAAACAGAGTGTGGAGCAGATTGTTAGAGAGCACTGGGCCAAATTTGGACGTCACTACTTTTGCAGGTAAAGCACCAATCTATTTTTCACTCAACTATGTTTAAGAATTTATTTAAACATTCGCTCTCCCATCTTGTGTACATTCCCAGTATCCTGACTGGAGCCAAATACAGTATGTCTCTTAGGCCTTCACCTTTGTCTATGTCTTCTCTAACTTTCTTAACTGCTTGTCATGTGGTCTTATTTTATCCTCTCCCCTGTGAGAGGCAGAGATACAGTTGCCAGCGTTCCCACTGACACTCAGCCCAACTTTTCATATTCCCACAGTGAGCTGTCCAAAGCGCATACATTTTACAGCACGTAGCTAGACAGGGCATCCAAGACACCAAAAAAACTGGGGACCAAAAAGTGCCCAAAACATCAAGTTGGACATAAATTTAGAAACCAATTATACCCCATTCTCAGTGTTTTTTTTTATAATTGCCAGGTTTGACTATGAAGGGCTAGACCCTCGTGCAGCTTTTTACCTGATGAAGGATCTGGAAGGAGTTATTTCTGACAAGGCTTTCACTTACCAGAAGTTTGCTGTAGGAGACCACATGTACAACGTGGAGAAAGCTGACAACTTTGAGTACATTGACCCTGTGGACGGAACAGTGGCCCGCAACCAGGTCAGTTTCAGTTCAAGATATGGAACAATGAACTATTCTCTTGCTGTTTAGCATGCACATTGATAAAGCTACAATGCACAAATGTCTGTCACTTAGAATATTATTTTATTGTGGTTAAAGCTGCTCTTTGCTATTTATGGATATTACTATCGCTGATATTGATAAAACCTTACATTTGCCATATTATGCAGCCCTAGTATACACAATAACAATACAATAAAGCTTACATAAAACTAAAATTAACCAAAGTGGCTTGAGGTTATTTCTGCCCGGGGACTTCTGATAAATACAGTCAGTTATGTATCTCTGGTAATCTTCTGAGGACCTTCTGTTTTCCATTTACAACATTAAGCAAATGCACAAATGACATAAAGCACATATCTGTGTGCACTCATTATCCTGCCCGGTCTCTGCCCTGTGTAGTTTACCCAGCTGACTCCAACAATGTGGCGTCAGAACCTCTAAGCTTTGGCTCCACCTAAAACCTCAGTATGTGGTAGCGTGTGCTGCCTGTTACCACAGTTGTCCCAGGCCATGAGTTCAAACCCATGCATATGTACACACACCTGTCTCTGTCTGTGCTTTTGTGAATAGTTTGCATAGACCGACAAAATAGAGTTACTTCTTTTGGTGAGTACTTTACTTCGTGTTGCCATGGTTACAGGAGCTCCTCCACATGGCTGGCTTTTCAGTGACCCTAAAATGTGGTTTAACCTCACTGGTAAATCCTCAACATCCCAGTCGCCCCACTGTGTATTATTACAGAACACATTCTTCTCCAGACAGACTTATATCAGCTGTTGTTTCTCTCTGGACCAGTTTTTATTACACACAAAACCTTTCCATCACTTGTGACTAGACCCATTTTAACCATCATACTTTATTACGCAACACAAAACATTTGCCTCAAAGTTTATCCATTTGTCTCAAAGTTTTTACACATATATACTTTACATTTATGGGATATGCCGTCTTTACTTGATAGACTTGTTTGCTTGATGAGGGAATACCAAGTTGGCACCCCACAAAAATAGATGTGTATATAGAGCATAGGGGATTTACAGGAAGTGGAATGGCAGCCTTTTTACACAGCTACTGTTTTCATTATGCATTGTCTAAGTATTTTCACAGACAGTTAGACTGACAGGCAGACGACAAACAGGGCACAGGCACCATTTGTGCCATTTATATGCTTCGCTCAGAGCCTCGGAGCTTTGTGCAGGATTGTGTTTTTTTTTTAAAAGAGGCGTTATTGGTCAGCCTTTGACTGCTCTATTGTTAGAGATGAGCCGACACTCAGAGACAGAGGGGCTGGCGGGTGGACGTCTCTCATTAACGCCGTCTTTCCTCACCAGCACTTTGATATGTAACCGGAGCGAGCCAAAGTCAGATTAAGAGCATGGAGAGTGATCCGGAGATACTTTACTTTTAGCTCCTTGACTTATAAACACTGAGGTTAAAAGAGGCTAACATTTTTACTCATGTAATCGTTGTAAAATATTCCAAAGGTGAGTTTAAACAATAGCATAAAAACATGTTGCGGCTCTCTTCCAGTGCTTGTTTTTTAGGGGAAGGGAAGAGGCGCTGAGGAATTTAACAGAGATAAGACCCATCACACCAGCATTAGTTATTGACTCTTATCTTGTCTACGTCAGACAGTGAGGCCTGGAGCTCCACACACCCAACAACATCCTGTTTAAAAAAAATGCTTTAGGTCAGTGTGTTAATGGTTACAGGCCTGTGGAACAAACATGAAATATGTATAGTTCATTAAATATAGGCCTGGAGTTCAACTTGAATAGTGTGCTTTTGGAAACACATAATTGTAGTGACATCTAGTGGATGTTACATGTCATTGCTGCTCATAGCTGTCCACTCTAAATTGCATTTTATTCCCGTAAATAAAATATAATAAAAACAATATATGACCCAGACAAACATACTGCAGATTAAGGTAATCATATTTTCAAAATGCAATACAGATTGGTTGACTGAGAAAACTATAAATGCATTGAGATTTGTGGTAAGATGTAGTTTTCTTAACGAGTGTGTGTTCTGAATGCCTGCAGGGTTTGAGGATTGTTTTCGCTGACGCCTCACGTTTGGTGTTTCGGATGAGCGGGAGCGGCGGAGGACTGGGTGCCATCGTCCGCATTTATGCTGAGACTTTTGAAAGAGACCCAGAAAGACACAACAGAGAGACACAGGTACAAAGCACAAATTCACACACTGCCTTATAATATGCCATAAAGTGAGCATCATGATTGAACTAGTGCTAGTTCAAGGTTTTGTGGCAGTTATAGTTTATAACACTTGTTAGTCTTTGAAGTAATCGAGCCTCTAGGATAGTTCTGGAGTTGGGAATACATTGTCCACTTCTGTAAAAAAAAACTGTCATTAAGGCTAGACATGGTCAAAACATGTACTCAGAGTACTGTCATATGATAATGATTCTTAAGTAGACCTAGGGCTCAGAGTAGTCCACAAAATGATTAACCTCTGGATTACTTCACTTATTTGTGATTGCTAAGATAATTTTGATAAAATAAGGACATTCCATTGTAGCAGCTTTTAGCTGAGTTGCCCGTTTCCAACAGATCAGGACTAAACATGTCTGTTAATAGGTTACAAGATACTTATTTATATAGAGTTTACAGGGATTAAAATAAAAAATTTAAACAATAAAAAAAGGAAGACCAGCTTTTTAAAGGCACACAGGCTTGCTTAGATAACATCCAATTTTACAACAAACCTGAAAACATATGGAAGTTGTTAAAATGGTGACCAATTAACTCTTGATCCTTCTTCTGAAATGACTGTAACCAGTTATTTAAAGAGAGCCATATTTGTCAAGTACTGTATTTTTAATGCAAATTTTATAGATTTTAGAATATTTGTTGTGGATATGACATGCACAAGGTGCTACTCACTTATTTATACTCACTATTTAACAGCTACATGGTTGTTCTTTGCATTCATTTGGGTAAAAGCTGTAAAAGTAAAGTAATATCTCTTAGGAAATATACTATATATTTTATTTTTTTACCCCATTAATTTTAATCAAAATAAATGTACTTATGTATAACTTAATACCTAACTCTGGCCTTTTGTATTTACTTGCTCAGTTGCTTGGGCTATATAATGGTGTCGCTACAACACTATTCTTTGATAATGCTTCAACACTTGATCTGTTGTTGTTTCAGATATTTAACGTACCTACAAGTCACTTTTACTGAGGTCAGCATGTCCACAGTGCACCAGTGTGTGTCTGTTCATGAGTCAGCTATTATGGAAAACAGGAATTGGCCAATGCTCTGTAAAAAGCCCCTGATATGGATGTTGACACATATTTTATAGACTTGGGATGACATCAAGTTATCTCTGTGGGAATCTGTTAAAAAATCAGTTTATCAGTGTTGTGTTTTCATGCTGCATACATTATTTCTGCAGACATGACAACAACACTAGGTCAGAAGCATAACAACTAACTGTTTATCTTCAAGGTGGTGCTGGGTCCTCTCATGGCCATCGCACTAAAAATCTCCAATATCCACGACCGGACGGGACGCCGCGGCCCTAACGTCATCACATGAACGGGAAGGAACACACATTCAAGATTTACACGCATCAACAAGCACGCATGCATCTGCAGTACCTGTGCACACATGAACCCGAAACTAAACAATGTTGTGCTTTAGCATTTTTTTACATGTTCAGTTTTGCAATAATTAAAGTGATGTTAAAAGGTAAACCAACCAATCACCTGTATTGTGACGAAATGGGTTGTGTCCAAAACCAGTCCCTTGTCCAAAACCCCTCAATCCTTCTAAAAGGATGCACTGTTTAATGGCATATATGTAAAGACATGTCTGTGAGACTCTGCTGAAAGTGGCTTGAACAGATTAAAACATGTTTTCCCTAGGTATGAGTGGTTAAACTCAGATCTTCACTTGTTACAAATGGATTTTACTTGCTTAAAACTAGATTTGAACAGGTTTAAAGTGGATTTAAACAAATGATAGATGAAGATAAAATATGTATCATACGTAGCTGTTCCTCTCATAATTAAAGTACCATGTCTCAATGACTAGGTTATTGCAACTCGTAGTGACTTAACACCAATTGTCAAATAATTTTATGGCCACAGAATTGGTCAAACCTTTGCCTCTAACTTGTTTCATTACAATTAAATAGTGCTGTTCTGCATTAGATCAAAGTGTCTAGTGACCATTTATTTTCACAATGCAGTGTGGGAAACTCTGAGTACCCTAGACATTTGGGTGTAATCACTAAGAACAGCACTATAGAGGGGTTTTAAACACAGCCGTAGTCTAGATTTTTCAAATTGTTTGGTAAAAAACACTGCAACCTTTTTGTGAGGCCTTTATCTGTGAATGAAGTATCATAGTTTGCTGAGCTGGTTATCGTTGCTTTTTATTTGACCTACTCTGATGTCATTCTGCATTTCTTTGTTAATGTGGTCCATTTCCAGGAAAGTTGTGAAGGAGCACGTCTTGTTCTGCCCTTTCTTATAACATTCAGCTCATACTTTACAGCTACGATAAAGGAGGTAATGACCATCTTCTTTATACCTGTGCAGTTCTCTTGGACCTGAACAGAATTAATTTAATTATCTTTTAAAACATCTTCAGGTGAATTTTGTCACACATCAGAAGGGATTGGGACTTGATATGATGCATAGTATCATTGTCTTGTCTGTTCAAGATACATTTAGCAGAGAATAAAATATATACGTATATCATTTTTGAGACTTTGGGAGGCTCTGGGCTGAACATACACCCAACATTTTATCCACAAATTTATTTAAAACAGAAAAACACTGTGTCCAAAAGGCTTGTTTACGGCTTTTTGATTATTATGGATCCTTTGCAGATAGATAAGTGTTTTCTTTAAACTCACAGTGCAGTGTTCACTTTTCGTAAATTAAGTCACAATTTGCCACAATATTCTTGTGTTTTCATGTTGGAGTAATAAAACATGTAAAATAAACCAGGTATCTGAATAATTTCTTTAAATAAAAGTCCAAAATAAACATAATTTATTCTCAGCAAGGGGCTTCACAAAGATTCACACAGACTCACACACATTCATACACCAGTGTCCCAGCTGGAACACCACTGGAGACAAGGTGGATGAAGTGTCTTGCCCAAGGACACAAAAGTAGAAACTTGAGAGAGTGGGAATCAAACTGCCTCCCTTCCGGTTTTAGGACAACTGCTCTACTAACGGGCCACTGCGCCCCTGCAGTTACACCAAGCGTCTCCCATGAAACCTCCTAAATGGTCGTTGTGTAAGGACGCCGCCATACGCCAAAATACAGCGAAATACAGCAATATACCGCCGTCCACCAGAGGGCAGGCTCCAAAAGCGGGAATATAAGGAGAAACCCAATGATGACTTTACAAGTGTAAAAATCATGTTTACAGCCTGGTACAAAAGATGGCTCTAGAGCTGTTTTTACTATGTGACAACGGGGGTAACACCCATTTTTCATAACAACAATAACAGTAAATAGGAGCCCAATGGGCGGATTACATCCACTAATTAAACAATCAATGAGTTACACACACAGTTCTCAAGTATGGAACACGTTGAAATGACAGGCCCAGGTTTTGGAGGCCGGTGTGACTGTGTAGAAGCTCTATTGCTGAGATAAGACACGGAGCACACTGATCTTTATACGACGCACACAGAGGGAACTCGTAAAGGCGCTGATTGCCGTCATTAGCAGTTTAGAATATGCCAGTGGATATCCGCAAGGATGTATTCACTCAGTGACATTATCTGTCAGCCATTACAGGTTATATTGCCCCATTCAACTGCTTTATAATGTCACCTTTTGCTCTCTCAGATTAAAAGGGATATCTGAGCAGATGTGTCACTTCAGAGTCTGGCTTTTGGCTTCAAGTTATAACGACCGGTCTCAGTGCAGTGCAAGGTCTGGGTGACTGAAGAAATGCATGTCATATAAATATATTATGCGCTCAAGTAAAGTCGAGCCAGGATGGACTAGACGGACTTGCTTTTGTCACTTTTTAAAATGCCAAAAAAATATGAATCATGCAATATCAATCAATCTAAAGCAGATGGAGCCAACTACTTTGAAGAGACCTAACAAGTTAATTTCCCCTTGCGGATTAATAAAGAGATTTTGAAAATGACGTGGCTCTAGGATGGCTCAAGCTAAGCTGGTATTTAATGTCAGTGTTTTTTTTTTTTAGTTTATGTTGGATTTTTTTGTGGTTGTAAGTTGTGGTGTATAGGTTTTTGCTGTAATTAAAGTGCAGTTTGCAGTTCCACACTTGTCTTTTTTAGGGCATGTGAACAGCTATGGTAGCCCTGTAGGGACATCCTGTTGTCTTTGAACAAAGCCACTGAAAATAGGTCTGATGATGATTTTACTTAAAAATGTATTTACTCATTTAGTCCAGACATTTCTTTATGCAAGGAATATGTATGCTTCTCTTGTAGCTGTGCTCAGTTTGTCTCTGCAGTTGAACAAACAGGAAGCTTATAAAACTTCCATTGGGTTTTATGCATATTTTTCCAAGAGTATTTTTGATGTGATTATACACTATTGAAAACAACTTTTGACCGATATATTCTATTTTATTCAACTGCATAACATTTTACACAGTGCACCTTTAAGCTTGGTTTATCTTCTAATTTCCATACTTTTCTTAAGAGTCTTTCTTAAGATGGACTTGGACTTAGTAGGTCTACTGTGGAACATAAAAGTTAGTGCCTGAAAACAGAGGAGCTGTAAAGTTGCAGAACAGTGTGGACTTTTATTGTGAGACTGCATGTTCAGTACAACAGTTTCCTGATGCCACATTTGTCTGCTCAGTCGGGAGCACAGAATTAAAATGTGCATTTCATTGAGCACATTTTAAAATAAAGTTGTCAAATATTCATGCCGTTCGCCTTTTTACACTACAGTCTAGTGTAACTATTGTCTTTACCCAGAACCCAGTGGTAACCAGGTAGATTAAATATGTAACTTATTGCCTCCAAATGTGAAGCCTGAGAATAGTTATAACTTTGAATTTATTTGGACGTTTGGCAAAAGAACGAGAAGTGTGGCCCTTTTGGCAGATATTCCACAATGTAGCAGGCTGATGTTACGTTCTTAAACTCACATTAAACTTGTGAGGAAAGGTTTGTGTTGCTTTAGGGGAAAAAGGTGGAAGCAAAAACAGAACAAACAATGAGTCCCGTGATGATGATATTAAACATTATATTACAACAGTGTACAAAAATACACAAGAATAATAGTGTAAACATTATGCTAATATATACATAAACTAGTGGCCGTTATGTAAACCGTACACATACGATGCATGTAAAAATGCATGTATCATTGAGATACATTTGATGCATTTTAAAAGTAGCATAACCCACAGAACTCAAGTATTTGATTTTAAAGTGCACACAGTACACAAAGTTTTCTCCACTGTAACCCAGCTGTGTCCCTCTGGTCGGCTCGGACCCCTCAGAAATCAAACGTTTGTCTTTAACCCTTCACTCTGCTGCCAGACGAGCCACAAATCCCACTTTTAGGAAGCTGAGCCTGCCTTTCCAATTGTTGGACGGGCACTGGTCCTCTCAGTGAGCATTTGAGGTGTCCCTGGGCTCGTGCCACTCCACTTGGCTATACCCGGGCGGTGGCTCCCAGCTCCAGGTGCAGTCCGGGGTCTCAGAGTTGTCCTGGCTGTAGAGCGGAGGAGCCAGGCCAATGGTCACTCCATCTACGTCCAGCACTACCTCAGACTGGAGGACTAACAGAGAGGAACAGTGAGGGGCCGCTGTGTCTGTGTCCTGGCTGCTCTGGGACTCCTCGTAGGATGGAGGGAAGGAGCTGGGTCTGCACACAAACATAGGTAATGATTGTATGGAATAAACAAAGTGTGTGCCAAAACCAGTTTATTGTAGTCACACATTACAAAAATCCCTGACTGAGTGTTTTAGTAGCAATGTGCAAATTTATAATACACTATATAACAAATAATACATAACCACCACCATTTTGTGCATGTTGTTGAGTCGCTGTTGTTGCTTTAAACTTCTGTTTGGGCACTTTCTGATGCCACATTTGCCACACTTGTGTGTGTTTTTTATTATAGTAACTCATGGTCTTATGCTCTATTTGTAAAGTATCGTAAAATCATATTAATTGTTATAATTATGTTCATTCTTAATAAATAGGGCAGAAAAAAGCTTAGAAACAATCTATCATATATAATATCATTGGTCTAATATACATTAAGTGGTTTTTGGGCTATTTTTGCCATAGTACTTTTAAATAAGAACAAACAAATAACAATAAATAAATAAAAATGACTTTTTACTGACAATTGCTTTTGTACCAACTGCATCTATTAACAGATAACATAAGAAAGCAACCTAATAATCTATTCCAGAGATTTTGATGTTAACACAAAAGGACTGACTTCATCTATGAACTCATACATTGAATGAATTTGCATTTAAAGGTGTCTGTGGTCCGATGCTGACCTTGTGATGGTGAAGACCTGGAACTGACGCTGGAGGCCTCTTCTCTGGTAGACCTTCCTCTTTATGCTGTGGCAGATGCTCCAGAAGACCCCAATGATCATGGCAAAGAATCCCAGCACGATCATGATGTACGCCGGGACCACCATCAGAGGGGAGTCATACTGGTTCTCCAGAGACACCAGGTAGGCCCCAGAGGAGGTCAGCGCAAAACCCACAGCGGGCAGCGCCAGGCGGACTAAAGACCACACCTGCTTCTTCATGTTCAGCTTTTCTCAACAGGCTTTGTGTGTAAGAGTGTCAAACTGTGGTGTGGCGAGAGTTAAAGCTGGAGAGTTTGGTCTCAGACTCAGGAGGAGGCGTCTGGGTCCTCCCTGCCTCCTCAGTTGTACATTAACACACGCTTCGCCACGTGGGTTAGAGGATATCTGTTTTTTTACATTTTAAGAAATGGAAAAAAATAACTGATTGTTATTGTTTATTCTCTTTATTGTTAAACTTAGGAACAAAAAAAAAATATGCCAGCAAATTCAGTTCTAATGCAAACTTAGTGTAACAGTGGCCCATAAGGTCCAGGGTGTCTGATGACCAAACAGTTCATACTGTTTAAGTCCCCAAAACACTAAGAAGGGTACAAAAAATACATTTCCCCATGTGCTGACACGGATCTAGCGAGCTGACTCAAATGCAAAACACAGAAGGAAAAGGACAATTCAAGACTTTTAATGAATTCAGAGTCCAAAAAGCTGGTCCAAAAACCGGCAATGGGTCAAAGTATAATGGCAGGTCAGACAGGGGTCCAAAACCAAGCAGCAATTCACCAGCAACCAGAAAAACAACAAAGTCCGAAAGCAGGCAGGATCTCTTTGGCTGACAATCTGGCAATATGTGACTGTGGAGTGGTGTCTAATTTACTGGCCAAATGGAAAATGAGGAACAAGTGAGGAAAACAGGTGAGCCTGAAAAACTTGAGGGAAAACTGGAGTGGGCGTGGAGAGGGGAGGAGACACAGAGGGGACACAGAAGTCTTAAAGAGACATAGACAGAGAATACAAACATTTTAGTGGAAAACTAAACATTGCATAAGTCATAATTTTTAAAGCCACCATACATAACTTTGAGCCAGCAGAGGGCGCAGATCCCTCACTGTGCAATTGCACCAGCAGCAAGTAGAGACATTTAGAACATGTTTTCTTCATTTTAGTGTATTTTGTACAAATATGTACAATGTATAACCTATTTTCTTTATTATATATGTTGTGTGGTAGAGCGCCTCACTCACGTAACCTTTCGTCATATTACACCATCCCGGCGGCAGGAAAGTTTTTAGGAGGGTTTAGTGTCAGTGAGGTAGACATGATCCTACAGATGTCTAAGAACCATCAAAATGATTTTGAGAAAATATATTTTTGGACTAAATGTTATGCAGGGTGGCTCTCACTGCAGTGGTCAAAAGTAAATCTAGAATTAGAAATTATGGACGGGATGTAAACCTCAATTTCTTATTGGATATGTTTCCATTCAAATAGCATAAAAGATAAATTTTATTCCCACACTCATTAAGGGAAAAATACTGTTAAAATTGAACATGTTTATCCGAACATATGCAGTGGTCGTGTCGGTAACACGAACAGACACTCTGACTAGAATAGTCTCTTGACAAATTAGTCAAACGCATTTTGGTGACGAAGTATTTCAATCACTGCTCAAGCCTCAACTTTGAGCCATAACATTAAAAGAGAAATAGCATCACATAAATCCTCACATGATTTCTAATTTGTGTTTAATAAAAAACACAAACCAAAGGCCATATCAAATCCAATCTTACTGTCCCTGAGCCAGACCTTGGACAGACTTTAGGTGTCTTTGTTTATTAGTCAGTATCCTAATAAATCATAGTCATATTCCCTTTTAATCCATGGTACAGTAAAGTTATGAATAGATGATGTTGTGAATGAAAACCACCATACCTCAGAGCTTGTTGTGAATAAAGCATTGCAGCCGATAGCCGTCATTGGCAGCGTGAGAGTCTGCTGTTTTTATGAATCTTATCAGTTTTATCAGTGTGCACTGAATTCCTTATAAGCCCTGTGTGGCTAGTATCTGCATATTGCACAACGCTCATGTTTTTGGACATTACCACAGCCCTGTGTATGATCCCTCACTCAGACACACTGCTTAAAAAGTAGCGTTTGCCATGTCATTAGTGTTACTAGTGCCCTTATTATTCAGTAGATAAAATGTCTTTGTAGCTTAACTACACATATACCGCTCTGATGCGTGTACTTCAGACAGTTTAGATGGTGATAACGCAGGATAACTTGAGCAGATCTAAAAAGTGTCATTGTATGTCTGAATGGCAGTGTTCAAACTGCAGGGTAAACCAAAAATTGCTAAGATGTAGCCCGGATCTGATTTGTTTATGACAGAAAAGCGTCACAAGAGTCACAACACACTGTCAGCATCCTGTGTGATATTCATGCTTTTAGTTGAGTTGTCCAAACACATCCCTGTGGATACTAGAGGTCACAGCTAAACCTGGATTACAGTGAATCCTTACATGGGCAACACTGGGATTCAAAAGAGAAAACACATTGAGGCACAGTTTTCTCAAACAAAGCTTATTGTAAAAGAATACATTGTAATAGTTTCCCAACACATTTACTAAAGAGCTAAGCTTTAGGACCTGAGGTTTGGATCCTACAGTTGCAGTAATTGTGCACATTTGATTTTCAACTTCTGTTATGTTTTGGCAATATACCATCACAACAAAGAGTGACACTTTTTCCTGTGTCCAGTGAACTGTAGCTATCGCTGCTGGTGTTTTTCAAGCTTGTCTGTCCCACTTTCTAAAAACCTTAAAATGCAGAAAGAGCAAAGTTATATATGTGGCCAGTCTCAAGAGTTAAGCCCACTCGTCACATTGCAACTCCACACCAATGTCTGGTTTCAAACAAATTTGTACAAATTGTAAATACATTGATGGAGATAAGCTTAGTAATCTAAAGTTTAGGAGGAGGACCGTATACATCAGACCTGTCTCTTCCTATCCCAGGCCCATAAATAGCACCCGGTGTCTTCTTGTCATTGTTCTTTTGTTTGTTATGCCCCACTCTTTTTTACTTGTTAGCTTCACTCTATCTGTAAATAAATGTTTCATAGTGTGCATTTATGCTGCTCATTCTCTAAACTGTCTGAACTCAACTCCTGGACATGCTTTATTATACGAAGGCCTGCTTGACCCACATCTGTTCCTGCTATTCTTACAGAAATAGTAATAGTTAATTACATTCAGCACATCCACAAACAGCATGGACATGTTCTGAAACTGCACATGCAAATTAGCACTTGCTATTTGAGATCTTAGTAAATCTGGACCTACATTTCTTGTATAAATGTGCTTTTCCAGTTTACTTTTACGGTCTGTTGAATATAACAATATCTCTAACTCCAAATCATGCTGTTTGGTTCTCAATGCATTGGTGACTTCATTATTCCTACAATATGATAATTTTATACCATATTTTATAACTTCTAACACTTTTGCTCAGTTAGCACAAAAAAAACAAACAAAAAAATGACACTGACTATGTTGAGACAATCCACTGCCTATCATCAAATTTAGTTTTAATGAGTAAACTGAATTTATTAATAAATAAAGTAAAAAGTTTACAATTTGAACGTAGCCAGAGAAACTGAACCATTCTCTTAGCTTTTTTGCTTTTTACCTAATTTTAGAAAAAGTATAATGTAATGTTTTTTATTTTAAAAATTTGTGGGAAATCACAGCTTATAGTTTTTTCCTGAAAAATGATAATATAATGTGGTATTTACACAATGCAACTGAAGGTTTCAGATGAAATATTAGTTTACTACACAATCCTCGAGACATAAACACACTATATTATGCTAAGTATATTTTTTGTACTAAGCACTCCAGTATCATTTTAATAAAGAATTTTAATGCAGATAAATTTTATATATTATACATAAAATTATGCATCTTACCCGGTTTTATTATGTACGGTAATTTACTACAGATATTATTTTAGCTTTTACAGACATTTACGGTTTCTTTTTGAGAGTATTTTACCGTAAATATTTCAGACTTTTTTAACATTGCATAAAAGAAGTGCATTATTGGGTCATATTGTCAACCCATTTGTTCCGGTAACTAGAACTTACAACATGCAACCTTTCTCTACAAATATTAATTTATATTCTTGATTTGGTTGAAATTTTACAAATGCACAATTCATTTCATAGTCCATTTAAAGTGAGCTATATCCAAGCAAAGGTGCACACAGAACATGTTGGGTAGCTGCCCGCTGTAAATCCAAACTGTCCGCAGCAACCGGTGTAATCAGTAAACCCCATAAATTAGCCTGACCCACACCTGCACACACACACAGGAACACAGTGGGGCTTCTTTTAGACCTCATTATTGAGTGATAATTATAGACAGAGTGAGACAGAGAGCCATTAGTTGTGGAAAAGGAGTGAAAGGCCGGTTATTAATCTTGCGGACTGTGATGAGAAGCTGCTATCTTGTCCGTCATTAATCCACGTCAGGGCCGCAGTGCTCACTCAGCAGTACACAACTACACTGCAGTGAAAACCCAGATGGATATCAGTTATGTATTGCTTTAGACCTAATTGTGGTATTGATACTTTGGTGGTTTGTTTAAACACAGCCTCCTAGTGGCAATACCTTGAGTGGTCTACGGGGGGCGACATTGTCTTGTAATTTGGAGAGGTATTCTGCAGCATGGCTTTGCTAAACTTATGTCAACAAAAAACTATGCTCTAATGTAAAAAAAAAAGTTTAAGCGACATGTGTGGTTTTAATAGAATCCACTTGGAAGCAGCGTGATGCTTTCTGTCTGCTTCTTATAAACCACATTGTTCTCGCACTCCAGGGATTGTGGTTTGGATTCTTCACATTCGACACACATTATAAATCTCCTCTGCTTTAAAACAAGTGGGATAATGTCTCTATAAAGCCATTGATGTTTTCACTTTGAGCTTTGTGTTGACTAAGAATAAAACTTTCACTTTAAACTTTACTTATGTCAGTTGTATACTTTTCTTTGCTGATGTCCTTTAAATGAATCTAAAGCTTTCGCAATGTATACATATTCAATGACAATTTATAATCTTTTATACGTTATAGTGTGACAAGAACATTTTTTCTATTTATCTATGTTGTAGGCTATTTAAACTAGCTAACTAATTGTACATTTGTGCTCTTTACTGTAATGTTGATGAAAACTGATTCAAGTAAGTTCCCAATATTTCAAGCATGAGCTATGCAGCTAATTTAAATAATGGTCTACCAGTGCCTAGGTGCAAACTATGAGATAAACATGTCTACCTTATGCAGACTCTCTTCCCTCAAGTTGGAGGAGAGATCCTGCCCTAAGTGTAGGGGTTGTTCACGTGTGAGGGAAAGATGGAACTGGAGGTTCTGCAGTAACGCAGTCGATGGTCATGAGCTTTGAGTCACATTGACCAAAGAACAAGATCCCGGATACAGGCGGCCGAAATGCTCCCTTAGAGACAGGGGTAGGAGCTCGGTCACTTGAGAGGAACTTATAGAGCTGCTCCTCCACTGAGAAGAGCCAGCTGAAGTGGCTCGTGCATTTGTTCCAGAGGCTGGCGTGGAATCGCCTCGGTGTTCCCCCGGAAGAGCTGGAGGAAGTGTCTAGGGAGTGGGAAGTCTGGGCGTCTCTGCTTAAACTGCTGCCCACGCAACCCGGCCTCGGAAAGGCGGTAAAGGATGGATGAATTGTCTGTTTTCCTTTTACCATTTTGCTTTTAAGTTTCTTCACTGTCCTTGTTATTCTTGTTTTGTGGCTCAAAGAATCAAGTGTATACATCACAAAACAACAACAACAACAAAAAAACAGTGTGTGCCTTTTTAATTATTTAAATGATTATTTTTACAGAAATGTTCTTGTTGATTGTTAATGCGCTACCTTTTCACCATGACTGAGTTTAAACTATTTAACATGATCCCCATAAGCGCTATTCTGTGTGGATAAATACAGTTTTTGGAATTAAATTATACTGTTTTAACCCTTGTTTAATTTCAGTACATTCTCAATAAAAGCTCATATTGATCTTTTGTTCATGCTCGTGTAGGACCCCTAACATTGTTGACCCCTGTAGACTTTTCTACTTTTAACCACTAGGAAAAACACATTGTGCAAAATGAATGGCAGTTTATTGCTAAAGGAGAACTGCTATTCTTTGAGGATTAGCATATACTAGTATTGAATGCAAAGGGAAAATATCAGAACTAAAGGTACAGTGTGGCTCTTCTCTTTCCTTCAGCAGTATTTGATGTTATTGATAAGCCCATCCCGTTGTGATGCATGTGCTCTTGTGTGTAGAGCCCCACTGCTCTTTGCTGTAGTAGCTCCATAAACCCTCAGAGTTGTCAGGACGAGCCAAGGCAGGAGGGGATCAATGCGGAGATCGATAGGGTCCCTGGGAGTCCTAATAGCCCTGTTACTGCTCCCTGACTCCCTGCCTGGCTGCCTGATATAGGAGCACACTAGGGGGGAGTGGCGTGTGCGTCTGTATATGTGTGCATCGTCCCGGTGTTGTCTGGGGCCCCCCACTGCGACTGTTCCTTTACTTAGGTCATGATAAAGCACTGCAAGTCGTGTAATGGGACTCATTGATGGAGCTGAAGGCTGATGATGAGCTGTTTGTGCCACACACAGTTCTGCTGTGTTCACTTAGCCATTCGGGTTTGGCTTCAAGTGCACTGGAAGTTAACTTGAAAGTACTAACAACCAAAACCACTAGAGATTACCACATCCACAAATCAGCTGCAGGGATTGACAATATTGATGTTTGGATGAAACTTGCGAGTTTCTGCAGATCTCATACTCATTATATTCATGTCTTCTAAAACTGTGACGCTATAATGCCATGGCGCCTCATGGTTTCTTTGACAAAAACATAAAACAATGCTTAAATTTTGCATCTTTAGTTAATTTTTATTGTCAGTCATATGAGATGCTACATGCTCTATGTCTTCTACGTTAAGCCTATTGAAAGTCAGGTGTAGAATGGCAATTGTTGCATCAACTTGGGCCAAAAAGATTTGTAATCTCAGTGGGACTTTCCTGTTTAAATCAAGGTAAAATATATATATATATATATATATATATATATATATATATATATATATATATATATATATATATATATATATATATAAATAATCAATAAAAGATTCAAAACACCTGTACTTAGCAGCTTTGTAGCTTATGGTATAGGGCTGTCTGCTTCCAGAACCTGTTCCTGTGTGCCTCAGTATCTTACCTGGTACAACGCATACCACATACTCAAGCGACCCGGGTTTGAATCCAGCTTGAGATTTGCTCATTGTCATGTCACTGTGTCTCTGTCAAATAAAGGTTAAAAATGCGAAATAAACCAAAAAATGTAGAATTTAGGGGCAGTCCAACATACACAGAATATACTGCCTCTGGACTGACACAATCTGAAAAACGAACAACCTGGTTAGCACTCCTGCCTCACAGCAAGAAGGTTGTGAGTTCAAAACCCGGCCGACGCAAAACATTCTCAGCTGACTCCGGTCTTTCTGTGAGGAGTCTGTATGTCCTCCACGTGTTACTGTGTGTTTTCTCCGGGTACTCCGGCTTCCTACCACCGTCCAAAGACATGCATGTGTAGGTTAATTGACAACTCTAAAAGTGTCCCAGTGAAAGAGGACCCCCTCAAAAACGAGATGATTCATCTCAAGGGATCATTCCTCACAAAAATGTGAATAAATAAATAAATAAAAACAGAGCATCATGTAAAACCCAGCCCGCTTTAGATAAACGGTTATTATTGGTCAGGATTTATTAAGCTCAGTAGAAGTCAGGCTCAATCAGAAAGGTTCTGGACCTACTTCACCTTGTTAGGAAAGTTAAAAGGTCTGGCTGGCTAGGTTGTTTTGTTCAACCAAACTAAATGAAGTTACACATCTAATCTGTAATGTACATACAAAAAGGGTATTGGAAAGTAATTTTTTATCACTGTAGTGGCCTTCAACTGAATCTCCACCCATTATTATGAACAAGAGCAAACTAGGTCATAGATCCTATTGGAGCAGTGAAAACCTGGCAAAATAAAGAGACAAAGTAACATTATATCAAATTATGACAAATACATTTTAGAACAAATGCTGAGGATATAATATATCTCACAATTCTGGAGCTATTATTTTTCCTTTTCCATTCTGTGCATGACTCACAGGTAAGAAAAGGAAACAGCAATACAGTATTTCTGAGAAAAAGAACAAAACCAACTTATCCTTTCATAAATCTTTGCAGGTTCCTTGTTGTCACTGTGATCCTCTGCCTTATTTGCTCCTAAGGGACATAAATCGTGACTAAACTCCTTATTTTACCAGAGTATAAAAGTTTCAGTGGGGTATACTGTATGTCTCATGATGATAAAGCGCATACCTACAGTGCTATGTGTCACCCAGCTACCTGATTCAGTGCTTGCAGTGATATTTACACTGTGATCCAGGTGCCTCTCGATGTGCCCACTCAAAAAGGGGTTGTGAAAAAGTACAATATACTGTATGAGAGTAGTGCCATTGCTGCAACCAGAACATCTCGCTGATTTCACAGATTATCAGGCTCTTCTGGCAACAGTGCCTGGCACTAATTATATAACTACAGGCTTTTGTACAATATTCCTCCCTTTCGAGTCAAATGCTATCAAACTGATCAACATTTTTCAATCATCAATCAAAACGTAGACATGAAAAATGATAAATTAAGCGGTATTGCCACAACAAATGCTTCATCTTTGAGCACAATACCGCTGTCTGATTGGTTCTGTCTGTTAACAACCACATGTGATTGGCTGTAGTGAACGTCAACTGTAAGTAGTGCAGAACAGGAATAGACATTTCCGAGGCTCAGGTCTGTGTCTGTAGATCTAATTCATTAAGAATTATGCCTGCTGATAGACCTTAACTCAGAATGAAGCCAGGGAAACTCAATGTGAACATAATCATAATAAAATTCTAATACTAAATGCTAAGGGGCAAAGTTAATAATACAATTTCTATTAGCTGATTTACACGTCTCCTTTTTGAACACACTATCTTGTCTGAAGGTTTAGAAAATGTATGAACTTAATTGTTTTTTTCCCCCCTTCTTATTATTTTAAACTTGAAATCACAATCAGACCTTCCATTGAACTGAAACACAGACGATAGCATGTCACTGCTGGGCTACCATAGGGGCTCACATGCTGTAGAAAAAAAAAAAAAAAGGTGTGTGCGGTGAAGAATCACACTGGCTGCCACAAATAAGTCACACAGACCTGGCGGTCTCGTTGAAAAAGCTTGCCTGTGCACAAAACAAGTCTCAAAAAGTCTATGGTGCCATTTATTATGTAAAATTAAGATCTATAAATTCAAAGCAAAACTGTGTGGAGCCATACGCCAACTCTGACCCATGCATTTTTGTAGATATGGAAATGACCTAAATACTAAATTTATTCTATCCTACAAAAGTGAGCATTTCCACTGTAGGCATAAGCCAAAATGTGTTGCTTGTTATAACACAAAAGAGGAGCAAACATTAAACACTCTACTGATCCCAGAACTCATAGGCAGTCATTTTAAACTACAAATACATGAATAGATATGGTAGCCTAATTGTCATTCTAATATTTTTACGTTTCAAGTAAATTTTATCATAGAGAGGGACATAAATCAGGCAACAATAGACATACTGACAGTCATTGATAGATACAAAAGAACAGGTAACTAATGAGGTGAGTGTTTACCTACTTGGCTCTTTAGAGATTACCTGTACCAAATCAGGTTCTGTACTGACCCAACTCACAACACAGCACTTAGTAGAAACATGTTAATGAGTCCGAGTTTTGTAAACATGATTGCTTTGCAGCTGGTTTAATGTTTCACTTTAAACATCAAAAACAGACGGAAGGAAACAAAAAACATGTGCAAACCACTTTGTGTAAGGGGCCAACTCCAAAGATATTTGACAAACTGATATACTTTGATGATATGGTAGACTTGAGGCGAAGAAACTGATTTCCCGTTTGTAAGAGGAGCAAGTGTGAAGGAACCTACAGCATATATATGGCGCAAATCTGCAGGACATGCTCACAGCACCAATATGCAGCCCATTATAGCACTCCACAAATAAGCTTGTGATCGCAGTCATATGTCACATACATCACATAGTCTGAATACGAGGACGTAAAGTTCAAAGATTCACAGTGCAGTCATGTTGGAGGCAGATGTTGCGCCATATATCGAGAGTTCGCTGCATTACGTTCCTCCTGGGTAAGATGATAAGACGATAAGTCCGGGGCCGTCCCGAACAGGCCAGGGGGAGAGGTAATAATCGCAGCATATAATTCAGGGTAATGAAGGCTCCACCACTAGATCAGCCGTAAAGAATGATAGGGAGGCAGACGGGGAGCGGCTCATGTGTTTGACCTCCACTGGCAGCCCTCCACTTCCTATAAATTTGCTCTGTGGTTTGACTCCAGGCGACTGAAGGAGGAAGAGGAGCAGAGATGAAAAGCAGGAGATGGACAGATGCAAAGGAAGAGCCGACAGCGAGAGTAGGGAGCGCTTTATTGAAGCCAAGAGACACAGAGGTCAAACCTTTCCCGCTTGTCTCTTTTGAGATTATGAAACCCCGACAGAGGGCTCCCAAATGTTTTAACTCGAGACCCTTTTCAACTGCGGATATTTGCATCTCTCTTACCCTTCACCTACTCTGGAAAAGGTGCCAAAGTTCTAAATTATGGGGTATAATTTGGGTCACTTTCCCGTGCTTGGAGAGGTAGTGACAGAGGTGTGGCACAGTACAAATGGTCCTGCTTGGCGTTATGAAAATGGTATATTGTACAATACACAAGATGCATGTGATGAGTTGTTCATCAAAGCTCTTACTGGTTACTGCTTACAGTTTTTTTTGTTCAGTGACTGGATACAGACATCCTTTTTATTTTGATAGAAGACATAGACCGAATAGGTTAGAGAAAGAGAGGAAACAGACCTGAGCAAACCCTGACGTGGTTCATTCTCTACCAGGTGAGCCACCGATGGGCCTTGGTGGCAGAAATATTTTGCAATCTTTTTACAAAGGGCCTTTCTTCAGATGAAAGTACTTTTGTTTAATTTCTTGTGACTGCAGACATTACCGACGCAGCCAGCTGTGAATGACATATAAAAACATTATCCAAATAAAGTGTGGCATCCATTAGCATCAAACAAGGAAACATTGTGCCATCTCTTGCAAAACTCCCTCCCACTCAGTGCACGGCTGCCTCTCTGCGTTGCCTCCAGTTCGTTGGTATGCAGGCCGTGTGGCTCTATATTGTGGGCAGATCGGCCTGTGCTGCTCTCCTCTACATGTCTGCTAAATGACAGTAATTATTTTCCTGGGCTGCAGGCGACTCATGCATGTTTTATTTCCACCTCCCCCCATCTGCCATGCATGGTCATGCATGGCACAAACCATAGCAGAGTGGAAAAAAACATTTTATTTCTCCCCATACCATTCTATGGGTCCCCACTGGGCTCCACAGCCTCGGTGCCGTACTGTGGGGCCCGTTGTTTGATGGCACCAGAGGGGTTTGCGCAGGGGCCGACAGATGCTGTTAGGCTGGTCTCATGATGGTCTAGACACAGATAAAGACACCTAATAGTGCTTCAATACACTGGCTGCTGGTGTAAGCATTTTGCTGCAAAATAGCCACCATGTTTCACCTGAGGTCCATAACTATACCCAATATGCATTGCTACGTGATTTGCATCAGGTCTACTTTAGGAAAGTTTTGTACGGCAACAGACACAAGAACTCTGAAGAAGAAGTAAAGGCCATTTTTTGGTCAACATAGAATTAAATATCTCTATATGTAAACAAACATTATTAATCCAGTGCATTTGCTGCATTCATTAACATGGCCTTCCCTCGGATCTCCAAAGACCAGACAACAAATCAGTTGGAATCAGAAGCATTTTTTTTTTTAAATAATGCATCAAACACTGAAAGACCAGGTAAAAACTAGCATCAGATGACTCTACTGTAGCTATTTGGGTGTTTGGTTGCTCCATAAGAAAGATTTGCCAAAATAATTTACACTTTTTTAACAAGTTTTGTACCAGTAGAAAATGCCAATCTTTATGCACTCACAAGCACTCTTGCATAGTAGTTATCCTTCTACATATTCTGTATTATGTGGTATAACATACACAAACAAACAACCATTGATTGTCATAATCATTCAATAGAAACAATATAGATTCAGTCAAATTTTCTCTTTTTATATTATTTGTTCAATTTGAATGATTATACCACTATTACCATATTGTAACCTGTAAATTATAAAATCACTCACTTGCACTGTTTTTTTTCATGCTGTTGCCATCTTTGCTGTCCAAGATGGCAGACAGCTCAGGCATGCACATTGCACTTTTGACGCAGATCTAGCCACACGCAAATCGCATAGTGACAGTCCGCGTGTCAGTTGGCGTTGTTTGTGGAATCCATCAGCTGTTGTTTTTCTTGTTGTCAGCCAGCCTACATTGCTTTGTGGAGGATTGTGAAAATGTATGACTGCTCTGTGCTCTGACAGAACACTTGATCATGGCTGAAAACAATAGAAACCCGCCGCTGTCACAACTCCGTCAAGGTTGCCTGATGAATGCATCCTATTAAATCTGGAGAAGGTTGTGTCTTCCTTTTCGCCTCCCTTCGTGGCACCGTGTTGTGTGTCACGCCGTCCTGTGACATGAAGCTCGTTTGGTGCGACTCAGGGGATCTCTAATACCCCTGCAGCTTTCATAATGAACATGTGGCTTCTCTCTCTTGGGCACAATTTAGCGTAATTCATAAGCAGAGGACGGGGCATTAGCCAGATGGTGCTGTGGGTGGCATCCTTTCTCTGGCCATCCATTAGGACTGCGCTGGTGACAAATTCCAATGTGAGGAGACAGACATGGTATCATTGACACCATCCATCCCGTTGGTTATGCGAGTGTGCACAAGGTTGTTAGAGGTGTTTAACTGTCATCTGTGTGGTGCCATGTCTCTCGGAGGACGTGAATAAAAGTAGAGAAACAAATACAGTAAAAAAAAAAAAGACTTGGCTGAATTGGAATAGCTATGGTAGCCCAATTAACCAACACCAACATAACATAATAATGACTTTTTGAAATATTCCAATGAGACATGGCAGAAAAACATCCATTAACACTGTATATTTAAATTTCCAACACAAATAATTACTGTGTAAATGCCTCATGTGCAGCCTCGAGGCAGTACTGAGTGTATATATATAAAATGGAGAGTCCATGTTCTGATTTATTTTGGGGTAAGCTGGTATTATCACTACTGTACTGCAATAGGTACTGTAGGACTGATGTTAGTAAAAAACATGGTTCATAAAGCCCTAATGCCACTAAGCTATGACAATGCATGTATGTAGATTAAATTTAGTTCAATTCAGAAAACATTATTTCTGCCTGAGGGGAACACATCCTCTGCATCAGGGGGAATCATCTTTAGCCTCGCTGCCAAATCCACGTTATTTTACTGTTTGGCAAGTGTGGGGTTTTGTATGTATATCTGGGGTTTAGGTATTTAGGTATCGCACAATCATGATGTCTTCAGGTGTGAGACCTTCAGTAGAAGACGTTTTTTGACTGATGCCGGTGTAGGTAGCAGATTAGATCGGGTTGATGACATTACTATATTTAACAGTATATTTGCTAAAGAATAACTGGTAATGCAAGACAGAATAAACATTGCCAATCTAATTCAAACCAAATATGTTTGTGGCTTATTTGAAGGTACTGTTTAATTATCTTTCTCACTGAAAAACAATAACATAAACAATAAAGCCTTAACTGACTAACTTCCTGCAAAAAATACTAAATATTTATATTGAATTTTTTTTTAACAACAGCAATATAGGCTTTGAATTATTTTATATATGTTTTCTGGAATGTAACAAGGGTAGAAAACCCTCTGTCTGTTAAAGCAACTCCAGTCGGTTTGTTCAAAAGTGTTAAAATGTACTCGGGTTAAGACTTCGGTAAATGCTACAACGTACAGCCAATCACAGATGTGCACTCAACGCTCTGACCAATCCCATTCTACAACGTCATTGTAAAGATGCGCCACCCGATCTGGTACATACACTAGTTTTATGGCGTTTTCCTTGTGGTTTACCATGTTAATTGGGCAAGTTGTATAGACACCTTTTATTTTTGCAACAGGACAGTAAAATTATTTTATGTCCAATAGTATAGTTAGCAAGAGCAGGCTTCAACATTAGCTGTATCCAGTTCATAATGTTAGCAAAATGGGTTAGTCAAAGTGCTGCTCTGCTGTATCCAACATGTCCATGGGTGGTTCTTTTCTTGCATGTAGAAAAAGGAAGATTCATGTTGTTTAGCGTCCATCCTTATTTGCATTTGTTCACCAAAGCCAAAATAAGAAACCTCCTTCCTTTGCTAAAATCTTCCAATATATCTTTGGAACCACCTTTGACCTTTTCCCTTCAAGCTTCACTGTCCTCATTCAAAAACCATTTGTCAGTTTTGCCGAGTTTGCCTTAAAAAGACTCCTCACTGTTAAATGGTGTGGATCTCAGGAAGCCTAAAACTGTTTTGAGTCCCTCTCTGACCTGACAGGAGGGCTTAAAAATGCTTTAACAGATTAGATGGAGGTTAGATGACCAGTTGAGTCTATATTTATTTATACAGCTGAGTGCAACTAACAATTAGCAATACATAGGGATTTCTCTTTCCAACTGGCTCTGTAATGAAACAGACCAAAAAAAAATAACATTAACTCTAGAAATGTGTCAGAGAAAGCATCCTCTTCCTCTTTTCAGTAACACCTGCAGGCACCTTTTCAGACCTACAGACACATGTAGGAGTCAGCCCCAGTGAAACGCAACAGACACACACGTTCTGATCAGCAGCTCGGGTCTAGCATGGCTCTCACTTCGTCAGTGGAGGTGTCAAGGTCCCCATGGCAACTGCATAATGGGGCAGGCCTAATTCAATCCCAGGGGCGATTGGTGGGTCTGGAGGAGACGCAGAGGGAGAATTGGTGTGGGTCTGAAACCTATTCAAGTCAGGCCTGATGTGTTTTAGCTGCAGAATGCTCAGTCACTGAAGAGAAAAAATTCTGTCTGCATCCTTTCAGGCTCTTTTTTTGGGGTGGGGGGGGCAAGTTCTCCACAATTTTTGTCCCCTTTCTCCTTGTTTCCAAGATAATGTACAGTTCAGTTCAGCAATGTATAATTTGAAGCAGCAAACCCTGATCTGGTTTCCTCTGCAGACTTAAAGCTAATAGAGCTGCATCAGCTATATAGCAAAGACTGTATTTGTCAATGAAAAACAGCATGTCTACACTAGCCTGTAATAAACCAAAAAATTGCTTAGGTCCATTTTAGCTCCTTATCCCATCTAAGTCAGACATGGTTATGTGAACAGCCATTTAGGTTTAGCAAAAACAAGAATCACTGTGACCATCTATTGTGGCATTCTGTAAAAAAAAATGGCCAACCAGCATCTCAGGTGACGTATTACATGTAAGGCCAACTCACCAAAGAAAAAAACAAAGCAAAAATCACATTAACACTTCAACAGCAATACACAGCTTTTCTTTAATTCTGTTATATTCTCTCTTACATAAAACCAAAGGGACCTTACAATATGTCTATTTGAAGGTAGGGTTTGAATATGACGGACATATTCCGCCTGAAAAACAGATTTTTAAACAATCCAGCCACAAAGGGTCACAAGTCAGGTTACTTTTTGTGCCTGTCCCAAGCCCAGATAAATGGAGGAAGTTGTGTCACATGGGGCATCTGACATAAAATCTTTGCAAAATTAAATATACAAATCACTAACTTGACTTCTGTTACAAATCGGTCAAGGTCCAAGTTATCAGCAACCACTATTGGGGATACTGACGTAGGGTACTGGTGAAAATCGGGCTACTTTTGATCGAAAAAGAAGAGGAGGAAGGCATGTTGTTGATGAAAAGAAGAGGATGCAAAGGATGTGGCAAGACAGAGGCAGATGATTTGCTGTGGCGACCCCTGAAGGGAACAGCAGGAAGGAGAAGAGATTCTCTAAAACGCACAAAACATGTGATGTTTCTTTTTTGTTGTTGTAGCTTATAAGTATCATAAATGTATGTAAAAGGTTTATTATGGCATTTTGGTCAACTAATGTTTAGTTTTGTAAAATAAAATTAAACCTGATTCAGTGTGATTGGTTATGTGGGTACTCTAATTCTATTTTGTCAATGGAAATGGAATTGAATGCCTACCATTCAGAGCCAGGTAGAAAAGAGGGTCTATTCACTCTTTTCAAACCTCTCTGTTGTTCATTCCACTTTTTCCCTCTTCATGCCTGCACTTCCTTGCCATTCCCTCTTCCTCCTCTCGCCTCTATTCAATCAATACCTCATACACTCCCTCCCCACCCCTCTCCCGCTGCTGACATTCAGACTCCGGAACCTGATAGGATTTCATTAGTACCTCTGGATCTTGTTGTATTATTGTTATCCCTCCCTGAAGTAGACAGGGATTAGCGCCGGGGCTGGAGACAACTTAAAGTAATAAGCCGAGAGCCAACACTCCACAATCACACGTACACACAGACTCATACACCCACAAAGGTGTGTGGAGAGGAGGAGGAGGAAAAAAGGTGGCGGCTGTGTAAAGATCCCCATGAAAAAAGGGAGGAGGCAGTCCGTATTGTTATTACCGTAGCTAGCCAATCACAATGTTTCTTCCGTGGAGCCCAGAGAGAGCTAGGCTTTCCGCTTGTTAAGGAGGGAACAGTTTGTTATAGGGGAGATATGGTGCGTAACTCCTGTCACTGGTTCTGCATATAGAAAGGCCTGGGACTGGCCCGGGGCTATCTCTGTTTGCAGATGGGGGAAGGGAGGAAGGAAGTGGGTAGATTTGCATCCCTTTGACTCTATATCTCTCGGCACCAGAGGAAGAGACGAGTAAGGAAGAGGGCAGACGAGGAGCTGGGAGGAAATACGAACCCAAAATTTCACAGAGAAAAGTGTTTGTTGGTGGTGCCATGGAGCTAAACTCAAGCGAGCGTTTAATCCAATCTGATTTACATACTGTAGTTGCACTTGACATGAAGCGCTAATACAAGCTCAAGCCAAAACACGAGAGGAAGAAGGAGAGGGGGAGAGGAGATGTACTGTTCACAGAAGCATGCACACGCTCTGAGATTGGCCATTACGTTGACTTGAATAGATTTCTTGTGAGCATGAATAGCCCAGTGAGAAGGAAAAAAGGGCTACGTTTCCTCTCTATGGGTTCATATTGATATTCATAGTGGCTCTCCACACCGAGAGCACAAATGTCACTGCAAACGGCCTTGATATATGCTCCTATTCTCTCCTCTTCCTGTCGCTCCATTCCTCTTTCGCTTGTCGTCTCTCAACCCCTGTCTTTGTTCCTGCTCGCCGGACGCACAGTGCTCACAACCGCTGGAAAGGAAAGAAAAAAGGAAGGAAGGTTTGACGGCGTGAGTGAAGGACATCATTACGCTGCTTATTCTGGCTTTTTTAGATAATGAGAAATGGAATATCAAAGGTATATACCATCCAGACATAACATTATGGCCAGTACAAACACTGACAGGTGAAGTGAATCTTGTTTCCATGGCACTGGAACTACACCTGTCAGCAGTTATTAAGGAGCAGGTGAACATTTCGTCTGTGAAGTTGACATTGGAAGCAGGAAACCATAAAAATTGGAGTAAATTTGACATGGATCACGTTAGAGTCTAGACAGCTGGGCAGAGGATCTCCAAAAGTGCAGTTCTGCGGCCTGGTCCTGGTCAGAAGTAGTACCACCCAAGGTAAAGCAGAGCACCTGTAACAAGGCGTCTGTGGGATGTGCTGGATAATCCATGGTTCAAACAAGGTCCCAACTTACAACAGGACACACATACTCATCTTCCTAGTTTTTGGCAGTTTTGAGAAGGGTCAGTGTTGGTTTATTTGCAAACCCTGTAAGAACCGGTGTACCTCTTGCTTTACCACTCTCAAACAAAAGAGTGCTTAAAAATAAATATTATGGATTTGAAAGTGAACAATCTCCCAACACAACCCACCCTCTGGAAGGAACGCACAATAGGAGTTGTGCTAAAGTTTATACATTTGGCAAAAATCTGTCCTTCTGCAAACACTATAAAAACATAGTACAAGCTTATTATATACAGTTTAGTGCGTTTAATATTACTTTAGTGGAAAAAGGTTCATAATAACCAGTGTCTAGGCTGGAGTTTGTCAGTATCCAAAGAGAGAAATGCAGGTGATACAATTATTTTAGATTGGATAATAAAAAAGCCAACAGAAAAATATCTTAACCGGGGACATTCTTATTGACATAATACTTAGAACTGTAAAAGAAGGCCTAATTTGTGTGCTGTTGGGCTTACCATCGAAAGAAAGACATTATTTTCTCCTTGAAGCAGTTTACAACTGTCAATAAAGAGCTTTATCAATTTGTTGCTTAACATAACTGTATTATAGCGTATGTTTCCTTTGCCCCAGATTTATGCTAAAGTTATCTAGTGGCTAGCGACGTCCTAAACACTGAAATGCACGCTTTAACACTGATTTCAGAATTATGGAACGCAAAATTTGGCATTCTTGATACTGCAAAATTATGACTTTTATATGACAAAGTAGTATGAAGATTTAAGAAAGATTAAAAATACTTACTGGGATGGTGGGAAGATTTTGGAACTTCCCAGACTCAAATGTAAGACATTCTTTGTTTTGGCTTAGGCAAAGTGTTGGCACCATTCTGAGACCAGTATTTACTGTCCAGGAACTTCTTTTTTCTATCTCAGCTTGTCACAATTATGCACAGAGTCAAATTTAGCAACTGTTTTAATGCAAATTTAGTTTTAAGTAGATGCATCTTTTAGTTTAGTCTAAAGGACAATACAGTGAAGCTATTTACACCCATCAGCTGTCATAGCTGAAATTCAACACAATTTGTCAACCCAGGAACTAGTTTGGAACTATGGAAGCCCTGCAGAGACATGTTATTGTCTATAAACAAACCTCGTGGATACAGTTCTGAAGGTGAATTGATGTAAAAATAATTACATTTATTCATATATTGCTCTCAGTTTTTTTGCAAATGTGTGTACTTCTCCAGCTGTGCTTAGTTTAATCTGATCTTTTGTAAAAACAGTAACAGGAAATTTTGTTTTGTCAAGTTTTCCAAGCTTACCTGAAACTTCTAGCTATGAGTTCAGCATTAGAGTGATTTTGCTGTGTAAAAAGACATAGCCAGCCCTGGAATAAACACTTTCTTTGTAGTATGGGAACTGGGCAGCCATAATTTAAGTGGTGCAGCAAATGGGAGTGTCCCTTACTGAGCATGTGAGGATATGATTGGATGAAGCATCAAGTATGTAGGGTCAGCCTATAAACACACTGCTAGCAAACCTGATGATTCCTGGCATGCCACGTGTTTTGTAATAAAAGTATTGAAGGAAGTATTTAATTAGGGAATTGGTGGAATGTGCCTTTAAGCCATTTATACATTAGTGACTATAGACCAGGCCCCAGTCCATGCTGCATGTGCTATTCAATGTCACATTACCTGGAATCTAAAGCTCTCTTTGGCTCTGAGGACTAAAAGCCTACAAGAATGTAGAAGCTGGCATTATGTCTTCATCTCAAATTCCCCCGTAGTGTCTTTACCTGAGTCTGTAACTTAAATGGAACATCACGTTTTAAGGCTGGTGGATATAGGTTGGTGTTTTGAAATGGCTGAAACATATTAGGGAGGAAAAGTGAAGTCAAGTGGGGTTTTCCTCCATTTCCCTCCATTGATTGTGATAATATAAACACTAGCAGACAGATTTAGAGTTTTACTAGGACAGACATCCGGGAGAGTATTGGCCTTAGCAATAAAAGATAAAGTGATATTTTTTTTTAAGTGGAAGCAGTTGCATAACAGGGGCTCAAAAAGTGTTTCTCAATTGTCCTGGGAAAGTTTTGTTAGTATTAATGTAGTGACAAAGAAAAAGGAAAAACACACTTATATACAGTATTTACTGTTGAAGCTGCCATGTCTTAGAAACATACAGTACCTTTGAAATGCCTTAGCCTTTTTAGCGTCAGAGTACTGTGGCTAACCGAGCAAACACAGACTATACTAGTTTTCACAGAAATATCATAACATTTAGAGAAACAAAACAGCTGAGACTTAAAGCTTAGTTTGATTGTATCACTAAAACGTGCTTAGAGTTAGGGTTAAGGAAGATTTTCAGTGTTTTTGAGAGTATAAAATCTAAAAATTATATATAAACATGTTGCAAGAGAAGGGTCCATACACTCTCAATCAACAGTGTCTCATTTACAGGTCTCCTATTCTAAATGCAACACAACACCACTTTTAAGGATTTTCAACTACTATTGGACTGAGTGCAATGCTGCTGCAAACTACAATGTGGAAATGAAGCATCAGTAGATTTGTTTAAAACTATAAAATGTGTTGAGAGGTGTGATAATGGGAGATACATGTTTTCATTACATGGTAGAGAAGCATCAAATAGAGAATTTGGCATCTGCAGTGTGTCTATGAAAGAGTGGTTACTCTTCCTTTTTCATGCCAGGAGGAAATGAAAATAACTTTGAGACAATATACTGTATATTTAAATGATTTAAAGGCAAAATATTTTATTATAAAAAAGTTAGGTAAAAATTAGCAAACAGATAGAACTGCTATTAACAGTAGTCCTATAGTTCATCCAGGCTAAGTTTTTCACCAAAACCCTCAAATAAACTGAACAACCAACTCATAGATTGACCGACTAACTGCATTCTACTTATTCCTCCAGTCAATTATCACTTTGTTATCACAGGCCTCTGTTTGCCAAACCTAATCGGGCAAAGGTATAATTGTGAGTCCTGACACGCCCCATGTCGAGTAAAACAGAGAAGGAACAGGGTACTTACCCCTAACTTGCACTGGCCAGTTGTTAACACCGCAAGGTTACCCTGACCAGGCAAATTAGTCCTGTAGAAATCCTGATACGGTCAGCATTCATTACTTTCCAGACCCTTTACACTGCACGACAGAAACAGAAAGACTTCACTCACCAATGGATGCAGTCAATGGGAGTTAGTTTAAGTTTCCGGAAAAAAAGTCCTTTTCAGCCATAATCTCTTGTGTCATGTTTTTAAAATCCCACATAATAACAATACCCCTTCTAACTAATTAAACAAACTGTTGCGATTGAAAACATCTTCACGGATCAAGCTCCTGGAAACAGGTTATAAAATAATTTCCTAATTTGTCAAAATTATATGACTCCTCTGCTCCAGACATTTCAAGAGACTGAATTAAAGTTAGCTCGAATAAAATCCAATAAATACTGAATTTACGTAATAAATATTTAAACCTGTTAAACGTCTAAACTTAACCAAAGCCTGAATTTACAAGCACCACAGCTGACTGAAATAAAAATACAGCGAGCATTCAAAATGTTCTGATTAACAATTTTGAGATAATGATTCTCCACACGTCTGTCCGGTTGTTGCTTCTTATGTTAGCTGTTAACTGTTAGCTTTCATGTTAAAGTACAGGGCACTGCTTCAGTCAGTGAAAGACAGCAGATATCATGTAGATCTTACTCACATAACTTAAGTTCTGGGGTGAAACAGCTACAGAATGCAACAGTCTAAAACCAAGAATGAGTGCAATTTAGTGAAAAGTGAATTGCATTAAACAAATACCAGATGAGGACTTGCAGAAATGCTGTGTATTTACTCCCATGGCTTTCCCTGATGGTGCTAGTTCAGATGACACTTGGCTGACTTGTAATACATGGCTCAATATCCTCCAATAGCTTATAATGATTACCAATATTGGAACCAATAAAACATTTGTGAGCCAGAAATTGTGAAAGAATAAAATTAAATGATGTGTGTAACTTTCTGCTAACGTTTTATGTCCCTCTGAGGCTCGTTCTGCTCTGCCTGAAAACAGCCAGAATGTCAAAAGAAGTAAAAAAAGATGGCACCGCAGTGTGTGCTCAGGGTGTAAGTTATGGCCATAACTTTCTCACTCTGTCAGGCGCTTTAACCGTCTGTCCTGGAGGACACATTAACTTGGTATCCTTAAATAAAGTCCTTTAAATAAAGCTTCGGGAGTTAAATAATGAGAAAGCTGCTCCCACTGTCCTTTCTGCTTTTAAATGAACCTCTGCCTTTCTTATTAATGTCCCCTTATCGCTCATCACGGCCACTGACCCGCTGCTGTAACCCCTTCCCACTCAACCACATGAGAAGCTCCGGCAAGTGGTCGCCACAGAAGTAATTGAGGGCAATTTTCAAATTAAAATTTAAAGCCCTCGTCCATCTTCATGCTGAGGGAGGGAGCCGAGGACAGGGCTTTGGGGGCTGATGACTTGATCAGGTTTTGCGAGCCGGGCAGGTACTCAGGCTCGGCGAGGTGGGATGATGAATGAGGAGCATTAATCTCTGTGACAGAGAGAGAAGAGTTAGCAGCGGTGATAGCAGCGCTAACGGCTTTAATTAGCATTTAATCAGACGCCTCGGGGCCGATGGAGGGGGAGAAGGGAGATCAAACTCTAGCGGCCTTCAGCGAGGAGACAAGGAAAGGAAGGCAGTCCCGGTGGTAGTTGCGCCGCCGAAGAGCACATGCCTATGATCCTATTTTTGTACTGCTGTAATGATAATGTTCCACGCACCACAAAGGCCCGGACCGTTTGCAGAAGGAGGTGAATAGACGATGTAACTGCTGAGACTGCCCTTTTTTCTCGATAGCTTTACCCAACAAAAAGATTTGTACAATGATTATTCGAGGCAGGGAAGATGGTGGGAGAGGAAAAGCTGAACCTGAAGTATTTCTTTACACTGTTGGTCACTTGTTAAGTAATAGGTAAAATATTATTTCCTAAACTACAAGTAAAAACATCTTTGGAGGATAACATATAGGCCTACTGTATCAATCCTATGGAAATGTACATGTCAGAGCAGGACTGAAGAGTTGGTAGGTTGTTGGCACTAAACCTCCTGAAGTGCCTCGTTTAAATCTTCCCTATCGCCACAGTTTGATCGTACACTGGGTGGTTGGGATTGTCAAGGAGGTTCTGAAATTGACACAATCCTCTTCTCTTCTACAGCCTCTAGAATCTAGGCTAGATTGTCCAATTGTAATCCAAAAACAGATCTTGCCTTCACCCTGTTCAGTCTTGAGGTCTCACCAGCCTTGATGCCACCTTCCCAGCACAAAACTGAAAAAGCGGTGAACTCACTCCACAGACTGACATCTTTAGTGTCTTGTTCCTGCTCGATGCTTCAATCCTGCTCTGCAGCTCCACCTGTGCCTCCTCAGATCAGTCTAACTCGCAGACGCTCAAGAGCACAAAGAGACATGCCCATGAGAGTTAGCGATGCTTTAACCATGGCATGATGGCAACACACAAGTCAGGCACTGGCGCAGAGAAATGAACAGATCCCAAAAGCTCTTAGAATTGTCTTCTGTAATCAGGTGAAAAAATCAACAAAAAACAAGAAATACTACAAAAAGGCAACAAACCAAGAGAGAGCTGATGCCACTGGCTGCCGGCCAAACCAGCACCAGTCACACCAAACCAGCAATTCAACTTGAAAAAGAAAAAATAAATCTATTTGTAAAACAAGCCTGCCATTCTCATTTTTAAAAAAAACTTCCAATTTTGAATTTCTAGGTAAATGTAGTTTGCCATATTCTCTTCTTAATCTGCCGTTTTTCTAACAGACAGTTTTGTTCTGGCATTAACTCTTTTACTTCCAGGCTGTGCTGGGGTACATTCTAAAATGCACCGTACTCAGTGGTGTGAAGTGATATTTGGTGAGTGGGCAAATAAATACAATCACATTTTGTACATGAAGTTATCGCAATATTAATCTTTATCTAACAAACTTGTACACAACACGAGGACAAAGGATTATGTCAAACAAACTTTCTTTCACACTTACCTACATATCTTTATAGCTTCCATTAAATACTGCAATGTGTTTTTCACTCAACTAAAGACTGAGGAAAAAATAATGTTGACTACAAGACTAGAAACAGAAGATTTTTGTAAATTTTTAAAAGTTAATGCAAAAAATGAAGCTAATGCTAATGCTAAAGGCATAAAAAATCCTAAATGACACAAATATTGCTAACGCTAATGTATTTATATGAAAATATCCTGCTCTTCCTGTCACTTCTTCTCCACTCTCTTCCAGAAGTACAGTAGAATTTACTGTTACTGTGTAAGTCTCTAGTTCTCAACAAAATTCAAGTCTCTCTGGCCTGAATACATTTAGCATTGATAGCTGTGAATTCAAGGGGCGGGCCTTCACACCTGTCAATCACCAAATGAGGAAGATGATACTTAGGTCACATTGTACAGAAAAAAACATGCCGCTTTTTTATATTTTGTGTCAATTTAGACATATTGGTGCCATCAAAACTATAAACACTATGTTCTATAATCTTCCACAAAATATAATAACATTAAAAATATATCTAGTAAATGTTTAACAATACATTTAAAAGCCGACATGACAAGAGGGGCTAAGCCCACCTAGCCCGTTGATACCAGCCGCACCAGACCAAAGGAACAACAAAGGAAGTGAAGAGTAATGTACAGGGCAGTAATGCAGTTGTTGCATTGTTCAGGAAGACAGTAGGTGTGTAATAAAATAATTTTCCACATAGCTAGCATAGTTTTTATATGCGATAATTCTGTATGGTAGGCTGAATGTTACTTTATGTTGTATTTATCCATTTGTGTCTGAGCTTTGAAGGCCTTTATGAGTACATTTTGGTTAATGCCCTGTTAAAAAAGTACATTTAAAAACGAGATCTGTACAGATATTGTTGCACATAATGTTCTTTGATAGATTTGACTTTGCTTTGGGACATGACATTTCTAGCAACACCCTAGTCGGCTTCTATTGTTAGATGAAATGTGAGATACACATTTTTGCTTCTCTGCTTTCACCTGCCACTTTAATCTTTGTCTTGCGCAGCACTTTCACCCTCAGAAAATGCTGTGCTTTTTGTTTTGACTTTTAATGTGTTTCCTATAGAAGAAACCATGCAGCGCTGTGGATGTACAGCTCGTCGTGGAAAATGTCAAGGCGCTGATGTGCTGTGAAGTCGTGGCAAAGTGTGTGCGAGATAGAACAGGAAGGAGCGGATGCTGGGAGACGGCAGTTTTGATGGTGACGGTGAGGAAGAGGGCTTTTGGCATGAAAGGGGCCAGTGTGTGATCATGATGTCATTAGGAGTATACAGTGAGACAGACTGGAGGAGGCTGCTGTACTGCGCTGCACCCAAGGGACGTCATTACCAACTGGAAGTGAGCAGGGACCTCAGCACAGGTCAGACACACAGGAAGTGATCTTACACACACACACACACCCAGACACGCACAACTGTTTCATACTTTTACAGAAGCATCCATCACATCACAAATGGACAGCGCAGTCTGGCCTCTGACAGGCGATAGGCTCTTTTGTTGCAAAACCTGACGAATTCCTCCAAATGTAAGTGGACACCTCCATGGACAAATGTTTCTCATTAGCTGCCATACAGATGGACGACACACTCATTGCCCGGAAGCTCGTGCTGCGCTAAGTTGCAATGTGTGTGTGTGTGTGTGTCAGGGAGTGTAGCAGTCTTCGCTTCATTACTGTTCACACACAGACAGTTGCAGTGTTTTTGTGTCAATGTTTAATGAGGGGCTCGGAGTCTGGGGACCTTACTCGCTGTCAGGAGCTCCTGTAGTCTGGAGCTACCACCTGTTCCCATTCCCTCCCTAAAGGCCACACACACAGACGCATGCAAACACCAAGCACACGTCTGCGCAAACACATACTGTACCTGACAAACTACATACAGTGATTTAGTCGTCGCATGGCACCACTGTCAGTGTCGGATGCGTGTAAACAGGTTATAGTGGTTGGCTGAGCCTGGCTGCCTGACAGAAGCTACAAAGGCCAGGGGAATATCAATTGAAACATTTCATATTCTTCGTCAGGCCGCCGAGACGACAGCGTGAAGGCTGCTGCCAGAAAGACTGATCCCTCACTGGCTTTTTTCTGACACACCGTTTGATGGAGATCTGAAGTGTCCTGACTGATGGGCGACCACTGATATGCAGACCAGTGCACGCCTCCCAACTCACAGCCTGCGTCCGGTAATGATCCCTGACAGACTTTCTGAGACATGACGTACTCAGAGACTGTAGACATCGATGTTCAGAAAGCCTAATTGGTGAGCTGTATAAGTCCACACATATATTGGAATTTTTTTTCATTTTAGACTCAACATTGCAATTTTGTAAAAATAAAATTGACCTTTTTTCTTTGTTTAAAACAGTAATAGCAATAACAATGGCTGCTAGACTGTCCAGTTATCCTATTTAATACAGATAGTGTGGTTGGGTTTGATTTCCAGAAGGCAGAACAAATGTGCGCAGAATAAACTCCTGTCATTTTATAGACATACAACCAGTCAAAAAGGGGCAGTACCAACATGCACAAGGTTGACACAATTTAAAAAAAAAAACAACTCATCAGAAAAACAGTGCATTGGTTAGGTTGTATTAAGCTCGAGGAAAGATGTGTTCAATGAACTTGCTAAAGACCGTGAAAGGGTCCGGCTGGCCTGGCTAAATGCCTGTACAATAGCGCAGCATTGCTAGTGTGGCAAAGTACTACACACTATTAATTAGCATTGTAACACTGCTCCAAAAATCTTTTACACCCAGTGTTGCCCATAGCAAAAAAAAGAGCCCTCTTTATGCTCACTTTTCATGCACAATTTTGCTGTCTTTCGAACGTCTTAACTCACCCTACAGGTGCAGTGCAGGCATGAGGGATGTGAAGTGGTCCCACCTTTATCCTGCAACAAGAGGTAGTAACAGAGACATCACAGAGGGGAGACAGATCAAGACAGCCCAAGCATCAATGGGACAGCTTCCAGTAAGATTCTAAAACTCCACAATTTAGTTGATCTCATTCAAATTATTTATAAAGCTTAAAACGACAACATCCCCCAAAAAATTGCAAATAGAGAGGGGTGGGGGGGTACAGTGTAAGGGGAGAACATAATTTAAAGGTACAGTCTGTCTGTACTACAATAAAGAAACATACTATGGAATGGACTGAACAATATGAAGAGTGTGGTAACTTTACAATTCTTTTTAGATATATTTAGATGTAAATTCGAATTGTAGATGTATTAAATAATATTAATGGATAAAAATAATTGATTGACAGGATAATATCTGTTTTGTTTTTATTGTTTTTTCTTTTCTGTTTAGTGAATGGAACTTATAATTGTTTTGCTGTTTTGCTGCGATGTATAGCACTTTTATTTTAATGTTAGAAGGGTTGGGTGTAATACGTATAGACTTCAGCCTAAAACCCTTTTGGTCAGTGTTTTATATTTAATGAAATTATTCTGTTTTTTTGTTTATTTTATGACCAATAAAATAAATAAATAATGAAAAAAACTGAACATATATTACGTGTGTGAATAATAGCTTTTAAACATCAGGATGCAACATAAAAAGGGAAGGTGGTTGACTTTTTGGGGTGTTGCACATTGAGCATACATGGGACAGGAGACCAAGAGGAGTGAATATCAATATACATTTGTAGTTGGCTGTAGCATACCATGAGCAGAATGATGGAGAACCTACACAGTCAAGACAATACAACTTCAACAAATGTACATTTCAAAAAAACTAACTTTTATTAAAACAAAAAACAAAAAAAAAAAGAAATCAATTATTGACTCATTAACAAGATTATAAAACAGTGATTTAGTTACATAAATAAATTGATATCGGTGTATCAAATCTTAATTTCATAAGCATGTATACATGGGTCATTGTAATAAATAAAATGGTAGAGCAGAAGTTTCCTACATGAACAAAAAAAAAGAAACAGAAACAGCTAGAAAGATTCAGAGGAAATTGTTTCTGAAGAGAACAAGAGACACTGGACAACGTAGTTTCACCAAACACACGTGAAAGATTGCTTTGTTAAAGCATGAGTTACACAGCCATTCACTTACTAATTAAGGACACTAAAGCTGGGACCAAGGTGGGTCGCCTCTCACCTGTGTGAACGCGTTTGGTTGTTAGAAAGATCTCCTGTTTGGTTACGTTAAAGCGTTAAGACAAGGCAAGAGAAAAGGCTGCTTTTATCTTTAACAACAAAACTCAACATAAAACAAAAAAATATATATGCACAGAAATAATCAGATATAAGGAGGATAAAAAGGAAGGTGATGATTGGACAGCGGAAGAGACAGGAAAGTTTGATGTTATGAACGCAGAACTGACAAGGTTGTGTTGAATTACTGAAGTTGTCTTACTGCAAAGGAGGTGTCTTTAAATGCTTATGAGGCTGAACATACATTCATATATTTATTTTCTTTACCAGATTAATTTCCAATTAGTCAAAAAGTACATTGTGTCCTACATCAAAAACTACATGCATAATTTAAATAATCAAAGTCACAATTTATATTTTAAGTCAGTAGTGAGAAGCTCAAACATCTAATTTACCAATTTGTGTTTCTAACCCAATCGGGCATCTCAAAAATGTACGTGTGGCTTTCAAAGAGCTGACAACTTGTCCTTCTGATATGTTCTGTTTTAAACAAAAGAAAAAAAAGTAGACAAAAGAAATAAAAGAGAGCGCGAGAGACCAAACTACAGCGGCTTCAAGTATTTCACATTACATAGAATACTCTGTATAAATTAGTTAACATATACTTTCAGATCCTCCATATTCAGACATATACTATGGCATATATACAGAGTACAATAAATGCTCGCTCATGTTGCGTCCTGTTTTGTCTTTTTCTGTAGTTCGTTGTTCATTTGTTCCGCCATTTTTTATTCCTGTGTAGAGAAATCCCTGAGAACATTCTGGTTGACAATTACCGAAGTTTCCACACAATGAACTATAACAGTAGAAAGCCTAATTTCTATAATTCACATGCACAGAGGGAAATGACACTGGCCTTTTGGGGGAAAGAAAGCAAAAAACGGTCGCTAGGTGTCGCAAAGCCAGCCAGATTATAATGTAGCCTACTGTTACATCGTAGTAGGGGCAGTGGACATAAACAGTACAGTTTTTGGACCAAAAAGAGACTTACAGTGGGTCGCAGAAGTGAGCAGGCTGAGTTTTTAAAGCCAGAAGTAGGTAAGTATGAAGAATGACCACAGTTTGCCGTAACAAGCTAATCATGCTAAATGTCAGCAAGCTACTTTATTAACTGCATTAACTGAGCACATTTTAGAAGTTCTGGCACAAAAGAAACAAACCATAGGTGAATAATCACTGTTCAGTACAATCAATTATATACTTTAAAAAAGGTCTAAACGCTAGCAGGTTTAGCAAAGTTAGCAAGTTTTCCTGCTAATGGGCTACTGTGATGGCACCAACTGGCCTGTTACAAGTCTCAAAATCAGAATAACAAAGAGAAAAAGTGTTTGAGTGAAAACAGAGACCAATTGCAACTATTACTTTTCAACTCATTTGTGTTTCAATGGAAATTATTTGGAGCGAAATGTTTTGCCTTTAGTGCCCAACGCTAAGCTTCTTTGCTAGCGACTCATTTGTCATCCCAATTTTCTTCTACTGTTTATGGCAGACTCTGTATCTCCCCCTAAACCTTAATCTCACAAGTGAAAATCCTGTTTATTTAACGCTAGCTATCACAGATGATAAATATTTTATGATAGCAAACTGGGAGTAGGCTATTTAATACCATATCATGAGGTAGTCTTTATCCTCTGCTTGAAAAGGTGAAAATGAATCACATCTGGTATGTTGTCTAATTTGGCCTATATTCTACTGCATGACATGAAGCTGAGAATAATACTTTTGTTTTTTGTCTGTGCACTCACTGTAGAGCCTGCATACTGTCTGAAACTGGAGTGGATGGGTTTCCAACAATAACAACATGAGTTAGCTAAGAGAATTGTTGTGTAATGAAGCTAATGTCTGGGACCCAGAGAAAACTAATGGCTGCTCAAGTGCTGCTGATGCTACTGCGGTGTCTGGAGAAATGCTGATGGCGGCATTCTGTCAGTCCTAACCCGAGCTGTGCCGGGTCAAGCCGTGCCAGAGGGAGGTGCTCCGTGTAGTTTAAAGCCTTAGTTTCTCTTTGAGGATGCCAAGACATGTTTTTTTTTTTTTTAGTACTTTTTCTTTTTTGTTTTTTTTACATGAGTGCTATTGTAGAGGGGCTTCAGCCACTTCACAACAATAAACTCAATATACACTGAAAACGGGAAAAAGATAAAATCATTAAAATAAACCAAGGAACCAAAACTTTAAAAAAGCCATTTCACTTTTCATTTTCCTCTCGCACACATGTAGAGAAATACACACAACATTCACAACGTGACAAATTTCCTCTCATCTGAAAAATAAAAAAACACTTCTGTACACATAGTAGTAATAATATTATTATTAATAATAATAGTAATAATGTTTATAACAATAACAACAGCAAGAACAATAATACCGCATGTGGCTCTGTGGATTTTTTTCTTCTTTTGCTTTCTCTTTTTGCTTCATTCTACAAGTCACATCCCTCTTTTCACTTGTCTGTTTTAAGTTCAAAAGAAGTTCAAAAGGCAAGTTAATAGAAAAGTCCTAGAGTGGGAGGGGGCTTGTCCCCCCCAGCCTCGCCCTCAGCCAAACCTCTCCCTTACAAGCATCATGAGTTTCTTTTTACCCTTGTAGATCTGTTTCAGGTTGTCTATGAACTGTGTGAACTGAATGTGTCCGTCGTGAGCCATCATAAATGTCTCCCGGGCCTTGCCCAGGAACTCAATGAACTCGCTGTAGTGGCGCGGGCTGATGTGTGTGAGCCGCGAGTGTGTGGTGTTGATGTAGGCCCCAATGGTTGCGTCCAGCAGTTGCCTGAGCGGCGCCTTGTCCAGGGACATAAGCTTCCCAGAGTTCCTGCGATTGTGCAGTGCTGACACTATGCCCGGCGTTGTCAGCGTGCACCGCCGTAAAATGTCCGACAGCACGGTGGCACACTTCACGCTCTTGACCACCAGAGGGATAACGGCGGCCAGCTCATTCTTACCCAATGAATGACTGAGCGCGCAAGCCCAGAGCACATCGTTGATAGCTGGGTGGGTGTCCTGGTTGTAACTGAGGTTGAGGTGGGCCATGGCTAAAGTGGCCAGCTTGTATGCTCTCATAGGGTAACCGCGGTGCTCCATGTAGCGGGCAATAGTGAAAAGCTGTGTGTAGCTCATTCCTGTGGCTGCTGCATCTAGTACAATCTGGTAGGCTGTCTCGAAGGCAATGTGGTCCTTTTCACAGAGTGTAAGGGCAGAGAGGGCGCAGTTCTGGGGGTCCTTCATGGCACACTGCAGGGCGAGGGTACGCGCAGAAGAAGCCAGGTTCTCCTGCTGGTGGCAGTCCAGGTGCAGGCGGACTATGGTGCTGTTGGACATGACGGTGGTGGCCACAATACTGGTGGCCTCTGTCGGGGTGAACAGGGTGAACCAGCTCTGCATGATGCTGTCCAGCGCATACACACCTGCCACACAGATCAAACAGAAGCTCTCTTAACATGAGCCGACTCAAGTGCAGATAACCCAACAACAGCTTATTGTTACTTACCGACTTCAGTGGCACATGTGACTAACCAGCGAACCATTTCCCTCCTCCTCCAGTTTAACGTGGACAGAGTTATTCTCATCACCTGTGGAGTACCAGATCATAGGATAAGGCAATGAGAAGAATGGAACATTACAAAGGTCTTATTATTATACTTTTTCATGTCTTGTATTTTCTATTTTCATTTAAACTCTTTATGCTCCAGTTGAGGATCAACCATTTATGTGTTTTACACACCGGAATAAGAACATGTAGAAACAGGGAACTTTGAAAGAGCACGACCATTTAGTGGTACAATATTATTGGAAGATTAAAATCAATTATCAAAAAGAACCCAAAATGTTACACAGCATATCCGTAAGTCTGCGCACCTGTAGTCCGAGCTCTAAAGAGACCTTGAGAAGTGTGATGTCGGGCAGGCTGTCCATCAGAGTGGCGATCTTGAATGCGTCCTGTGCTAGTTTGAAGATGTGGGACGACGAGTGAATGTTTTTCTGGATGGACTCCAGGACTGTCTCCAGCCTGCGACTGTCACCTGAGTTAGAACAGGACACAAATTTATCAGAACAACTTGATTTCTGGGCCAAGTTGCACACACACTACAGTATGTGTGTGTTGGTGTACCATCTGGCAGTGCTTGAAATCATATTTTGTTCATGTACAATATCTACATTTTGGTAAATACCTTTGGCTGCGGTGAGCATGGTAGATGCCAGCTCACATTGCTGAGACTCTATGTGGCTAAGGGTGAACCAGCGTGGGTAGCGGTTGGGTACCACGGACACAATGTGGTGAGGTCGGGACAGGTCGCTGGACGAGGCTGTCGACTCCAACACCGGCAACCTAAAAGAAAATAAGATAAGATGAGAACACAAATAGTAGATACAACACTGGACAATGGGGCTGTGGGGTCAAAAAATATAGTGCATCTGTGAATTCAAGAAAGTAATCAAACAAGGCCACTGTTGTAAAACTGCAAATAGTGATAGTCACAATGTCAGCTAAATTATGTGTAGCTAGTGATGCTAACAATCAATAATATGGTAGTGAACCTCATAAAAAATTAGTCAAACAAATTGTGGAGGATTTTGCTGAGGGAATGAATACAACAACAGTCATGGTAGAGAACTTCATCTTCACTAAAGTTATTTTTAAAAATAACAACACTGGCAGTTTACAGAAGGTTATTTGTCTTTGAACAAATTAATTATGGCTCCAAATCTAATTTTAATAGAGCAATAATACACAAATGTCTCTCCAGAAAATTTTAAAAAGTCCAAATAACAATAATTAAATCATAGTTATAACTGCAAAAAAAAAAAAGACTCTTAACTATCTTGTGCCGTTTTGGAATGGAATAAGTGCGAGCAAGGCTTCTTTCACTGCATGAGCCTTTCATCTGAACTTGTGTCTGAAATTAAATGTAGTGACCTATTATGCTCTCCCTAATACTGTATTTGATCAAATATTTAACAAAATAGAATAATGCTGAAATGGAAATTATAAAGCAAGGCGGTGAGATGTCGGAGTGCTGTTCAAACTAGCACACTTAAAACACTACTTTGTTCTGACAGGCAGACTCACAGACAGACAGAAATCCCTTACAGACACAAGGAGCCTTCATTATGAGTAGTTTGAAAGTGACTTCAAAATGGAAAGGACTTTAGTGATCACAGGGGGATTAAAGTTAGCCTATACCTGCAATTTACCCCCAACCCACTACTTAATCACATAGAAACCAAGGTATAATTAGTATTTTCTTCACTCTAATTGGTCATAATGAAGTCAGAGCAGAGCAACACCTGCTAGTGGATAAAGGAGCTTGCTAGTTTCTCTCTCATTATTATAAACCTGACAGGGCCGAGTCTTCTTCAGCACCAAAAGCACCAGCACCATTACCACTGTGGCCAGCTCATCTCCTATTCTGCTTCACTCCTCTTCCCAGCGCGCCCACCTCAGTTTCAAAGGTCTTCTTTGCTTCAGAAGACGGCACAACCTGGCCTTCTCTCAGCCAATCACAAAGCTAATTGAGTCCACAGGGAAATTAAGGAATTCACCTTCCAGCCCCGTAAGGCTGGACACACATCAAACAAATACCGACACATGAATGAGAAAAGCCAGTGCGCCCACACACACACACCACTACATACACACACGCACACACCTGCCCTTTTGAAAAGACATCAAAGCAACCCAGTAAAAGCAACGTGATGCTAAATGCCAGTTTCAATTTCAGAGCATAGTGCATGTGATACTGTTGCCACCTGAGTGACGGCATACACACTATATAAAAATAATAACACGTTCTTCTCCTCACCCACCAGGGCAGAAACGCGGGAGGTGACAAAACTCCAGCAGAGATGTGCGTGCTAGTGTGAACAGTACATTTCTATGCACAGCTTAGTCGGACTACGCTCATAGCTTGATTAAGCCATCAAACTGGACTTCTTTCTTTATACCCCTTTAGAGAACAGGAGAGAATCTATTGAGTCAAAAGCACTCCGCTCATAAACTTTTTATGGAGGAGACCAAAACAACCACCCAACAAGCAGCAGAGTGACATAAACTGTGTCTTCAACATCAAAAAAATGCTCTAAACACATGTCTTGTCATTTTTCTCATGCGTTAAACTGTAATGGTGTCCATTTTTTATTCTGTGCCAGCTCATGGAACATGCTCAGAGCACTTAGTTCAACCTCAACTAAGCGGCATACATCGAACAATAGCCTAACTCTGAATCACATTACCCAGGTGTTAGTCTGACTAGAGAGTTTACAACTATTCCAGTCAAACTAAGACATTTACATGCATTTTAAAACATACAGGCATTACTTAGTTTGAATGTCTCTACTTGCATCTAACCACACTGACTGAAACTTGGAGCGAAATGGAGATGTTTGGAAGCCCTAGCAACAGTCGACTCCACTCCGGGCACATCTAAAGAGCTGCTAAAAGCTCCCACCACTCTGAGGCCTTCGGGAAAGATTCCTGGGGTGTAGCAAAGCTAAAAAGAAAAAGGCCCAGGGTAAAGATGGAGCCCTCATCAACATTCCTGTCTTTGTTTGGTTTTCACCAGATAGCCAGAGGCCTCCATTGGTTGGGAGCTTGAGAGGCCGGCTCTGCTGAAAAATAACCTCCTCAAAATGTTGTGAGGAAAATCCATACTGGGCTATTGTTCCTTGAGAAACAAAGATAGAAGAGAAAAAAAGCCCTCATGGATTGCTCTCAATCCAAACACAAGTACTGCGATGAGCACTTTACTGCGAAACGTGGGCTATAAACACAATCATCTTCTCGGAGCAATGGCACTACAGAAACTCTCAACTCTCAATGACAAGTGTGCTTAAAACATCAAATTAAACTCATATTTCTTTAAAACAGAGCCTAGTCGAGCTATAAATGTGAATTAGAAATTATATAGAGTAGAAACAAAACAAAAAGAGCTATGATAGGCTATCAATCCTAGTGCCTGATGCTGAGGAAGAGGGAAAAGAAGAGGGAGCAGCTGTGATGTTAAATGGGTCCTGTGGCACTGTAGCACCCTGTCACATCAAAAATATTGAAGGGCAACCATACAGAGAAAGAGCTTGATGCATTAGGAGACCTTCATTCACTCCTTTTTTAAAAACATTAACAAAAACAACGCCAGTATTTTTAAATGGCTGCATTTACATTTTTTTTCTACCAGTAGACTATGGACTCTCTAGTGTAAGCATCCATTTATACACACATTCATTCACTAGCAACACAATCTCTGTGGGCAAGGTAAGGTGGCTCAGTGTCTTGCCCAAGGACACTTTGGATTATTATATAACCCACTCTACATCCTCAGCCACTTTTACATTTCATCTTGTCTTTAGTTGAGCAACCTTTAAATTTGTATTGTTCCTTTTTTAAAAAGACACACCCAACACTGCAACAAAACCAGCTGTTGTTTTTGTAAAGTTATTCAGGGTTTGAAGTTTAAGTTTGCAATGACACTAAGTTAGACAATTTATAGATGGCATAAATGTGTCTCGTGTGTAAACCAGTTTCGTTGGCTACAGTGTTGTTTTCCATTAGCCAGAACCCTCACAAACAATAACTTAGCCCTAAAGTCTGTGTTACTTTTCTAAAATTCATCTGAATAATGTTTCACTAAAATGGCAATGCACATTCAATACCTTAATATAGGGTTTTGTGGCTTTAGCAACATATATTCTAATCTCGTCACGCATATCGGTTAAAGAGTCTTTGATGGGGAAGCAGAGGTCCTTAACAGTGTGTGTATAATTCTTGGGCTTCTATGTGGCATTATTTGGAGTTCTGTATGCATTTGATGATCTAATAGATTATCAGATGCGCATGATCCTAAGCTTCCAATGGCTTGTAGCCTTAATGTTTGTATATATAGAGCAACTAGATATTAAGCCACTCGCTAATGTTCTCTACCCACTCACTGACTTCACACACAAGCCAGTCGGGTGCCATTTTCCAAAATTGTATCAAATTCTGCATCTTTTATTTACCGTTCATTGCCTTTCATGTTATTATCTAATGATGTAGCATAAATATATTAAATGGTGGTGAAAGGTATTTCTTCAATATTAGCAGATTTAAACAAAAAGAGACACAGTGGAACTTGATAAAAACCAGTCCGGGTTCAGTTTTTAACCTCAGTCTAGGGGGCTCTGTTGGTTTCTGCTCATCATCAGCCTGACTACTGACCTCTCTACCTCACAGTGTTTCCCCCCTCTGACTGTAAACACCCTTCACTTGTATAATTTATCACACATCCGCTGGAAGGTCCACTTTTTACACAAAGCAGAATTTTTTAGTATGGCTGTAGAGAAGATGAAAGGTAACCCCAAAGTAAGTTCACATCTTAATATACTTCTGATCACAGAATAATAAATAAGACAAAAGTAAGATTCTTTGTTTAGGTTTTAAATTTGTTCGTGTTGTTATTGATTAAATGCATATGCTATTTGAAGCTCAGGATTGGCTTTGGCATTGACATCTGCTATTTTTGGTGCCATTGAGGAAATGCAAACCCTTGTTTACTCTTGTTTTTCTGCCTGAGAATAATACTTGTTTCTCACAGTATTATTGTTTGTTTGTCCAGAATATATCGGTTGAAGTATACCCACCCATAAACATCTAATATGTGTCAAGAAAGAGAGAGATCTTGGTAAATATTTTGATGCCCGCATGGGTGATACATCATTGGTTTACCCATATGACTTCAGTGTCCCAACACGGCATCTTTTGGTTTGAGATAGACATAAGAAACAAAAAGTGAAAGGAAAAAAAGTGTCATTTCGGGATGCCTGTAATATATTTTTGCAACACTAGATGGAGTTACAAACCAGTTACAGTACTTATTGTACTTTAAAGTACTTTATTGTTTTACTATTGCAGTTTTAGGCAACTATTCATCACAAGTACAATATGAGTTTCATGTGAGAAAACATCTTCAAAGAGGGGTTACCATAGTATGATGTGTTTAATTTGGATGCTTTGTACCCCTATTGCTGTGCTGTACAAACACATATTGTTCCAATGGAAACCTACCTTAATTCAATTATTAATATTCATGGCTCATTTCTCGATGCTACATTTGATGAATATTTTAAATACATTTTTGTCAAAATGCCAAATAAAAAGTTTTTTTTTTTTTTTACTTTCCCTGCTTTACCTACTGTATTTCAGATGCCTTTTTTCCTAAACAGTGTAGCGGCAGAGGTTAAACTCTTTTAAATAACGTGTCAGCAATATGTGAATGTCATTGACATATTGTCTCAGTTTATGCTAAGTTTGCATATTGTATACACGACACTGTATATTTAAAGATTATGGATTATGAAGTGCATCAAAGGTTGTGGATTACACAGCAGATCTACATTCATTAGCATCGGGAGCCCAGTATCGCATATGGAAATCTCATGTGATAACCGCCGTGTGGGATTTGCACTCTTGCCTTGCCGAGAGTTAAGCTAAGGACAGCCTCATCCTGAGAGACAGCCAGAATCTTCTTCTTCTACTGCTTCTTCCTCTCTGTCCACGGTCAAACACTGGGCCATCCAAGAACTTGTTTTTTATCTTTGGCCGCTCACACCAAGTCATGGCGCTGCATATGCTGCTCTGGCCTGCTTTAAGACATGTTCTAATTACCCAGAGCTACAGCATATAAATATACAAACACACTATAAATATGTCTGTGTATGGAGCCTCGTTAAAAAAAAAAAAAAGAATAAGACTGCATGAGAAAAGAGAAAAAAAAAACATGGGAATGAGAGAGCTATATTTCTTCTCTCTCCTTGTATCAATGATAGTGTTATAATAGGTCCATTAGAATAGGCCTTATTCTTTTACTTCCTCCTCTATATTTAACTGTCCGCCGTCCCATGGGAGCAAGGAGGTATATACGCTATCATATTACACTACGCTACATTACACACATTCATTATGTGCTGAGTAGACACCTCGGGCTCCCAGGAGCACCCATAAGTGGCCATATTATTCTAAATCGCTGGTTTCACACCCCAGGAGTGTGGGCGGAGGCGGCGAGAGGGGAGGAAGCAGGGAAGGAAGGTGACGGGATGTGGAGAGGCAGGGAATGGGAGAGGCTGACTCAGGAAAAAATGGGTTGAAGGGGACATGTGTGTAACCTTGAAACCAAACAGCCCCTCCCCAGAGAGCCACCACTACACTAGCGCGCTATGCCAACATTTATTAGTGATTTTGAGTTTTTATAGTTTTACCTACAGCTCACCACGCTGTATTGTATTTACTCACTTTTAAATGTTGCACTATTTAAAGCAACAATATATATTTTTAGGGGTCTTTAGCCTGAAAAGAAAAATATGCGTAGTGGTAGTGGTACATAGTGAGCGTACATAGTGGCAACATGTGAGTCGTAAAGATGATATATTGCTTATTTATTATGTTCACCAAAATGTCCATGAGTCCTTACATATTTTAATGATTATGTGGCAATGTGTTCTTGTTTCTTCATGTTATGTTATTTTAACAGAAAGACAGGATCAACCGCTAACTGCTGACTCTCCAGCTGGAGTGCAACAGTTCTATTAAAGCCTGTACCATGGATCTATTATAGTAAATATGGCTATCAATGTATGATATTAACAGCTTTCCCTAACCACTTATTTTCTCACTATGGAAGTCACCTGTTTACACCAGACTTAATTGAGCATAAACTGTTTACAAGCTTGTTCAAAAACATCTTTTAAATTAAGGATCAGAATAAAGTGAAGCAAAACCACTAAATTTTGTCTGTTTGTATTTTTTTCTTGTGCAAAACCCTGTGCTTCACCATTGGCATCAATAGAAGCAACATTGGCTGAGGTTATTGCTAATTGGCAGTGGGTCAGGAGGAAGGGCGGGACTGAAAGGTTGGCGGTTTGATACCTGTGCCTCCCATTTACTGTCAAAATATCCTTAGGCAAGAGACTTGACCAGCTTTGCCTCCAGGGTCTGTGATGCTGGTGTGAAAGTGAGAAAGTCCTGTGTGTTTGAATGCATCCTTGGTGTAATGTTTTAAGTGTCTCTGTTGGTAAAAAGCAGCCATTCAAGTTAATCAGGACTTTAGGAGATATGATACCAACATCTGGTATCATATCATCTGTTTTGATGTTTAGTCAGTGTGTGAATTAAGTATACTGCATTTGACAAACCTCTAAATTAGCTTAGCTTTAGCCTGCTACAAAGACTATTTGCAGGTCTAAAGCAAATTAGCAATAGAAGCTGATTAGTTGGAAATTAGGCTGGCCTTATTTTATGACATCTTGAATTGGTTAGTGATACTTAAAAAAAAAAAGCGTGAGGTTTTAGTAAACATCTTGTGTAAGCTCCCCTCGCCTCCTAACTGGTTAATGGCAGGAAAGTGCAAACAAAGAGCTAACTTTAGCTGTCATCCTTTTGCTATCTGTTTGTCCAACATTAAGTTACGCGCCATGAACACATCACTTCCTATTCATTTACTAATCACTAAGTGTTTTTAAAGCCGGACTGCGAGAGGCCAAGAAAATTTGGAGAAATACAACAAACATCTTTCCCACGCCGCTCCGTCCCCATTGGCCCCTCGTGTTTGTGTGTGTGTGTGTGTGTGTGTGTGTGTGTGTGCTGCCTCCTTATTACAGCCACACTAATTACAGCCTCATTAATGTAATTAATATTCACTGATCCAGCTCCCACTAGTCACAACATCAAAACACAGCAGCACAGACTGATTAACACACAGACACATGTAGACATTATCCACAGATTAATACACACAGGACCTTTATAGAGACTGATCACATGGACAGGGCCACGATTATGAACTTAGAACTCAAAGTCCAGTGTCAAAGTCAAAGTCATATGAAAAAATATAAAAAAAATGATAATGGAATAAAAGTAAGATGTAACACTTTGACTATTTTGTCCAATAACCATATTTTCACCATATTTAATTAGGCATAGTGTATATGAGCTGAATAATAAAACCATCTTTATAATGAATTCATTTGCAAGTATTGTGTGGGCGGCGTCTATGCGTTACTGTTGTATGCCAGACATATATATACAGTAGCTGCAGCTAGAATTACATTGAATATTCATATCAAACAGTGTCTAAAACATGTATTTACATGTTAGAAAATGTATTTAGTAATACAATTCAAGTAACATAATTTAAAAGTACTTGTTGTATATTAACATAATTAGAGCATTAATATATTTTCTTATTCAATTAGAATCTGTATAAAGAAATGCAAACCTTGTTTTAAAGGATGTGTTTTCCAGCTTACATTAGGGATTAGTGGTCTCAAGTCTGCTTTTATGTTCGCACAAAAGTAGTTTAGGTGCTGTGGTTCCAGAACAAACTCCTTTGTAATCCTTGTTTTGACAAAATGTAACTGTAATGTGACTAGTTATTTTTTTATTTAGTGTATTGTAATACCTTTTGTTTTCATGTAATAACGTTACATGTAATCCGATATGCCACAAACCAGCCAATGTGCAAACAAAATAAACTTAACCTGTCGTGTCATACAGTATGATTTTGACCATCGCCAACAATTAATTTGACAAATTTGTCTTGGCAAAATTGTAAGTTGTGGTTTTGAAATCAGCGGTCATAGGTCATGAAAGCAGAAAGTGCCTAATTTTTGAAATGTAGGACAATTGCAATGGCTCATGCTATGAGCTATTAACTTCATGGCGACAATGTACCCTTACTCTTTTTGCAACACTAAAGCCCACCTAATGTCTTTTCTTTAATCTCTGTCACTCTTTTGAAAGCCACATTTGCCACAACAGTTCAATCGCATACTGTGACAAGCATCACAGGATCTTATTTGAGTTGTACAGTGTGATATACGATTGCAGAAAATCACGGCAATATGTAATAGATAACCCCAAATGTGTCTTTAGTGGTGAGTTAAAAGCCTGGCATAAAGTCAGTGTTGAGTTTTAAGTGTGTTAGAGCTACACAAGGGTAAGTTTAGTGTGTCGGACAAATTAATATTGTGTCTTATCCCGAGTTGTAAGAGTTAGATGTGCCATGACGGTGATATCCACAGGGAAGCTTCCCCCAAATTAAATGGGTGAGGCAGAGGATGTTTTCTCTGTTTCATTCTGCACTACGTTGACTAGAATTTAATGGCATAATTGCAAAGTCTAACAAAAGCTGTCTGTCTACAATTAGCCTGTGGTCTTCAGAATACCAACGTATGGAGCTGACTGTCAGTGGAACCTTTTTTTATAGGGGCTCATAAAGGTTGTGTTATCTTAATCCAAAGATAAGCATGCCATTTTTTAATGAAAGCCAATAAAAGTTAATTTACAAAGGTTTTGGTGACAGAAGCACACAGGCCCACACAGTGAAGGAGACCTACCGCATGGCTCTCAGTGCAATTTTGTACGCCAGTTCAGCGTCGTGAGGTAGGAGGGAGGTGAAGAGATAGCGGGCGAAGGTGTGCATGGGAACACTCTCTCTGTGGACGATCTCCCCCAAGCCAGAGTACGGACCGGCTGCACACAACAGAGACAAAAAAGACTGTTAGGATTCACAATGTCCAATTTGTTCCAGCAGAAAGAAAGTGTGCTTTTGAAACTAGTTTTAAAGCAACATTATGCACTTTATACATTAAAGAAAATCCTTGAAACAATAACTTTAAATTTATTTAGATGCTTTCTTGACGTGAAACAGATAAACTAACCCCTGGTTCAATAGATAATATGGAACACGGGACAGTGTTGGCATCTCAGAATGTGTCTCCTTCATTCCTTCAGTTGGCAAACATCCTCAAAAGTAATATACCTAGTGTTGTTTTAAATGCTGAAGACCAATTGTTAAAACATATATTTCTTTAACATTTTTTGGGGGGCCTTTTTGCCTTTATTTGAAAGAACAGCAGTCAGATGGGAAACAGGGTGAGAGAGAGGGGAATAACACTGGGCGAATTACCCAGTGTGGGGTGGAAATCAAACCCGGGTCTCCCACAGCAGCAGAGCCATGAGGCACCCTCTTTGTTTGAAATTTTTAAGAGCAAGAAACAAATTAAGTCCATGTGACAAGCCGCTTTTCGGGAAAAGCAATCCCTAAATTTGAATAACTGTAAAAAGTTACCCCCCCAGATTCGGGAAGGCCCAGAGCCACGTGGCACTAAAACAATCTGTGACGTCAAAACCCATATGGTCGTGTGTGCAGACTTGGCCCTGTGCTCTCACCCTGTCCCTCCCCCTTGTTCCTCCACTTCCCCTCAGTCTCTGGTGGGTTATTTTAAAACCCCAACAGGCTCGTGAGCCGCAGACCACATCAGAGTGTGGCGCGGCTGTGGCCTCCAGGGGCCCGCAGAGGCCTCTCAGTCCCGATGCTCCATTAGCACCGGAGCCAGAGGTGGGTGGTCGCGGTGGGCAAAGTCATGCCTGGGGTTTGGGAGGGGATTGGAGTTGGGCCTGAGCCTCCAGGATGTGACACCCTCCTCCTCCTTTGCTGCCTTTCCCATAACCAAAGCCTGGCAGTGGCACTCTGCTCACTACTGTAAGTGTACACAGTGTGTGTGTGCTGACACAATACCCCTGGTGTTACTGTGTAAAGAGCTCATTTTGGTCTGGCCCAGGGCAGCTCTGCCTCTGTTTGCACCACGAAATGAAAGGATAACAAACAACCAAGCACAGGCCAATGTGTTTTTTCCCTGTTTAAAGTGGCACTGTGTGGTTTTTGAGATATGCCCCATCTAAAAGCCACTGGGGGCCAACTGTACATATGCTGTTCATACTACGTAGACTGTGTCCATTTGTTTACAGGGAGAAGGTTGCAATGACAGCAGAGAAAGCTGAAGGGCTATGTCACTGATAAGATTATGAGATGTGGTGCAAATATCACTCATTAGAGTCCATTGTTTTTATAGACAGATATAGATATAGACCGGGAACAAGAAGTATACAGTAGACTGAGTCAAAGGCTGATCCTGGACTATAAGGTGAGCCACAAAGCACCTCCTACAGCCCATTGTACCATATCACATGATGGCCACTGAAAACACTACTATTACTAACAGAGAAAGACAGACTGGTTATTCTGTTACGAGTCACAGGAGGCTGGAGCTTTTCCCAGCACCTGTGGGAAGCAGTCACCAGTCAATTTTAGTCATACACAGACATACAACATTTGCAGAAATTTACTTTTTTTTATTTATTATTTATTTTATTCAGATTAAATGTTCACATTAACTTTATTTGAGCATAGTTTTTTAGGCTCCCTTCCTCACCGACACAGCTGACCCAAGCCATTATTTTGCTTTCACTGAATACAATGTAAGTTTTTATGAGTAATTTCATATAAAGACTATTTAAAGAGTATTGAACCACTAAGTTACTTCAAAGAAGTGGTGAGCCGCTGCAGTGTGTCCAGGGAACAGGGAACTATCATGATTTTGATGCATTTGAATGTAAAATGTATTGATAATGTGGCTTTAAGAGAAACCATGGAGACTTTTAATACATGGAAAAAGTAAGCACAGTATAACTATAGAAAAGTATGCCTACAGTATCTGTATGGATAATGGAAAGAATGTGTCACAGTGACTAATCTCCCTCACCTTCCAGTAGAAAGACGGCTTGTTTACGGAAGATTTTGACCAGAGACTCATCCAGTTCCACTTCTTGCAGCTTGGCCAGTAGCTGCTCTTCGTTGCGACACACCTTCTCTTGAGCGTACAGCCCATCAGGCATCACCCGCTGCTGCCCGAAACCAATGAGAGCCGTCTCTACCGCCAGAGCCACATACGATTCTCCGTCTCCCAACAACCGCTGCACGGGCATTCGCTGGAGGTCGGCACGGCTCACTACACTGGAGCAGTCTGGGAAGAGAAAAAACACATGGGTTACAAAAGTGCTAGTCAGTGCTGTTCTGTGTGGTTTGGACTCAAGATGAGCTTGTCTCCTATAGAAAAGAAGAGTGTCAGTCACACAGCGGAGGTCTGGACACAGTGACCACCCAAAGTAAAGATTAACGCCTCAGGAGCATTCTTTTTGTTCAAGTTGCTACATCAAAAAAAAGAGAGCAATTTCTTTGAGCAGATGAGCCAATGAGGGAGGTGTAGCAGCGTTGGAAAGGAGATTTTTTTTTTTAAATGGAGGACACATGATAAGATAACACAAGGTGAATGTGGAATAAACCCAACTTTCCACTGTCTGCATTGCAACTGTGTCAAGAATAAGAAATATCTGATTTATATTAGTCATATTGTAATTCAAAGTGAGTCACCGGTAGAAGAATAAAAGTTTGGCAAACATAATTATTTATATTTTTGGGTCTTAGCCCAGAAATAGCACTGTTGCCACAGAAGCAGAGTTCATGCAAATTAAAAAGAATGTCTTTTTAGTTAGTTACTGTATATTCCTTCTTGGGCTTGTGAGTGATACCTGAGAGGTCTAAGCAGGTGATGGACCCCTCCTCTCCTCCTCGGCCCGACTCTGTTAGTGTGCTGAACAGAGTCCCAATGGGGTCCAGGGGGTGCCCCACCCAGCCCTCCATGTTGGTTATGGAAGTATGACCTTTTTGGAGTAGCTCTGTGATAAAAGAATACATAACATTTTTAATGACTTTTGCCAAACTAGATAAATTCTTTAGCAAAAAAAGAACAAAAGCTAGTTTGTACAATGTTATTAAAATTCATAATAATTAAGAGGGAAAGAGCTTAGAAAATTTAGAAAAGGCTTTAATGCATTTCAGGTTCTTTTTTTTATATATGTATAAATTTTGAAAGAAAAAAGACAAAGCTTTATTTCTGAAACATCAAAATGTTTGAAATACTACTATACTTTCAATATTGTCATTACACACCAGCTTTACTTTTTAAGCTTGGGACAAATTTGGTCTTCTTGTCATTTTGTACAAATATATTTCCAGATATTTGTCACAGAATCTGGAAATTTTTGAGTTAAAAAAAAAAAAAAAAAAAAAAAAAATCTAATACTAATTCAAACAGCAAATTAAATAGATTTAAAAAAATACCACAGGAGAAAGAATAATACAATAAAATTATATAGGTGTATTTTTTCACCCTCAAAAGAAAATATATAGTTTTATCTACAGTATATTGGTAAATTTACTTCTCACATTTACTTACATTTACCATTTACTAAAACTAGTTTATTGTTGTGCTTGGTCCAGTGTTGAATCTTTGACCCTTTTTTGTGCCTTTAAACTTGGAACAATTAAGTAAAAGTCTATGCTGGAGTCCTTAATGATCTTACAACATTTGCTTGACAAAGAAATACTCCGCAGGGCTGAAACGTTGAGCCAGATAACTTTGGAGACCTTTTCTATATGATCCAAAAGGCACTGAACTCTACCTTTCTTATGTCGGCGGAAGTGCTCAAGCTGCCTCTGCTGTTGCCGCCGTAGCGTGTTGACCACAGCGATGGCCAGTCTGAGCGCCTCTCTCGGGTAACCGTGTGAACGCAGGGCATCCACTCTCGCACAGGCCGTGGGCACATGCTCTGCAGAAACCGTAAACCAGAGTATGCTTTCAGCGAGTGCTGCACATTCTCAATCCCATCCAGCGTATATAAATAACTTATTTGACACACACTCACCGTGCCACAAAGGCCAGCCGCGTGAGTCGAACAGGGAGCCCTCCTGGTTGTCATGGTAGCAGTAGTTGGCATAGAGGTCACTGGCGATAATGTGTTGCAGATGGCGGTCCTGCCAGTGTAGGTCGCAGGCTTCGATGGCCCGAGTGAATACAGTCCTGTGGGGCCGCATCTCTGGAGAGCACCAGTGTTTAATGAAGAGGTGAGGTAAGTGGATTAAGGTGGATTAAGGCTGACTCATGAGACATATAATTAGAAAAAAAAACTATTAGGCAGGATCATCACAGCCTAGTCTAACAATCAGCGATGAGTAATAACTACTTTAAATGACCTAGTTACTTAAACGCCTTTTTTTAGTCATTTGTTCATTGAGAAGGAGAGCAGCAAAAATACAAGTGAAAATAATAATGGATTCGATTTATACTGCGCTTTTCTCCCCAGGGACCAGGGGACTGTGTTGGGTTTAGAGGCAAGGGTCTCATAAACTGGAAAAATATGATTTTATTTGAAAAAAATAAGTTTCTACAAAAACAATAACCTGGTAAAATTTTTACTAAACATAACACACAATACTTCTTACATTTACTTTTGAGCACAATGTCCTTGTTCCATACTCCTGCCGCTAGAAGCTAAAAGTAAAATGTTGAATAAAGACCCATAGAGCTGTAGTGTTTGCTTAAACATTTTCAGATCAGGGCATATTTGAGTGGGCTTCTTTTTTCCTCTTAATATTTTTCTTTCTACTTATTTTGTGTAAAAAATAGCTCTTTATTTCCGAAGCACTTATGCTATGTTACTCTTTCCCAAATGACTGAGTACTTTTCCTAGCTGAGTTATTTCTACTTGAATGTAATAGTACGTTTAGTTGAGTACACATTTTCTCTACTTTAACTACTTCTTCCATATCAGCAGCCATTTCATTTGAGTACACACCGAGGGAGGGCTTCCTAATGCCTAAATTAATTTCTGATGTGAGTTAAATGGGTTCAACTGTCCTAGTACACATTTATGCTAATTTGTGTGCTTGTCAAGTATTTTAATACCTCATGATGACGTAATGTTTTTTGCGCATTGGCATAGTTAATTATTAAAAACAAACATGGCTATCATCTTGGATACTGGCAGTGTGTATTTTTTTTTTTAAATCAAACAGAGACAGTGATTTAAGCTAAGGCTTTGTAGGGAGAATACATTGTAAAATAACCTCCTAACAGACTTGTTGACATGTTTTAGGCAGAAGGGACATAAATAAATGCGGACTGAACCTAAATGTGTGCAGGGAGATACTATAATCACATTGATGCCACATACATTTGCACTGTAAGGAATAAAACGTGTTATTGACAGCTAAACAAAAGTTGTCAATCACTGACCTTGGTTGCCATGGGCACCCTGAGGCAGTGAGTGGGTGAGGTTGGGCAGCTCGTTGCCGTGGTTACCGTCCTCCCATGGGCAGACGTCCACGCTGTTCCATCTGCGCAGCTGGCGCAGCCACGACGACTTCTGCTCTGGTTTGCAGTGAGGGTTCAGTACGATGCACATCCACAGGGCGCCTGCAGACACACACTTCAGTCACCTCCAGGAGTTTACACTGGGGCATTTCAGACTTTTACTGTTACTGGAGATGAAACTGAACACTAGCCTTAAAATACCCCGACAATACAGGACATCATTTTCTCACTAATGTTCTCATAATTCACAACAGACACATTTTTATTCCTCAATGATTATTTTTAGGCAGGGTTCATGTGAAGCCCTTACCTGGAATTATTATGACTTCACAAACTACAGCAGCCTCAGAGGGTCACTTTCCCAAAGGGTTTAAGGAAGGGTGATGTACCATGATGTTGCACATTAAAATTACAAAAGATTATTGGGATGTGCAACAATTAAAGTTTTATAAGCAGTAATGTAAAAACAACTTTCTAACTTTACATTGAGAGCACAACATAATTGCAACATAATAATACAATAATACATTTTTACTACATTAATTCGTTTTAGAAGCACATTTTCACGGTGTTTTACTAATGGGTGAAAAATTACCCGGTTTAATGTATAAGCCATCATTTTCTGTTTTTCCCAGAAAGATCAGAAAAGACGATGATTAATAAAACCATCTTTTTTTAAAGTGTGAGATGTGAGGGTTTAATGTGAACTACTGTTAAAATCCTACAGTAAGCCCGCTGTACCTGTGCTGCTCCTGCTTATGTATCACAGTGACATCAACAGTGAGTCACAGGAAGACTTGTCCTTTGAGATTTTTTAAACAAGTCCTAAATACAGTTATCTAGCGAAAGTTCGCGCTGGAGGCTGTTGTAGATGGATTCATAACACTTTTTCTCGCAGAGCACATTTTGTATGCCGCCGCCATCTTGCACTAGAAAACAAGACTATGAAAACAGAGAACTTAACTAGTCCCGAGGCAATGCTGCCTGCACACACATCATTTTGGAGTAAATTGGAACAAACAGAATATGAAAAGTGGTGAGGTCTCTGGGGAAGTGAGCACATTGAGGGATTTTGCTCTTAAGACTGGTGCAGAGTCAGTGCGTTTACATGCACAGCTTAGTCAGACCTCCTCATACCTCGATTAAACCGTCTAACTAGACTTCTGTCTGCCTCTGTCTGAGTTTACATGCACAAAAGAGAATCGGACTTTTAAGGCCACAGTGCTTCATACAGACTAATCCTGCTATTAATCGTCTTGTAAGTTAATTAGCTATAAACCTACTCTTCTTTACTAAAAATTGACTTATAAATACCTACATTCACACACCAACATTTACAGATGAAAGCACACAAAGTGGGAAAAACATATTCCTAACGTGTCAACTGTACCTTCCGATGATTACATGAATGCAATACACCATGTTACAGCAGACTAGACTTTTTTGAGAAGAGACTGAAACAACAGACCAACAAGATACCCAGTGGCGGCATGGCATTAAAACTACAGTGTGCATCTTGGCCATGAGCATCACTCCAAACACGGGTCTTCATGAAAAACCAGAATCCAAATCTACTCTTTGCCAGCTCTGTGGAGCATGCTCAGAGCTCAAATTCCAACCTTAACCCCGTTAAGCCATATACACGCTGCAACAGCCCAACTGTGAACTACATTAGCCAGGTGTTTTAGTCCGACTGAAAGAAATTTGGATTATTGCTGTTCTAGTTGACCTAAAGTTGCCTAGTAGAGCTTTGTTGCGGCAAAACGCTAAATAAAAGCTTTAAATTAGTGATTGTAGGTGGTACAATTGCGATTGTACGATAGCCTACGATGCATATCAAGATTTTAGAAACATTTGTAGTGAAAATACTGCTACGTAGCACAGCCTGGTGGTTAGCAGGATGACTGTGTACAGTAATGACTTATCAGAGTTTACAACAATGAAACACAGTTAAAGCTTTTTTCCAAACTCTATTGCACTTTTTTCCTTCCTGTTTCTTGACCACAGTTTAACATATAACACACTTGGCTTCTCTCATCATACAGACCATATGTGACAAGCTGTAATCTTATACAATCACACAGTGTGACAGAAGCTTTTGACGTTTACATGCATAAACGTGTAGTTGAAGAGTAATAATTACAATTTCTCCACTTGCATGTAACCACACTTAGTGCATATGACAGGGTAGAAAGGCAAAAGAGAGTCTAGGAGAAAGGACGGAGACAAGGACAGAGGCAGAAGAAGAAAGCGAAGGAACACAAAAGGTGCGGGACGGGAAAAAAAGGAGAATTGAAAATGAAATGGCGAGCGGAGATGATTTGGAGACATGGCTGAGGACAAGCAAAAGAGGCTGGTCTTTGTGTCTGGAGGAGAGGAGTAGCTGCGGCTCAGAACAGAGAAAGACAAAAGGGGAGGAGGGATGTGGGAGCAGCGCCGAGAGGCAGCATTCACCACACATCAGGGGAGTGATAAGGACTTGGCAAGAAAGGTTTGAAGTGTGGACTTCAAAGCCGGCGCGCGCACACACTTCCAAAAATACGTGGGACTGAAACAGATGAGATCACTGTGCTGTCCTCGCAAAGTGCAGAACAAGACCAAAGAGAGAGTATAAAAAAATCATCAACAACGGCGGTATTAGACATGAACAACAAAGACAACGGAGACAACACAACTGCTGTCCCGGTGATGGGCCTGTTGGGTTTGTGTACATGTGTGGAAGTGTTTGGCTGTAGCTACAATGCATCTGTCAAAAGAACTGCACACTGGATCAAACGGGACGACCGTGGCAGGCAGCACTGTGTCACATCAGCAGCTAAATATATTATAGTGAGTGTTTGAAAATATTACACAGGTCATAATATTTGGGGGTTTTAATGAGGCGTGATGTGCAGCTTTAAGAGCCTTGGAAATCACAAAGACACCGGTGCATGAGCCACCAAATCAACCATTCACTGTGAGACTGGGACTGCTGTTCGTGTGGGCTGTCTTCAGGAGACAAGGAACAAAATATGTGTGCTCTTTCCAGTCAATTATAGTAGTATTTATATGTCTTGCTATTTATTTATTTATTCAAGTTAACCATGACAAACATCCAACTTAACAGCTATTTATGCTTTCACTTGACAACCTTAAGTCCTCATTGTCTTGCTTTGATAAAAAAATCTTCTTAGTATATTACATGAAAAAAGGCAAGTTTAAAAAGCTGCCTGTTTTGTAGAAGGGCTGCCATTTCTTTTTCTTGAGTGTAATCACTGTAGCATAAGAAGTGAGGGTGTTCACAGTGTCCCTATTGGCCTGGCAGACCTACTACACTACACCTGAGAGAATCTGAAATGCGAAATGTGAACACAGATCCGCATTTTGGTGTTGCGTAAACATACTTAGAAACAAAGGGAAACCATGCCAAGGTTTTTTTTTTTTTTTTCCCCTGCAGTGTTTATACAGTCACTTTTGAGCAGTAAATGGAAACTCACCTAATATTTCTATTCTGTATTACTTGGAAACACAACATGTGTGGGTTCGGTCAGCCACCCTGGTGAATCTGTCCCCATGCATCTGTCAGGATGTGTACACATTTGTAGGACACCGGTGCTGTGTGTCTGCTGTGTTTCCTCCTCACCTAGCTCATCCCAGAGCTGTCTGTACTTGTCGGTCATGGTGGTGCCCTGCTGTCTCCACAGCGCCAGCCGCGGGTCTGCCATGAACTGTTCTGTGATCAGTGTTAACATCCTCGCTCCGTTGGAGTCACGCATCTTCAGCATCTCCCTCACCTGTTCCAGGAGGAGACACGAGGCTGTTATCGAGGTAATGGCACATGAACATCACATCATAGACTATTGATCTACAGGCACAAATAGATATAGAGACATGGTAAATAAATGGGTAAACTAATTAAAACAGACTTGTATGCCAAGTAGAAACTATTACTAGAGTTCAATTTATCCACATTTCTAACCTTTTAGGGTTAGGGTTAACATTAAGATAGAGTGAGTTTCAACATTAATATATAAAACATTGTGTTAATGCTGTATGCTTTTACCAAACCCTAATGTAGCCTAAGTGTAAAAATGGACAACAAAAATCACGTTCAAACCTTTAGAATATAGATTAACATTTAGAGAATAAAGTGCAGCATACATTGTGACCAGATATGATCTGTGAACAGCTCAGTGCCGAAGCTTGCGGCCAGGAAAACCGTGGGTGTGTGAGCAGCATTTTCTAATGTATATGTGGGAGTGTGTGCTGAAAAAGATACTCTATAACAGCCCATGGACTTTCTAAAAGCAGAAAGAGGTGGACGATAATGGCCTTTGCTCGCAGACTTTACGTAGCACACAACACATTAGTCCGAGCCTGGCTCTGACACTGAGAATTACACCTTTGCTGTGATTGTTATAGCGGGTCCTGAGAACACAGCATTCTGCTAACATTACAATTAGCTAAAGCAAACAGTGTCTTAAAGTATGAGGACAGATACATAGTCCTAGTAAAATGAGAGGGAGCAGAGTGATGTGTTGTTTACAGATCATTATTGTATGTTCTCTGTGTCGGTGATGATACCTTGCTGAAGAGCAGGTTGAGCTGCTTGCCCGAGCCGTGGTAACCGCCTTGTGACAGGAACAGCTTGACCTGCTCCTGGACCTGCTCCTCGTCCAGATGCCAGCAGTTCTCATCGTCTACACTGGCCCCCGCTGTAGGGTCCGGGGCCCCTGAACACACACACACACACAGCACACAAAAAGACCATTCATTTATAACTATAAAGATGCTATATGAACAACAGGATGTCATAAAGTGTTTTTGTCACTGTGTATAACATTAAAAGTAGAAACATGAGCGGAAATAGCTCTGAATTTTTATTTTTCAGTGGCATATAATTGAGTCATTTGTGTATCTTTGCTAAAACAGCAACCTCTGTTTCAACATTCTCATTTTATTTATGTCTTTCTTTGCGTTAATTCTTGTACACGTTTATTGAAATGGAAAATATTTAATGCCATGAAAAAAAGGATTTATGTATTTGCGAACAAGCTCTTCATTGGATTTGGGAGACTGTTTTTCCCAGTTCTGTATCTCACATACAAAAGAACTTACAGGTATGGTTCATATTTAATTGGTTTCGATCAAGTTTATGTTTGAAATGTGGTTAAAGTAAAAGTTGAGTGCATTTTGATAACAATACTAAAATGTCCTAGCACAATATCATATCTTCTACCTTCAAAAATTTATGCATTTTTCAAAAGCTGCAATTTTAAAATGCTATAATGTGGATGTGAAAATACGATATAAGTTTAGTGAATGCCAAAACATAAAAGCCAAATGGTTTGATGCATTACACAATCACTAATTTTTTCTTAGTTACTCTTCAAATCCTGTGTCTTCACCGAGGTAAGCAGTAAGTACAGTATAGATAACAAAAGTTACGCTCTGTCCTTTATCTGGGAGCTAACCTCTTCATCAGTCTCTGTATCAGTCTCCCGCGCTCTCACAGAGGTAACTAACAGATCTATAGTGTTGATTAGAAGCCCGCTGTCTCTTCTATACTGTCTGCATCTCACTAACGACTCACACTGATCCTGCCACGCTTTACCGCCATCACAGAGTCAATATAAGCATTCAACACTCTTTTCTGCATCTCAGACAAAATGTTCCCGGTAAAATATACTGATAAGCTTGTAAAAATAAAACGTTTACATTAGGTGTGTTTTGCATTAAATGTCACGATGTGTGGATAATTAGCTCATGCTCTATTTTTATACCACACAAAAACAATTAAGAAAATTTAAATGAATGTAAAAAATTTTTTGTTGTATTTTGTAGCCAACTGATCATGTTATCTCATATTTAACACTGGGATAATTTTGCAATATTTAGTACAAGGTTCGGGATTGTAAAGCACAAAGAAAGAGGGTTGTTAGCTGCTAGCTTGTTAGAAATGCTAACTGGAAAATAATATGGATCTTCTACTACTAATAACTACTAATAGGCTAATGACTATAATAAATTGCAGAAAATCTTGTCTTTATTGTAACTACTTAAAAACAAGCTTTAAATGTTTGTAATTGTTAAAAGTTAACGACAGGCAGTGTGTCTACATTTATGTATGATTAGACCGGCTTCTGCATTTATTCTTAATCTTTTGTTTTACACTCACACTTTCCTTGTGATTGTTTACAAACAATGGTCTCAAAACCTTATGGTATTGGCAAAAAACAAACAATATACAACCATTTTTTTCTCTGCGAAAAAGTTCTGCAATACTGCAAGTGACCATGAGAGGGACAGAGGAGACAGAAGTTTTTATCATACATTGATTAAAATTAAATTGGTCTTGGTAGTCATTTGTAGATAGACCTCAACAAAAATGTTGAAATAAGTGAACCCTAGTGTTTTGTGACTTTTATGGGGAAAAATGGAACCCAAAATAGACATAACTTATAACTCTAAGTTCAAAATCAACACCAGGGCCTTACCGTGAACCTGGTTGATCTCCGAGTTCTGCGACAGAATCTCATCAGCCAGTTTCTGTGCCGTGGGCAACACTTCAGTGTGGTGGACTGAAATCAAATACTGGACAAACTTCTGCAGCTGGTCCCTGCTCATTTGGAACAGAGTTTCTGAGATGGGCAGGTGGAGTTTGACCTGCTCGGGCTTCCGTACTCTGTAAAGCGACAGCGCCACAACATGGGCGCAGTAGAAGATGTCTTTGTTGCCGCATGTGCATGTTACTGCTGTGATTTTGCATCTGTCGAAGCTGACGCTGACGCTGCAGACGAGCTCTGGGGACGAGGGGGTCGCGGGGTCGGTGACTGTGCCACTCAGATGGAAACCTGAAGGACAAAGACAACAAGACAGGAGGTTAGTCAATTGGAGAATCATTTGGATATTACTGATGGCTTATGGTTAAAGAGTTACGCGTGTGTTTATATATATATGCCATAGACACTGGTGTATGAATGTGTGTGACTGTAGAGGTGAGTTTGGTGGTGGTTAGAGAAGGCTGTGAGTGCCTTGTGTATGGCAGCCCCCCCTCTCTGACTGCCCCACGGGTGATTGTGTGTGAATGAGGTGAATGGAAACATCATGTAAAGTGCTTTGGGTGTCCAAGAAGGGTACAAAAAAGCGCTATATAAATGCACACCATATACCATATATGTAAAATAGTAGAGCTATCCTACTTACTTTTGCCCACTGTTGCTGTTGTAATTGAACATAAGTTCAAGCTTACTAACACAAAACTTACAAAGTCTGTAAATCGGGCTGCATATAGTAAATATGGAAAAGGGACAGAACAGAAATTAACATAATAGTTGACAATTGTTTATACTGGTTTAGATAATGGTCAAGGATTTATTTCATATGAAAGTACATGGATGGTGTCCTTCTTTGTCATCCAATGCAGTGATTAGCTTAAAACTTCTGATCTTGCTGTGACAAGATCAGAAGGTGAACCAAATTTGAATTAAAGATAAGTCTGGGTATCTGTTCTGCTCAGTACTCGCTCAATAACATTTTTCACTTAGACTTGAATGACTTAATTGAACTTATTGAATCTGCCCTTTATAAATGACATTAACCAGGAAATCTGATTGAGGCTGAATGTGATCAGGGTGGAGTTCAGCAATTCTATGAAACAAACTCAGTTGGCTACAACCAATGACCCACTATGCCTCGTCTACTGATGCCGTCCACTGTTTGGAGCCCAATGTCTTGGAGCCTAATACTATGTCCAGATGCCGAGACGCAGATAAATTTAAGACAAGGCAACACGTCAGGACCATTTTCACGAATGACACGCACTTCTATTTGGCAGCGTCTCTCTGGTCCTGTGATTCTCTGAACTATTTCTCCAAGCTTGTCCAAGAAACTATAGCAGATAGAGATACAGGATGTTAACAGATGACAACAAGAACAAAAATACTATAGGTAATAAGGAAGGTGGCTGCGAAGGATGGAAAAAACATTTGGATTATGTAACCTGCATGTATCTGGCAGTAAACTCTTTCTCAGAAATGTGATATCATGAATTACAGGAAGTATATATACACATGCACAGTGTGATGCATTAATGAGAGTAACTAAATTTACATCTACCCAATAAAACACACAAGGTTGCTGTCAATTTACAGAAAAGAGCTAGGTTATGTCCAAAGGTGTCCACTACAAGCCAAACCAGAAAAATGATTGTCTAAAGTTGAGCAATTGATCTAAAACGTAATAACAGTTTATTACAGTAAAACTTTAAACTGCAGAATCACACTGCCAAAAGCTATACAGTCAGTTCATCCATCAAGACAATTCAACTCCAGTGACAATTACTGACAGTGTTGTTTTGTGTTACTATATGAATGACTAATGTAGTACAGGAAACTAGATCTATACATTTTAGTTGTACACACTTAAAAACACCAACATTTCTGTGCTTATACAGAAATCACTGAACCTTGACCTCTTTCACCATGACCTAGATGAGTCAAAATGACAAACAGGCCTTATGTAAAACTCTCAACAGTAGATGGGGAACTGTGATCAGTAATTTGCTTGAAGAGGAACTAGGCCTGAGTTAGTTGGAGAAGTGAGCAGTGAGCCCGGCTGTTACGATATGAATAATAAAGCCTCTTGTTTGAATATTATGTTTGATCTTGTTCTGACGGTGTGATCCGGAGGCACGGCTGGTCATTATGCATCAGATGAATATGAATGAGTGGGGCGGCGTCCCCAACACTGTCCTAAAACACATACTCATTCGCATATGAAAGAATCACACATGTCCTTGCACACCGCATCGCAGCGTGAGGTCATGCATTTATTAATAATGGGAGTGGTTATGGAGAGACAGAGAGGGGCTTATGAATGCATTTATGTGCTCAGGAGAGACGACTAAAGCCAGGCAAAGACATACATCTCTTCAATATGTTTATCAAAGGACAGATCGCACGCATCTCTGTGACATCAAGCGTGTATTAATGCACATATCAAAGCCTTTTCGGGGAGCATCTGCATTAGGTAAAGCAAGGGGAAGCTGAATATTTCATGTGCACGAGATGGTAAAAGGGGGGGTGAGGGGTACACAAGCCAGCTAAACAGAGGTCAGGTCAAAAAAGCTCTCCATCTTTCTTGATGGTTAAGGGAGGGCACTCAGGATGAAGGCGAGTAGGAAGAAAAAAAGAGCGATGGCAAGTCAGCAAGATTGCAACTCGTGCCTATATGCCCTCAGGATGCTTATAAAAATAAAACAAGCTGTTTGTTGAGGCCTTATGCAGCATGCCTCCTTTGTAGAAACCCGTAAGGAGTTGGTAGAAAGGCACAAGCAGATAAGCTATTTAAAAATTAAACTAAGCCCTCAAGAGGATTTTGGCACCATTTTATCAATCAAATTCAAAAATCATTATCGCGCGTATTGCAAAAGTGAAAGAGCATCAAAACAGAACGAACAGGCATCAACTATTTGTAAGGCCTTTTTACTCAGCGTTATCTGCAGATGTAAGGAGTGTTGGCTGCACATTCGGAACAGCGGCGAACACTGCAATGGAGATATGCTTTTCCATTCAGGAAGCCAGCTGGCACAGGAAGCACATGTTCGTTAACAATGTCCACAAAAGAGGGGCGTGGATGGAATATGGCAGCTACTCACATCTGCAGCGATCAAAGTCTATATGTGTACATCTGTGTGTGAGAGACTGAAGCGAACTGAGTCACTTTTAAGTCAGACCAAAACACGGCGCAGCTGCTCGCACAATGGAGAAAACTTTTTAACTCGGTAACGATTTACAAATGGTTCGGAATAGGCCTACTTGCTGATACATTCAGTGCGAGCAGGACACACGCTTGGGTTTCAAGAGTAGCCCCTTGTCCATAAAGGTGGGAGAGAAAAGAGAACATCAAAAACATGTGGGGTGAGATAACTCAAAGTTGAACCAACCAACTGATATACTCGTAGTTCTGTATTTCAGACATTCATTGACATAATGGTTACCAGATCCTTAACCGTTAACTACAGCAGAAAGCCAAGCCTTAATATGGTTAACCTCAACCAATTTTTAAACCTAGCTTTAGCCATAATGAGGCACGGCTATGGGAAATGATTGACAGTAAAAAGGAGTGGACTGATAAAATGTAGATTATGTAGAGTGGGATCATTCTTCCCGTGACTACATTTTAGAATAAGTTCTGGAAGCAGATTTAGCTGCTACAAACTAACAATGCTAATTCCAGAGAAAACGCCATGCAAAGACATTTTTAAAGCATTAGCACAAGGCATTTCTAAGAGTCTAACCACAGACATACCGTCATATGTCCAAACAGGGACATTTTTTCTGCAAACCAGCCGACAGTTGTGGTACAGTCGGATCCAGCAACTTTGTGTGTGTTACATTTACTGCTTCTAGGTTCCAATCGTTCCAATACAACTCTTTTTACAGATGACTAATCCCTCTTTGAACAAAACAACTAAAATAAAGCACAAAACAGGTTTATTGTAAATTGCTGTAAGTTTGGTAATGTTAAAAAGCCAAAGTGGTCAAGGACTGTTGTTGTTACATTCTTTTAACTAACCCTACGTCTGTGTTAGCCTCAAAGCTTAACTGATGCTGCAGCTTTGGACCGCACTTGTTACTGTTTGAGTATGTCACATTTAAAAGTTCACATGCCTCAGAAGTTTTCAAATATTTGCCTTGATCCTTAAGAAAAATTGACAAGAATACTTTTTACAATCTGTAACACATGGGGTATGCTGGACTAAATAGTGATAAAAGACCTCTCCTCGTTTCAAAGCGTGCTGCAGTGTGTGTTGTGTCTCAGTTCACTTTAACGGACACTCTCACTCTCTCGCCTTCCAAGCCCTTTTCATCCGTCCCTCCCTCCATCCACATTCCCACAGCTCTTTCTCTCTCGCTCTCTGACAGATGGGTAGGTAATGAGTTTCGCCTTTCCCCGTCCAATCGTCTGGGCACCAAAAACTGCCCCCCACGCCAAAAAATGCCCTTTTAATTTAGCCAAGCGCTGAGTACAGGGATATTACTGTTTAGTCACGCACACACACAACACACACATGCTTCCATGCATACGCACACATACCCCTCCCATGACTCCCGGTTGGGTGGGTATGAAACCTTCAATGTCTCATGTGCTAGCTATTATAGAGCCTGGTTTCTCCCCCCGCTCACCCAGTCCTCCCAGCTCCCCTCCCCAAGTGCTGCTCAGGCCTCTTTTCCGTGCATGTTCAAGAGGCCAGGCTTGGCTTTCAAAGTAACCATGGCGGCCATTTTTAGAACAAGGCCTCTATGAGGTTGCCCTAGAAACCCCTTCTGACCGCCCTGGTGAAATCACACTTGGCCCAAAGTGCTGTGGAAGAGAGTGGGAACAGTGTGTGAAGGACTGTGCTAGAATCAGCGTATGTATATATGAATGTTCAAATCCCACGAAGACCACCCACACTCTTTTAGGGGGGACCCACATCAAAGCATTCCCCCATATAGTCCCCATAGCGCTATCTTTCTGTTGTGCTTTTAAAACGGCACATAAGCCAGCACATGCTCTCTTGACCAGCTAGGACCACTTTGGTCTATTCAACGACGTCATGGGGCCCCAAAAAAATACCCGCTCTTATTTCAGTGAGGAAAGACCTGTACTCAGACCTGCTACTACGTCTCCTGCCATGGAAGAATGCCACCTTTATGAGCTTCCAATAAAACAGGATTTAGCCTCCCACATGAAGACTGTCGACGGAGATCGAGACCCGGTTTGAGAGGTCTGCTTGGCTAAGCACAAAAGCGCTTACTGTTCCAAAATCACTGGAGCAAATTAGATTGAGCAACATACATATATTTCCACAATCAAATTAAGATTCCAAGTCAATGGAGAAAATTCAAGCCCAGCAGTGGGAAGGTCATTAAGTTTATTGGTTCAATTGGTTCATGAATGACTGTCACCTAAATCTAATATGGCACCGTGCTGTTCAGATAGCACCCATCCGTTACCATCCATTTAGTGTGGGTTTGTTTTTGTGTTCCGAGACATGATTGATTTTAAAGCGAGGAATAGACGTCACTGAAAAAACACACTCCCACAGCAACAACAAAAGCAGCGGTATTCCCCATTTATTAATTTGAGGACACAAGTAAAAAAAATATTAAATCACCAAATTAGGCATTCACAGCCTAAAAAGCTTTTTAAAATTAAATTGAAGGCATCAAATTCTAATCATGTATGTTGAGTGCTGAGTTATTTGTTGTTAGCAGATAAGGCAAGAATGCTAAAAAGCTATAGCCTCAATGTTTTTCTATGCAAAGGATGTGTTCACCTGTTATGCTTTTGTATAATGCCTATTTTTGACAATGTGCATGTTACATTTAGGAATGCACAAGTCCTAAAACAATGTTTGTATAGCTCTGGGGCCTACATGTAGTGTTGTTTGGTGTTATATCCAGCATAACATATGTATCAATTGTCTTGTGGCTTGTAACATTTAGCTGGTGTAGCCTGAATGCTTGTACATATAGTGCAGCTAAATATCAAACCACTTGCTAATGTTCTCTACCCACTTACTGACAGCACACACATATTCTAAGGTGGTTACCATTTGCCAGAATCATCTTGTTTATTCAAAGTTTGCCAATACCCTTTTGTCCTTTTGGTTTCATTTCATTTTTCTTCACTGTTGCCAAAATGCACATGCAAGCAAATGTAAAAGGGTCCATAAAAGCAAACAAATGGGATGGTATGAAAGCAAAGTGCAGAGAAACCGGGCAAGCAAATAGATATTTAAGACCCATTCATCTGCTTTGATTCACTTTAGCCTTGCACATTAATCAAATTATCTCATGAGCTCCACACACACACAGCAATTCCTAAATCTAAGTCTGCCCCGCTACAGCGTCACTGATCCAGGAAGGATCACCTAAGGCGCTAAGAGTTGGATGCGTACACTGAATCCCACTCAATGTTGACCAAAGATAGTCTGCTAAATCTTCACCGAGGGAAAGGCTACTGGACTGGAATTCAATCTGTTTGGTTGGATTGAACCGAGAGGCCCCTGCTTGAAAGGAGATCTGTGGCATGGACAAAAAAAAGCAAGTATCCCAGGCAGGTCGGGAAAGGGTCGTGGATTTTTGGGCAACCCCCCTCATGAACGCTATGTCCGTCCCACCCAGAGTTAAAAAGAGCTTCCTTCAAGTGGCCTGATTCATGCGCTTCAAATGGGAGGTTTTCAATGCATGGAACTATGTGTGTGTGGTCCTATAAGAAAACTCATACAAAGGCAATAAACAGAGATCAATGCAATTCTGCTGGAGACCTTGCTCCAGGCGTGTGTGTGCATGTGTCAAAGGTGTGGAACGGGCTGGAATAACACAGCTGAGCTCAGGGGGCGGCCAAATTTATGCCTTAAACCCGGAGTAATAAGGAAAAAGCCCTTTTCCTCTGTGGCTGTGTTTTCATCACTCGCGCCACAGAGTGTGCATCCACACACACCACACACCCCGTCTCACAAATGAAATGGGTTCCACAAAGAGGGATAAAAAAATATGTAGCATAATTTACATTCCAGATGCATGCATATTTAATGTCCCGTGTTTCTTTTGGATTGTGGTGCTTTGTGAAAAGAAATATTAATAATGTGTTATTACAATATTAGGTAACTTTTATGTTTAAAAAAGGACTTGTTAGCAAAAGTGTGATGTAAAAAAATGTCAGCAGAATATAAATATCAAAAGCATATCATTTTAAGCTAAAACCCTAACCCTTTTTTCTAAAAAACACTTCCGTCCCTTATCTGATCCAAAACCAGCAGCATTGTTTGGGGAATAAATTTGAGCCCCCCACATATAAAAGTTTTTATGTACCCACGGCCCCAACCTACTTCCTGCTCATTTATGTAAAATATCACATGGTCAAGCAAAACAACTGAACCAAAAGCAGCAAATTAGTTTGGGGAATAAACTTGGGCACCCCCACATGTGTAGTCCTAGCTTGTATGTGCCCATCCACCGCACCAACCTGCCTCAATTATAAAAAACAATAAATAAAACAAAATCCCAAGGTCAGACAAAATATTAATTAGTTTTTGTGTATTGTTAAATTGACAAATAATTTTGTGCTCAACAAAATAATTTGTATTTACATTTTACATTTATTCATTTTGCTGTCGCTTTTATTCAAAGCGACGTACATTAAGCTTCCATTCACCAGTGTTACAGCTGGAATACCACTGGGGGAAAGGTGGGTTAAGTGTCTTGCCCAAAGACACTTAACCCTCGAGATCGGAACACCTTCTGGTTGAGGGACAACCGCTCTCCCACTGAGCCCCGGGGTTTCCATTTAGGGCTTTTTCAGCATTTGTTGATATAGACTGTCCAGTTTCAATGCAATCCAAAAAGCCTTGTTCTAAGACTTATTTTATCAAAACACATGACATAGCCTTTAGACTTAATTTTTCAAAAATTCCATGCACTTGAACTTGACCTCAAGAGTTAAATGTAAAATTGATCTTGGGACGCACACATGGTTCTCTGGGGGCAATGTCCTAGGTTTTAATCCTATTGCACATGTTAAAATGTTGAGCTATTTGATTAATATTCCCCATATCAAATATATTAAATATAAACAAACTTTTTCAGACACTGACATAAAGTTTGCAAGTCTAAATGAATACGCCGACAGACACAAACAAGCATAAATTAATGTTTTGAGATATTCTATGAATCGCAATGCTTTTACATCCGCTTGAGATACTGACAGCAAAATCTGCATACTAATCATAGGGATGTAGACAGAGAATGGCTGTATGTGCGTGTGTATGCTACTGAAGGCTGTGTGGGTGATTGGACTTGTCATCATGTGGCGGTCGAAATGACAGTCGACTTCTGGGCTGCTGCCACTTAGTTGCCATGCGGTACATCAGGAATGACTTGCAATTTTCTAACTATCACTTTCAAACTAGATTCTAATTTTGCCGGATTGGCCCTGTCAGACAGAGCGCTGCTGACTGATCCCAAAGGCTGGCATCCAGACAGCTGACCAGCACAGAAAGACAGGAAGGTTTCTGTTCGGGGATGGCATCGAGATGAGACAAGGGAGAAAAAGAAAAGTGATGTGAAAATGACTTCTTGCATGAAATAGAAAGAAGAAGAGAAAGCTGAAATTTAGTGGAAGAGAAGTGCTAACATTGTGATATGTGATTCCTAGAATTCGCCCTACTGCTGTAAACAACAAAACGTCCTACCATATTCTGTGTGTTATTAGAAGACCTTTCAGCATTTTCAGCATAATAGACTTTTATGTGAATTGCCTGCAAAACTGGAACTTCATAAGCGCCGCCTTCTCATTTAATCCTATTAGACTAAAACTAGCTTTTCTCAATAGAGGGATACATCTTAGCAATTTCAAAATCTATACACTGATTAATCTTTGAGTCACACTAAAATACTTGGTCAGTTTCAAAATAATATGATTGACAGCTGTTTTGACCAATTGCAGTGAAATCTATTTGACAAGGAACTGGAGACCATTGAGATGCCCAGCCCATTTCTTGGTCTCAACACTTCTTGTTCTTCACTTTTGATTATTACTTTAGTCATCCCTCGACTTTGGCTCCAACAGTTTCTAAAAAGTGAAGCTAAATACTGCAGTCTGCTGATTAGACAAGACAGAATCCTTACTCTTACAGACATGCATATTGACAAGGAAATACAACAGAGTAATGTTTGTCACTCTTATCCCAAGACGTAGGAAAGATGGATGTAGTAAACTCAAACAAAGGTGATATTCAGTCTGCCTCTTATAAATCTAGCGGGAAACTGTAAAACAATATTTTATTATGGCTGTAACTTCAGTCTCTCTTACATAGTATGTGCATTTACTTTTTAATTCTAGTTAATGGCAAGGCATCAAATACAATTTATATCTCATATAGAACCAGCACTTGTATCACACTGAAAATGTGGCCTAAGTAACATTTTTTTTATAGAATTAATTTTATTTTTGAGGCACAGCGGCAGAGTGGTTAGCACTCCTGTCTCACAGCAAAAAGGTCCTGGTTCTGATTCCCATCCAGGGCAGGGCCTTTATGTGATGAGTTTGCATGTTCTCCCTGTGTCTGCGTAGGTTTCCTCTGGGTGCTCTGGTTACCCCTCCCACTTAAGACATGTAAAATAGTCCCTGCCCCCCTCTGGAGCCAGGACTCCCCAGCAAAAGAGATTTGTAATCTCAGTGAGACTTTTCCGGATAAATAAAAATTTAATAAAAAAGTTAAATAAAATAATTGTTATCAGTTATACAAATCATAGAAGCTCTAAAAATGTCTGCCCCAATCTTGTACTCAAAAGAAAAACTACACAATAAACAAATGTCAAAAGAGTGTTAAGTGTCGTTTAATGGCGACGCCCTGACACCGGAGATGCCACTATAGCTGTTTAATTCTGTTTCCTCGCTGTACATTAACTATACATTATCCCAATCCATGTGCAAGGCTCATTAGTGTGAATGAGATTACAGCTGGCTGGAAATGAATGTGTGTAATTAGCGAAGGTTGGTCCCAGTAGAGCCACACAAGCTATAGACCAAGGTAATGGGATCTATTGAAAAGCCATTGTGTGCAACTTCAAGGCTTGAGTATCTTTCTAATGACAAACCTATAGAGTTGAGACATTATAGCGAGCGCTGTATATACCAAGGAGATGGGTTTGAGTCAGGACTAGCTGCCCTGGTGCTACTACAATGGGCCGCTATGTACTGTTTTTTAATGCAGCCAGTGAGGGTCATACCTCAGCAACAGTACCCATAGACTTCTGTTTTCTGGAAGTGTTCTAGCAGTCTAGTTCTAGCAAAATGAAAAAAATGTCCTCAAAGAAAAACATCACTGTCTCTGAATCTGGTGGATCAATTAAAAACGCATGCCTAGACACAAGTGGAGTCACAAGTACAGCATGACTTCAGACGCTCACGTGCAAGAATGTGTGCACATTTTTAGGTTCACTTGTCCACGCCAGGAAATAACCTTACACTATTTACCCTTCCCATTTCATTTGGAAAGTCACCCGACACACACCCTCCCACACACACACACACACACACACACACACACTACACTCCACCCCTTGGAACACACTCCCGATGCCTTCACGCACACTGGCTTCAGTGACTCCCTGCAGTCAACCTCCTTCTGCTCACAAACAGCCCCTCCTCTCGGCTTTTTTCTCTCTCCAATAACCCACTCCTCCCCTCTCCCCCCTCCCACAACACACACAGAATGCAGCCTAGCCCTAAGCTGACCCGTTGTGTGTACTGACGTCACACAGTAGACAAGGGAAGGCATCATTCCAGACAGACACACACACACACACACACACACACACACACACACACACACACACACACACACACAGAGGCAGGCCCCAGCCGAAGGGGGAAGCTACATTCCAGCACAGGCACACACACAACACACAGCACGCCTGGCAGTGGGAAGCGTGGGGGAGTGCTCAGCTGTAGCGGGGGTTGGGTGGGTTGGTGGGGGAGAGTTTCGGAGGCGGGAGGAGGGAGAGCCGGGAGAAAGAGAGAGATGGCTCTGAGCCAGTGTTCCTCTGAGCTCAGCACTTCCCCTTTCAGCTCCAGCCAGCCGCCGGTGGCTTTTGCGTAACGCAGCCCAGGCAGCTCTTTTCCACGCGGCTCTTGCCTTAACCCCTTCGTACCTGGAGTCACTGGGGTTATGCTGGTGGGTGTTACAGGCAGCACATGACAAAACTGTATCCTACTTGTCAATCAACAAGCTTTTGGGAAAAAAACAACAAGTACACAACATGAGTTTATAAGAACACTTAATCACCATCTTTGTGCATATTTTAGAGGAGAGGTGAGCTTTCACATGGAACACACACATGTTCGGACAATGCATCCTTTTTAGTTTCGGTTATTTTTAGCGCACATTCAAATCTGAAATGGTCTTGTAGTGACCTCAATATATCAGTGGCATCTCTCTTTGAAGACAAAACAACATAAGTACACACCCATCAACTAGCAATTACCTCATTAATATAATGGCAGCAAACACATGCCACTCAGAAAACAGAACTGCCGTGACAGATGGGTTTGTAATAACACGTATGAAAGTATGTATGTAACGCGGCTCAGGAATGCTACTTGCACACTGCTGTACATTCAGTGAACAGATCTAGGCCTCTGTCGGCTCTCTCCACAGAGACGTCAGGCCGTACAGAGTAGACATGGAAGCCTTAAAAAACCCAAACGAGGAGTGTCATGGCTCACACTAACCACAGCAGACATGGCCGACTCCACGGTAAAGGGGGGAGAGGGAAAGAACAGGGGAAAGGCAAGGTTCTCTCACGTTTAATATCTCTTGACACACGTCATCCAGCATCTCTCAAACAGCCGCTGAGCTTGTGTCAACGCTGCAGCCCGGTCTGAGACGCAAACATGGGGCGTATCTCGTAGACATACAACAAAGAATAAAACAAAAAAGACATTCTACATCAAGTACTAAGGTAACGCTACATTCCACCCTGGAAATGCTAATCCTGGTCTGGTTTGTGTTTTATATGTGAGGTGTATAGCAAGCCTACTACAGGCAATCTTATTAAAAAAATACACACCCACCCAACAAAGGAGACAGTATTTTTTAATGATTTATATGTGCATAAGAGTTGAAAAACAATCATTTAGAGGAGGCACAAAAGTCAACACTAGTGCTAAGCATCCATGTCATTAGCGTTGGTCATGTATGTAACTTTTACATAGTTTAAATCAAAATTATGTTGCTTTTTGACATAATACTATGCAACTCTGAATGTCCTTTTCATCTTAGCATGTTGTTATTTCGCACATGAGAGCAAATTTTATCTTCTGTTCTACTTTACACACTGAATTGGGAATTTCAAGTTTATCAGTCAAATGTAGCTCTTTTATGAATGATCTTTTTTAGACTCCAAATTTCTGGAGGGACTGCGAGGGGTCAACAAATTTTCTCACCAAGAGTATAATCTTCTGTGAATCTAATAAAACCTCCAGGTGTGGGTCATGTATGAACATGATCTACAGATCTAACGAAGGAGGGTCAGAAGTGGGCATGTTGTTGATGTGCATGTTTGTCACGTTTATTTCTCATGTCCTGCTCCCACAAGTTCTACCAAACCCCCACCACTCAGTAAAAGCACTTGAACTATCTCCTGATATGTTTGAAATCTCCATCTTTTCATCTACCCCACTATTTTTAAATAGAGGTCTACTCTACTCTAGGAAATAGGAATATATGTGCATCAAAATGTACCAAAACGTATGGCTGCCTGAGGAGGCCAGTATTGACCAGAAGAGGATTGAACACACGTGAAGCAGAGTGAGAACCGTGAAGGAGGGGGAGGAAAGACAAAGGTGGGGTGTGTCTCTGCTGAACGGTGGTGGTCGATTCTTTCGCCTGCGGGCTATTCCTGTAAATATTGACGTTGATGTTAGGACCACTCTCTTAAGGATCAGCCGTAAAGCTAAGGGTTAGATTCACTGTGTGCGAACTGGAAGCACCTGAAATCAAGTGCGTTACTGACCGGCCTCTGTGGAGAAGACTAGGTAAGAAGCAGCAACCACATAAGGTAAGACCTGAACCTACCTTGGTAGGTTTACGGCCCATTCCTGTCTCCCTATTTCCATCTCTGGGAGGTGTAGTTTTCCACTCTCTGGCTAAAAGGAAACAGCTGACATCAAAAACCTTCAGAGAGTCCTCCATTTCCCAGAATGAGCTCTTGTTTCATGTAAATAGCGGCCTTTCATGGCTACATTGAGACAAATTGCACCCTGCTGGACAAGAGGGAGACAATGTTCACCCCCTTGTGTTGACAAATGTGTTTGTTGCCATGACGACACATGCCACCCCTGGCCAAGAGGACATGTGTGTTCATGGATGAAGCTCCGTCAGTATTTGTTTCTAGCATGTAGCATTTTATTTCAACAGTCAGCAATACCTGGTGGGTGAATGGATTTACCAACAAAAGTTGTATCCAATCAGAGCAGCGCCGTGTTGTTTACGTTTGTAAACATGGTCGCTACATCTTTAAACCTAAAACATGTCCAGACCTGTCAGTACTGCCACATTGTTTTTTTTGGGAGTTTTTCCTTACCCTGATGGAGGGTCTAAGGACAGGGGATGTTGTCTAGTGCAGTCTGTTAAGCCCTTTGAGGCGGCTGTTGTTGTGATTTTGGGCTATACAAAAAATGTCTTGTCTTGTCTTGTCTTACCACATCAATGGACACAACGGCCAGGGTTTGGATTGTGAATTCTTTGCTTGGAGCAGTTTTAGATTAATTGAGAATCGAGCTGCTTACTATTTACACATAACGTAATAAATTTGTAAGTGATCCATTTAGAAAATGCAAAAAGAAAATCATGTAGTGGGTTTGTTTCTTTAAAAAATTGTCATATTGGGTAACTTTTCTGTCAAGATTTGCAGTTAGCGTTGCATTATGCTCTTGACCAACAGTCAGAGCTCTAGGAACCTTTACGCACATTAGGTAACTGAGTCTTTCAAGTAATTAGCGCTGGCCATGGAGAATGTAATAATGTTTTACCTTAAAATATGAAACCCCAAAGACACGGTATACAAGACTTTTAATTAGCCTAATACGTTAGTCCTCAAAGTCAGGTAATCCACATTATTCAGTGCCAAGATTGTTTACAAAGAAACCCCCAGTAAATACTGCACATTATGCTTTAAAATCATTTTGTTGGCTCCCTTATGTAAAACAAGGAGAAAACACTGCTTTTAATAGACACAACAAGCATAAAGCACCAGATACATTACGCAACTCTGGTGGCCCAGGAGAATCTCTTGCAAGCCATCATATAATCTTCAGTGCAAAGTCACACTGCATTGAGTACAATTAAAGCATGGAAGTATTCAAGTTGGTCAAACACTGCCTCTTTTATTCTATCCCAACCACATAGGCACAAAAGCACGCTAAGGATAACACATGTAACCAAAACAATAAATCAGGTTAAACTTGCTTCTTCTGGGAGGCTACGGGCCCAGAAGTTTTTATTACTAATCATCCTCGTATTAAAAAAAAGACTAAAACTAATCCAACAATGACGACTCCCTTTTGTGAGAGTCTCTAGAGGATCGCATGTTTCTGCTCAACTGGGGATTAATTGGCCACAAGAACATAATGATACTTGAATTGATTTCATCGATAAGTAGGTTAAAGATGACGGTTTCACCGTGGAACTGCTTCATAGACAGTAGCTGATGTCTGCTCAGCTTGAAACCTCATGGAAATATTCATAATTGACAAAGAAATGCTCATATCTTGCTGCAATTATTACGATTATGTCTCTTTAGAGACCTATGTAGTGAAAGAGTATGTCACCCCTGAGACAGAACGCCACAAAGGCCAACTGCTTTGTTTATCTTTTACTATACCCCTGCACTTTAGATCTTTGTCTCGCTGGGAGTTCCAGGAATAAGGGTATATACCAGTGGAAAAAGACACATGTTAGTTTTTAGAAGGGCATGTCCACTACTGAGACCAGAGAGAGTGCTCTTATTTGTCCTAAATATATGAATATTGTGTGTTGGTGTCAGTGTGAATCCCCTCCTGTGGGCAAGTCAGCATTCACCCATGAAGTAGGTCAGTGAAATTTGCCCAAATTAGGTCAGTGACAGTCAATGGATGGCATCCTGGACAAGAGATGGGAGGGGATCAGGAGGCACAGAGGGGTTTGTGGAGAAGATACAAGAGCAGTTTTCATACTAAGTAATACAGGTTCAGCTGGTGTTTTTGGCAAAGCTTTGTATTATACGTAAACTAGCGTGACATCAAACTAACCAAAGCATGGCAATGATTTCACAAAAAAAAAAAAAGAATGTGAGACCTTTCTCTTTTTAGAGCAAAGAGCAAAATGGCACATTTCTTATAACCAATTGTGTATTACATGTATGAGGCAGTATATGAACAAAAACATCTGGTTGTTTTCAAGTTGATTTATACAAAATGGTTTTTACTTCTTGTAGCTTTTAGCTGTTGCTTTTTTATCTCTCTTGCTAACATGAATGTGACCCAATACTGACACAGGTTGATAATGGAGCTTTGGTAGTAGGCGGGTTTCTGGTGAGGTTTGCTATTGTGTGACTGGTGCTGTAAGCGGAGTCGGCAGAGCTTCTTTGTGCATTTGTTTCCACTGTTGCACATTAGCTACCTCCGCCAACTGTGATGTACACCTGGACATTTCAGCCATGGTAGTTATGTTATACCTGCTCCAACAGACAGTTTCCAAAACTCCCTGGACTTTCTTCTGACATACTAATGCATGAAATCTCCTGCCATGTTTTAACACAAGAAAGTTTGTAAGTGATATTCCTGACACTATCTGGAAGAAATATATGAAAGCAGATACAGATACAACAGGCATATACTGCAATAAGTACCTCAATCTTTCTTAACCACTCAACAAACTTCACACTGCAGAACTGCGAGTGAGAGAGAACTGTATATAGCTCCATCCTTGAGTTTGGTTCTAAAAAAAAAAGGGTTCAAAGGCTTATTGTTTTTTTTTTGTGTGTCTGTCATAACATTTGATATGGTAAAAGAATAGTTCCACAAAATATTGTAATTGTACGCTTGGAGGAAACAAATCAAAAATGGCTCACTTCATTTTAGTTTTCATACTTGGTTAATTAAAGTTATGCCAAGCTCTCTGTAACAAGTAAAACCAAGCAATACAAGGCAAATCAAACTCTCCCAAAGCAGCAGGAGATCCGCTTTCTCTGCTCAAACATCCCCAGTATCAGAATGTGTACACATCAAAAGCTCATTTTGATTGAAAACGCTTCTGAACAGCAGTCCGATTCAGTTACAGTGCTCAGGTCTGATTATGTAGCGCCCCTCCTCCCTCTCTCCTCCCTCTAGCTGTTTGGATGGTCTTTGTCATCTGCCTGCATTTCTTCTACCCCCTCTCTTTTCGACACAATCCACACTGGGAGAGAGGTTGGTGCCAGTTGCTGCCAATAAACGGCTGAACATAGGAACCTTTGAAGTGTTGTGATTTGCTTTTATCGTCCAGCGTGCATCCGTCAGCGAGAGAAAATGTGACTCCAAAGAAAACTTTTAGCACCCCACCCCCAATTTCCTCTAAAAACAAAACACAACAAAAATGACAACGGAGAAAGTGAGGACAACAAAGGCTGTGCTGGGCATTCGACAGACAAGGAGTGGGATGAATAATAATCCACGAGGAGCTGCATGTTCCCAAACAGTCTGATGTTGTGTCAACTTGTGAAAACACAGAGGGTCTTTTACAGAACAGACAGAAAAGGAAACAGTTTGCATGCCAGACCAGTAGGTGGCACTTTACTTTTTTTCAACAACACTACAACCAATACTATAGAATGCATAATCACAACCCTTTTGGGGGAAAGAATGTGTCCTCAAGATGGAAAATGTTTGAAGGGATCTTGGAGGTCATTTGAGAACAGCAAGCTATTTTTTGATTTCCTTAATGTTATGCCGTTATTTTTACATGTCAACATAAGTGACATTTTTCACAAAGAAACTCAAAGTTTTCATAAAGGCACTTGATTGGTCACTTGATTCTGTGCAAATACGCTTGGTGACCAACAGTTGTTGCTTAAAAACTGACCAAGCTGCTTGCACGTTTATGCTCATAATTAAATTTGATGTTGAGTTTTGTGCATTTTTTTTGTCCTTCCTAGATTCAGGTATTTTTAGCTATAGCATGTAAATTCTTTATTTATTTGTTTTATATTTTTGAGGTATTTTTGTCTTGTCAATAGGACAGTAGCCAGACAGGAAACATGTGAGAGAGGAGAGTGACATTAGACATATTACCCAAGTGGAGATCGAACCCAGGTCTCCCAAGTTTATCGTATGCACTCTACCAGGTGATAACTACAGATATAACTATTGACATCGGTGTAGTCCATAAATTGTGTTTTTGGTTTAAATCTCCTGTTTTAATCTTATAATTTTGCAATCCAAATGTATCTTTCAGTTTAACAAACCACATTTGTGAAAATAACAGAAGAACACAAATGTTATTAGGTAATACTACTTTGCTGCTTCCCATTGACTTGTGTTCCTATTTTTTCAGACCTGGTGATCCGTGTGGTGTAACCATTGACTATAATGTCATGTAAGGAATATCAAACCTATTTATCACAAATATCGCCAGCTATATTAGTCCATGACACGCCATCAGCCCTGCCTCTTAAATACTCAACAGATTAGTGGAAATTACCAAGGGATACTAATTTATTAGTGTATTTTCATTTTTAGTGTGTTTCATTTTTGAGAATATGTATTTGGATGAAAATACAGACAGTGGAAGTGGGGTGCCATAATGTTCTCAAGAAATCCCAATTGACCATTTACACAGTAATGTTACAGACTTTGTGTTAAAAATATTACATTTGGAAATTTTAAGTGTCAATTTCAGGCCTCCTAAAAATAAGTTTGCCAATTAATGCAAAAATCATGTAACCAGCATCACACTCTTCCTGCCTGGGTTTGCTTGGCCTGGTTTCACACAAAAGAAGGATGTGCGCATGTGTGCGGGACCCCTGTAGCTGACGGAAGCCCACTAGACTCTGTTCTGTCAACTCTGTGGAGCTCTTCCGACTGGAGTTGTGTGTCAGCGAGGAGAGGAGCATTGACAGGTGTCTTCTACAGGCAACATCTGCTACTGAAGACTGACTGGAGACCCCAGACCTAATCATGCCGTGCCCCAGCTTCATTCTGACAGCCACAGAGGTTTTATTTTTTTTTTGGGAGGGGGGGAGGGGTTCTGAGGTTTTCTTCCCCAGGCAAACTTAGGCCCCTTGACTTGCCTGGAAATGTGACAAGACTCATTTCCCCTTTTGCTTTTTCACCCCTATCCTACCCCTCCCTCCCACTGCCAATCATGTGTCATATACTTCACACTCTCAAACCACGCACGCGTTTGTGCGATGAGTGAACATGTTCACGCCAGGGCGAAGCCTGTCCACACAAGTTAGAGATGCACGAGTTAAAGTGAGTCAAAGGGACAAAGAGATACAACAAGAGTCAAAGGGGTTTGCTGAAGGTGTTGGCCGCAAATGTCCAGTCTGAACATGGCTCAGAGCATTTTGCAGAAAACACACTGGGAGAAAGGTTATTGCTGCTAAAACAGGAATGAGAACAGGAAACTATGAAGTTGGTGGCATATTGTCTGCCTGGGCAAAGCTTGTGGCTAAAATAATTTAATGTGACATATATTATTAGGATTTCCAGAGTTTAAAATAGTTTCAAGTTTAAACCTATTTATACTTCCATCTTCTGCTTGTTTTGAAGCCTACGGCAGCTGCTTTGCTCATGAGGCCAAGCGTAACATATAAAGACAGAGGCATTAAGAGAGTGCAGTAACCCACACAATTCACTAATTATGAAAGGACCTGCTAGAGACACCTTTTCGGCCATGAATCGAGCCTACAACCTGATGTGAAGCAGAAGTGCTACCATTCTGTTTTGACCAGCCAAAGACCTAGCACCTTGAGAAAAAACATAGGATGGCATCACTACAGAACACAGACCAGGCCGTGTATCAAAGTTTGGGGCTTAATGTTAATTCAAACATTTATTGAATACAGTGGGACCAGAACATCTTGGGTTTATGCTCAGCCACATTATACAATTTTCCTCCTATTAGGTAATTTCTTTCCAAATATACTAAATGTGTTTTTTTTTGTTTTGTTTTTTTAAAGCCTATTCTCTGAGCACATTCTAATGTTGGCATGCCGTTTTTAAAAATTGCCATCAGCTAGTTACAAATGTTTGGCTTCACAAAACAGTAGAGTTTCTTCAAATGGTAGGCTTTAGTGGACAGGCTTGTTTTAGCTCCGGTTAGCTTGAGGACGGAGTGAGCTTTGCCAGGAAATAGGGCATGTAGAAATTAGTAGCACTTCTTTGGCTATACAGCCTGTGGGAAAAGCAAACTAGTTCTTAAAAGGTTTGCATGTTGAACCAACTAAAAGCCCAAAACTACTAGCACTCAAGTCAAACAAAGACATGGAAATGGTTTGCAGAAGATTGTTTAGCCATAATGGCCCAATGTACAAGCTGAACGTGGCTTGGAGTGAAGTGAGGCACAATGAGTAACAGTGGCTAACGCTACTGGCCAATGAGAGAGAGATGCCTGGCTACAGAGACTGGGTACAGAAGCCAGAATACTGAACTGAAGCCAAACTGCATGAGGCCTCAGTCCAGATTTGTTGGGACAGTACCAGGGGCCTAGCTACAAACAGGCAAAACTGGGAGGGGGCAAGTGCATTAGCAAGAAAAAGAGTGAGCAAACACAGGATGGAGAAAAATGGCACACAGGCTTATAATCAAAACAGAAAGTGAATGAGAGAGGGCTTTTGAGGCTTTTCGGCCGAAGAGGGCTGGATGGAGGAAACCACTGAGAGTCAGGCAGAACTCAGAGGCAGGGCCAGGCCTGGGCTAAGGCTGCTGTGCGAGGAGCCAGGGCTGGAGGCCAGAGCGAGAGGGAGGCAGGAGGTGGGGATGGGATGGAGAGAAGGCCAGGGCCACAGCCAGGGGCCCCAGCTTTAGATTTAGTCAGCTGTTCCCCTGGCCAGCAGCTGGAAGGGACTGAGGGAGGCAGGGAGGGGTAGGCAGGGAAGAGAGTGTGTAGAGACTTCTGGGGAGATATTTAAACTGAAAGTGAGAAGAGATGCAGAGGAGGTATTGGAAAGAAAATAACACAGCAAAACAAGTTAGTGAGGCTCAGAACTGGATCAAGTGTCGTCTTTGGTCAATGCTCATTCAGATACTTATTGAGTGTGTCTCCATTTGTGTAGCCTACTTGTGATAGTTTATTGACATAGTAAATATGAGATGTTACATGAATTTTCAGATGAAGTATTCCTCAAGTTCTGAGTTACTTTTGAGTTTTGGGACAAATAAGTCCATTGACAACAACAGCTACTGCTACTATTACACAAGTTTTCAATTTTCCAGAACAGGATTCAATCTCTGGGCCTTATTACTGTCAGAAAACCTTGCCACCAATCTCTATAAATGACAAATGTACTCCTAAGGGAATATAAGTTTATTAGCTTTGTATTTCCAGGTGAAAAGTTACAGAGGTAAAGTTTTATGCAACAATAATTCCACTTGCATATATACAACATGCTACACACAAACTACTTAAATTATTAGCAACTCTAGTGTGTTTGGGTCTGAGCCTAGCCTATATTCTGGACCACATTTGTATTTGGAACAATGCCCTGTGTATTGTCCCCGATGAATAAATTTAGGACGTCTAAAGAAAGCCATTGAAAGTGGGTGGAGAAAAGGGGGTAGCCACAATTTGGGTTGTGGTGATGGTGAAGGGGGTTTGGAAAGAGGTCGGTGGAAAAGCCATTAGATTCTAATGAGAGAGAAAACAGTGCTGAGAGCAGTCAGTCTGACAGAAGGTGGTTAGGGCTCACTGGCATCGCAAGCACTCAGCTTTCCTCTCCTGTTCACTATTTCTTTTCTCCATCCTTTCATCCATCCATCCATCCCTCCGTCCACCTCCTCCTCTCCTTCCGCCACTGCTGTGCTGGTCTCTGGCTAAATGCTCAAGCAGTTGTGCTCCTGCAACAGTCCTGCTATTCATTACGCACGACCTGCAGGCGTGACCCCAAACACACTGAGATCCCAAACAGGTGCCTCACACACAGCAGCGGCGCAGGAAAAGGGATCACACATGACTGACTGAAGCGGGGGGTGCAGGCAGTGTGGGTACAAGACAGGACGAGTGAAAGAGCAAGAATGAGGGCAACGCAGGCGAAGTGAAAACTCCCCAATATTATCAATTAATCGGCTTCAATATGCATTTTTAATTGCAAGTTTCTATTGGAGCAAGATGGATTCCATTGTCAAACGTGATACAAAGCCACCTAAATAAGTGTGCTTTGTACCCCTTTTGCGTTGGTACAGTCACTAAAAGGTGTAGTTACACACTGCAGACTGACTGGATGATTGAGAATTAAAAGTAAAAGACAAAATTTCAATGTTTTTTTTTTCTTTATTTGAATGAAGCTCGTTTTGTTGATATGTAATATGATGTGCCGTTGAGCTGATGGGAAAGTATGCTAAATGTTGCAACAGCTGTCTTTGGTCAGAGTCTTATGGCTTTTGCGTTGGAAATCTGAGAACATGGGATTATACATACACACAGAACTTTTGACATAAATAGTGAGTCTCTAAATTGTCACAAACCGGCACAGTTTTCACAATTTAGCTATATCACTAGCATCTTGCAGCACTTCTACATTTGAATGTTCACTTTGAAAACAATTGATTTCTTATGTAAAAAACACAGCATTGCTTTCCTGCATGATATTATTGTTTTACGTGGTGGACTCAACCTTGCACTGCTGTGGAAACGCAAGCCTCTTCAGGGGTTACCTTTCCCAAACTGTGCCATACTGTTCAGTGGAAATGTGTCTCACGTCTTTCCCAAAGACCTTGGTTCCTGCATTCTCAAGAGGTCAAGTTGAGTCACCAAAAAACAAGATAGCTTCTGTTTACCTTTCATTCTTGCTCAAACATTCCCTGGCTTTAAGGCGGACCTGCTCTTATATATAGCTCTTTATACCCTGCCCATGCCGCCCTGCAGTGGCATATTCCTAATTCCAACCATTACCATGAATAAGCATAAGCATGAAAAGTTGGATTTATGTCTCATCCATTCCTTGTATAATGTGATTACACTATTGCTTCTAAAATCTTTATATTTCCCGGATGGACTGTTTGCAGCAACATAACTTAACATTAAAATCAAGTGGAACTAGGTTGAGATAAAAAAAATAGAACAGAGAAGAAAAGACGATGTAATTAAAGCAGAGCGCGTACACTTTGTTTCCATAAAAGTGTTGAAATGAGATTTGAAGTAGGGGATTGAGGGGTTAGGGTTGGCCATGGGGCAAGTAGCTGCAGCTAGCAAAGCACTTTATGGCCTATTATATTCCATTCAGACGGACGGGGCGTCTGGGATAAAAGCATTTAGTCTGCGCGTTAGTGAGTGACTCAGCACTCAGAGCCTTTGCAGGTGGACCCCTTCATAACGACGCAATGCATATCAATGAAGTAGCCCGCTCTCTGTCTATACGATCACTCACTCCTATACACCACGCCTCATCTTCCATCTTCTTTTTTCCCTCCTTGACCTTTTGCACATTCTTGTGGAAACACCATTCTCTGCTTCTCTATTGTTGGTCCACTTTTAAACTGATTTGATGATTACACCGACTCTCTAGTGTGATGGTTCCAATCAAGACACCATTAAAGAACCTCAAGTGCTCCTTTAGGTGACAACAGTAAAGAGAAGTGGACGAGGTTAGCGGTGGCTAGTTCAGAGGCCCATGCAGGAGTCTGGGTACAATTGACCCCCATTCAAATACTGTAATTTTTATTTTTTTTTGTAGAATAAAGTGGACCTAAAAACAGTGGAAATGAGAGTTGACTCCTGGCTTTTTGTAACTGTACTGCTTTGTTCTTCCCAAAATTTGGCCTTTTCAAAAGCGGTAACATAAACCAAATATGGCATAAAAAATACAAGCTTCTACGGCTCTCTTGTTAACATAAATGGTGATGTCATAGGTAATCCAAATCCAAAAATCTGCAAAACCTGACAAACCTCTTCTCCACCTTTGTGCTGAGCCTGTAGACCCCCCTGACCACTTCCCATCACTGCATACCCTCCATCATTCTCTTGTCTCTCCATGGCTCACTCTCCACCCATCTACCCCTTTCCTCTCACACCGTTCTACCTCTGTACCTCTCCAGCCCTTACCCCCCGCCTTCCCTTCCCTCGGCGGTGGTTAATGGCACCGGGATCCAGCGTGGAATATAGATCAGTGCAAGATGGATGGGGCACCAGGAGCTCCAGCCAGTCCCATAGGTCCCAGACCAAAGATTAACTAAATATTAGCTGACAGGAAGAGATAGAGGCAGGGACACAGCTGCAGCTGCTAGTGCCACTGCCGGCGGAACAAACGATGCAGACTGTTTTTAACCCTCTTTGCTCTGGGGAGAGGCACAGACACAGGCGATAAACACACCGGAGATGCAAAAATACACACAGCACATTGGGTATACATACTGCAGTGCACTGAAGCACCCTGGGAGAAGGAGTCCACTAATCACATTCTCTCCTCCCCCTCCTAGCCCTGCCAAGGAGGATGGTGAGGAGGGAAAAAGGAATAAATCTTTATTAGGCGATGTGTCCCTGCTTTATCGATCTCTTCGCTCCTCAGCTTCCCCTTTCCCCTGCCACCCCCCGACTCTTACTCTCCCCTCCTTTTGTTATTTTAGGCGTGTGTCTGCCATCCGGTCCAATTGAGTCAGGCTGTACATCAGAGAGGACCATTACCCATGTCTCCCTGGGCTGTGCTGTCACTGGCTGTGAGGGGGGCAGGAGGTGAGGTGATGGAGCCACCCAGAAGGGACAGATAGCCAGCTAACAGCTAGCCAACCACTGTGGCTGGCAGACAGACCCAGAGACAGAGAGACAGGCGGACATATAATGGGCAACAATGTCTGAGTGGCAGTAACATGCAGTGGCAGCCTTCAATGACAAAGCCCTGTGACAAAATGAATGCTCCGCTTCACAGAAATTTAAATTTCAACATAAAGAGACAACCCCAGCTAGCTTTATGGTGCTAGCCAAATGTGTAGCAAATACAAAAAGGAGATATAAACGGTCAGCAAAAGCATTTATTTGATAACAAAGCATATCAAATTGTAAATGAATTAAGGATCAAGAATCTAGTAGCTAACAATAAACACTTTTGTGTAAATAAAGATTGTCTTACAGATTCTGTTAATATCCTTTCTACAGTACAGTTCTTAATTTACCTTGAAATGTAATATTTGCTACAAATTAGCAGCGCTTTCAAGGCTTTGAAGTAAAAAGAACTTTTAACTTTTGAGAGAGAGACGACAATTAGGCCAAGTCTTGTACCTCTCACAATTCCAGACAGCTGTAAACACGGAGCTTCTAAATGTAGAAAGCACGATAGCCCCAGAGGTCTAGATGCAGTCTGCTAGCACTGAGCAGCCCAGCGCTGGGAGTAGAGTTAGCTAACCCGCTAGCTTCCTCTGGGAGTTTAGACACAGGAAGCACTATGGAAACATGCTGTATCTAGATAGAAGCAGTGTAAATAAGATATGAGTTTCTATTGCCCGGCTTGGGAAATGAACTTGGAACATTGAGAAGGGAAGAAAGTAAGCTTATAAACACTAGGAAGGAATGTAGAATGATTATAGGTCAGGGAGGGCTAGCATAAAAATACGTAACTTTTCATACATATCTGCTTCACCTTAGTTCAATCCAGCTCTGTTGTGCCACAGAGCAGTGAATGCACGTCTCACATGCCACACAGCTACGACATTGTTGGGCTATGCATGCACCGCCAGAGGCACCTCGCTCTCAGAACCTTCTTCTTCACATACCACACGCAACACACAAACTTGACAGGCAAATATGAGGTAGGCCAAAGTTTGCCCCCCTTAAAATGATAGTTTGTGTTTTTGCAGGAAAGTGGAATGGGGTTACCTTAGCACAGTTGCTAAGAAAAAACAAAGCACCACCACAGCTCAGATTAAGTGTGTTTATGATGTGAGGCCTTCTAAAAATATAAAAAATATGAACACTTATGACTTTGCTGATCTGGGTCGGTAATGTTGTTCCCAGTGCCTTTTAGAAGGATCAAGCCAGACAGAATGCCAGCTAATTCCACTAACCTAACACTCTGGGTTTTCTTATTAGACATCAATTAGTAACCACAGACCTTCCATTCACAATACAACTCCACTTCAAAAACCCAACTGTCATTTGCTGAGTGGATATCTGGCTCCTTTTAGCAGCCTCCTCACTCAGTTAGGACGATGTGTACTGGATCAAAATAGCACACGCTCAGTCACCCGAGCAATCTCTCCCTTTGATTAGCTAGTGTTTATTGGAAAACAATAATGTGAGAAGGGCCTTTTCTTTCAAACACAGCAATGGGCCACTGAAAGACTAGTCTGACTATGTTGACCCCTGACTTAAGTCAATCCCTTGGGGTTAAGTGGGGAGGTCAAAACTGGGCCAGCTCAATGCAAGCGGAGGGACCAATCGATGAGTGAACACCTACATTGTTGTGTGCACAACAGAGGTCAGCGGCAGGTAAAACTTCATCTTTATTGTTGTTTATTCTAAGACGCCGAGCCAGTGGCGCCCCGGCATCGGGAGCTGTGCGAGAGTGTGTGCAACAGTGGAAATGAGATAGGGAGGGAATGGTGACAGATAGGAATGTCATCCAGCCTCTTATCATTAACGCTCCTCACCTTATTCAGCCTGACACACACTGCTGTACACACATTAACAGGGCTATTAACACACATAGTCACATACATATGCTTGTGTTTGGAGGTAGATTCACTTCCAGTCTAACCAACAGTGAGTGAAGTGACAATTTGTATAAGCTGTTACTGAAAATAATGGCAATTTACAACTTAGATTGAAGTCTTCCTTGCAACACACTATATGCTCACATATCCTGCAATCCACACAAGCTATTATTACACTTATTCAAGTGTTTATTTTACTGGAATAATGGATTTTTCTTGCTCAAAACGTTAAGTGATTGCTAGCCTGGATCATCAGATGTTCTATAGATTTTGGGTGGTGGATAGGGCATGAAACCCTGGACTTTGCCATGGAACACTGGAGATACAAATAGACTCACCACATATGTTGAACATGATTGCTGATTAATGGAACAGAGCTAGCAAAGGGTTTAATCCTTTGACCGAAGCAGTAGAAATGATCTTGTACTCTAAATGCCCAACAAATACGTAAAAGACTATAAATGTCTAAAGATTCAGTTCTGGCTTGACAATAACTGCTGTTTTGTCAAGTTTAGTATAAATCACTGCCTGCCATCTGAATATTGCACCACAACATCTACAGGAAGTGATGTCAAGCACAAACATACTATTGTAATATTTATACTCTGTAGACTATTCTCACTACCCAGATTGACTCAAGAGATTGTAACTCACGCAACTGTTGAGTATAGTTCTTAAGGATTTGCATAGTACAACAGAATGTGACATTCAATGCAAATATAGCACCTGCAGTGACTTTCAAGAACACACCCTAAAATTGTATTTGGGTTCATTCAAAGTTCCAGAAATTGTTGAGAAAGACTGGGTTGTTGTATGGCAGCAGTAAAAGCATGTGTAGTCCTTATGTCTAGTTGTTGTAAATAATCCCACAACGTATACATGCAGTTCTTCGAACCTCCCACTGCAGTAAGCAGACTCTTGGACCGCTTTGTGCTTATTTCAGCAGCCCATTGGTGCAAAGAGGAATTCATTAAAAAGAAAAAAAGTAAGAGGGAGCATCACATAGTAGAACGCTGAGTGCTGCATTCCCCTGTTGTTATTATTGCCAAATCGAAGAGAGAAAGGCGGCTGGTAATAAAAGTCATTAAATGAAATAGAAAAAAAGTCTTTTAATAGGGCCTTGTCATTGTGGATTTAGTAGCCTTTCTATTGCCTGCTCCCTCTGCTTCATTCCTCTTCCTCGCAGAGAAGAGAACGACTGGATTCCTAGCCAGCCGAGGAGTTGAGCGGACTGCTGACGCACACCCAGCAGCCACAGTCTGGGACGGGAGACAAGTCAAGCTGGAATGGGGACATTAGAAGTAAAGCTCATACAGAACTTTATTACTTTGGCTGGTTTATTTTAACAAGGGAAACACACATTGAGGTTATTAAGCATCTATGTGGCAGTGTTAGCAGGCAGGGCAGATTGGGAGCACAGCTTTTTGGGCAAGCTGGTAACAGGGGTTAAGAGGAGAGTGGCAGACACAAGGTGGCCATGGTCGGAACTGGGAATGGTGATTTAAGAGGGGCAGGGAGGAAAACTGCTATGTCTAGGGCTGGTCTGGAAGAAAGCTGGCTGGAGTCAAGTAGAAGGGCTGGAAATAAGGAAGACAGATGTTGGTTTGTGCTTGCAGTGATAGAATGGTTGACCACTGGATAGCCTTTTTGTCATTGCACGCATAAGAAATTGTGGAGCCATGTATCTTGGAATACATTTGCATATGGGTGGGCAAGTATACAGACGGGGCTTTGAGACACGTTGGGATCTTATGGAAACTTCATGAGTGACTAAGGTTCATGCTAAAATATTTCCATTTTAAACTCAATTTCTGCTGGGTTTCAATAAAGAACCCACACTATTTCTTCCTTTTCAGCTTATTGAACTTAAGAAAGCTTTGCCAATTTTCCCTAGTGCAACATTCACCCAAGTTTTCTTAAAATTCGACTGTTTATCACAAGAACAAGAGATGCTTTGTTAGAGAAAACGTTGGAGTGTTGTGTATTACCTTTCTGTTCTATTTTTAAGGCTTAAAACGCTCCAGGTACCAAGTGTTTCTTTTTTCAGGGAAAAGCAAGTGTGTACACCCTCTCCAACACATTTGATATAGCCACCTATGATACAGGTTTGCAAAGGGTTGTTTTATGTCTATTCCTTACAAAAACATAATCTTGAGATTAAAAAGCTGAAAAAAAGCTAAATATACTGTTGCAGATACATTTTAAACGGTCAAAAACATCTGAAATCTAAGACGTACCAAATCTTTGGACAAGAGAACAAGTAGCTCTACAAACACACACACACACATCAGCTTAGACGTTTCCATTACACTACAGCTGAAATGTACCCTATCCTCTTTCCATTGAGCCAACATAATGGGACAGAGACATGGAATCTTGTCTCACCCTCTCAGATGTACCGCAGACCGACAGCACTATCCCTGAGCACACCTCTTCTCACTTGGATGGGTTTGCTGCCCTCGTCTCTCTCCCTCTTGGATAGCCAGATGTTTACACTAGCTCCGGGCTCAGCCATGTTTCCATGACGATAGAAGCTCAGTGTTTGTCACATGGCCAGGGGTAATGCACCAGATTCGGGCTCAGTGCTCTTTAAACAGACCACCTTAGAGCATGGTTCATTGTATGTGACTTTGGTTTGCTTAAACATTCAGTTTTTTTCCACTTATTGAAAATGCAATAAAAAGCTGTTAGCCGATTGTTCATCAATCTCAGAAAGTCAATCTGCAAATCCAAGCTACAAGCATCTCTGAGTTTAATAAGCAGGTACATTTGGGTTTCATCTGTACAGTAAGAGAAATATTATCACTAACTCTAAAATCATACAGGCTGTCTCAGATTTGTGGTTTCTATTTTAAAGTTTACATCATATATGAAAGGGGCTATATTAATGGCAATAAAGTAAACTAAAAGATTCTTACAAAATGGACCTGTTCATTTGAAGTCTTAGCAACAATTACATTATAGAAATAAGGTTAGTTTTGTTCCTTTAAATGTGTAGCTGATTGATTTAAATGGTGTAAACAGGCTCTATACTGTATATGTTCTTTTCCTTTTCATGTCTTAATAATAAAAACATAAATAAAGAAACAACAAAACTGTGATAAATCATTTTTCAGCGACCTGCTGGGTTCCCACATTTATGTATATGATATGATAATTTATCAAATTATGTATATGTGATAATTCTATGCATATAATTTGATAGGAAAGGAGAAGCATGTACAGAGAGAATAAAATTAGACCCAGTACTGACTCCTGAGGTACTCCTTATGTCATTGTTAAGTGCTTTTTAGTGCCAAGCAATACTGTTTACAGTTTTTACATTAAATATTGGTTTCTGCCAAACATTTAACAGTCAAAAAATACTTTTGAATGCTGCCTTTGTCAAGATGAATGCCCACTGATGATGAAAACTAGCTTTAGCTCACTTAAATGTGGAGTCTTGTGCACTGTCCAGGACAAATAAAGTAATTTAATAAATTAACACAAACACAAAGATTATGTGATGGTTGCATACTTTGCTTAAACTTGGAAATTGTTCATTTCTAGGTCCAACTCCTCCAACTCTGCCAAAAGAAAGTGTGCCTGGTTGCTGGTGCGCACGTTTGGAAACACTCACATTAGTCAAATACCATGCTTTTGGTGTTAAACGTGCAATATACAAATTGCCAGTGTGAATGTAACATGAGACGTGATTGTTTGCAGATGGATAGATGTGTGTAAAATTAAAAGCAGTGTCTTATTGTGTCCAGAATGGATACTTTGGTCAACTACATCAAACACTTATTCAAACGAAGATGAAAACATTTTGAAAAAGCCATGTTGTGTCAACATCTTTTGAAATCCGGAGTCACAAGTTGAGGCCACTTTCCTGTTTTCAGGCAAACAAAACAGCATATTCAAAAGCATTTTGTCTTTCTCTTTTACTGACAGCGGGGCATGTGGGCCTATTCTGAGAGTGCGCTGTAAAAAGATAAAAACCTCTCTTCTCTCTCTAACAGTAAAATATAACCAGATCCACCCTCATGAATAGAAACAGCCCACACACAAACAGAAAGAATAAGCCCTCAGCCACTAAAAACCCAGTGCAGCCTGATATCGTCTCGCACACAACATGCTCCTGCAAGATTTATGGTTGGCATCTTAAATTCTGCACCTTTGTGGACAAAATGCCTGAAATGTAGAGGTCGGTGCTCAAAAAGCTCTTTGAACAGCCTTGTGAATTCTTCGTTAAAATGTTATGGGGTGCGTTCTTGCACAAACATGCTCACTTTTCCACTCTACCTTGGCATGCATCATTCTTCTTTGTCATCCGAACAATGCAAGCAAATCGTCCTTCGTGAAATGTTGTGTGTCTGTTTCTGTAGTTTGTTGTAACACTACCACAGTGTTTCCTTGATGATATGAAACTAGAAAGCAGAAAGCTTTGGGTGCATAGTTCTTATTCGTCACGTTTAGGTTTGGGGGGAAAGTAGAAGATTTTCACCAACAATAAAAGAAAGCACTGCCAGCTTCGTTGTTTTTGCACCCTTTCATTGACACGATGATAAAAAGAGGCAGAGTGAGGGAGTACATGACGCAGAAAGCTAATTAAGATTCTCCAGAGCATGAACAAATTAACCTAAGTTATGAGCATGCAAGAGCGCAAGACAGACAGAGTCTCATGCATGCACACACACTGATTTGTCTCTGAATGAGGTGGAGCACAGGAGGACAACCTTCACACTCAAACAGGCGTGAATGCCATGGACATTCAGCGATATTTTAGGCAACAAAATGTGAAATGCTGCAGTGTTTTTAGTCCAACAATACCATTATGGAAAGCATATTATAGAACTTCCAGTTTAGTGCAATCGAATATCTATGCCCGACTAATATTATTGTAAATGATATAGCTCTAAGTTGGGTTAACATACCTAAATAATAAAGTCCACATGCTTTACATAATACCAGTAGACCCACTTATTTCTTGATTGGTTGGTGTGTAGCCAGTTTGGTTCACCGATAAGTACAAGCTTAAAATGAGCATATCTCCAAATATCATGGCAGAGTCTGACATAAAATAATCATAGCTTAAGATAATTGTGCCTCAACTTCTAACAGCACTGTGAATATGTCTTTTGCTTATAAACGAAATAACAGAAATGTGCAAAGAGCATGGGTTGAGCTGAGGCAGACTTGAAAAATGCAGTTCAATAAAAAGAAGGAATGGCAAAGAGACAAGGACGGATGTAGCTGACGTCTGTGAATCTAAGGCTTAGGCGATGAATAACTATATATAATGACATTTTCCTGCCCATTTTAAAATATCTTGTCCATAAGAGAGCATTAGGCAAGCTATAGCTGTGCAAATAGCAACAGTACAAATGATTAAAACAAGTAGCAAGTGGCAATAGGTGCCATTTAAAGTCACATGACGATCCATTACAAAAACTAATTATTCAGATTAATTAGGTTTTTCTTTTGTATAGATCAATGATGAGGTTTAACTCTTGTTTAATGTCAACCTAAAATCCAAAGTGATGAGTATGGGAAGCTTTTAAAAAGGCCCACAAACTCTTCAATGACACTGTGGCATGAAGTCAAACATTAGTTTAGTGGGCGGCTACTGTTTAGCTTGTGATAGTGGATATGTGCAAGCTCATTACCAAGAACGACAACTATACATATAAGGAAAAGACATCAGCAACTTCTATGCAAACTTTTAAAATTGTTGTTACAAGCTAAAAACATGGTATGATTGTACAGGTCAAATGTTATTATAAAAGTCCATGTCTGGGCCTAAGTCACCACCTCTAATAATAACAGGTAAACAGATTTATAAAAGCTCACTTAATAAAGATATGCCTAAAGCTAAGCTAAACCAACACCTTCTTTTATTCTAGACTGTAATCAAACTAAAAAGGTTAAGTACTGACTGAAGATTGTGCTTATTTTACTTGTAAAGTGAACATTTACATATTCTTTTTTGGTGCCTGTCCCATATATGCAAATGATTCTGAAAGGGGTCTGAATGTACACCCCCACCCAAAATTTTGTAGATTGACAGTGGCCCATCACCCAGATTTGAGCCAGTCACATGATAAAATGACATGTAGCTTTGTGTGAACAGAATTTGCCTAACAAGGAGCGCTGGATAAATAGGCAGTAGCATGTAGCCTCCTCTAATGACATTGCACAGAGCGACATATGCCAGGCATCAGTATGTCACTCCTCAGGGACAGGGGCCTTACCGTAACAGGATAGTAAGAGCAAGGTAGCGATGTGTATGTGATGGGGGTTATGTTTTTTACATCCTGGCACAAAGCCCTGGAGGCAGACTGGGCTGAGGAGGAGGGGTGGGAGTCCATGTGTCAAAAGGGGGGAGGAGCAAAGTCAGTAGCTGTCAGAAATGAATGAGGTGAGAGTGGGATGAACTTGACCTAGACTGGAGCACTAACACAGGAAGGAGGGTAATGAAGTGCAAACATGCTTTGTCATGCCATGTTAAAGCCATAGGATTAGAATTCTATAATTAAAGGCTGGGGCAAAATAATACTAGCCTTCCTTTCAGCGTGATGAGATGCTGAGGCTAAATTACACAAGGGGCCCGGCGAACAGATGCCAGGATCAGAACAGGCAGCACGGCAAGTTTTCTTTACCGGTAAATGATGTTCAGTTACGGTACAGTACAGAGTGTGACTGACAGGGGTAAAAACACTAGAGAGACTTTTGGAGAGTCCTGTGATGTGACAATGTAATACAGCGAGCATTATGCATTATGGGGCTGTTCTCCAAAGTGGCATACATATTTCCTTTTAATCTTGTTGTAGTTTTAATGTATTATTACACAGAGAAGCTTTGCAACACGCTGGGGTTAGGTGTGTTTTGTGGGATCTGTACTCTGGCAGATTCTACCTTTTCACTCATCAGTCCTCCTCATACTTTTTCTGTACTATATGCACTATGTAAACAGCTCTTTCATATGTCGTGATAAAAGCAGTAACATAATGTTCAACGGTGTTTTAATTTGCTGTTTTTGTATCATTGACACATATTGATTAAAGCAAATTGTACATGTGTAGCTACGTTTTACAGTCTCACAAACCCATTTTAATTTCTAATTTCATTCCTAAACATTCATGCTTACATGCACAGCTTGCTAAAACTACACTTGATTAGTCTTTGTCCAAGGTGAAGACAAGCTAGGGAATCAGATTATTCTCCTCTCAGGCTGCTGCATTTTTGTTGACTTGATTTTTGTTAACATTCAACCTTGGATAAAACAAGAAAAAAGGATCAAATGTTAATAGTAACTAAAGAACACAGTGAAATTAGAAGAAATACTTCCTAGCTCAGAACTGGAGCACAATATAATACATGCAGCTACCTTCGGCTACCTACAATTAAGTCAATACCTTGACTTTTCCAGTCTGACTTTTTTTTATTCAAGGAAGGTAAATTTATTTTAGAACTTTTGTTCTTTTTTTAGCTTTAGAAACACTAAAATGCATAACATTGGCAAATATTCTGGTAAAAATATAATCAGGATAGACATTTAAAAGTTGAATTAACCTTCACTCTTAGAATATGGGGCCAACTTTGATTTACTGGACTTGTGTTGTAGTGAAAATAAACAGAAGTGGAGACTTTTAATGACACAGCAACCGATATTTCCTGTTTGCGTTCTCCTACTGACTTCTCACTACAAATGAAAACAATACTGTACGTCTGAAAAATCAGCCTTATGGGGCATAAATACTAAAGGCCACTAAACTAAATTATGAGTGGTGTTTTAAAATGCACACTGGCCATTTTGTCACAATATTCCAATCTGTATCAAAGTATCGAGATTATTCGTCAGCCTGTGCCTCTGTGTAAAATTCATCACCAGTTTGACGGTGGAAAACAAGAGAGCTCTAAGTCTGGGAGGTTATATACCAATGCTACAATGGAAGAACATTGGAGCTCCTGATAACACTTTTTCATTTGTATATGAATATTTATCTCAAAGGCTGGCACCGGAACAGATGAGCCCACATGGGAGAACGAACAAGCCATCCATCTCACGTTCTCCTCTTCATTCATTCTACTTGCACATCCCTTTCTCTTCCAATCACCATTTCAATGCCTCTGTCCCCCTTTTTACATTTACCACCCACTTCCCCTCCAGGCTTCCCCTCTTCCTCTCTTCATATCACCCCTCTATCATATTGCTCCTTCCCCTTTTACCCAATCCCTTGGCTGCAGCACTGATGTATGGAAAGGAAGGAGAAGGGAGAAAAAAAGAAAAAAACACTTGATTAATGTCTTTGAGAAAAAGATAAATAATCACAGGAGACTGGGGGCTGGTAGTTGGCCTTAGGGGAGTAAATATGGAGAGTTTTATAGCTGCTCACTTGGGAGAGACGGGAGAGGGGGAGGAGAGGAATACGGCGACACAAGATCCATTCAAGTATATTAGCTTCCCCATACGCACAATAACCTCCACATGTATTCCATTGCCTTGATGTCTTTCATCATCAGCCCTCAATCCTATCCCACTGCCACAAGGCCGTCCAACCAGACAGTAGCCCACGTTTCTCCAAGTCAAACTCGCCTATGAGAGCAACAAATGTAGTCAAATAATTCTATTGATTTTGAACCGTCAATAACTGCTGTAAGTGAAACCGAATTCAGCCGGTGCCCTGCCCACAGTGCAAAGGCTAAGGCTAAAGCTAAAATATTGGTCATGATGACGCTGCAGACGCTAAAGACAACTATCATAATCACAAGAGAAACAATGTCACAATACGTATGTAATGCTGTAATTTCACAAAGTGGCTGAAAATGACCTGACATAAACATAAACGTAGTGTCTGTGTGATGCACCAGGAACTTGTGCTTTGATTTAACACTTTTTTAATAAAGGTTCTGACAAATACTTAACCTCGTCAATAGAGACATGGAGTGTTCAAATTAAAATCTGTTGATCCTGAACTAGTTTATTTTCACTCTGAGGATAATGCACATTGCCTGCTCGTACTTTACTGTTGTTTTGTGTAAGCATTGAGCATACAAAGAAATCAGATAAATACAATGACATTTGTGATGCCTCTTTAGTAGCCTTCCTGATCCTTAATCGGCCTTAGCGATGTGCAGGGGGCTTGGAACAACCCCACAATTGAGCACAACTTCCACCAAGCTCAATACAACCAATCATAACCATCTTTCTCAAATGGGCCAGGCTTTATGCAGCGCTCAGTTTTCTCTGATTGTCTGTATTGTGTTGCTTTTGGGTCTTTGCATATGTTGGTACTGCCCCCTGAATCCTGATTGGCTGTATGTCCATCCAGTTGCATTCTAAGGTAGTTTAATCTGCGTCCATTTGTCCCGCCTCCCAGAAATCAAACTCAAATCAACAGGGACTAGAGTCTAGACTAACTCTTTGTATAATATAAAAGAAGAATTAGGATGGCTGGACACCTTTTAGGCTTCCTTATTAGGTCAGATGAGAAAAAGAAATGATTAAAATGAAAAATATTCAGAAAAAAAAGAATCCTACTTTTCTTTGTGTTGTATTTTAATACTTCAATGTCTTTTATCATCTCCGCTGAATCCTATCCCACTGACACAGAGCTACACAACCCAGCAGCTTTTCCCCCCTCCCAGCCAAACCCTGTATATGTGTTTGATGGGGCAATGTGGTGTATGATGTAGCTGACAGCCCACCCCCCTCCAATGCTGGCCTGCTTTTAAGCCCTCATCCTCCAGTGGCTGCCTGTCCCCTGGAGTAGATTGCATCTTTTATTTATCATTTTTTTTTCTCTTCCTTGGCTTTATTTTTTCTTTTTTTCACGCCAAAGAAGAAGAAAAAAAATTCTTGGGCGAAAATTGCAATCAGCATAACGTGGATGGCCTCCCTCCTCCTGCTGTGTGTACTCGCCTGTCATCCTCCGCTCTCTGAGAGCATGCGGGATGAGACTGACAGCCCGTGCACAAGCCGCCCCTCTGTGTTTATCAACCCCCACACACACACACACACAGTAACTGACACACTTCCCCCCTGCTCGCTTTCACACAAATGTACAGACACACGCCTCACTAAAGTGACCTCGTTCTTGTTTTTTCTGCTACTATTTCAGAACACAAACATACACACCCAATGACGAATAGGTTTAAATGTAAAGTTACCAACCACTTGATGCCCACCGGGAATATCTAGGAGAGTGAAGTCGAGCAAGCCACATGTTTACAGTGAAATGCGGTCGTTTTCATAAAGATAGCAAAATGCCATTTGGTGTTTTGTTACTGTGAGCTACAACTGTCGCTTACAATACACTAATCTTCGCCATATTCACAGTCATCCAATCCAGAACAACGATGGTCAGTTTGGTGCATTTTACTGCATTTGTTGTTGTATCTACACATATATTTTGAATATTACTTATATCTGTTGAAGCCTACAACTTAAATAAAACTATAGTCTGTATGGCCATCCACCGAATTGAGGTCTGGCCAATGTTTTTATTAAATTTGTTTAGGGAACATTTTCTGTGACATTAAAAATGAATAAACATATAGTGTAAGCCAAACTCAAAGCAGACCTGATGGTTGTTTGTTATGGCATCTTTAACCTGATTGTATTACACCATAAAAGTCATATTATGGTTCTGCATATATGCTATTGTTTGACGATTTATGTTTTTATGACACATTAAACTGTGCCTATTTAACATGTCCTAATCAAACTGTAGAGCAGGATCATATTTGGACCTCAGTAAAATCCTGGTAAAGCCATGTTTGTCTTTATCACGTGCTGCAAATGTGATGTCATCATTATGAGACAAATAGATGGCAGGTTTTTAACAGACTATTCCTATTTTATGTGAAAATACATAAGTATAAATTGCACATAAACTGAATCAGACAATAGTAAAAGTATAAAGTTTTTCAGATCCGTCACTTTTTAGTAAATCTTTGAGCATTTGTTATTGCTCAATTCACTGGTTTTCTAAGTGTTATATTCCCCATGGATAACTGATAAATATGTTTTTCACGTTTATTTTGATAGAACTGTTTGACCTATGTAGTTATTTTGACATGACAGTTAAATTGGACAAACCAGATTTTGTGTTGTGAGTGTTTCAGCACAAATTTGCAAATTCTCAGCTCCTGGGCGGCTATAAGACAGAAATTACAAGATTTTTGCATATGTTGTAGTACTATAGCATCAGTGGCTATCAAAGTGCTCTATTAAAAGACATTACAGACCTTGAATTACATGTGGTTATAACCAAGTTGTGCACTACTGTAAAAAACAGGGTGGTAATGGGTTATTTAAAGAGCACTAGTATAAAACAACAAAAAAACCATTGAGACGTATTTTTATTTATTGCATAAAATGTTTGCTTATGATATCAATACATTGCCTATTTCAAAATTGTATCCTATGCCTACCTTTTATAGAGCAATATTCAATGCACTGTCCTTTATGGAGTCAACAAAGTCATCTAACAAACAGATGTACAAGATAAAGTCTATGGTCCGATCCTTGTGCTGGGACAACACTGGCCAGAACATGTCACCACTGTCAGTACACACTTTCCACACTCGCACACACCTCGTCTTTCCTGCCCCGGCGCCTTCGCTTCCTAAAGCCCCCCCAAAAGAGTGAGCCCATAAATGAGTGCAATGCTTGGGAATCTGATAAACAGGCCAGAGAAAGAAAAGAGGGAGGGAGAGCTGCCTGCCTGTCTGCCTGCTCCATGGCTACTATTGTACACTGCACATTCTCCCGAGCCCACAAGAGCTGAAGCCATCTCCACATGGATTCTTTTGAGAACTAGGAAGCCAAGAAGTGAGGAGAGGGAATGAGCAAGAGAGAGAGAGAGAGAGAGAGTGAGGGGGGAAGCAGTGAAGGGAGGAGGAGGAGGAGGAAGAAGATCATGCATAAAATCTTGTTTGCAGAATGCATTAAGATTCAGATGAACTGGGGAAGGTAATGGGATTAGAATCCTGAAGCGTTTCCAAGGGTGGGGAGCAGGATTGACAGCTGAGTCTATTGCACTGACGAATGCAGTGAAATATTGTGGCACAGGCAGTGAGCCAGGCAGCACAGAAGCAGGGGGTAGTAGAGCCCTCAGCACCTCTGTTTACTTTGTTTATAACGCTGCTATGTGTTCTGCCACTAGTCGCTGCATATAGCAGGTTGGGTTGGCAGCAGAAAAAGCTTTAGTCTGTCTCACAAAGGTGTTTGGCAAACAAAATAGAAGCACTGTGGCTTTAAATCGCCGTCCCTCCCACCCTTTCTAAATATCGTCTATTTAGCCAGCGGTGAAAAGATATAGGGGGCTTTTGTCTGTGTGTAGCCATTGGTGGGGGCATGGTGAGCTTGGAAAGACACAAAAATAGGAACAAAGTGCTAAGCTTCCAATTGGGATGGCTCTGGGCAATTCAGTACGCGCAGCTCAGTGGGCAAAAACAAGTAGAAGTGGGCTACTATTACAGGCTTATCTGAAAATAGGCTGTTCTCACACAGCTACAGGGTGGACTGGAGTGGAAATACCCTGCATTGTTTATAATAGACAGGGCTCAGAAAGGCGAGCACAAACCATTTAAAAGTCTGACATGATTCCACGGATAAAGACCAAGTGTGAGAGTGTTGGGTTTGTTTATAACACCGCTTTTCCTGCGTTAGAGTAGCGTTATGGTCCACTCACCGACTTGCAATACGTTGTCCACCCAGCCACCCTCCAGCAGAGTGACACCCCGTAGGAAAGGCAGCTGGCTCTCGTCATTATTGTCCCCGCTAGTTCCACTTTCCTCTCCTCCGGCGTTAAAGGACGAGTACATACAGATCTCCTTCTCACTTCTCGGGAATGACCAGTAAACGATCCTCCGCTGGACGGGCTCCGGGATCCTCTCGAACCGCTCCTCCACCCTTTGGAACGGCCACTTCTCCGCCACTCTGCGTGCCGCGATATCGAGCAACGACTCGGGGTTGTGCGTTTTCCCGTTGCCTGAGCTTCCCGGAGCAGACCCCGAGCCTCCACACAGGATTCCTCCAGCCCGCTGGCCCTGTCTGCACGCCGGGTTGTAGCCGGGCCGGCAGCAGAGCCGCTTGGCTGGGGGCTGCTGGACTCGCTCGGCCATGTTCGCACCGCTTCAACCTGAAGCGCAGTTCCTCTCCGATCATATAAACGGGATAAGGAAGAGAAAAGGGCAATCTCGCACCGATTGTTTGCCGTACATGGAAAGACTGCCCTTATTTGGAAAAGTGGGCGGCGCTTATGAGTTCCGTGAAGTCCTTTGTGTTGTCAAAGTAACCAGGATGGGCGGATCTTGGAGCGCTGCCAGCGCACGAGTGGCGCTATAAAAGGAACTGGAGGCGGAATTCCCGAACGTCGGCAAATCCTTTGTGAAACCGTTCGGGAGCTCGAGGGCGGGGCCCACGCGGCCGACGGCCTTTGAAGTTTCCTTCTTCTTTGAGTTTAAAGGCGGGGACTAATCCAGGGGCGGACTGCAGTTTCCCACAGGGGTAAAAGGGGGCAAGAGAACGCACTGTTTTCCTTTCAGTCAGGGCTCTTACCGCTAGCTCCAGTTTTCAGAAACTGTGTGATGGTTTGTTTTTCAGGCTTAGTGCAAAGGACTGTCAAAGACAGAGAGGGCAGGGAGGAGGAACACTAGACACAGAGCTGGACATGCTTGTCCTCTGTACTCATTAAGCAGTCATTTTGGTCAGCTTTTTTGGATAGGCTGCTTAGCCTATGGGAAATTAATTACAGGCTTGTTATAAACACACAAAACACAAACCAACCCATCCTTCTTCTCAGCAAACTACATTTAAGAAGCCTAAATATGTCTTCCTAAAATAGGCAAAGTAGGTAAGTAGCCTAAGTGTTTAAAACAAAGTATGTAGTTATTGTAAGAGTCAAAAGTAGCCTAGTTTTTGTCAAATAAATGTAAAAGTATTATGGCCACACCACTTAAATATCACATTTTTTATAGCATAGTGGTGCAGTGATTTCCATTCCCTTTTCTGTCTGGCTACTGATTATTTCATGTGACATGAGAGGGGCCTACAGTCAGAGGGTGTGGCTGCAGTTTAGGTGTTCTTATTGTGCCAAAAATTAAAAAGCATTATTAGGCATGTTTTCTAAATTGCCTCTGTCCAGAACTATTGAAGACCACTGTGTGTTCACAGCTGCCCTTCTCCTTCCTCTGTGAGTATAGGTCTCAAAGACTGGCCTTTGAACTGTGTTGAAAGTGATCCATGCCGTATGGACCGAACAGATGTGGCCTAACCTGATTTGGTTTCAATACTTCCCCACAGGAAGTTCACAAAGCAGCAGGTCCTCCTTTGTTATGTTAGCCATCTATCTCAGAGGGCCAACAGAGTTTTCTGCCTTATTCATTAGAGTAAACACCCAGTGACCAAATGTGTAATTTATTGGACAAATTTTATATACTTTTGTCATCATCACATAGGCTACTGAAAACTATGAATAGCACTTTGTTATTCTAAAATATCTCTATACTATAAACCTTTCTCAAAAGATGAACATTAAGTGAGCTGCACGAGATCACACTTGTGTTTTTCTGCAATTTCTGCCTATTGTAGAGGTATTTTTGCTAAAACTGGTGAAAATTGTCTACACTTTTAATACAGTTATAAAATACACATGACAAAATGTGAATTTGTTTGTCATGGTGAAGTTATTTACATTTTGTTTTACATATGTTTTTTACATTAAATCATATTGCGCACATTGTATTAAAAGTAGCAGTAACCGTAGTTCATTTGTCATACTGCATGTTGTACGGTTTAGGAAAGGACTACAATTTCCATAACCCCTAGTATCCGTAACATATCGCGAGACTAAATTGGCAATCCGCACAGGCTGGCTGTACTTCCTCGAAAGAAGGGACTGTTGTCTTTTACCTTGTTGATACAAGAAGAGCACTACATTTTGGTAAATCTTTTTCTTTATAGTATTTGAAGTTCTCTGTTGATGTTAATACAACGCGGACATCGATTAATAAACAATAATGGGTTTGTTTCAGCTTATTTAGCCGAGATACTTCCTGAAAGTTAAGGCCGTTATTATTGCTAAGGCGGGTAAGCTAAAGCTAACGCTTCTTAAGAAAGTAGCGGTTACCTTTTCGTTACCCCTAGTTTTTTAGATCAGATTTGTACAAAAGCAATCAGAGTACCTTACTGTTTAAAGCCAAGACTGTATAACGTTCCTGTTAACATTCAGCAAATGTACACGACAACAGTGTTTGGATTAGCTTGCAGTGAACAGCAGAACGACAGCATGATTAATATGGTACTCCCGACAAAGCTCCAAATACCAAGTGATCTATACGGCTCTTTGCAGCTGGGAATCACCAAGTGCTTCTCATGCGTTATTATAAAATAGTCAATTTCACCATGGCATAGGAACAATAACCCAACCTAACCTATAGATATGTTTTGAATTGTTGGTAATTTAAGGGTGGCGTAACGTTTAGGGTGACTCAGTCAAAATGTGTAGTGTAAAAAGTGTAACATGACTTGAGTATTTTATTATTGTACTTCCTCGTCTTTGCAGGTGTGTTGGTTATTGTTTCTTCTGATCGGGATGATTGACATTCGTGCCTGGGCGGAGTATGTGGTTGAATGGGCAGCCAAGGACCCTTATGGTTTCCTCACAACTGTTATCCTCGCCCTTACGCCGCTCTTCATTGCCAGTGCCCTGTTGTCCTGGAAACTGGCCAAGATGATTGAGGCACGTGACCGTGAACAGAAGAAAAAGCAGAAACGGCAAGAAAACATAGCAAAATCTAAGAGAACCAAAAAAGACTGAGTTTGTGGGAACATAAGAGTGCGACCAAGGAGGTGGAACCACCACAGCCTCCTTATTGTAAAGACACAGTGCCCGGTCTGTCCCAGCACAAGGCCACTACTCCTCCTAAGAGATTGGGAGAGGAACACTGCCTCAACGGCCTCACAGTGCTGAGAGGTACTGTACTGCCCACAGGAAGTTTGTCCCAAGTCAGCAAGAGCACAGTGGTCATCTGTATGATGGAGTTCACTGCTATGGTGCAGCTGCTGCAACGCATTCCATTGTTGGCACTGCTCTTCTAATCAATTCATATTACTTTGTATAACTTACTAGCAACATTTCCAAACAACTTTTTAATCACTAAAATGTTCACCCAATTGATCCAAAATGTAGATATTTGTCAATGTATTATTTTTTATGAATCAAGTCAAAGTTAAAATGTGACAAAAATGAAGAATAAACAGTTCAGTGATAAGAGCCAACAAACTTTGCCATTCATTGTGTTTAAAGGAGAATAAATTAGGTTTTAAAGTTAAAACAACTATAGTTACTCTGTCAATGTTGTAACATTAGTTTCCGCTCATAAGTTATTTGTATATATTTTCATTGGTTTGGTGTAGTGCACTTAGGAAACGAACCATAACTTAAGTGCATCACCACTACTACTTGCTGGAGTGCCATATGGGGGGTAATTTACTCCACAAAATAAACACAGGTCTGATTGACCTCATGTTCCTAATTCTCAGAATACCATTGTGTTATCTTTATGAACAAAAACAGCACTAGGTTATAAATAAATGCAGAGTTTTGTTCAAAGGTGAGGAATTGACAAAGGCCCTGTTTCACATCAGGTTGAACCAGTGCAGGTTTAATCTGAACTCAGGGTTGTCCTGCTCAGTCCAACTCAGTTTCCCATTTCAGAAAACAGCTTAAGAGTTAATTAAGGGATAGTAGTTTATCTGAAGAACAAAAAACATTATCAATGAAGCCAAGAAAAGGCTCAGGTTTACAGTCAGTGGTGATGAGGAGCAATAGAAACAGGCTATAATTTAGTGCATATTTGGTAGGATACAAACATACTGTAATATTTTATCTTTTAACAGTTTTCTATGTCTTTTGTATTGGCCTACATTTTGTATTTGTATAGGCCAAGTTGTGCACATTGTGACAACCTGACACTAAACAAATGTGTAAAAGTGCAGTAAAATAACTGAATCATGAAGACCATCTACTCTTGCACACACAAGTATTTTTAAGTTGATATATATATGCCAGTCTGAACCCTAACCCTCTTATTAAGGGGTCAACTGAACTACTCTTAAGTAAAAATTGCTTCTTGAAACAGGGTCAAAAATGTGCTTTATGGTAAAAGAAAACTCCTGAAACATTAATTTATAAGGTCAGACTCTTCTGGTAAATTATTGTAATTCTCATTTAAATGCTGTATTGATGAAACCCATTTTATACTAGTTTTTTTCTGAAAAGTACAGGCAGCATTGTCTGTATGGCTTAGCAGCAGTCTTTGCATTTGCACGTCATTTCTTTGAGCTGGGCATCCAGGAGCCAGGCTCAAAAGTGTTGGCGTTGCTGGTGGGCTCCTCTGTGATCTGTGGTTTGCCAAAGCTGGTGGTTGCTGCATGTCCCTTGGCCACTGTGCTGGGAGTGGCCACCAGACCTTCGTTGTATTCTTTAGCTTGTAGAGCCAAGTCTCTCTCCTCCATCTCCAGTGCCTTCAGCTTGATCTGCTCTCTGTAGAACTCATTCCTCTCCAGTTCCTATGAGGCACACATGAACAGATGCATTTAGGAAACCAGTCTATTATCAGTCATTACCATGTGGTGCACTAAGATGGCTGCCTTTTTATGTCTGAAGATTCTTGGAAAAGAGTCCTAACTGGAAACAATTTCCCATAATAATCCACCACCAGTTTGTTTAAAACCAAATGTGGATTACTTCTGACTGCTTGATTGTCAAAGGTCCCAGAGCTCTTTAAATCACTGGATAGGTTTCAGGATGAAGTGACTGTCTTATAAGTTTGAAATAGGGCATTTGGTGGAGAACTAATGTTTACTTACACCTATGCTGGTCCAATGAACCCTGGTTAAAAATGTAGTGCTTGGAAAGGATGGGTAAACTAAACATGACAGGAGGTATTCTCAATATAAACACTCTTTCCAACTCATGGAAACCATTGTAACCAGAACATAGTTCACCAGTTGAACAGTTACCCACTTGAGGCGGTGTTAGTGTCCAGTGATGTTAGCCTCTCACGCACTCAGAAGGCCAAAAAAAAGGGAGGACTGAACATAATGCTGCTGCGTGCTGGCAGGACTAAAGGGCTGGAAAAGAGAGGGGAGAGCTGTGGCCAAAATGGCCCGCTTTGGGGAGGGAGACAAACATACTGAGCTGCTTTTCCAGCCTGTTAATGACAGGATTTAATCCAATCAATTTATGTCGGCTTGGAGCGGGAAGAGAGGGAGCGTGACAAGGGGTAGGGTAATGTGCTGGGAGTGAAGCCTTGGCCACATCAACACTGTCCAGCTGTCAATGGCAGCTATTGGGCAGACGTGAGGCAGAAAATTGGAATAGAATGTTCTGGCAATGGAGGCAGGGGATGGCATTGGCCACTGGCATGGAGAAAGGACACAGACAGAACGAGTGGAGAGAGCTGCCCGAGTACTGGCCTTCCAAGGGATTTCCTATAGACCCACATTTCACTGGCCAAATCATTTCCAGCATTCTCACATTTAAAGAGCAATAAACCCAGTGAGAGGTGCACCAGGGGAAAAACTGTGCTCTGTCTCCATTCTCATCACAGAGACTGCCAGAAATACAACACAAAAAGCTGAGATGGAGGCTTCTGCTGGAAAAGCAAGAGAAAACTAGGACATGGAGTCAGTGAGGCCCTTGTTCGAAGCCTGACTTTGCTGAGTCTCACTGTCAATGCACCTCAATTGCTGTTTATTTTAACACCTGTCCCCTAAAGTTCCTGGATTCAGCTCCAAACCGAAAGATGAAACAAATCAAAGCCTCTTTTTCTTTCCATCTTTGCCTCTCTCCTCCCCTGTAACCAGTCCCCAAGAGTCCAACCGTCAGCGCAGCGGGGAGGCTCGGGGAGACGTACCTGCATGGAGGGGGGCTCCTTCCGTCTGCCTCGGATCCACGCTGCAGGAGAAGAAGAGGGAGAAGAAACGGGAGTGAGAACACCCACACAAACACGCTGCACAAACAAAAAGCCGCCGTCATGTTTAAAGAGTACAGCTATAGCGTCTCTCCATGTCATTACATTAGATGGGTGCGCCCACTGAGCCTTCGACCTAGTTGGAGCACTGTATTCAAGACGGTTTGTTGAGCTCACTTGACAAACTATATCTACAAGATAAACCCAGCCTGGAGGACATGTTCAATTTATCTGTAGCTCTTGAATATAGTGATTAAAGTTAGTAGGCCTCATTACAAAACAAATAAATTACAAGACCAAATCAAAACCAGACATTTCAGAGGCCAAGACCAGTGCATCTAGCCTGGCTCCGCCCTCCTACGTACTTCCGCTCAATTTCATTTCGCTTTAGTACTTAGTCTGGGATCGCTGTATATTCTTAGGTTTCCAGAAATCAATTTTTTGTAGGACCAATCAGCGAACAGAGGGAGTGACTTGTTGTTTCCGGTCGGCTTCGGCGCATGACAGACGTCACGACCACACGTTAGCGATTGGCTATGGCAGATCCTGAGACTCTGGGCAGATCCAATAGTTTTAAACTTCAACAGAGTTCCCGCATACAAGGAAATAAACGCTTGTCAATGGAGCGAGGCCAGACTCTCTGTACAAATGAAATGTACGAGAGTCTGGTAGAACCAGGCTACAGTGCATCATGTATGGGAAGAGAATGTGAGCAAACTGTTTGATTATGTAGTTGTGTATAATGTTAAGCCTATACAACTCTTGCCATTATGTGTGCATGGTGGGTATTATGTGTTTATGGGTGCTGAGGGTTTTTGATGTAGAGGAAACTTTTTGGCATAACATGGAATAATTCATAATATCCCAATACTTAAAATTGAGTACTAGGAAATAGAGAGCACCGATATGAGTACTTAATAAATACAAACCATACACAGACATGTTTTTATCATTGATTGTTTAGAACAAGATGGTTTGATAAATAATGTTTTTAATTAGCTGAATGAATGCAAACCTAACAACTTTGACTAGATAACCTTAAACACTAGGTTTGAGAATATGTCTCATTGTGTTGTTGGTTTCTGATTAACTGTGAGACAGTTTATGATATTTGCTGAGTCACAGAGTAACTGTTCAGAAGGTATGGTCATTGATGGTGTCTGAGGTTATGGTCTGCACATTGTTACCTGAGTAAGAGCAGTAAACCGTAAACCGTCTTGTGTCTCACCAAAACATGGTGCAGTAACAGAAGTTATTTGCAATGTTTTACATCAGGGACCAACTAAAACAACCAAAATAACTAAGGGTTTACTGACCAGGGCCTTATTGTGGTTTCCTTTTGCAGCCCACTTGGATTTATATTAGTATATCCATACAACAAAGAGTACAACGCTGACAAGTCTGATATTTTTACACTGAATATTAGCATCCACTCAACTTCTAAGTGTTTTTAATCTCGGCATCAGAGCAATGACACAAACTCTTTACTGTAATACACAGAGAGTATGCAGAGTGGTTAGTACTCCTGCCTCACAGCAAAAAGGTTCTGGGTTCAATTCCCATCCAGTGGAGTTTGCATGTTCCTTCCATGTCTGTAGGTTTCCTCCGGGAACTCCGGTTTCCCCTACCACTACAAACAAGTACAATATAAGACTACAGATAGAAATGAGCTGTTAAGCTATAATCTGGCACATCTCTGCTTCGGCTAAATGTGTATGCTGCCCAAACAAAAATAAAAATAAAATAATTAGTAAATCATTAGTAAAACGAATGATTTAAACTAAAGGGCGCAGTGGCTCAGTGGTACCAGTTCATACTGGTGTGTGAATGTGAGAGTCCGTAGACGCAAAATGGCTGCCATGTCAGTCTGCCCCAGAGCAGCTGTGGATACAGATGTAGCTTACCACCACTAGTGTGTGACTGTGGAGGGAATGAATAATGGATATGTAAAGGGTCTTTGGGTATCTTGAAAAGCGCTTTATCAGTACTGAGCATCATTATTATTATTATTAAGGTCAAACTACCATACAGTGGTCCTTTAGCTACAACTCAGACAAATATATTTACAGATTACAGTTATTGTAATATTAAATATTCTTTGCAGAAACATTACATTTGCTACATCTTTACGGTATTATCCATATCAAGTGAAACTATGCTAAAAAAAGCTTCTCATGACTGACTTACAGAACAGCACAGTCCTATGCTACACATTAACAGAGTGTTCGTGAAGCCACTGACGGGCCACTGAGTATCGTGTCTCACCAGAGAAAGTGTAGCTCTGCTCTGATCTTTGAAATCGAAAGTACACACACTGTCATTCTCTATCAATACCTCTGTCCTTCCTTCTCCTCCTGAGCGTGCGTGTCATCTTCCTGTTTTCTCTTGAAGGAGCTCTGTTTTGGCTGAGCTGGCTGCACAGCATGAGCAGGTTAAAGGCAGCCAGGAACAGACTCAGAGAGAAAGAGAGAGATTTTCCTCTAACTCTTCCTCCAGCAAGCACAGGGATTCTGGGCCTCTTTTATCCCTTTCTTATTTGCATCCTGATGAAAATGCAATGTGGGATGGGGCGAAGCAGGATGAGGGGTTTAAGGTGGATAAAGCCAGTCTGAGACACAGGGAACAGTTTGTATCCCGTTGTAAGAAATCAGAAACGCCATTATATGGCACGGTTGTATAACACCAGCAGAAGGCGTCTTTGATAAATGTTCCCTACCCCCTGTTGTATGAAGAAATGGATTAGCCTATAGTTGCAGATAGCTGCTTCATCAATTTGTTATTCTGTTTTATTTGAGCAGCACTTTGTATTCTCGGCTGGGGGTCTATTTTGTTAACATTTCCATTTAGTGCACGCCGATAAAAAACGTCTGCCTTAAAATGATATATTTTAAACCTCAGCTGGATCTTTTTTCACTATAGTAGCATAGCACAGACACAACTCAACATAAATTATTACAAATATATGGATGTAAAGTGGTATCCAACAAATAACTTTTTACAGTCGGTCATCAAGCAGATCTCAGTAACAGTCTTTGATGAGGAAGCACTGGTCCTAAAACTCCATATAGTATTATGTGGCATTTAGTACAGCAAGGTAGTCTTAAGCATAAAGAAGCAAGTGTAAACAAAATGTTCATATATACAGAAAAGGTCAATATTATTTTCCTATAGCCATTTGCAAAAATTATCTTGTTTTGTTGTTATGATTTTTAGTGGCTAATACGTTTTTTTTCCCCAATAAACATGCCAAAGCAGCTTGTGTGGTTAAGATATTAGAAACGGGGTTTAGGGAAGCTGTCTCTTACAAATCAGTAATCACACTTAAACCAATCTTAAATTTAAGTTATAAGTGTTGAAATGTACAAACTCTCAACTAAAGTTCCCCCTTTACACTGTAACACAAGCAGTTTATTCATGTATTTATGCTTTTAAGCCACTACACTTACAATCGGTAAAACAATACTTATATTTATTTATATTTGTGAATATTCTGGTAAATGATCAGTTTCTCCATAAGTCAAATGTTTCTTTGACTATATCACAAACCTCAGCTACTTAAAAATGTTACAATGCTGTTTTGTTTTTCAGCTGCTAGAATTTGGTCAACTCAGTTTTGTTTTTAATTATGTGGATCTTTTTTTTTTGTAAATATACACGCACTTCTCTGATGAACAGCCTCTGAGTGATTTGCAACATTTGCACCCTTTGGCCTTTAGATGATGCATATTCTACATGTTACCACTTTAAAAATGAAAATGTGTAAGAGTGATACTGCGGCGCACACTTACCGTCCCACTCTATCGGAATGCTGCCTTCCATATACTCATATTCAGAAGGATTGGCTGCCACAACCAGTCGCTTGGCACGGACAACTCTTCCTGGGAAATAAAAAAAAACAAAAAAACAGGAGAGAAACATGGTGAGTAAGAAGTGCTCGACAACACACTGGACGCAGAGGAACACAAACAAACACAAAGAGGCCCAGACACAATGCTGTCGCCCGTCTTTCACACTTGCAGACAGACACACAAATACACCGAGGAATGACAGTGCCGTGACAGGCCGCGGATGATTACCTCGTGGCCCTCGGGCCCTTCTCCTCAGATCTCCGCTGAGTGGCTCCAAATCTGGGCTAAGCCTTTATGCAAATCAGCTTCCCTTTAACCCACCAACCACAGCCCCCCTTGCCCGGCCACTTCTTCCAATCACAGAGCTGCAGCTAACAATGCCCTCCAAAATCAACATCAAGCCGAGCAGGAGACAAAAGAGGTCAGATATCAGAGAGAACAGGAGAGGCATGAGCCGCGTGGAATATTAAGTGCTCCTTTCCCTATCTGTATACAGCATGAGGCTCGCTAGCAGCAAGGCCACCGCCAATTATTTCGGTCCAGTCTGCTGATTAGACAAGTTTGGTTGGCAGACAATGACATGAAGACGGAGGTAGAAGGAGGAGGCATAGCACAATAATAGAAAAGAATGATACAGACTTTTTTGATAGCTGCATCATACGTCCCTTTTTGAGAATGTAGGAAATAGGCAGATATATTAATGGCATGCTTTACGATCGCTCATTGTTGGAAAAACATAAAGATTTAACTGGAACTTCCTCTTGCAGGTCTTAATTTTAACCCGGCACAATAAAAGACCCTTTTGATCCTGGTTGTGAACAATTTAAGCTGCCTGGACCACAATAAAACTTCACTAAATAAAAAGGCATTAGCTTAAACAAGAATACTTTTGTGAGGAGGGGGGTAGAGAACAAGAGTCCTGCTGCTCTCTCGCTATATACATACATTTCAGTTACACAGGCTAATGGCAACAAGCTATTGGTCTGTGGATGCTCAGGACTAAGTTATGTGCAGACACATGCAGAACGCCAAACAAAAACAGCACGTGGAGACCATAAGTTTGTACACAGATGTTTGTTGTTGAAATTTTAAAACAATCTTCCCGAGGAGATTAGCATACACATCGCTAAAGTCTGCAAACCTGCATCTAGACATTTAGAAAAAAGCCTATTATTCAAAGTAACACACAGTTTTTATCATTCTTGCTTGGGCACATCTTTTTGATGACATGATTTGTACAAGGGTCTTTTTTATACACAAAAAAAGAAAGCTTGGCCAGGTATGCAATATTATAAACATAAATCAAGCCATAAGCCCAAGTGGTTCAAGTTTTTTGTGGTTTATTTAAGTTTGTGGCTTTGTGTCCATGTCTGGATTTGTCCCAGAAAAGGTGGCAGCTTCTTGAACAATAGTGGAATGTGATTTGTCTGATGAAAAAAAAGGAAACCAATCACATGGCCAACACGCAGAAGTCACATGTTTTTTTTTTGTGGCTCTACGCTTCCTGTTTTTGCTTTGAATGACATAACACCTGGAAAATGCTCAAATTTAATTGAATGAAAGAGGTATTTTAACAATGGAAAACCTCTCTTGTTCTCTATAAAGAAGAAGAACAATCTTACAAATGGCAACTTGTATTAACTTCTTATATAAAAAAGGTTTTCTCTGTTGAGTGACAGCCTTTGCACGAGCTCAAAGTCACAGTTTATCTTTAGCTTTTTTTTTTAAGAGTCTTGCTTTCAAGGCTTTTATACAGCCAAGAAGCTGGTGGCAATCAGAAACACAGAGTTGCTGCTATGGACAAATGTTGACATTCCCCAGGAGCTAAGGAGGAGAAGGAGGACCATTGAAAACTAGTTGACAGCAATGACTAGCATCAACAAGAGTAACTGGAGTAAATTATTTACAGAGACAAAATTATCATAATACTATCTCTCTTCTTCTGGTTTTGATGAAATCTGTTGGTGAATACCAAAATTGTGATAAGATAGTTAGTTAGTTGGTTACTACATGTTATCTTTATAAAGGCGAAAGGCTGCTCCATGACTTTAACTTAGAACCTGTCTGATCTTCAAATGTAAATGTTTAACAGAATGAGAGTTTAAGTGCTGCTTTAGAGCTTTCTACATCGTTCTCTAACAACAGACTCTGCATTTCCATAGTTCTCCACTGCAGGTATAGAGCTGGATGTCCACCTATCGCTCAGGTCCTTCTGAGAAATGAGGCAAGGAAGAAGGAGGTGGAGAGAGAAAGAGAGTGATGATGCATGGCAAACGCGCCTAGGAGGAGAAAAATGGGAGGGCAAGGAAAACAACACGCTCCAAAACACAGACAATCTGTCAGGATTCCATCAGCGCTCTCTCCGCAGCTCACTGGACATGGACAAATGGAGCCAACCACCTCCACGCGCAGCGCAGACTGATGGCCTTAATGTTTACTTCAGCCATAACTGATAGCTATGGTGCAGGGATGGTTGAGTGATGGCGCTAGAGGATTCATTGGCTGTGCCTGGAAGAAGTGTTGAAGTACTCAAGACAGTTTTCTTTTGTCTCGGGAACACATTTAGGCTGCTTTTAGGGTCTTCTCATGGAATCATATTTTTACTCTTTAGTTATTCATGACTAAGGTGTTTTTGGTTTCATCAGAATTGTAACTGAATGGAAAACCTCTTTTTAAGTGCATGTAAACACTTCACCTCTTTCTTTTCAAATTTTGAAATAGAATAAAATCTGCCCAGCCTTCATTGAGTGCTAGCTGAGGAGCTGTTTACACTGCAATAGTTCACAAAATTCTGTAGTACTTTGTTTTAGTTTTGTTGTGCGTTTACCTGTGAAAGCCATGTCTTTAAAAAACAGCAACATTCTGTTTCTAACCAGTATTTCTTGTATTATGTCCCAACCCGCAATTGGTGATTTCCAGCCTTGCCAGCCATATCTTTTTTCTACCCTACACAATCTAGGCTTCAGAACAACAACAATAAAATCATAATCATACATCCATCAGAAAATTCAGTCTAAGTGCTGCACTAAGAAATGCTACATTCCAAATGTAGCATTAAAAGCTGCAATTTTCCACAATGTTTTTTCTGTATAATCTTTTGTAGTGTTTTGTAGGTGGTGTTCACGATGCCTCCTACTGACCTGGCTGACACACGCCAGCCTTTTCTATGCCTTATGCCTTGCCACAAAGCACTTTCAAGACTGATTTTGAGGTTGCCAACAAAAACCCATGATTGGATGGAACTGGGTGTTTGATCAGGAATGAGCAGACTCTTTGTCTTTGTACAACAATGCTCTCCACTTTTGAATAATAATCCAGGGTGAAAGATACTGCAGTGCGTGATTCACTGATCAGTCTTGAGATGCGACCACAAGGTCAATGCTAATGTAGATTCTTTAAAAATACGACCTTAACACTGTTAATGTTGTAATGTGAACGGCCCTTCATATTAGTCTTGTACAATTGTTCCCATGTATCCTGGTCTTGGTTATGACCTAGTGTAGTTGATGATGGCATTGGTTTTATACTGGGTATGGGTGTTCTATTTCAAATTTTTCTAGTTACCCTGATGCATACGGTACAATTTGTCCTTTCATTTTTAGCCATTTATTAAACTAGACATTTGTTAGCACCCCGTTAGCGACAACACCAAACTCACATGCTCAGATGCCTCTGTTTACCCCCAAAAGGGAAACGTTGAGTGGTGTGGACTCATTCTCAGTCTTTAAGTCTTGGTCTTACCTTGTTCTGAACACACTCTGGGCTCAAACATGACTACACATTAGTTAATGTTCACAGCTACATGGCCACAACGTTATTTTGTTTAGAAGACAAAGCCATTTGTTATGCACATACTGTTCATTTATTATGAGTGTGATCATATTCCATATTTTATCCAGCCCTTGTAGTAATCAGGTCATTTAATTAGGCTAGTATTGCTTTGGTTCTGCTTTGGTTCCCACTAGATTGTCACAATAGGGCTTCACAAGCTCCATTTATCCGGGATATCCAGGTCTGACACTGCAGCACAGTCCTCACCAGGCATGGCAATATTTAAAGTTATTCTTGTGATCTCTGCATTTGTTTTACATATATACCATAAAAGGTCTTCAGAGAAATGATTTCCTCGAACCCCCCCTTGACAGAACAACAAAAACAACTGGCGGCGCACTAAGCTTTTGCTTCTCTAGGCAATACGAACAAACACATTTAACAGGTATGCTGATTATAAACAGATCCTATCCATACTTGCAGTGGGTGTGGGTGGCTGCAGACTCAAATGGTACAATTACGACACAGTCCCCAGCAGCAATGTGCTTAGCTACAGCTAATGTCGAACTAATAAGCATAAAGAGAGGCACCCAATTTTTCTTCTGTTTCTATCGGGCTCTGTTTGGTAACATCCCCCTCTTCGACGTTTCACTACATGGCTTCCTCTGCAGCATGACTAAACCCCTTCCACCACGCCATTGGATTTGAATAACAAATACAGTATGTACATATATTTATGAAACACGGCTGATCCTCCTACCACATGCTCACAGGGAGGAGGTTTGTCAGTCTCTGAAGGGTGAAGCTTTCCTGGTAATTACTGATCTAGGACAAAGAAAACATAGGCCTGCAAAATGGCGTGTTCAACACTGCACTGTCTTGGGATGATTTAGCTTTGAAGGACAATCAAGTGATTTTTTTTAAAGTATTGGTTTAAATGCTTACATTCAGACAGACATAACCAGACCTTTAAAATAAACCGATATTGGTGAAATTTTTAATATATTGTGTGGTCAGTGCTGCAGGAATGTGCAAAAACATCAGGGGAAAGTGCTTTAGCAATGTATGAAAGAGGCTTTACTGGTCCAATTCTATATTCTTATTACTTAGTCTCACTAAAACAAGATTTGTTTTTTTAAAAAGGTAAATGTCTAAGACTTGAATTACTTCTTACTTTTTCCTTCTTTATTTCTTAACTTTCCTAGATAAACTACGACTGCTGCATGAATATAGCTCAAGGTGGATTTATGTGGACCTCGGAAACTCGGAGTATCCAACTTCGACATGTTCACGTGATTTCAGTTTGGAAACTTGGTTAACCATAACAACCAGGAAAATGGACACTAAGACAAAAATGTGAAAATATTATTCTTAAATGAATTAATACAGTCAAAGTAAGACTATTCATAGCAGTTCAAGTTAGTTAACATGACATATTTTGAAACCGCTAAATACCGGAAGTGACTAAATAAAGAACTTTGTTTATAGTCTACATAAACCTATATGGACAAAAAAAAAGATTGTTGTACTGTCACATTACCAAGTTATACTAATGTATAAAATATTTCTAAATTATCTATGTTACTAAAATATCTTAAACTTTTGCTTTCCTCTGCTACGTTGATGCAAATAACGTCAACACAAATATGGGGCAACTCCTACTCACTCGAGTTTCCGAGCTGTTGTTCCGACCTTAGCAGGTGTACATGTGCATTTTTCAACTCAGAAAAATGTTCCTCTTAGTTCCTGAGGACCACACGAATGCAACATTAGTCAGACTGGAGCTGGACTATGTGGTAAGTTAACTAATGTAAAAAAGGCCAACAGTGCTTACGACAATATATAAGTATTTTTACTGGTTTCAAACAATAACAATAAGGCCAAAATTATAAAGGTATTGGATTGAGGTCATGTTGGAAGCCCTGTTCTAACGCTTTGGCAACCTCAAAATATTGAATTTTGAGAGCAATGAATTCCTTAATTTTAACAGAGCACAAAATGAAAAATAAATCATTAACTACTTCACTTGTGGGCATCAGTCCTATCCAAGAAAGCAATTAGTGCATATAAGTCTAATCTTAACTTAATGTAGCATAACACAACTGGCTGGCTTGGCACAATTTTTGCATAGTGATTTCTCAGCTCCAGGGGCTGGCGCGCTGCAACTAACGATCGCTGTCAGTACCAATTAATTTGTAGATCTTTTTACCCCTAAAAAAAAATCAACCAGCTGAATTAAAATGAAACTAGGGAAGAAAACAAAAACAGAGCCAAAACATCTCAAATGTGTAACTCCAAAAGAGACAACACAGCCCAAAGTGTCGATTGTATATGGATTTAAAATCAGTGCATAAGTGCATTATGCAGTTGCAAAGGACTGTCCAAATATATCCCATTGTATAACTTCTTCCTTTCGTATCTGATACTCTGTTTAGAAATATAAGAAAAGAAATCCTCATATTTCTCATTTCCGCACTGTGGTTTTGTAATGGAGATGGTGAAAGTATACATTGGTTTTAATTAGCAAGGCAACAACTGTAAGACGCAGAACTAAAAGCATGTTTATGAGAGGTACAATTGTGGTTGGTTTGGCTCACATTAAAAGAAGGGATCCTAAATGACCTTATTGTACCACTGTCACCCCTTTGCTGTGTTTTTAACAATGCGCCACAGTTTCTAAAAGGCGGGACTATACAGTTTGTTGATTGGCTGACAGAATCTCTACTCTGGCAAAAGAAACAGAAAAAACAAAAAATAGCAACTACGTCTTAAAAGAAGGTCAGTGTCAGTGACAGAGAGCTAGTGTTTAGACAGGACACAGGGTGAGAAAGCGGGGACTGACATTGAGCAAATGAACCTGAGCCGGAATCGAACCTCGGTCACTAATATTGCAAGTTATTTTTATTGCAATATTCAACACAGTCCTCTCATGTTACAATCTAAAGTTCACCTCAGCTACCAAACAGGAAAAGTGTGTGGCAGTGTTTATGTGACAGTAGTATCCTGCAGCGGAAACAAAAGGCTTACCTGTCCTAAACCGTGCCGTAGTGACCCGACCTGTACCATGCCAAAGAGTGGAAATGACATTAGTCTGGTTTTGGACCCTATGGTTTATGTGGAAATGGTTGTCTAATCCACCTGTAACATACTGGTTGGTGGAAACTGGCCTTTTGTTATAGCTTTTTTTAATATTGTAATTAAAAGTAGTACTACTTTTAATTACAATATTAAAAACAGCAATGATACAATGCATATTTCATGTTGTTGTAGATGTGTTCAATTAGGAAGTTAATATACTTGTTATTCGTTCTTAAACCTAAGCTACATTTCTGCTTCACAGTTCAGAGCAGTTCAGAGCTTGCCGACTGCTTCTATTCTGTGTCCTCCTTCACCCCCTCCTTGAGAGATTGAGAAAGTGTGTACGTGCGTGTGTGCCAGAGCCCAAGTGTGTATGAGAAGAGGTATGCAGGGTGTTAGGAGCTCTCTATCTCAGCAGGCCCCCATGTGACAGGTCTGCCTTCTCATCAGTCACTAGGGGGAACCTACTTACCAGCCAAAATACACACCGACACGCACACACACACACAGGCATCCAAACTCTACACACACACAAGCGGCTAGAGAGCAGGCAGATTAACCTGGGGGACAGGAGCGAGGACGCTGCCTCTTACCATGAAGGACAAACGCAGCGTTGCGATAGAACGAAGGGGGAGGGGCTACAGTGTCAGGAGGCAAGAAATCCCAGCCCATAAATATTCATGAGCCATCTCACCTGTCTGAGCGCGACTCATCTGCGAGCCGAGTTGTGAAAGCGAACGGAGGGGGAGGGGAGTCCGCACAGGGAGGGAGGAGACAGGACGGGCGAAGGGGGTTGCCGTGGCAGCTGGAATCGGTAACCAATCAAACGGCAGGTGTGCCTCGCTGTCGCTCGTTAGAATAAGACGTGATGTGCTCTGAGGGGTTGCTCTCTGAACCCTGTACCCACCCTGATAAACTCCATCACACACACACACACACACACACACACACACACACACACACACACACACACACACACACACACACACACACACACACACACACACACACACACACACACACACACACACACACACACACGGGTTCCCAGGTGAGGACCGTTGGGGGCGACCTGAGAGATTCTTCACCTTGGCAATGTCATTCCGGGCGTCTTGCGATGCGTGTGCTTTTCTCCTGTACTTTGTCTTTGATTACAGATCTCAGGCGGAAAAACTTGTAATGGAATAAGAGGAAAATGTTACACAAAACCTCTATGGTTATGTATTTGTCAAATAAATTTTCAAATGTTTCATACTTCAGAGCAAAATTGTTTTTTTTCCATATACATCAAAAGACAAGACAATAACCGTTAATCATTATTTTACATTCACACATCATAGGTCATCATTTACGGCCCTCTTTTCATAAATACCTCTAGCTGTGGAACGTGATAAACAAGGGACAGGAGTTGCTTGTTGTTACCAATTAAATTGCACACAGTTTATTGTAACTATTGATAGGATAGGTAAGAACATTTCATTGGGTCAGAGCAAACATGTCTTCTCTTTTGGGTCTTAAGCATTTAATGTCATGGCTAAACTAATTAAGCCAAAACAACTCGTACAGCAAAACATTGCTATCTTTAATCTTGGAAATAGGCTTTTTTTAGTATTATGGAAAGCTAACACCCAAAGGCAGATGCTCAAAAAGGACAGGCTGACAAAAGCTGCTTTTTGGTGAAAGTATTTTAGGTGGAAGTTTTAAGTCTTAATCAACAAGTTGTTGCTCCCCAGTGCCTTTGAATGGGCAGGAAGTCATTTTACCAATAAAATATATAACATTACAACACAGCACAGGCTAAGGATGTGCTTTATTGTCAGAAGCAACTGAAAATGCCAAGAAATATTTATTTGATAATTTCACAACTTATAGTAGAGAGCAAGAGGAAAAAAGTCATTCAAATCTTTGTTTTGCTAGTTCTAGTTTTTAGTTGTAGACTCAATACAAAGTCAGTGGAGAACAATGGAATGTCTTTCCTTCAGTATACGATGCATAGCTCACTGTCTCTATTGGTCAAGCAAACAAAGCTTACAGGTCCAACTGGTGGACGCACTTCATGTTCCTTCACCGTTAAAACCACCCATGTTTAATTGTCTCAAAACACTGGAGACAATAGCTTCAAATTGCATTTATTTGGAGCCCTCCATTCCACAGCCCAGCTATTTCAGTCTTCAGGATTGTGTCAGATAAAGCAGTAAGTTTTAGGCCTTGCCGGTGTGGTGGAACAAAGCCGCCCATCAGCAGCGAGCCCATCAGCTTCGATTGAATCGGGTTTATTCCTCTCCAGCTGAGCCTTGTGCTGGAGAGGGATGCCGACCAATCCACGCACGGTAACGGACAGCTTTATGAAGATGGAGTGATGCGATAAGCGTCAGCGATACAAGGGCAACCAGGTACGAATCCTCTCTCTCCCTCCAATCTCCATCTCAGGAAAAAAAAAAACATGGAGGGGTATGTGTGATGGCTGTAACCATGGTTACCCATTAGCCCTGAGCCTAGTGACGCGGGATGAGGTTTAGAGGGAAAAGGCCAGCCGTTGTTTTGCATCAGTTGTGGAGAGAGGAGGAGCTTAGGCGTAAAGTAGGCCTGCTGCTACTGCCGGGGTTTTTATTCAGCCCTCGTTCTGTTTGTCCCTGTTGTCGTTGATCCCACAGAGGCCTGACTCACAGCAGAACCGAGGAGGGAAAATAACATATAGAGCTGGTATTAGAAAGAAAGTCACTGTCATACAAATAATACAGATTAGTGAAGCACTATTCTGCTCTTGGGGGAGTATTTAACCACACTTTATGTTTATTTTGTATTTCTTTTTTCTTTTTTTAATCACAAACCTCTGTAAGATGTTCTGCAGCCTTTAGGACAGACACAGTTTACTAGCCTTTATGGTATATGATCAGCACTAGTTGGTACAAGTATTGTAGTGACATCTGCCAACATGCTGTGTTTCTATATGACATACAAATAGTATTTAAAGCATATTTATTGTATTTAGAAATTGGATGCATTGCCAAAAACATAGAGAGATGAGGTGCGACAGGCGGAAGGTACAACTATATAATGCAGCAAAGAAAGTAGAAAGTAAAATATTGTTAACTTATAGAACTATAGAACCACCAGTTTACATTTTCACAACTCACTCCTGCCACAGGTTCTGCTTGAGTTGAGTTTAGTTTTGTGAATCCAATGTTTTATTTTACAAAGTTAAAGGCATGCATCTTTTTCACTTTCGATTCCTTTTGACGATGGAAACTAACACGTACTGTACTGCTTCAATGAAAACAAGACTTAGAGCTCTGTCAGATGCTTTTTATGATTCATGCTTTTTGAGACACTTTTGTACAAGTTCAGTTCCTGAACTTTTGTGATAATAAACGTGAGATATTACATTAACATTAAAATTGAAGAAGTCTTCTAAGATATGTATATTGCACATTTTGATATTGTACAAACACTGTGTTTATTGGACAGAACTACTTCTCATTTAACATCTTCTGCAACCTCCTCATTCCCCGTTGTTTATCAGACCAGGAACTTGGCCTTGCAGCATCGTAAACCCTCTTCCACTCACGCCTCACACACCCCCTCCTCAAAAGGCCCACTCCTCCGAGACCCGGCAGTGATGTCCATCCACCAAGCTGTCCACCCCTTTCTATTCACCTCCATCACACTCATCCAACCGCCTTCCTCTCCTCCGTCCCACCTTTAGTCCCCCTGCTCTCTCATTCCATTAACCTACCTCCACCTTTCGTCTCACCCTCCGCCCGTCTGCCTGTCCCACCCACTCATTTCACCCTCTTTCTGTCACAAATCCTCCTTTTACGTTCACTCTCTCCTTTCTACCCCCCAGTCTATAATTTCACTCCATATGTCAGCATCCCCCTTGTTCTTTGTCACTCAGTTTCTACACCCCACTTTCTCCTCCACCCTCCGTGAGCCTGCCCTCAGTCTTATCTCTCCTACCGTATCGTCCCGGCCTGATTTCTCTCTGCCTGTCTGCTTTATTAAAATATTCGGGCATTGAATAAGCCGCGGCAGGCTCCGGGAGTTGTCTGCTCACGCGTCCGTCGCTCTGTCAGTCTTCCTGGGTGACTTCCTGACAGACAAGGAGCCCTAAGGTGTCAAAACAGCTCGCTGGCCATCTGACCACTGGGAGACACAAGTGCCTGAGACAGTGCACCACAACCAGGCCAAACAGGAAAATGGTGTGTTAATCTGATTCCTCTGTGTTGTTGACTTTACAATATAAAGCTCCAGGACAGATGGATCACACTGGACTGGATACAGACAAGAATAAAGACTATTTGTTCAAGTATCCAGGAGCGCCTAGAGCTGTGTTTCTACTGGAGTGGAACGGTACAGTTGGCTCAGTACGGTATAGTTTGGTACGGCTAACCCTTAAGAGACCCATGTTTCCAGTGTGCTGGGTCCAGAAAAGTGAAATTTTTAAATAGTGTTGTCACAGGAGTGCAACAAAAGTTGTGTTTTCTATGAGATTGGAATCAGATTTGAAGTATACTTTTAGAAACTTGGATGTGTGGCCAATAATTAATACAAATAAAAGAGAAAATTCAATTCAGAGCGCTGCACCAATTTCCAATAATTAAAGACTCACTATTTACAAACAATAAACGTAATGTTTTATTATAAAAGCAAACTCTGTCTAAAACCAGAAACAGCTGTTGGTAATAAACGCTACAGCTTTGTTTTGGTAAAAAAAAAAAGGTGGTACAAAGCCTCTGTAGGATATCTTCCAGGTGAGAAATCTGAGTTGATTGTGTTCACACATGCATCCCCTCTAGGAAAAGTCAGAAAGGATATTGCAGGTGTGGAAGGTGAAAACCTGAGAACTCACATAGGGAACTGGAGTAGGTGTCTTAGCAAGTTGTAAACACAACAAACTAAGAACCCGTTTATTTCTCAATAACTGCGTTGTCTAAAGGCACTTGAACACATTGAAAGCTACTAAACTTGCTTGTTCTTCTAAACTTTTTACAACATGACAGGGGAACTGATGGCAGCGTGATGTCTTTGTTGGTCTAAAAAGTATGTCCGGATTGGACTACGGCAATAATTCGGTTTTCTCTACATGCATGTAAACGTAAATGTAAACTGAGTGTGTAGTGAAAGCTCTACTTAGCATCAGTCTAATAGTTTTGTAATTTAAAAGATCTAGCTAAACCTGTGATCTCAGCTTCTTAAGGCCTCTCGTTAGGTGTCTACCGTTGCCTAAATGCCAAAATTAAAACCAATATAAATATATTTCCTGTGTATCTGAACCTTGCTTTTTGGAAAATGGTGGACTCACATAATTTTCCCCTATTCTGAAAATGTTCATGTGCACAGAAGGTGTACTTTATAAAGAATATTACCACATAACAAAAAGGTGTGTAGTGTAAAATTGTAAAAAACTCATAACACCTACTGTGGATGTTAAACAACACATCTTAAGAATTGGACCAAGGCCCATTGGTAATGTTCTACTATAAAATTAAATGTGCTTTAATATTCTGCATCTATGTTTTCAAATGCCTTTTTAATGAAGTAGTTAAGACACTGCGAGTTCCCACATACACAAACAAACGCACACTTGGCACCCACTATCTAACAAGATGAGCTAAATGCACTTGCTTTCCCTATAATGATTAAACAACCTTCATTTAAACTGAATTAGGAAGCTGCTGATCAATTAATATGATTTACTGTAGCAGCTCTGGACATAGCCCATTGCTGGTAAACACAGTCAGTGTCCTCCTGTAGGACAGGCCTCCGTTCATTGCACCCCAGGGATAACTTGTGGCAGAATAAACAGCCATTTGGACCCTCGCCTCTCTCCGCTGTGACTCTTTCTGTGGAAATATGCAACTTGAATCGATGCTCGGATGACACGCCGCCATCTGTTGTTGTGTTTATGTGGTTTAGGGCATCAAGTACAGATAAAACACACATTCACTTATTTTAAATACACATACACCCAAGCACAATTGTTCCATTCAAAAAAAAAAAATCACAATAATGCACACACACATGTATGTTCTGCTTCAGTCCCCAGAGTAAACCAACCTGAAAGACCAGAACTTGGGCCTTTTCAGTCTTTCTTTTCATATAACAGAGCTGGGGAAGCAAATAAATAATGGACAAAGAGAGAAGGATAGTGATAGGACGACAAGTCAATGCATCTTTTCTCTGCAACAGCGTGGCACAGCTCTGAGGAACCTCTGAATCCCTTCCATTCTCCACTCGCTGGAGAGGACCAATAGATTAAAACTGCATGGCACACACTCCTAAAATGAATAGCTCTAAAAATACATCCTTTTTAGAAAGACATGAAAGGAAACTGCCTTTCCCCTGTCCAGTATTGAGCAGCCATTGATTCCAAGACAAAGGCAACACCTCCTCAAAGAGGTAAGAAAAATAGCAATCATACAGGCAATTATTTTCAAATGTGCCTGCAGCGGCCGATAATGTCAGCGCGCCTCTCTTCCTAAATAAAGGGAGGGAAGGCAGGCGTCAAAGCTGCAGGCCCACTGCCGAAGACGAATGAGCCCATCCGCAGAATGCCTCGCTTTCATCCGGGCAGCATGACACAGCGCCCCATGCAGTGTGAGGGAGAGTCGGCCTGGGGGACAGACGCTCTCACAAACACAAGGAGACTATAGATTCTCAATTCAGCTCTGAGAAGCCAGCACCAAGGAGTAGACCTTCCAAAGACCAGTGGCCAGATTGCCACTGGCTTTCTCTTCTAAAACCTGCCATTAACAACAATGGGGTTCCACAGCAGCCTATAGCACAGTTCTCTCTATTGTATGACACCAACAGTAGCCCCTATAGTGCCTTACTCTTCTGTGACAGTGGCCATATCGAAGGCTGCCATGTAAAAGTGAAACGTTTTTTTAAATGATAACACTTAAGCAACTTTTGTTGCATGATTTGGAAGGATTCATTTTTTTTCTTCATTAGACAAAAAGGATAAGTGGTAGTAAATTAATGGGTGAAGATACTTTGTACAGTTTTTTTTTTAATTGCAGTGTACTTGAACTACAAAACTGCTATCAACTGAAAACTATAAAAGGATTTGATGAAAAGGCTAAAGTTGACTGGTGTATATTTACGATTCAACTTGGTCAAACTGATAGCATTAATAGTAGCACATTATAAAATACAATTTGAAGTAGAACTGCAAAAGTACTTTCAGGCTTTGATGTATTATTGATTTGATTGGCCAATTATATCAGGCAAAAAGTGATCGTACATTGAATATCAGACATTATTATTGCAGTTTTTGTTGTATTTGTGCATGTAGATATTTAGATAACAATGTATTTTCATGTATCATCATCCAAAAGTTTACATTTTAGAGTGCATTGTGTAAAATCTTGTAATATACAGCAGAACAATTTATTGCCCAAAATAAAACTCCATAGAACACAATGGAAGAAGCCATTAGTTCTTTTACTTCCTGTTCCTACAACAGCACAGTACACAGTTAAAAGCAAGGCTAACAAACACTTTTCATTTCCTTGTTAAGTATCTGTTCACTGTTCAATCTAATCTAATCACAGATCCAATCCTGGGTGTGCCACACTGGGCCTGTCAAGTCTACATTTGTAAAACGCTAGAGTAGTTATGCACTTTGAAAATGAAATTATTAGTATGGAAATCGCTTGTATCTCATCAAACCCAGTCCTATTCATTTTGATGTTGTGGCAAGGGCAGCAGCAGTATAGAGAAGTAGAGTGGAGTGGGGAATAGAAAGCTCTCTGCTGGCCCTCCACTCTGCTCAACTTCTCTGATGCTTTCAATAGGAATCTTTACTAGACTGGCTTCAAAGGAGGGAAAAAAAAATCAAGAAGCAGCACAAAAGAGAGAACGCTGTGGAAGGAAACAAAAGGGTCAAGCTCACCAAACAGACAAAACCAAACCCACATAAAACACGGAGTTGGTTTACTTTGGTCTTCGGCCTGACCAGCGATTAACATCTTCATCTGGGCCCAGCGCACAGAGAATTGCTTATGCCCCAGTTTTTTGAAGTTAACAGAAAGAGAGAGGTAGAAAATGGGAGCAGTAAAGCATGGCTAAAGGTGGAGGATGGATGGAGCGAGCAGAGGTGATGGACAAATGAATAGAAGCAGTAGAAAGAAAGAGAGAGTCTTCCTGGGCTCGTGCTGCAGTGGAAAGCCCTGCGGTCCATGCCTTAAGGCCCCCCAGCCCACACTTGGCCTATCAGTTTAAGATCAAAAAGAGCTCGCTTTAGCAAGACATATGGACTGAATAATGCATCTGCCTTATTTCCACAAGGGTGCATGGAGAAAAATGTGGAAAAAAGCCGCTATGCTTGTTTACAATGTGTGTGTGTACCCACTGTCTGCGTCTCTTTCATTGTGGCTGGACAATGAATAGGGTAGGTAATGGGTAGCCTGTAGCGTGCCGGAAAAATGAGCTCCGCTGATGTCTCATTTGAATAGTCTGACAGCCAGGGGTGGTGGAGCAGTCTTGTAATAAATTATAAATATGAGGTGGGCGCAGGTTTCCGCGCAAACGGCTGAGAAAAGGTGAAGCACAAAGTCAAGTACAGTCGAAAAGGAACCAGATTTGCCGGTCTGTTTAGAGCAAAAGCAGAAATAGAAGGAAATACTTCTGGAAAGTGAATAGAATTAACAGTAAAATAAAAATACAGTCACATACAAAATATGTTGTCCATGATAATGATTACATCTTCTACAGTAATTCTGCACTTTTTAAAAACTGCAAGACTATATTTATGCAAATGCAAACACAAAACAGTAGCCAACCAAAAAAGACAATGTGCCTTACTCAATAAATTTTAGCCCTTTTTTTATTTTTATAGACAAGGTCAAGAAATTTTTTAACTTGTTAAAAGATAGAGTGCTCTATTAAATCAATGCACATGGCTAATTTGCATAAATCAACAAGTCCACAGTAAGACACACAGAGGCGATCCTATTTAAGTTCAGGTTAATATCCTGTCATTTTGCAAAACCAAGTAATAAAAATAGAAATAGACAAGATTTTTTTCTCTGGTGGTTATTAGTCATCACCTGCAGAGTCACTACACTCATTGTCAAGCTGCTCTGGGTGCTATCAGCCGCATTAGCCTTCACACAGTGTACAGAGCAGCAGTAAGAAAGTGTTCCCAATAAATTTGATTTTGAAATATAATTTTTTTTCAATGTTTAAAATGAAACAAATTAACTGATACTTAGTCAATTTCTGCTTACTTTATCCCGGTTTGTTTCGGTAAGGCACACTGCAGTCCTGTCGTCACAGCACAAAAGTTATGGTCAAAATGGCTGACATTGACAAATTGTCCTAACACTTGTGAGAAACAAATCGTCAACTCAACTCAAATATTATTTTTCTGCAAATCTCACAGATCATCAGTAGTTGAAGGAATTGTCTGTAGAGTGGAAGCTTTGGGTACTTCAACATTCATCTGGCCCTGGATCAGCAGCAGATTATTGTGCATTTATTACTTGAAAAAACATATTGGATTTCTGTGGAATGTGGAACTTATATTTCTTCCATGTTGTATGCATGTAATAATGGTATAATTAAAGCCTATCTAATATGCTGTAAAGCAAGTGTAAGGGTAGTTAACAAATGCAGTATCATGTCTGGAGCAGGCAGAGGCCCGGCTCTTTGACATATGACCTCTGACCTGTGGCCTATTGTCTGGTGTGACCCCTGCTAATGATGATTTAAGGAGACAAAGGGAAAAGAAAACAGATCACTTAGCTCTCTGGCTTCTGCTAATGGGAAGTCCAAAATCACTGTGAGTGTGTGTCCTCTGACCACATCAGCGCACTGACATTACCAGTGTTATTTTGTCTGAAGCACCTCTGGTCATTTTGCAGCAACTTTAGAGAATATAGTCAGAGAATTTCAAACAATCTCTACTACAATAAAAATGATTGATTTAGTAATATGGTAATTTTTTTAAGACAGTATATTTTGTAAAAGAGCGCATTATATGGGTGGGGTAGTCCTTTTTGGTGACAAAAAAAAAAATGCAATCCTATAAACCATGCCCATACCTCATCCACTTTTTATTTTTTAGGGTGTATTTAAATATCAAACCTGCAATTGTTTGAGAATAACCCTATAATATATATTTTCAACTAAACAAGACATACCCAAGTCAAAGCCTGCAAGTTTAACCCTTCCCTTTGCAAGTTTAATCCAGCACACAATAAATACAACGGTAAATGTAGCAACAAAAAGGCCACAGTTTAACACGTTTTTACTGTTTTTAGTTTAAGACAATACTACAGACTAGTATTTCTTAGGTGGCTTAATCTTAAAGGGATAAGTTAGTATTAAACCATGTACTACTTTTAAATGGAGCCACGGGACATTTCATGTTAAACACTTTATATTTGGAACATTGACAATATCCATGTTCATGTCCATATCCATGTATGTATTTCAACAGTATATGCTGCTGAGAGCTGGTTCAGACAGAATAAATAAACATAATACAATGCATGTAAATACCTTCTATGTAACATATACTTGCAATGAAAGTTATTTAAAAGTTTGTTCTTGCCCCTGTCTTTTTCTGAATATGGTATGCAGACAGTTACCTACTCAAAGGAGAATGTTAGCTATCCTTAATAATCGCATAGACCTCTTCTTACAAAATTCTGGACAATTCCCTGAAGTGTTTTTAAGCATAAATTAAATTACGCTATCCAATTACCCATATCTTTGGCCCTTGTCGTGATTTTCATTCCCTGATGCAACCCACTGAGCGTGACACCACTGCACCAAACCGCAACAGCTTGTCACATTATCAACCATGAAGGTAAATCCACTTTCCAGTCAGAAAAGCTGCGAGTGTCAAAACGTCCTTGGACTTGAAACTATCAAAGATGGTCTGAAGAACACCCCCGGCGTCCTACCACAGATTAGTGGGATGACACAGATCCTCTACTTGGCTTGAGCAGTAGATACAGCAGTCCTGCCATGTCTCAGTAGGGATATATGACCTCCTTCTAAATCCTCACCCCAGACAAACTAATCGTTACATCTGCAGCAGTTAGCAGGCGTGTGTTCTCTGAAGTCCAAGCCTATTGCTATATATATATCCTACATTCTCCTTTTCCGAATTAGTGAGATCTAAACGCGTTACTTTGCATGACATGACATCTATTTGAGACATGAAAAAGGTAACAGCGTCATCTAGTGGGAATATTTTTCGATTACAACTTGATATGGGTTAAGGTAAAGCCACATACCACACATTCAGAAATATATACAGTCACATTTGTGTTAAATAATGTATACACGAGTTGAAACAGGGGCTAGGGATACGAAATGCTTCATTAGCTCAGCAAAAAAAGTTAAATTTACCTGTCCATGTCTTCTGTTCTGGAATAACATAGTATTTATTCCCCAAGTGGTCTGTCCCGACGTGTTCACGGACTATTCCAAAAGTTCTCCGTAAAACGCCTGCTAGTCTATACATATTTACAAAAAAAATCCAAAGTCTTTAGGAGATAATTTGCTTGTAACGTCAGCTGTCTAATGTCAGCACTGGGTTGTTTATGCAAGTGTACATGGGTAAAGGGGGAATCAATAAGCTCTTCTGTGATTGGATGGAACCACTCGACTAGCCAATGAGCGAATGTTTTATAAACCAGAAATTACGTTTCAACATGGCGGCTTTATGTTTTCTTCGGCTGTATAGCAAGCTTTAGCCAAAACCTAAGACTAAATGAAAGACTTGTGTGACTTATTTGCAATTACACCACCTTAACATGACAACAATGACATATTGCACCAGCATGCTGTCTGTGCATTTAAAATACAGACTTTATTATGATTAAAATGGCAACGTATGGGGCGATGTTAGCTAATTTTAGCATAGACTAAATAAAGTCCTTTCATTCAAATTAGGACTGTTTATGTTTATTTGCAAATATGCTGGGCTTTCTCTCAGCAAGGCAGGCTGGGGTGGATGACCCCCTGAGACTGAGGAGGGCAGAGGCAACAAGGAGGTGAGAAATGAAATAAATTAAAGCTACTTCTCTATGTTATAGAAACCACAGGCACAAAGCACAAAGCCGCATTAGCTTTTTATTGTATCCATTTTGCATGAATAAAGTTCTCAAATATATCCTATTATGTTTTTAACCGTATAAAATCAATTTTATCAAAAACTTCTGTTTAATTTTACTTTAAGATGGTAATTCCTGTCACCTCTGTTTATTTATTTAACACTATTTAATTCAGGTATTTGTTTCTCAACAGGGTTCTAGGTCTGAAGTTGAATCCTGACAGAGATGTGGATCGAATTCATGGAAACGGCATTAACACTATTGACATTGATGTAGTAGAGGGCAGATAGTATGTTATTTGATTTAATAGTATTTCTAGTTGTATTACTAAATGTTCAAACGCTACATGTTTATTTGTACTTACTTTATCAAAAATTATTATGCTACATCATTTCTTTCCATTTTCTATTATTTTGCGCCAAAACACAGAGAGAAAATGTCCTAATGCGAATCTGTTTCTTGCTGCAGCATGTTGTCTGGAGGAGCTGATGGTGTGGTTGTGATTTATGATCTGGAAAACTACAGTGGAAAGCCACAGTACACTTGCAAAGCTGTAGCAACTATAGGAAGGTACATATAAAGTACTTCCATGGAGTCTACCTTTTATAGTGCATAAAGTCACTCTGGCCACAAGAGGGTAGTCATACATAGAGATGTATTTGAGATAGTGCCCTGCTGTTGTAATTTTTTAATTTTGTAACCATGTGGAGCTGGCAGATCATTATTGATAGTTATGTCATTATGAACATTTTATGCAGTATAAGAAATATATAAAATACTTTATAAATACTTGAACCAAAGTTCAATGTTTCATTTCTTTTTTTTTTTTTTTATTTCAAGTAATTTACTGTAGGATTAAACCTAAAACAACAACTTGATTTTGGTGTAGGTCCAGCCGGTATTGCCACAAGTTCAGTGTGGAGACAGTCCAGTGGTATCCCTGTGACACAGGCCTGTTTGTCTCCAGTTCATTTGACAAAACCATGAAGATTTGGGACACTGAGACACTGAAGGTAAATCCTCTGTCACTATATTCACAAAGATAATGTCCTGCACTGATGCATGAATGAATAAATGATTATACTGCTGATTGGTATATTCCCTCTGCGGCACATACTCCTCCTCCTTCTGTCCTTTTTACTTTCTCCTCCCTCTCCTCTTTTATTTTCTGCTTCATGCTTTCTACCTTTCTATGCCACTTCGTCCCACACGACAGGCTGTGTGATGCTAGAGTTACACTGGCATCGCGGTTACCTCCAAAGGTCATGCTGGGGACAGAAAAGAACCCACTGACGTCTCATTCTCATCAATTTTTTCCTATCACAATGAAACATGTGTGGTTTGAAATTTGGTATGGCATTTCTTTATATATGTACTTTGCATTGAATCTTATTCTGTGTGTATAAATATTTGTCTAAAACAGAGCCTCCACTGTTTTTGAGCGCACTGACAAAGCACTTGTTGGGGCTGGCACTCATTGACGGAGGGCAGTGCAAAGAGGACAGAGACGCTTTTTATTTCCACACAATTACAGCAGTTATTGTGGCTCTGGGATCTGCCCTCTGAGCTTGGATCTGTTGAGCTTTTCTCATCTGCCTTTTGTTAATTTATCTTATCTTATTGTCAAAACAGTTAGTCTAAACTACTGCGGGCATGCTGCTGAAATAAATTGTGTATGTCTATATACACTATAGAGGGTCGACGTCATCCAAAAGTGGTTTGCAGACTGGTTCCTGGGGGTGCATGTGTTAAAAAATATTGTAAAAATGGTATTTTAAATTCTGAGCTAAATAGTCAGATATACATTTAGAAAGTTGTTTCCTGGTCTAAAGTGTTTTTTGTCTTCTAGAAAGCTCCAGTGTTTGTCTCAGCTCAATCTGTACTGCATACTTTGTTGTTGCTTTTTTATCCACACCTGATTGTTGCCTCGATTATTTTGTTGGCAGTCTTTGACGGCTTTAATGTGTTTTTATCTGGCAGCTAAAACCTTAATAAACAACCTGCAATAGGGAGTGGCTAAGACAGAAATGGTCAACCCAGCTCAGTAAAACTTTATCATGCGTAAAACTATGTCCAGGTGCATCAACACAATTACTTCATACACATAAACATAAAAACAAACCTAATTAATCTTAACCCTTATTCTTTTATCTCTTTCTCACGCTGGTTTTCTGAAGCCCGCTGAAGTCTTTGAGTTTGATGGGAACGTCTACAGCCATCATCTGTCTCCTATTGCCCGGAAGCACAGTTTAATCGCAGGTCGGTATCTGTGTTACTTTGGTAAATGATCCAGCCAAAGTAAAGCACCTGTTGATTAATCTAATGGCATGTGTCTCAACTGAACCTCAGACAAAAACTTATTAGTTAGCAGAGTCTTCATTAGTTTGTTACACACCGGCCAAGTTCTACGTGCTCTCCTACAGCTCGCCACAGACACTCCTGTATTTTTTAACCCAAGGTTATAAGTGGCATGTGGCCAGATCGATTTAGAAATGTCTCTCAAGCTCTTAGTTCAGAGTCATGGAAGGAATCTCGGTGCTCCTCTCAAAGTCACTAAGCAGGGTTAACTGGTTGCTCATTCCTGCTGAGTTGGTGGAGCTCAATGTTACATACACAAGGTGTGACACACCTTTTTTTTTTCTGGCTGCCACAGTCTCAACCCTTCTATTTTATGTGCCCTTCCCTGGTGCTGTCACAGATTGTTGTCTAACTGGTTCAAAACATCCAGCTTGGTTTAAAATTATGTTTTTTAGCGTGGCTTTTAAGGGAATTGTTTCCTAAAAAGCGTGTTTTTTTGTTTTTTTTTTCTTTATTGAAATTTGTGATTTGTCTTGTCTTCAGGAACCTGCTGAAAAACAGTTTTATACTGAGTCAGGCCCAATTGGTTTAAAATTTTTCCTGCTTAAAAATGTACATAAATAATACTATTACTTAATATTGTTAATTCTTTTTTTTAAATGAAATTAAAAGTCAAACAAATTTGTAAAATCACTTTAAAGTCATGTTTATCAGACATACTGTACAAACAGAAATCTTTTATATTCACCACACCTTATTTGTGAGAACCTGGGTTTCCGGTTTAAGTGGCCTCGCCCTCGTCTTCCTTCCCTCAGCTCTTTGCACACAACAAATTGAAAGTAACAAGAATAGGTATTTAAATCATTTTAAAAAGCAATAAAATTTGGTTTTGTTAACTTTTATTAATTTTTGCTGCCTTCACACATCAGTTTGTTTCTGTTCTTTCACAGTGGGCACAAAAGACCCTAAAATCCAGCTCTGTGACATGAAATCTGGTTCCCGTATTCATGTTCTTCAGGGTTAGTTAACTTCTCTATCTGTTCATTATCTTTATGTAATTTTCTAGAATAAATAATAATAATACACAACCTTTTTTTATTTCATTTTAAATTTTTTCTAGGTCACAGAGCGGAGGTCCTTTCTGTCAGATGGTCGCCCAGATATGAATACATCTTGGCGACAGCTAGGTAAGTGCTCATGAGCTGTCTGTTAAGGCTTTAATATGACATGAGAAATCTATTTTATCCTCAATGTCACAAAAATTATCCCATCAAATCCACACAATGACAAGTGACAGTAGTTCATTTCATCACCATTTACAGCCACATGAATCTTTTCCTGTCCAGTCAATAGTAATAACACAGATATGGCCTGGTTGCACCATAAATTAAGCAGATGTTGCTGTGCACCATTTTAAAATAAAATTTCAAGTGCAACTGTTCTGCTTGTGTTCTGCTCTGTACTGCTGCAACCTCAAATTATATTGTTTAGTGTCAGTAGGTATTTTATATAATATAATCACATGAGATAGTAACAAGCTCAGTCTCTCAGTGTTGCATATCTGGTGAGTTGGGTGCACTGTCCTTGAAAGAAGAGTTATTATTTGAAGCAGAGAGAATCTAAATTGAAGAAGACTGCTTTGGTTCAGCCCAGGTTTAATTCTAGATCAAGGGTGAGGCTCATGTCTGATGCAGAGCAGCTGCCAGGTCTGACCACAAGTATAAGGCACAAATGCTTATATTCAGTTGCTATACAGTACGCTACTTTCTGATGAGAATCATGAAAACGACTGTACAAGCTTCATGTAGTGTTATTTTAAGTCTGGTCTGGGGATGTAAAATAAATGAAATATTTATTAACAGTTTTGAGAAAAACTGCTAACTGCTGTTGTTATTCCGCTCATGTTAAATGTGTTAAAATGACACTTACCTGTAGCCACACTGTATTGATTACTGATTACACAATTGCAAACTCATGAACTTGTAACAAGTTCATAACTTTTTGGTACTTTGCACTTAGCAGAAAGTCTTTCAGTTTTGTTTTGTGATAAAGTTATTGAGAAAATAAAATGGGAATAACACAGAGGATATATTAGTTTATAAATGAACCCGACAGTTGGACCATAATAAGTTGCATTGGCCCAAGCAGTAGAGGCTCATACCTCACAGTCTCAGCAACAGTGGATTGGATCAACAGCTGTCTCTGACACCTGATACAATACCTCTGTCAAAAGGTGTCAATCACTGTCTAAAGAGGCTCAGCAATATACACTTCAGAATAAAATGCCAAATTGCTGGAGAAAATGCAACCATTTAAAAGTTAAACCCAGATTTTTGTTTAAAAAATATTATTTTTTTCTTGGTGCAATAGAAATTGTTTGATGTTGAAACAAGCAGGCTGTAGTTTACAGCTTGTACATCAGCATTGTAACTCTCCTGCAGCCTACCCATAAAGCACATGGAAGGTACGGTCCCCATCTGTTTTGTGCTCTTTTTTAGACTTGCTAATTAACCCTTAGGGGTGTTATTGTCCCTTCTGACTCTGGGCAATTTTGACAACAAGTGACACAGAAGTAACTTAAAAATGTTTAATTTTCTATTATAGGGCAGCATATAAATCCCCACAGAAAACTGGCCTTTTAGCTACAAAGATCTTATTGTTGACAGAATGGTGTTTAATCTTAAAGCCACTCGCATACTTTGCACTTTTGCTTGATGCTAACTGATGTTTATTCAGCTATGTTATCTATTAATTCTGTATTTTAATTAGCAATCATGACGTTATTTTTTTATTTTCCTTTATAAGTGCAGACAGCAAAGTTCAAGTCTGGGATGTGCGTCGGGCGTCTGGTAGTCTTTTCACTCTAGACCAGCACAATGGAGACAAGTCAAAAGTGTCCTCTGAGGCAGGTAAAGTTCCACTTCGCTCTTTGTAGTTTACTGGCTGACCTCTGATAAATATCAGGTTACGTCCATTCTGTATTTTTATTTTTAAGTGTTATAGAAATAAACTCGTGCTTTCTAGAAAGGCAGAGACCTTATGTTTATCTGATTTAAAAGGATTGCACAATGTTTCCGCCAGAGCAATGAGTCAACCCTGCAATGAACATGCCTTTGTGACATAGTTTTCAGAAATCTCAGGTATTTCATTCATATAAAATCTAAACTCTCAGTACATAACTATGCAGCATCTGTATACTACAAACTCACATGGGACTATTCAGTCTTTGTGTTTGTTTGTTGTGTTGATGTAAGATGTCAGATACATGCTCTTACAAGATGGTAACAATGACATAGAACATCTGCTCAGTTGGGGGAAATGTTTTTCTCTCTGTTCTATGATGGGAACTTTAAATAACTGGGAGACATATTTTTAATTATTTTGTATTTTATTGTAATAAGTTACATACACTGTTAAAGAAATCAGAAAAATAAATCAAATCTGTTGAGCGCAGTGGCTCAGTGGTAGCTGGAAGGTTGGTGGTTTGATTCTTGCTATCGCCACAGTTCATACTGTAGTTGTGTCCTTGGGCAAGACACTTAAAACTCCTTGCCTCCAGTGACACAGCACCGGTGTATGAATGTGTGCAGCAAATAAGGTGCTTGTTCACCCTAATGAAGGTGCTTGTTCACCCTGATGAAAGTGCTTGTTCACCCTGATGAAGGTGCTTGTTCACCCTGATGAAGGTGCTTGTTCACCCTGATGAAGGTGCTAGTTTACCCTGTTGAAAGTGCTTGTTCACCCTGATGAAGGTGCTTGTTCACCCTGATGAAAGTGCTTGTTCACCCTGATGAAGGTGCTTGTTCACCCTGATGAAGGTGCTAGTTTACCCTGTTGAAAGTGCTTGTTCACCCTGATGAAGGTGCTTGTTCACCCTGATGAAAGTGCTTGTTCACCCTGATGAAAGTGCTTGTTCACCCTGATGAAAGTGCTTGTTCACACTCATGAAGACTCATGTGCCGAAACACGTTGGTGCGGTTTGTTTTAAATCTGACAGAGCCACAATAAAATAAAGGCTTTTAGGAGATTTTTTGTAAAATTCTTTCTCAAAGCAGACAATAATAATAATTTTTGCATTCTTAAAACTGCATTGTCACCCTGATTTTCCAAACGCTGCGCTTATCTACATATTTTTTATTCTACACTATACTAATAAATTAGTAAACACAGCTGCCAGTTTTTAACCACACAATTGTAAAACATTTTCTGATAAGTATTGTTTAGGAAGAGTCAGTGTTTTAACCATAACATATATAGTCTCAAATTCATAAAAATATGCAGTCTCAATGTGATATCCCTCCTAAAAAAGTATAAGGCTCACCACATACACTGTATAACAACAGAACACATATCTCTCCAGATAAACACACACTTGCACACATTATATAATACATACATAGTGAGATAACAGCCCCACTGTTGTTTTAAAAGTAATAGCATCTTTCCTGTAGTTTGTGAGCTGGTTATTCAGGTTAAGACAGAATTTAGTTTGTCTAAGCAGGGTAGAGGTCAACATTCTACACACATCAGTTTCGGTTTTTCCTGTTTTTAGTTTTCAAGTTTAAGTCAAAGGGCGTGCTGTGAGGAAATTAGTTTGCGATTAAACTTGGATTTCCTCAGCCATATTGTGTAATGATGTAAAATGTTTGTTAAAGCTTGTCATAGAGGTTAGCATAAACATTCCTCAGTCAAAGATGCCAAAAGAAAGTGATCACTGGCTATCTTGTTTCCTGTGTTAACCAGCAAACACAGCCCATAATGGCAGAGTGAACGGCCTGTGCTTTACCGGCGACGGCCTCTACCTGCTCACTACTGGAACAGACGACCGAATGAGACTGTGGAACAGTGCCTCCGGAGAAAACACACTGGTGAGGTTTCAGCGTTTTGTCCTCAAAGTTCACGTAATTGTCAGAAGTTATTGAATACAGTAAATACACTTATGTTGGTAAGTAATCATTTGTGCTGAATTCATTTGAACTTATGTTTAGATGGACATGTTGATACTTTGGATTTGAAACTGTGGGCCATTTGACCATTTTGCTCAGTAGACTTTAAAACAAGGAGTTACACTTGTTGTGTTGTTGTTTTAAACACAGTTATGTCAAAGATAACAACGTTTTACCTCAGCGTTCTGTTTGACTTGAATAAATAAATTAAAGAATATTTTATTTAAAAAAAACAACAATAATAAAGTCATTTATTAAAGTGCAACATATTGTAGATATTTAGCAGTGCAAGAAAGTCCAGGAGTGTATGTTTAGATGCTTAATTAGTCGTTAGGAAGGTATCTGACCATCTTTACCCCAAAACATCCAAATATATTTTTTTCCCATGAATCTGAGATTAGTATGCTTACAAATCTATTCTAATTATAAGTAATTATCTTGTATAAATAAATAATTATCAAATAATTTACTTTCAACTACAGTTGCTGCTTTAATCATTTCTCCAGATGGAGAAATGTGACAAATCAAAATCCACTTAAGTCAAGACTGAGAAACCTTGGTGTTATCTTTGACAAAATAACGTTTTATCATCTGCGCATTATCTCTAGATTCAAAACTGTGCTCTTAAATACAGATCGGGCTTTGATTATTTCTTCTTATTTAGATCATTGAAGAAAAGGTTAAATCAAAGGCATCTTGACTTGGTTTTTCATTGAAAACTAAATCCAGATGCCTTTGATTTCCTCAAGATGACCTGGATGACTGAGAAACCAACCAAGCCACCTTTGCAGTACTCTGATTAGAATCTGTGAAACGTTCTATATAAATAATGCTTATTTATTATTTCACTTATTTACTTTCCAATTTACTTTTATTTACTATAACAAAACACACAATACAATTAATGTAAATATGTGTGCAGACCATAAAATCTCCATGAGCACCCTGATGAAGGTGCTTGTTCACCGTGATGAAGGTGCTAGTTCACCCTGATGAAGGTGCTTGTTCACCCTGATGAAGGTGCTTGTTCACCCTGATGAAGGTGCTTGTTCACCCTGATGAAGGTGCTAGTTCACCCCGATGAAGGTGCTTGTTCACCCCGATGAAGGTGCTTGTTCACCCCGGTGAAGGTGCTTGTTCACCCTGATGAAGGTGCTTGTTCATCTTGATGAAAGTGCTTGTTCACCCCGATGAAGGTGCTTGTTCACCCCGATGAAGGTGCTTGTTCATCCCGATGAAGGTGCTTGTTCATCCCGATGAAGGTGCTTGTTCATCCCGATGAAGGTGCTTGTTCATCCCGATGAAGGTGCTTGTTCACCCCGGTGAAGGTGCTTGTTCACCCCGATGAAGGTGCTTGTTCACCCCGGTGAAGGTGCTTGTTCACCCCGATGAAGGTGCTTGTTCACCCCGGTGAAGGTGCTTGTTCACCCCGGTGAAGGTGCTTGTTCACCCCGGTGAAGGTGCTTGTTCACCCCGATGAAGGTGCTTGTTCACCCCGGTGAAGGTGCTTGTTCACCCCGATGAAGGTGCTTGTTCACCCCGATGAAGGTGCTAGTTCACCCCGATGAAGGTGCTTGTTCATCCTGATGAAGGTGCTTGTTCATCCTGATGAAGGTGCTTGTTCATCCTGACAAAGGCCTGTGTATAGAAACATGTTGGTGTGGTATGTTTTAAATCTGAATCTAAATCTTAGTTCCTGCTTTGAGAAAAAAATAATTCTCAAAGCAGATAATACCGGCTTTTTGTATTTGTAAAATTGCAACGTCACCCTGATTTTCCAAAGAGCACCTGTTCAAAACACAGCGCTTATCTACATATTTTTTATTCTATTTTTTACCATAATAATATTTTTTTTACTACAACAAAACACACGATGTATCTGATACTTTTTATTTACGTTTTATTTGAGTTCTTCAAACAAATGAATTTGAATAATGTAAAGGTAATGTAACAACAAAACACTACCTTAACTCCAGTCTCTTTCAACCAGTGCAAATTATCCAGTTTTATTTATTTGGTGCAAAACTGATTACTTATTGACTGAAAAAACTTTTGTACAGCGCTCTAGAAGCAGCAGTAGAGCACACTGCAGGTAGTGACAGCTATAAAAAGAAAAAGTTCAAACTCAAGACTGGGGCAGATAAAGCTCCACGTACAACTGAATGTCAAGGTTTAGGTTTATTTGGATTTACTTTTACCAGGGATCCAACTATACTGACTCCGCTATGTTTTGTGTCAACGGTGCCATGGTCCCAATTGACTTAAACGTCACAGGTGGAGTCTGAGAGCAGTTGAGCAAGAGCTTTGTGTGTGCCTCTCTTCAATTCCTGCAGGACATCAGCTTTGTGTTCATCTCAGCAGGCCCAGCCCCCAATAAATTAAGAGTTTAAATTGTCATTGTATATACTGTTAGGTTACAGTGTAACATTTTTGGCTGTTGGCTGCCGTGTGATTTTATTTATTTATTTATTTGCGAGTAAAAAATGTCCCTTGGTTCAAAAAAAGGTTGAAAAACACTGCCTTTAACCTATGTCACTGGCAAAGATTTACACAGGTCTCCTGTTTTCATTTCCTGCTCTGCTGATTTGTAATGGTGTTGCTATAGTGGACATTTTTCTGTACAGGTATCACTGGTGGTACCAGTCTTTGAGATTGACAATTGATATACTACAGACATTTTTTATTAGTAGGCCAACTGTTTGCACCCTTATCATAAATGACCGTTTAAATGTGACTTCAATGCGGAAGTATCTGATTAGGTAATATAATCATTTGGTTGGTGATTCAGGCCAGTAATGTACCAAAGTCAAAATACATCACATTCAAGTCATAATATTAATGTAGAAATGCAATTATTAACTACCATAAATGCTGGTAAATAGTTGTGTATTTAACTGTCATACATAAAAGCTACATGTGCACTTTTCACTCAGTTGTGTTTGAATGTGAAAAAGACTGACTGTGCTCCTCTTATTTGTGTGGGGTTTTCTCTCTCTCAGGTAAATTATGGGAAAGTGTGCAATGAAAGTCGTAAAAGGCTCCAGTTCACGGTGTCGCAAGGCTGCAGTCCGGAGTTTGTGTTTGTGCCCTGTGGCAGCTCGGTGGCCATGTACACTCTTCACTCGGGAGAGCTGGTCACTATGCTCCGAGGCCACTACAATAATGTGGACTGCTGTGAGTTTCACCCAGACTACCAGGTGAGAGAATCTGGATGTGTGTGTGTGGGGTGGGGGGATACTCCTGCAGAAGCCATTATATCCATCATTCTACCACTCTGGCTCTATTTGCATTTCCACCATCTGTTTGTCCAACAGCCAGGTCGAGGCAGTCTCAGGTGTGGGGCTGTAGTTTATAGTCTTTATATCCCTTCAGCTTCAGATTAATATACAGCTCTAAAATTTGCGATCAACGTGGCAGTTCTAAATGAGCTTCCCTAAAGATAAAACAGAAAGGCTAACAGTTCCTAAGCTTTACTGACCTATTATAAATGCAAATACCAAGGGTGGGTCACTGTGCATTAGCTAATTTAGCTCCAAAATAGTTCCACTATAAAAAGTTGAAGTGTAAATATAGGAAATTTATTTTGTGCAACAGTAAAAGGTTTAACTTCTGCTTCTTGATAGCTTGAGTTTTGCTGGAAAACACTAACAAATAACAGTGCAACAGGCGAAGATGAGAGTGAGACATGGAACAATCAACCAATCGACTAAATGCACTCACAGTTTGGAGCTGCAGACAGAAACTAAACCATGAACTGCTGAAATTACTTTATATTTTCTATGTTGTTGTTATTCTTTTTTGTAAATGTTGTAAGTAATGGCCCAAATTTTGGTTCAGACAGTGTCATGGAGCTACTAGTACTTGGGAATACTATGTTGTGGGTTTTAAAAATGAGCAACTACAGCAAATACAAAAATATGAAATCATTTAAAAAGCATGTAAATTCTTAATGTAACACACAGTTGCTCTAATGTAGAAGCCTTGTTAGTTATTATACAAGTGTGTTTATCAGCAACACAGCATTTGTACATTGTTCTTTTTTCACAAACTGAGGGTGTGCTGACACTTAAATACTGTAGGGAATAAATTGCTTATGTAATCTCTTACTGTAATCTCCACAAATTCATATACATAGCTTGTAGCATTAGAACATTATATTTGGTAATATATTTGACCAGTTTTTAAATTAAATGTGTATTGTTTTCAACTTTGTAGAATATAGATGGAACACACCAGTCAAAAGTAACATATTAAGTTTCCACAAACAGCCTTGAAGAGTGTACAAAGTGAGCTAAGATGTTTGAGCACACATTCTTGCACAAAGGTTAAGAGAATTTGTGAAGTTAGTTGATTTTGTTTCACTTTCTACTAGGTTTGATCATAGACAATAGCAGGTCCTATTTAGGGGACATATTTCTCAGCGTATGTTTTAAATTAATGTTTAATGTGCTTTAGAGCTGCACATGCTAGTGACTCCATGTGAAGCAAACTCTTCTTTAAAGTTTAGTTAAGTGAGTAAGTAAAGTTAAAGGGAGAACAACGGAAGCATTTTTAACCAGCTGTGATTGACAGACCTAAGAATGCAGTTTAACGTTCTTAAAGAAAGCACATGTAGTCTCGCTCTGCACAGAGAATGGGTCCCATGCGCTCACTTTTTGGTTTTGTGCTGAACATTTTATTTACACGTGGTCCCGAGGGTTAACGATGACTTTCCCCGTTGCTGATATTATAGCTTTGATGAATGATATTTAAGGACTCAACACATGTTTTTGTTTTTCTTTTTGTAGGAGATGTATAGTGGAGGTAAAGACTGTAATATTCTGGCATGGGTTCCTGTTCTTCGTCCACCAGATGAGGAAGAAGAGAGCAGTAACACAAATAAGGTAAGTGACAACCAGTAACAATGAGGAAAACAAACTAAAATACTTATCTTTGTGGCGGGGATTAGATCACTAATAAAACATGACGCATCACTTGGAATTCAAATGATGACACTTCTGTGATACATGCCTCGTAGAACCTACACAGGAACCTACACCCAGGAACAACGTGCACTGCAGTCTGCCAGTGCTTATTTAATTACAAATAACTACATCATGCCCGTCTGCTTTCAAGTTACTCTTTGACATTCACCTGCAGTTTGTCATCAGTCAAGGAACATAGTTGTCAGGCAGATTTTACAAGAACTCAGGCCCATACAGGAAGTTGATATTCTTATGGTTTATCCATTTATGGTTGTTGAAATGACATATGCTTTTGTTGATATGGAAATTGTAAATATTATATATTATATTAAGCTGAATGTCTTATTTCCCACAGAGTGCTGCTGGACAGACTTCCTTGAACCCTGCCTTTCAGGACGCATGGAGCAGTGATGAAGACTAATACTGGTGACACAATAGCTGCCTGTTTACAACTGAGCACATGTTACTCACAACAAAACGGACCACGGGACATCCGCAAAGATGCCTATGGCTTTAAAGAAGGGCGCTGTCTTAAGATTTATTTACATATGTACATTGTTTTATATAAGTTCAAATGCATTTTTTCTTTTTTTACAGTAGATCTTTGAATTATAGTTTTGTTGTTTTTATGTTATTATTAAAACAAATCTTTGAACAGGTCGAACAAGATGCCTTTCAGTTGCTTTGTTGAAACAATGGTGTGCATAATGTTCACATGGGATTTACCCAGGATTCAGAAACCCACCATCTTGACATTCCCAAGATAATTTGCATTTGTTTTTAAGCTTAGGGCTTAGTTGCTGCTGAAACCAAAAGTGAACGATTGTGAAACTAAGGTTTGGTAACACATATTTGCGTTTATACAGTGATAAAACTTAAAAAAAAAAAAGAGAGAAGGAGGATTTATTTTATGTTCACTCTCACTTTTATTCAATGAACAATACTAAGTGAATGAATGATGGTCAGAGGTGGGCCAAGTAACCTGAAAACTGTGTTTACTTGTCCTTATTAGTCTATAGTTAGTGAAAGTATTCAGTGAGTAAGTCTACTGTGTGCTGTACTTTTGATTTAAATAATCAGCGGGAAAAAAGCACAGCAATTTTTGAGAAAATGTCCAAAATCAACTTCCCATTAAAGAGCAAATGTATACTGTATATTGCAAAATGCTCTGGATGTTTGTGTTTGAAATCTCTGAAAGAGAGCTTTGAATGAAAAAGTACATTAATAAACAGTACAGGTGTATTTATAAGTACAGACAGTAGATAAGGCACAGCTCATCTGAATAGTATAGTGACCTCTTCTGATAATGGCCTATTTTTATAATTTACTGATTTCAAATATGTTCAATCGTGAATCTTTTTATTTTTCCATCCTCATTTTTAGAAGTGAAGCCCTTAATTGTTCCTGAATCCAAAACGAGTTTCGAGATAATGACGAGGCATCACGTAAACGCGTAGGAATTGGTTGTGTTTTTTTCACCCATTTTCTTGTTGGACCACTTGTTGGCCAATAGGAGCGCAAGGCCCCGCCCTCTCGTGCTGAGATAAGATGCGCGAGCACCCGCTCCAGAGCAGAAAAACGGTGAAGAAGAAAACGTCCACCTGTTCCAGAGACGCAGGTGTATCACTGGGAGTTTAAGCTTTGGATACGCCGTTAACCAGGGAACGGGACATTCTTTGAGAGACAGCGGCAACGCAATTGAAGGTCGGTAGCAGGTTTGTTTGAAATATGAGGCTTTTCAGTTTTTAAATTACTTTAAAGTTGTTAAAAGTTGGGCTTAAAGGGTAGCGCGTGCTCGCAATAGTCTTTGACTAGACTAGGATGCGACTTTCGTTGTGGTTTTCGTCACTTCTTAATTGGTTAAAAGAAGCATAAATTTAACGACTTTTCAGGCTATTGATTAAAATTAACTGTATTCAGCTTGAACTCGCACAGACATGGTTAAATCTCACTAAGCATGGGAGTTGTCTTCAACAACATGTGAAATATTTAGGTGTGTCGTGGTGCATCAGTCATGGACTTTAACGTTGATTGACCTGCCGTCTCTTTTATTAAAGGACTCTTAACAGTCCGAATATTTCACACACTTTACTTGCGCTTTTAAAATTGTTGTTTTTATTTTTTTTTTTTACATTAGTCTGTCATCTTGTTGGATTCTATAGTAGTACTTTTGGATTCTGTAACGAGACAATGAGTGTAGCCTAACCCTGTAAAACTTTTTTATTTATTATAATTTAATTTATTTTATTATTACATGTAGTCACTATAATACTCATTCATCAAAATGAATGTCTTAGCTGCTGAGTCACTACAACTGAGCAGGATAATGAAGTGAACGCAACCTTTTACTTAACTAAATTTAAAGTATACCATGTGACCTGTTTACCATGAAATAAATACCATAACCTGGTTAACTTTTATTTTTGTTATTTTTTTTTTTAGGTGAAAGATGGAGTTCAGTAATATGAAGTCTACAGTTGCACTTGCTTATGATCGCTTCATCCAAAATGCTGGTGAGCCTTGAGCCCTTATCCTTTTGCATATTCCCACATAACTACTTGTATTCTCACAAACCTGTCTGAATTATTGTTTTCGCAGACATCCGGACAGAGAACTGGCCGCTTATGTCCTCTCCTGTCCCCCAAACAATAGTCATATTGGCATACATTTACTTTGTGTCGTCGCTGGGGCCGCGGCTAATGGAGAATCGCAAAGCCTTCGACCTGAAAAAGGTCCTCATCATCTACAACTTTAGTGTGGTGGTGCTCTCCCTGTACTTGTGCTACGAGGTAGGCCACATTGACACGATCATATTTGGAGCAGAGTCTGACACCTGCACATCCCACACATTTGCATTGTTTCTGGTTTTCTCGGGTTCTTTTGAGAAGCAAACGATGACACGTGTAGTAGTCATCATGCTTAACAGTGGCTCTAAAGCCACTTCCTTTTTCCTTGTGCTTTATTTAGTAATGCTTTCTTTGTGTTGTCTGTGTGGAGACTTGACAATACTTTTATTTCTTTTTTTTTTCTCTCCAGTTTATAATGTCAGGATGGGGAACAGGATACACCTTTCGCTGCGACTTGGTCGACTACTCGGATTCACCACAGGCTGTGAGGGTAAGACACTTTTAAAGCAGCCCAAAGAGTACAACATGATTCAACAAAATGACTTCTCTAAACAAACCTCTTCTTTCCTCTAGATGGCAGCAACATGTTGGCTCTACTATTTCTCAAAGTTCATTGAAATGTTGGACACGGTGAGCAGCTAAATTCTAAGCACACTTAAATCTGAGGTGTTTTTGGCTTTGTGACACAAATTAAACTATTTATTTATTTTTTCCCTTCCCAGATCTTCTTTGTGCTGAGGAAGAAGACCAGCCAGGTAACATTTCTACACGTCTTCCATCACTCCATCATGCCCTTCACCTGGTGGTTTGGAGTTCGATTTTCTGCAGGTACATTACAGCTTTTCCTTTTTACAAAACTTGACTTTAGTTCCCAATGGCACTTTTTATCTATATCTACATCCTTTATTTTTGTTTTTCAGGTGGACAAGGGACGTTCCACGCTCTCCTCAACAGTGTCGTTCACGTCATCATGTACACATACTACGGCCTGAGCGCCATGGGCCCCAAATACCAGAAATACCTGTGGTGGAAGAAGCACCTCACCACCATTCAGCTGGTTAGTAAACTATTAAAGCCTCAAATATAAATGAGACAACCTAAAACTGTCCAAGCACATTGCCCTTGGGGTAAACCTTGTGTATGTTGTGTAAAAAGTAACAGGAAAAGTACAAGGAAGATAATTGAGACTGGTTGGAAAGATTAGCCTCTTGCTCAATAGATTTCATTGTTTATGATGGTTCAATTTAAATTTTTTTGTCCCCCCTCAGATTCAGTTTGTGATGGTAACCACACACATCTGCCAGTATTTCTTCATGAAGGACTGCCCTTACCAGTTTCCCATCTTCATCTACATCATCGGCTCGTACGGCATGATTTTCCTGTTTCTCTTCCTCAACTTCTACTACCACGCCTACACCAAAGGCAAGAGGCTGCCTAAAGTGCTGCAGGCTCAGACATGGTCACACCACACCAACGGCGTTATGAGCGGCACAATGAACGGCACAATGAACGGACACGCCAGTCATCACAAAGATGAGTGAGACAGGAATTTGGCTCGTCAGGGCAGTACAGGGTTTGTGTCATTACACAAAATAGCCACAGAGGTAGACATCAGCCCTGTTCAGACTTTTGAAGACTATCTATGTATTTAAACTTTATTGGCCCAGGCTATGGGTTTTATAATGTTTTTGTTTACAGCACCAACTTCTAAAATATTTCAATTACCCCTTTTTGTATTCACGAGTATCAGTAATCAAACTTTTACACGTAATATTTAAATCTTTTTTTTTTTTTTTTTTTTTTTTAAATTTAAATGATTGTAAGAATGATTGCCATTAGCTCTACACTCTAGCAATCCAGTGATCACTTTTACCTTGTGCCTTGATCTTAACCTCTCAAAAGATTTTAGTGACTGTGGTTAAATGATGCACCAAAGATTTAAGGGTTTATTTCACCAGGGCGAAATGGATGTTGACATTTTAAATGGTTTAGTTGAACTGTTGCGGGGATATGGCCTGTTTGGGTCTGGGTCACAGTTGCTGATGGTTAGATCTTGACATAAAATCAACTAACTTCTGGCATTTTCCTATGAAGCAGAGTGACGGGTTCCAAGAGAGACTGTATTGCTGGTTCTTGTAGGACCCAAAGTAGAGCTTTTAGTTTTACTACTTCTTACTGATACACAAAGCTTAACATTAACAGGTTAAATCTTAGGTTTACTATTAGACAAAACTGAAAAAAAGAAATGTGTTCAATAGCCTCCTTTGCCTGCCTGAGTTGGGCTTCATGTGTGAAAAGCCTTGGCTAAAAAGCCATGCTTTTGGACTGAAGTCAGTGGAGTGAAAAAATATTATCTGGTTATAATGATCTTGAGTTAAAGGTGATGTAACTTGCTGCTCCTTTGGTGATCGAGGACCCTCTGAGCGGAGAGAGTGTAAACGGTTTGACCCGCTCAACACCAGCCCAGATTAACACTGGATGTAAAACATACAATGTTGGTGATATTTACTATTTTCTTAAACTGTTAATATTGAAAGACTATGACTTGACTTTATATTGTTTATATTTTTTATTGTATTTATGAAAATAAATGATTGTCCTCTTAATCTTGTCCTTTCTATCCTTTTGATTCACATCATAGACGATGTATCGATTGTCAATGAGCTTCCAGCTGGATTTATTTTTTTTTTTTTTTAAAGGAATTTTGTATGGAGCGTGGACAGTGACTTGAAGCATTAACTGCAATAGGCCTCTTATACCACTAGGAGGTGATATGCGCTAAAGTAAGTTGTCTCATGTACGACTGAACCCGACTGAAAAAATGGTTCAAGGTGTCTTAATCCCTGAATATTTGCACAGAGAATGAGATAAAGGCACACTCACTGCCTTCTCCTTCAGCACTTCTACTTCCCTCAGTGCTCCATAATGCTTCTGCCAACAGATCTATAAAAATGGAAGGATAATCGTAGTAACTATACATTATCATCCATGCATAACTATAAATCCTAAGATAAGTAACTTAAACCCATCAGAAGTGAATAAGAACATATTCCACTACAGATGCTATTTGTAGCTACTCATTAGTAAAGTCATCAATGTCTATCATTCACATTGTTTATCATCCAATGTGTAAAACAGTCTCTAACAAGCTCTTACTAAACAAATCTGTGCACTGGCGTTTCAAAACTTTTTTTTTCTTTTAAATTAATTAAAATGCAAATGCCTTGCATCAAGAAACCCATCCCCAAACCTTTAAACCAGCACCTCACAGAACTCTTATAACTGGCTGCTCAGCTCTTTGCTTGAATGATCAAAACTTCAAAAAGTAAACAAGGTGTAGTCTGGTCAGACCTAGCCATTCATGTGCTGAAGCAGTTTTATATAAAGTTCCACCAGACTTCAGGTCCCTCAAGGTGCTCAAGGTATCCGCCATATTGGCCGGAAAAAGTGTGTAGTAAAAAAGTCACGTTCACTTTTTTTCTTTGGTTTCTCTGTTAAAGCTTTTAGCAATACGGCAAAAATACTTTATTTTTTAACTTCTCTGATCAAGTTGTGGAGTTCAAAGCACAACAACTACAATGTCATGGAGGTCAAAGCCTCATTAGCAATTTATTTATTACAAATACTGCATAGCATAATGTAGCCTGTTAGCTGTAGCACTCAATGTATTTAGTTATATTAATTTAGTTATTTTAATTGGTCATGTAATTTCATGTTTAAAAGTTACACTTTTTAACCACGTGCTTTTTAGTTTTGGTTTATGCTAATTAGCCATGTGCTTTTTGGTTTTGGTTTTAGTTTATGCTAATTAGCCGTGTGTGTTTAGGTTTAGGCTTATGCTAATTAGCTTTTTAGGTTTGATTTCAGCAAGCACTGTTTCTATTCATTTTGAAAAAAAAACACAAGAGAGTGAGGTGAAGTATAAAAACTACAATAAAAAATTTACCTCAATGATCAGAAAGAGCATCTTTACCTTAAAGTAATAAAAACAATGTTAAAAGCATCTGGTGAGTGTTGAATTAGATTATTAAAAATAAAATCCAACACTGATCATCCAGATCAGCACATTATATATATATATTTTTTTTTAATGACCAGATCTTGCTGGAAACAAAGTGCCAGATAATGCCACTCAAAACCAAACTGCTATTATAGAAAAACATAAAGCCAAATTTGCATTAGTTAAACCAACAAACAAACAAACAAATATATATATATATATAATTTTTTTTTTCATTTATTTATTTTTTGATAAAATAAATCAAACTATTACTCCAAAATTATGGACAGCAGTTTGCACAGTTGGGTAAGCCCACTTCAGCACCGACATGTATTGCATGTGGTGTCCTCCAGGGGTCAGTGTTGGGAATTATTTTAATTGCACATTAATGACTTGTGTGACATCTCCTTAAAGCTAAAATTTTCACAGATGATACCACCCTTTTATGTTCTGGTAAAGACTTACAGCAGTTAATAGTTGAGGTCACATCAGAAATAAATATAGTTTTTTGGGCATAATCCTCAACCATAAACTGAACTGGAAACCTTAGATAGCATATTAAATAAAATAAAATGTACCGGGAATATTAAGATGCATACTGGGCTATAAAACACTGTACATGGTTTACTGCACACGTATTCTGTCTTATATCAGTTACTGTGTGCAGGTCTGGGGTAATACCTACAAAACTAATTTAAATGCCTTACTGCAAAAAAAAAAAAAAAAAAAGCAGCATGGATTGTATATAATGTTGGGTTTAGGGACCACACAGACCCACTGTTCCTAAGGCTACACTGTAAAATATTAATTTATTAAAAGGTAAAAATTAATTTGAATAAAAATAATAAAAAATAAGTGTGAAAAGTTTGTATATCACTCAGTGTGGAGTGGATTTATGGAATGGGTCTGATGAGGAAATAAAGAGCACTTCACTGGAACAGAATGTACAAACAGTACTTACTGAAAGAATATGCAATTGAAGGCGGGGCAGTGTAACAGAATATCTGAATTTTCACTCAGGTTTATATTACCTGTATGTACCTGTTACCTTATTGAAGCGGGCAGCAGGTGGCGCCTCCTACTGTAGTCAAATCCGGTCCAGTACCGCCTATATTTCCGCTCAATAGCGGAAATACTACTTAAATGCCCCGCGAAACGCATAGGGGTCAGTCCACTTTTCCTCTTTTAGTGTCACTTTTAAGCGTATTTTAAGTTCTATATTGGTTTTAGAGCCGAACATTAAGTACCGGTGGCTACTACTTTCCCGCGACTCGAATTTGTTCAGGTAGGACATTTCCATTTGTAAAGTTTAAGTCTACAGCTGGTAAAGTTTTATCTCTTGTTCTATCCACTCTCTGTAGGAGTAGCCTGCTGCTGTTTTGTATGGTTTTGTACTTTTTGTTTGTACTTTTTGTTTGTAGCCTAATGCTACTGTTCAGCTTGTCGCACCATAAGTAGACTCTGACTGTTTGTTTATTTTTTCATATATTTTTTTTTTATTGTGATGTTTGTTTTCCCAGGATTTTAGAGTGTATGTTGTCCCAGGTTGTACTTGACGGGACCTAGCCCGTGTTTTTTTTTTCACTTGGGTTTTGGTGCGTATGTGTAGGTTGCTGCGTGTGTGGGGGTCCTGGGGGGACACTGGTCTTAGTGTGGGTGGGGCAAACCCCCGTCAAGTCACCCTGGATTTATAAAGTTCTAACTTTTTCTCTTTTATTTGTTGGGTAGGGATGCTTCCGTGTTCCTTGTCTTGCCTAGGGGCGGCCGCCATTTTACACTTTTTTTTTTCTTTTTTTTTTTTCTTTTTTTTATGTTTTTATGGGGGATTGTTTTGTTTGTATACTTAAATGAATTTAACTTGTCCATTGCTCTGACTGTTTTTAGATATTTAATAAATCTTGTTTATTATTAACAAGCTTATGTGTTCTTAGTATTGCAAACTGTTTTAATAGAAATTAGGTACTTTGTGGCACATTAAATGCCTGCGAGTTTGGGTCTATGTTTGCAAGCAGCCATATTGTGTCTATAGATAATCGTATGAAACATTTTTGAGACAATAGGCACAAAAATAGGGATAAGTTTGAGTGCATGCATACATAGAGTGTAACTGGTCTGCTGAAGTAAACTGCAGGCATACTGTGTGATTAGTTGAAGGTGCATACGTACACAGATGCAGGGGTGTGTGTATGCAGAAGTATTGTGCCTATTTATGTAAATCTAGGTTAAGGTATAGTTAAATATTTCTATACATGCACATGGTGTAGGTTTGGATACATTTTGTGTCTAGGTGTGTACACAAGTTTGAAAGAATGTTAAAAACAAACTAGTTTGTATAAAAAGCCTGGGGAAAAAGGGGTAGTTTTTTACTTCTACCTATTCCTTTTTTCTTAGCACCGTCTAAATGCACTATTGTACACTATTTTCATAGAAGACATTTGGATTTTTAAATTTTGTATAAAATAAACCTTGAATATAAAAAGACTGCAATACTTGGACTCACATTATGCTGCCAATAGGAGGAAGAATTACTTTTGCAGGATGTCTTTCAGCTGCTTTCTTCAAAAGATACTATTTTAACAATGTTGTTGGGTGTTACCCAGGATTTAGAAATCCTGTTGACATTTTCAAAAGAATTTGAACTTTTAGCAGTTGTTAAAGTAAATTTAATGATGGTTAGAGGCGGGCCAAGTAGCCCTAAATACTACAATGTACCATTTATTGTAAAAATAAACTGTAATAAGAATGGTCCTGTATTATAATGCAAATATTTAGTAAGACTAATGAAGTTCTGTGGCTTATGGTTTGAATTTACCAGTTTATGTAGTTTTTTTTTTGTGTGTGAGTGTGTGTATTTTTATTTTAATTATTTGGCCAACAAGTGGAGTTAAAAAAAAAAAATACTGTGTGTGCATTCCTGCCCTTTTGTGCTGACATAAAAAAGTCCATAAAGGGAGTGCACACTACACTTCAAAAATACAGGTGTATGACCAGGAGATTTTGATACGCCATTAACCTGGAAAAAGAACTTTCACTGAGAGAGGGCGGCAATGAAAGTAAAGGTTAGTAGTTAAGGACACATTTGTTTGAAATATTAGCAAAGATTTAAATTTACTTTAAGAAGTAAAAAAAATGGGTCTAGTGGTGTGCTTGTAATTGCTTTCAACTTGTTCATCTTGGGGCCTTTAAAAACAGAATAAGTCATGGGGCTTTGCATCACCATGGATTTATAGAAACAGTGCTAGCCTACATCAGCACGACTCCTATTCACCAAAAAGACTAGTGGTAGCGGATTGTGTTACAGCTATTGTATATTTCCTTTTTAGGCCGAGAGATGAAGCTCATTTATAACCTAAACTTAACCTAAATTTTGACATTAATTTTGGAATCACAATAAGAACCCAAATGTCAATTTTGTGCCATTGCTTTGGCTGAGAATACTGTACAAGACAATTTTGAGATGTACCACTGGAGAGGCACTCTTTAAATTTTGTTGTACAGTTTGTGCAATGACGGTCAGTTTTTATATTTAAAAAGATTACATTTCTGTCAAATCCTTGACCTCATCTCAAAATGGCAATTATTCGATTGAAATATCTATAAACTTAAAAATTTGCAAATCTGTATTTATCACAGTTTAGATCAAAAGTAAAAGAATAACCAAAATATCAATCTGGATTCCTAAAACATAAATCAAAGTGCCTGAGGCTCATTAAACAGTGTGCTCTTATGTTCCCATCAGACTAGAAGCACTGAACTAGAGCATTGTTTCACTCTCCATGAGGCCACACCTGCTTGTGACGATAGTCTCAGATCAGTTATTTGATACTTTACCCAGTGATAATTCCTGTTATCAATGGTTACTAAATAAAAATGTTTATGGTATTTATTTTTTAGTAGGTCTATTCTGCACTGTAGAAACCGCTAAAATCAGACTTTTTTTATGGGCTATAGGTTGTAATAAGCAAATATCAAAAGGCACATTGTAGATTCCAACCAAGAGTAGCAAAAACATATCTAAGTGAGTCCTATCTGACACTAACTCTGCTGCTCAGAAAGTGTTGTAGATGCTCACAAACGCTCACTAACTAGTTATTTAATTTAGCCTGAGCTTAGCTTCATTTTGCTGTGCAACAAAAGCACCAATAGTCAAATGGATGAATAGATTCAGAGAGACGGCAAGCTCGAATTGCGGCAATTGCAAAATTTCCACTGGCAATCTGCTACAATTTCCAGCAACTGTCAGCCAATGCCAGCTTTTGTTGAGCATGTCATGAGCTGCCGAGGGCTATTGGGACCAGTACCGACCATAGACAAATTTGTATATTACAAATTTTTTGCTGTTGCATTTTTATTTATTTTTTCTTATGTAAGGACTGCACATAATTCACATTCAGATTTGTTGCTAGGACCAAAGTTTGTACACAGAAATGTCTGAATGGTTACTTTTAGTCATTTAGCAGATGCTTTTTACCAAAGCAACTTACAAATGAGAAAAACAATGGAAGCAATTTTAACAACACAAGGTAAAAAAGTGCACCAAAAACTAATCTGTGAAAACCGAGCACAGTATACAAAGCTAAGGATAGAAAATATTTATGTATTTTTTTTTTTTTTTTTTTTTTTTTTTTTAAAGAAAAGGAATAGATAGAAATGAAGTAGAATTCAGTGTTTGTCAGTCAGGTGTTGACAGAAGAGATGTGTTTTCAGGCATTTTTTAAAGATGGCTACAGAATCTGCTGATCTTGTAGCAGCAGGTAGATCATTCCACCAATGTGGAACGGATCCAGAGAAGGTACGTGAGAGTAATTGTTTCCTTTTTGGGATGGTACCACCAGGCGACGTTCATTTGCAAGGCGCAGGGATCTGGCAGTAACAGGTCTGTATTAGCGAGTGAAGATATGAGGGTGCAGAACCAGTGGTGGTCTTGTAGGCCAAGAGCATAGCTGTGAACTCGATGTGTCCGACAACAGGGAGCCAGTGTAACCTATTAAAGAGAGGAGTTACGTGCGCTCTCTTCGGTTCATTGAAGACCACTCTTACCATTGCATTTCTGGTTCCGCTGCAGAGGTTTGGTTGTGCAGGCAGGGAGTCCAGCCAGTAGAGCATTGCAATAAGCCAGTTTGAACAAGACCAGAGCCTGGATTAAGATTTGTGTAGAGTGCTCAGATAGAAATGGTCTAAGTTTCCTAATGTTGTAGACTAGTAAAGTTTAGTTGATCATCAATTACCACTCGCAGACTTCTGGCATTGCACGATGTAATAGTTTATGAGCCTAGTTGAATGGAGAGGTTGTGGTAGGTCTTCGGGTTGCCCGGAATCACAAGTAGTTCTGTTTTTGCAAGGTTCAGCTGAAGGGGATGGTCCTTCATCCAAAGTGAGATGTCACTCAGGCACGCCGAGACACGAGCAGAGACCTTCGGATCGTCTGTTTGAAATGACAAGTGGAGCTGAGTGTCATCCGCAGCAGTGATAGGAAAAGCCATGCCTCTGAATGACAGAGCCGAGGAATGTCATGTATATATAAAAGAGTAGCGGTCCATGCACTGAGCCCTGTGGCACCCCTGTATAAAGATGTTGGGACTCAAAGTACTCGTTTCTGAAGGATACTCTGAATGACCTATCCAAGAGGTAAAACTAGAAGTACTGCAGCGCCATTCCAGAGACACCCATTGCACTAAGAAGAAGACAGGAGGATGTGGTGATTAACAGTCTCAAAGGCAGCAGATGGATCCAGTAAGATGAGTACAGCCCAGTCTCAGGGCTTCGATGACTGAGAACAGTGCAGTTTTGATGGAATGGCCGCTCTTAAATCCAGACTGGTTCTGGTCCAGGAGGTTGTTCCGTGTAAGAAAGGATGAGAGCTGGTTAAACACAACTCGCTCCAGAGTTTTGGCAATGAAGGGAAGGAGGGAAACCGGTCTGTAGTTTTCTAACAGTGTAGGGTTGAGAGTAGGTTTCTTCAGTAGTGGTGTGATGCGGCCTCTTTGAAAGCTGTGGGGAATGACCCAGTGGAGAGAGATGAGTTGATGAGAGCAGGCAAGACAGATGGAGAGATGGCCTGAAGGAGATGTGTGGGGATGGGATCAAGCGGGCAGGTGGTAGGGTGGTTAGATCTAATGACCTTTGAAACGTCTGCATCAGTTAGAGGAGAAAAAGAATTGTGCAAACGCATATCAGGTGTGTGGACAAGTTTGATAGGTGGTAGTGCAGAGAATTCAATGATGATGGCGGTCCTTTTCTTTACAAAGAAAAACACAAAATCATCTGTCATGCTGTTAAATTTGATAAAGGTGGAGGAGCAGGCAGACAAAGGAGGGCGGAGGTTTTAAAGCGAGTGCGCAAGTCAGGCAAGTTGATGATCTTGGAGTGATGTTAGTCAGTTTTCGCAGAGATGACATCAGCGTAGAAGGTAGAGAGGAGAGACTGGTAGAGACAGAGGTTTAGTAGGATCTTTTGACTTGCGCGATATTTCTCTCAGCTGACCGAAGCCTGGCGCAATGCTTGCGTAGAACAGTGGATAACCAGGGGGCAGACGAGGATGTACGAGCTGATCTAGATGTAAGAGGGCGTAAGTTGTCTAAGCAAGATGTAAGTGTGGAGCACAGTGTTGATGGTGCTGTTGGTGTTCAAAAGAGAGAGTTCTCGGGGGGTCTCAGAAGAGACAGCTAAGAAAAAGTGGGAGGGAGTGAGCGTACGCAGGTTGTGTCGTAAAGTGACCAGTGGTAAACATTTGCAGTGTCTGGAGAAGTTAGGTTGAGGTCGAGAGTGACGAAGAAATGAGCAGACGTGTGCAGACAACGTCACTGAGTTTTATCGAACCACATTATCACATTTCTCCGACAATAACGGACCTCAAACAGCAAATGAACGGTTCTATATGAACTAATAAGCATGTTGGCTGCTCCATAAATTAAAAACAAACATTCACTCACTCCACGTGGGTTTGTGTGCTACAGGGCTGTGAGGTGGTGAGGAAGGAGGTGTGTTACCAAAGGCCCAGAGCTGACGGCCCGGGGCACAATTCATGACCGACAATGACAGGTGTTTACAAAGCCGCATCATAGAAGGCCTCTGTACTTGGTGAATGTGACTGACACAGAGCTTTTTAACCTGCCACAGGTGCTAAAAGCAGCTGTTATTACTGCTGCCTCCTCCCCAGCATCATTAGCAAACACTTAAGGCTTATCCTGATGGATTGATTAATTTATTTTTAGAACTTGCTGTGGGCTAATTAAAAATGCTCTGCATGCCGACACCACTGACGTACAGGATGCAACACAACATTTTAATTTCCACTTTGTTTTTCATCACTTTTGATTGGTTAAAAGAGGATGAAATCCTTTAGCAATCAAGTCTTATTTGGACGGGTTTGGCTAATGTAATAATTTTTCTATTTATTGTAACTTGTGTATCAACTATGACTACAGTAATTTTTGAGTATATATTTAAACCTCTGTTAACTTTTCTTTTGCAAATTTTGTCACAGGAATTGTTTTATCGCCTACTGATCAAAATGTCTTGAATGAGTTGCTGATGAGTGACTAAAACTAAACAGGTGACTTTTTTTGAGAAATGCCGAGGTTGTCAAGTCTGTTTTAATATAAGACAATTAAGGCCTTTAATGGAAAGCATTATATGTAGAGTCTCACTTTAAGAATATGGTACTGTTTGCAGGAAGTATCACTGTAGGTGAAGTCACACAAGTTACAATACTTCTCTTATCCATACCTTAAATCTTTGACGATTGACTCATAACGTTAAACTTTTTCTTTTTTAAATACATTGGCTAACGTTTTTTTTATCTTTATCCTTTTTTAGGTGAAAGATGGCATTCAGTAATATGAAGTCTACAGTTGCACTTGCTTATGATCGATTGCTCCAAAATTCGGGTGAGTCTTGAACCCATAACATGTTGCCTACCCTCACATGAAATTTGTTTTTCTCACAAACCTGTCTGCATATTTGTTTACAGACACCCGGACAAAGGACTGGCCGCTTATGTCCTCTCCTGTCCCCCAAGGGCTTATTATATTGTCGTACATTTACTTTGCGTCGTCGCTGGGGCCGCGACTAATGAAAAACCGCAAACCCTTTGACTTGAAAAAAGTTCTCATCATCTACAACTTTGGGGTGGTGGCCCTCTCCCTGTACATGGTCTACGAGGTAGGCCACAACGACACGATCTGTGCACATTTTCATTGTTACTGGTATTCTCGGGTTTGAATATTGGGTAAACCTGACAAAAGTGGATCTAAAACCACTTTCTTATTTAGTCCTAGTTTCATTATAGCTAATACTTTTTATTTAAATAATGGCAATTTTTAAACAAAACATTCTCAATCCTTCAGGAGAGATGTTTTTTTTTTTGTTCACAAAAGTTCATGTATATTTTTCCAGTTTGTGATGTCAGGATGGGGAAGAGGATACTCTTTTGGTTGTGAAGTGGTCGACTACTCAAATTCACCACGGGCTGTGAGGGTAAGACACTTCCAAACGGCCTTAAGAGTAGAACATGCAATTGTGCATAAGTTTACATACCCCGGCAGAATATGTGATTGTTTAGCCTTTTTTAGAGAAAATGGATAATAACAAAGAAAACTTTTTTTCACTCATAGTGGTTGGGTGAAGCCATTTATTCTTTTTAAATCATAATGGCAACAGAAACTACCCAAATGACACATACATACATACGTACCCTGATGATTTTGACCTGATAACATACACACAGGTTGACACAAACAGGTTTGAATGGCTACTAAAGATAACCATTCTCACCTGAGATCTGTTTGCATGTAATTAGCATGTGTTTAAAAGATTAGTGAGTTTCTGGGCTCCAGACAGACCCTTGCATTTTTCATTCAGAGCTGCACTGATGTTTCTGTTTTCTGAGTCACGGGGAGAGCAAAAGAATTGTCAAAGGATCTGAGGGAAAAGATAATTGAACTGTATAAAACAGGAAAGGGATATAAAAAGATATCCAAGAAAATTGAGAATGCCAATCAGCAGTGTTTAAACTCTAATAAAGAAGTGGAAAATTAAAAGGTCAGGTAGACCAACAAAAATTTCAGCCACAACTGCCTAAACAATTGTTTGGAAAGTAAAGAAAAACCTACAAATAACTTCAGCTGAAGTTATTTGTGGTGTGGCTGTTTCAAGATGCACAATAAGGAAGCACACAGAAAAATTGTCTGCATGAAAGCCATTATTACGTACATACCACAAAGGCTCCTGCCTACTATACGCCAAATGGCACAGACACAAGCCTCAAAACTTCTGGAACAAAGTCATTTGGAGTGATGAGACCAAAATTGAAATGTTTGGCCACAACCATAAACGTTACATTTGGAGAGGAGTCAACAAGGGCCTATGATGAAGAGACACCTTCTGTGAAACATGGAGGTGGATTGCTAATGTTTTGGGGATGGATGAGCTACAAAGGCATAATAAAAGACTAATGCTGAAAATACTGTAGGAACATTTGCATCTCATCATCCCAAAAGCCAGGACTATCTTGGACGTTCCATCATGACAACAATCCAAAGCACAAGGGCAAGTCGACCTGTCATTGGCTACAGCAGCATAAAGAGAAGGTTCTGGACTGGCTTCAGTCTCCTGAACTCAATATCATTGAGCTACTCTGAGGAAATTTTAAATATGCAGTTCATGCAAGGCAGCACAAGAATTTACAGGAACTAGAGAGTTTTTGGCAAGAAGAATGTCCAGCTTTACCATCAGAGAACATTACCACAAAAGACAAGCTGTCATTGATGTTAAAGGGGGCAGTACACAATATTAGGAACTGGCTATGTGAACTTTTTATCAAAGGGATTTGAAGAGTTTCTGTAGTCTTAAAAATTTTAAGAGTAAAAAGTTGTTTGACAATAAATGTCTTCATTGAAACACTAACTATGAGTGAAACAGGTTTATGTGTCATCACTCATATTCTCTGAAAAATGGCCCCAAAAAATTACAAATTCTGCTAGGGTATGCACTTATGAGCACTGTCAAACATTACATTATTTCTTTTAAAAATTCTTATATCTCTCCTCTAGATGGCAGCAGCATGTTGGATCTACTATTTCTCAAAGTTCATTGAAATGTTTGACACGGTGAGCAGCTAAATCCCAAGCTCACATCAAACTAGGATGTTTGACTTTTTTTAGACAAATTTAATGGAAATTTTCCTTTTACTTTCAGGTCTTCTTTGTGCTGAGGAAGAAGAACAGTCAGGTAACGTTTCTACATGTCTACCATCACTCCATCATGCCCTTAACCTGGTGGTTCGGAGTTCGATTTGCTGCAGGTACATTACAGCTTTTCTTTTTACTACAACTGATGACTATACTTTCCAGTGTCACAAGGGCTTTCTATACCCCTATCTATTTGTTTCAGGTGGACAAGGGACATTCCACGCTCTCCTCAACTGTGTCGTTCACGTCATCATGTACACATACTACGGCCTGAGCGCCATGGGCCCCAAATACCAGAAATACCTGTGGTGGAAGAAGCACCTCACCACCATTCAGCTGGTTAGTAAACTATTAAAGCCTCAGATAGAAATGAGACAACCTAAAACTGTCCAAGCACATTGCCCTTGTGGTAATCCTATCCTAAGTTTAAAAATAAAAAATGTTTATTATGTATTAAAATAAACACAACAAATGTAAATTACAAGGATGTAATTTTTGGACTTGGAAATTCTGATTGAAAGTCAATGAAAATAGTCTGTGAAAGTACAGTACTTTCTCAATTGGGAGTTATTATTTTTGCATTTTATTGATAATAGTGGTTAAACCCCTTTTTCTTTCCACCTCAGATTCAGTTTGTGATATCAACTTCACACATCAGCCAGTATTTCTTCATGAAAGACTGCCAATACCAGTTCCCTATCTTCATCTACATTATCTTCTGTAACGGCTTTGTTTTCAAGATCCTCTTTCTCAACTTCTACTACCATGCCTACACCAAAGGCAAGAGGCTGCCTAAAGGGCCACAGGCTCAGCCACTGGCCCACCACTCCAACGGAGGAACAATGAACGATCATGCCAATCACCACAAAAATGAGTGAGATGGGCATTGGCTCATCCGGTCAGTACAGGGTTTGTGTCATTACACAAAATAACCACTGAGGTAGACATCAGCCCTGCTCAGACTGTTGAAGACTAACTACGTATTTAAGCTTTATAGGGCTAGGCTATGGGTTTTAGTGACTGTGATTATCTGTAAATATCAAGATTTTATAATGACCTTGATTTAAAGGTGATGTAATATGCTACTCTTATGGTGATTGAGGATAATATTTTGTTTTCTTTATAAAACATTACAAGAAAAAACAAATGTATTCGGGTACACGGGTAACGGGTCCTTCCTATTTTCTTGATTTACATCAAACATGCGATGTTGTAACAGTTGTCTATGAGCTTCGGGCAAGAAAAGTGATAGGCTTAACTGCTAAACATAACGTTCTACTCTGTAACAACGGTACTACCAGTGATGTTGAGCACCAAATACTATAGGCCTTTCCTCCACTAGGAGGTGTTGTACACAATGGTAAAAGTCCTGCATTTACAATATTTGAGCCTGAATGAAAATGACAATGGTTGCTGTTTAGGTCTTTTCAGCCTTAAACACAGATAAGAGCACACTAACCAGCGGTACTTTGTGTTGTACTGTGTTACATTCATGTGTGGAGTCAACAACAATAGCCACTGAGACTACATTCAGAGCTGTCCTTTCACCATATAACTTCAACTTTCTGTTTATGTGGATGTGACCCGACTGTTGTATAGGTGCTAAAATTGGTCGGGTGAGTGGAGAACTGAGTACAGACGGCAGGACAGCCCAAACCTTCTGGCACACAGTTGATTTCTCTTCAAAGTGATTTGTCTCAACAACCCCTGTCTGTCTGGGAGCTACCCTCGCAGGTCTTCTCCTGCTTTTGGGATAACTAGGTCGTCATTAGACAGTTCATCATGTAAAAAAAACACAATAGAAGGTCACTGGCTATTCTTTTCACAATTTTTAAATCCCAGCCCTCTAATACAATGTATTACTAAGAGAGATCTTTAAAAGTGGAAGGATAATTGGAGTAATTGTAAACATTTGATGCCATTTGCAGACATTCATTAGTAAAGCCATCTATGTCCAATAACATTCACATTGTTAATGCTGCAGTGTGAGAAAACTTAAAGATTTTTACGATCAGATTCAGTTGATTCTAGTGGCACTATAATCTGTGGACTATGACTGTCAGCGTGATTCCACAAAGCTTAACTCGAATTGTATTTGTACACTGAATTTTTATATGCACTCCAATTCCTCCTATTGTTTTATTTGTCTGCAATTTTTATTTTTTTGATTAAGAACTGCATGTTGGATCACGAGGATATGGAAATTTAACAGAACAAAAAACTATTTATGAACACAAAATATTCACTGCTGTGTTGGCTCTTTGCATGCAGGATTATTAAAGCATCACTTTATTTTACCTCAACATATGTTGCCTGACAATCCTTAAAATAACAGCTCTGGATTCTGTTTGAGGGTTTCCTGACATGAAACGGGAAGAATTACCCCTTTCAACCTCCACTTGGTTAAAAAGATATTCAGTATGTAACACTACAAGGGACTGGGGACCATCTCATGAGACAATATTACTTTCCAAAACCCCTCACTTTAACACAAATAAACTCCACCACTGAAATATACAGTATAAGATAATTATTAAGACATAACAGTACCATGTTGAGTTTTCAGCAGCATTTGAACAGTTTAGTCCTTTGGTGGGTATACATACTGTTACATCCGTAAACTGTCTGTGAACACAACGGTACACTATGAAAGGGCCAGACATGCCCCTTCACTTCACAAATAACCCCTCCTATAACAACTATTAACTTGGTTTTGGGGGGTGTTATGTAATATTTAGGTCCTCGGATTAGTTCGAGTTGCTTTTCGACATTGTGTGACTCGGTGTGTTTTAGTCTCCATAATGGCAGGAAAAAGTGAGTCCAGTAATTGAGCTATATATCACAAAACCTAATTAAAGCTATATTCCAGACTTCTATTAAAACTGTTGAAATTATTACATGAGCACACTGGAATTAGCTCTGTCCATCGTTTTACTGTGTTACATTCTAGTCTTGAATTATGAAACCAGTAAGTTTTTATAACCTCTGTAAAATGGAGAATTAAAAAAAATAAATAAATTCTGTAGTGCTTCCTGGTCTTAAGTGGCCACTTGGTTTGTCTTTTTTAAAACACAACTATGTTCAATGTTGTGGAAGAACAAGGCCTCAACGAAACCTAATGCCTTATTGAATCTTTTTTCTTGAATATGAGCTGGAGGACTGACAGACATAAGCCTCCTAAGCACTGCACAAATAGTGTGCAACACAATCAATTCTCTGTACTGGTGTAGGCAGATTAACCACGTGCTATGTGTCCATTACTGACCTTTGACCTAGGCTTATGCTATGCATGGTAGCACAGTGGGGCTGTTAGCACTGGCCCCTCTTAGCAAGTGGGTCCTGAGTTTGACTTTTGTCTCTGTGGATGTGGCATTTTCTCCCCGTGCTCAGGTGGGTTTTCTCTGGGTACTCCGGTTTTCCCCACCAACAAAATTTTTTTTTACATATTTTGGTTGAATTTATAACTAATTAGCAAGTGCTTTCGGTTCAACATATGCTAATTAGCCACGTGCTTCTGGTCCAACATATGCTAATTAGCCACGTGCTTCTGGTCCAACATATGCTAATTAGCCACGTGCTTCTGTCCAACATATGCTAATTAGCCACGTGCTTTCGGTTCGGCATATGCTAATTAGTCACGTGCTTTTGGGATGTAAGGATGGGCTTGAGTTTGCGACTATAGGTAAGTTGATTTCTTTTGTGTCTATTGATAATCATTTTCAATTGTAGCACACAGACAAACACACAGGCTCAACTTGTCTTTAACGTTAAAGGGACATTAAAGTGTATGCAAGTGTGCACTGAGCTCGACCCCAGAGAACAGATGGCCTTTTGAGAATAATTATTATCATCATCTTGCATAATTGTGGGTATTGTGTGCCCAAATAATAACCAGCTCCTTCACTCTGCCTTATTTTAAGATGATAAAGAAGTGTAATTTGGATCTACTTTAGCTCCTCAGAATTACAGTCACTAACACAAAAGCTAAATGTTCTCTGCTCCTGTTTTAAGCACTATTAGAGTTGAATAATCTCATAAAGGTAGAGCTCCCTGTGGGCTTTATCTCGCTGTTATAAAGGCTGCTTTCTCTCAGTCTCAGTCTGTTCTGTCTTTAACATCAGTCAACACAAACAGATTATCCACCACATCATCACAGAGACAGAGCAGCATCTCTGCCACTGTAGCTTTAGTTCATGTTTGAATATAATCCCTTAATGTCAGGTTGGTCTCATGCCATATTAGAAATACTAAGTGCCAGGACCAGTGGTGACAGGGAGACTCAGGTTTGATGAGGAATTTGAAGAGGAAGATGTTTTGTCTTGACAGAATCATGATAGCAGATTAGTGTGATATACTATCCTAAAGTGATGTCATTTTGTGTTTTGTAAATATTCAATTCCTGTGACAGTGAAGACAAATAACAATATTTATTTTGATTACTTACTGACTGACCAATCAGAGGATTTTATAAACATAACAGATAGTAACTCATGTCGAGGTCCCCTAAGTTACTGTCACATGGTGGGATTTATTGCAATAGAATAATACCTGTTAATATATCCATTTCTAAGGACCTCTTGTTGGATGGTACCTGAACATTATTTAGAAGGGTTTAGGTATGTGTGTGATCTGAATTTTAAATAAAAGCTGAAATACAAGCAAAGTGTATGTCTTCTATGACTTCTGTGCAACTATAATATGTGGCAATAAAGTGTTCTTTACTTATTAGGATCATTCACTTTTCTGCCTCAGATATTAAAGTCCATCCAGTCGGCTGCAACCTCACTTTAACAAAGTAAAAGCTCCATTTTAATAAACTTTTTTTTATTCACCTGGGAAACATTTTGCCAGACTTAAAAGCATCTATTGAAGCATTATCCTTATTGGGTGTTTGCAACGGTGGGAGAAGCGCTGCAGAACATGGCGTCCTCACACCTCAGGAGGCTGTACCACATCAACGTGCACCTGTCAACAGCACCTGAAGTGAGTCTGTACCACCAGAACAAACAGTTATTGTGAACCCCTTTTCACGTTGACAAGCCTTGAACTCTTTAGTCTGTAGCATGAAACAAGGTGTGTCTTTTTGGAATGCCTTACAAACCAGTTGTGCTTTTGGTTAGTCTATGTTTCTGGTTGATGCATTGTTCATTCATTCATTCATTCATTTTCTACCGCTTAGTCTTGTTAGGGGGTCGCGGGTGACTGGAGTCTATCCCAGCAGCTTTGGGCCAGACCCTGGACGATGGCCAGTTATTCACAGGGCTGACATTTACAGACAAACAGTGACACATTCACTCTCACATTCATTCACTAGAGACACTTTAGATTTGCCGATTAACCTGTACATACATGTGTTTGGACGGTGGGAGGAAGCTGGAGTACCCGGAGAGAACCCACGGTAACACATGGAGTATATGCAGACTCCTCACAGAAAGACCGGAGCCGGCCGAGAATGTTTGAGTCGGTCGGGTTTTGAACTCACAACCTTCTTGCTGTGAGGCAGGAGTGCATAGGCTGAAATTAGAATTCACTCACTTTTTTATTCAATTAATCCGAGAAATGTTAACTGTGCTTCTGGTATAGTTTTAAAAAAAAAGATATGTTATTCTGCACTAATGCTTTCTGTAAGATGCTACTGCTATATTTACATAGACTGTGATTTAATATCAGTGTATCAGTGTATATTCAAACATAAAGGTTCAGGATTTGTTTTCAGATCTTTCTCTTTTTTTTATTTATTTATTTATTTTTTTAACTTTTTTTATTCCATTTAGTTATTTAAACAGTTGAACTGCTTTTCATAGACTCATTGCTTTAAATTAAGAAGCTATCAAAAACTAAACAAACTTGAGCATGACTGAACTTACTGCACAAAATTTCCAATTAAACTCAGGTGATTTACAGATGCATGCTCACTTTCACCACACGTTCATATCCGAGTTCCTTTTCTTAAGACTTCTGCTCGAGAAAGATGATCTGAGGTGATAGTACCCAGAACAAAGTGTACAGCCTCAGCCTAGCGTTAGCGTGAGCCTTCCACTGATGTGCGTCTGACGAGCCTGAGGGTCAGTCGGCCACGTACAGTAGTGTAGTGCTCACTCGCGTTGCCCAGTGCCTGTTTGCCTGGCTGTTCCCTCAGGACATGCATGTGCCTCCGTCTGCTTTGCTTACTTTGTCTTTATGTCAGAAAATCGATTGTACCGTGAAGTGCTCTCTCTAAGGCGGGTCATATTTTTAGAAAGTGTGAAAAAGGGTGAGGGCTTTTGTTTATGTGGGGTTTTCCTTGAGATTAATTCATGCATTTAATAGCACAGTTTTGTAACTTTAATTGAGCGTTGAACAAATGTTTGCAGTGAGATTGTCTCACAGTTCATTCAGTTTATTCCTTCTGCTTTGTCAAATGGAGGCAAAAGGCTGCATATTTCGGCTTTGGTTTGCTTCATGTTTGTGGAGGTGGCTGTTTCCTCACTGTAGTTTCTCATTGTGGCACAATTGACTCAACGCTCAACTTTAATGGGCTGCCAACGCACAGCTTTAACAAAGCTTATGAAGTCTGACTGGAGTTAGTCTGGCAGGTTTAGCCCTGGCTCCTGTGATATGGCCTATCCTAAACATACAAACTATTATTGATATTTTTCTCTAAACTGTTGCTAACTAAAATATTCATGTTGACGACATGCTCAAATTTCTCCGAAATTATTAGTTTGTTCAAATCCTGCTGAATTAACTGACTCGGTCTCTGTGTTGACAGTTTCAACAAAGGCTTTATTCAGCAATGTGGACATTTAAACATGAAAATTGTATTTGTTTTGAGAAGAGGGGCACTCTATCCAAAACAGGAAGAGACTGTTTTCACTGTGTCAGCGCTGATGAGCCTCAAATATCACAGTGAGGAAGCATGACGTATAATGCAGCATAATATTTGAATGATGATAGATTTGTGTATTTAAACAAAGTCCTTTCAGATGAGCAGCTGAAAGAGTGCTACAAAAGTGACCTATGCAATTACTGTTAGGTTAATAAGCTATTTTACTTGCACAACATTTTTAAGAAGCAGAAGTTATCATGTAAGTGTATACAATCTATGACTACTGTTTTAATAAAGATTTTTTTTTTGGTTGAAAATCGTTGCCATGTTGTTTGACGTAGGTGTATTGCTGGTAACTTAATATCCACGCATGTTGTGAAAATTTATAACACAAGCCCAAACGGGTCTTTCTATAAACCCTTGGATGTGGCTAAATAATATGATATGTGGCTAATTGTTTCCAGGTCGGGACTGTCCGGTTTTGGAAAGTTAAATTAAATTAAATCAAATTAAAGTAGAGAAGGCCAACAGTCAGGGTTCAGGACGTTGGTTGCTGAGGCTAGTGCTAAAGATACTTTCCCAGCCATATATTTTCATTTAATTAATCCCCAATGCATCTTAAATAAAATAGAGTAATGGTCCTTTTTTCAGCATTTCCCCTGTAGTATTCTTATTCTCCACTGTACTGTCCACTTAAAGCTCATCATGGTTTTGTGCAGTGACTTTAGCACATGCCTCTTTGCAGCAGTAATCCTGCTCTGTTTAAATCAAAACTAGATTTGTTTTATTGTTGTGGAGGACATCAGTGATTAATGTCATTATTTGTTTACACAGTGTTCAGAGTTGTGTAAGACGTCTAAGCCTGTGAGTCAAATGTCTTACCAATCTCAATGATCCAACATAATCTGCCTGGATCATTATTTCTTCAGTAAGAGGGCTACCACTGTTAAAAAATATTTACAACAGCAGTAAATACCTGTATAAGCTAAAACAGTCACTGCAGGAAATACACATTTAAAAATAATAGTGTTTATACAGTAATGTTTTTTTTAATATATAATGGCCACTATATTTTTAACTGTGCAAAGCTAAATAAGTGTATACTTCACTATTGTGAGATTTTTGAAACTGTTGTGTTTTCTTTGAGTCTGGAGGTACACAATATCTGTAAATACAGTATAATGTACATAAAATAAATCTAACCCCACAGCCCTAACTATAACACGTGAGACTAAATCTGTGTAAATAATTAAAGGAAAAATAGATGGTAATAAAGTTTGTAGTGCCCCTCTGATTTGATTACTTCTGATGTTTACCATAGGGTTAGGGTTATAGGGCATGTTATGTGAGCACTTCTGGTGTGGGGGCCGTTGTATCACATTAGATTATGTCATATATTTGCATTATGTATGTGATTACAGCTGTATCTCAAGAAAACACTAACAGAGGTTAAGATGAATGTAGCTCCACTTGTCCACACGTTTTCAACAACTGTCCTGTCTAAACTTTTTTAGTGAGTAATCCAGAGCTTTGGATCCTGCACGGCTGAATGAAAGGTGTATGATGTTTATTTAATACAACAGAGCTTCAGTGTAAAGTGCGTCAGAGTATATCATATCGCTTTTGTGTTTTTACAGCTGCAGTACTTGCCGGAGCTCATCTGATAGTACTCCCTGATCCAAAAGAAGAAAGTCAGCATGACATCTGTCTGAATCATATCCTACTGAAAAAGTTACGTCAAAGCCGATATGGAACACAGATCCTGGATAGCAGAATTAAAATGCTGACAAGATTAACCTATTTATCGGTTTTATCCCAAGGTCAGGGGGAGGACTCTGGAGGGTTAGGCAGAAAATTGTTTTTGGAATGGCTCAAACTGTATTTCTTTCTTTTCACATTTCATCGTTTGACTGTTTCAGGCCATAGTACTGTATTACATAATCGATAGTGAACTCCCAGTGACAGTGTTATGCATTGAATCCAACAGTACAAATTTAGATTTTAAATTTGAGTCTCTAATAAAATGTCAATAATAATAATAATAATAACAGAAGCATTACTCATTGCTACATTTGAGATATTACTCATTTTCTCAGTTCTACTAAGAATGAAATCCTCCTGTTTAAAGAAATACATGTGAAAGACTAACAATGAGTCAGTATTGCGCCATTGTTTCCTCTTTCTCAATGAAACATGTTCTGGTTTTTGATTAAACAGCTCTCTTTTTCTTCTCCTCTTAGTGTCCAAATCCTCCAGTGACTCTTCCCACTGTCACCCTCCACAGTAAACTCTGCTCCCCTCCGCTCCATCTGACCTTTCATCACAAGCAGGGGGTGTGTCCTGCAGAAGCACAAGAGTCACACGATTGGCCAAGAGCCGGGGAGCACTCGAGCGCGATTGGGCTTGCGCCTGGGAGCTGCGGGCGGAGTTCCCTCCTTATTCCAGAGAGAGCATCATTAGGCAGCCGAGCGGGACTGGCTGAGTTGGAGATGTACACAGCTGACTTCAGTTTGTTTTGACTTGGAAGACACGAGGCGGTGGTCGGTTGTGGACACAGCAGCACTTTTTTTTGGAACGTAGAATAACGGACACAAAGTAAGTACTTACATGTATGTTATGTTTTATTCTCAGCTGTCACAATATCTAAACTTTGCTCTTGTTATTGAGTTAAATTTTAAGTAGAAGTGACAATAAGCAATGGTCATGTGAACTTTTGACTGTTTTAAAGTATATTCTTGTGTTCATGTCTACATAAATAAGCATGCTTCCTCTTGAATAGCCACTGTTAACTATTTTTCATACATATATTTGCACTTTTTAATATATTGACTTTTATGTGCTCATGCTTGTTGATGCAAAGTAGTTCATCATTATGCTGAAATTTCCCCCAACATGCATGACATAAGCTCTGTCTCCATGTTTGAGACTAGACCAAAACTGTTCTAATATAGTTTTCCTCAAACCTTTTTAGTAATGTTTTGTCTCAAAAACATGATTTATTAAAATTAGTTGTCTTTAAGTGATTGAAAGCTATCAGTTTGAAGTGGGAACCAGAAAAAAATGCTAATAGGTTAGTCATGTGTTCTAAAAAACAACCTCAAATGTCAGGCCCTTTTTTGGAGACCCCCATAGGTCACCATCTTTTTAAATGGAAGTAAATGGGGCGCAGCAAACTATTTTTTGATTGCTCTTGTTTTTTGATTGTCATGCTGCCAATTGTTTGTCAAAGATTAAGTTAATTTTGGATTTAAATTCTGTAAAGGGAGAAATTATGTACATTTACATATTAGACAAGTGTCTCACGTAACATTCACAACGCAAATAATGTTTTGCGGCAATATAAGTTATATAGTACATATATATACATATAGATATAGATATAGTCTAGAAATACATTTAAACATTATGATGACAAATTAAATAAATTGTAAAAATATCACCAAAATTGTTTGCAATAAGAAAAAAACAGATTTGTGTGTTGCTTTATTAAATGATCCTGTTGCCTTTATAGCTTATGATTTGTGACAATTCAAGTAAACAAATTATTGTTTTCTTGGTAATTAATGTAGTCTTTTAAATTGACAAACAACAAACATATGAAAATCACAGCATCACATAAAGTTTTCTGCTTCCCTTTAATTTCCATTGAAGAACAAAAAAATCCAACTTGGGAGCTATGGAGCCATGCTTAGGATCTCTGTCCTTCCATCAGTCATAATGTCTATAGAATAACTAATGCTCTTTGTTGACTTACCATATATACTTTATATTATATGCCTGAACAACCTACAGAGAGCAGCTGTTCTAAAAAGAATGATTTTAGACCTTATCATCAAAGGTGTCTCTGCAGCCCAAGGACTTCCCCCTAAAATATCCCTGTGTGACTTTGAGGCTGGATGTGCATAGTGGCAGTGACACTCAGCTATAAATAGTCCTGCTTCAAATTGTGCTGCAGTCACACAAAAACCCATAGGAAACAAGAAATGACCAAGCGCTTTCTGTCCTCTCAGCTCCTTGGTATAATTTAACCGAAGTGTGATGTGTCATGGAGTACAATGACTTCCTGATTGACACTGAAAGGCTGTAACAAGGAGGCTATGCTGGGGTAGAGTGTTTTTTCAGGGTGTGCTGTATGTGTGAACAGTGTTATCGTATGTTACCGTTTTTGCAACAGGAGTTAGAGCATGAGTTATGAAGTTATCATCACAAAGTCTCCTCCCTCCATAAGCACACTTATCACATTACTAAGCAAAACAGCATGATGTACTAAAGTGGAAAACCTGACCTTACAAGGAATTGAGTTTTGTTTTATGATGATTTAAGAAGAGGAAGTTAAGACTAAAAAGAATCCACATAATGTAATCACATACAAATTAGACCTAGGAGAGTTGAATGTGGAACATTTGGGCTGGGTATGTCCCAGAACTAGGATGAGGTGGAGGCTCGAAAAGACCCCGCTCTGAGTTTGTTTCATAAAGTTGAGCTAAGTGATAGTTCTGGCAGATCTATCCACGATTTAGTTTGTTGAGCCAGCTGTTGATTTGAGGCCAGTTCTCATCAGGTGCCTGCTTTACTGATCCAGCTCTTTACGCAAATGAATACACTTTACTCTAGAGATGATGCTTTTTTGCAAACATTCATAGCCTGCCTTCACCCCCATCCCCTCTTTTTGCATTTACTTTAATCAATTTCATATTTGCTTTACGAAGTACTTTGCAATCTCTAAAATATTCCTCGTTGAAATTGGGTTGTGCTTGTTTGTGGATTTGCTTTATTGGCATTTAAACAAAAGTTCACTTGGTGTTATATTCAACCATGAATCTAACACCAGAGAATACAAAAGACGTAAAATCACATTATTACATGCATACACACAGTAGCCTCTACCAGGGTTCATGACGGTTTCTTATTCCTATATGAAAAATAAATCATATTTGAGAGCAAAAAAAATGAAAACTAGGTGCCAGCTTCTGGGAGGCAGTGGCTCAGTGGCTCAATGGTAGAGTGGTCGTCCTTCAACCGGGAGGTAGGCGTTTTTTTTCCCGCTCTCCCCACAGTTCATATTGTCGTTGTGTCCTTGGGCAAGACGCTCAACCCTCCTTGCCTCCAGTGTCTGTGGCACTGGTGTATGAATGTGTGAGAATGTTCAGTGAATGTGTTTGGTGGCGTCTCTGCCTCAGGGCAGATGTAGCTTACCACCACCAGTGTGTGACTGTGGAGTGAACGAATAATTGATATGTAAAGCGTCTTTGCAGCCCCTGAACACCTAGACCACCTCGAAACACTGTGGCTCTGACTCGACTAAGGCTTGTTATTTTTCACAAAACGTTGAGTCCTTGTATGGTTTCTGTCATCAACAAACATGCTGTCATTTAGTCTTCAAAGCGCTGGAACACGTCGCCCGTTGCTAATACCTACCTGTCTCTCAGCCTTTATTGTGGTGCACAACACAGTGAGCTCTGTGTTGTACCTGACCTCTAACTATGCAAATATGTGCTGTTAGACTGGCAGCCAGCTCCACACCCCCTCCACGTGGATGAGTGCAGGAGATGAGAGCACTACACTGGGCCTATTGTTTCACCTGTGACATGTCCCGTACACTGCCCCCTCCTTTTAGGTCTGGGGTGCTTTGGGATTAGCATGAGATTAGGTTAATTAATGGAGAGTTTTGCTGAACCAACAAACGCGGTGTTAAGAAAACACTTACGGAACATAAGCTGCTATTGTTTACTATGTTTTCTGAATGATTTTTATTTTTGTGTGTGTGTTTGTGTGTGTGCTGTGTGTGAGTGTTTGTGTATGTGTGTGTGTGTGTGTGTGTGTGTGTGAATGGGAGTAAGCTTGGCTTGGCTGCATGCTGTGTGCAGGGACAACAAGCATCTGCACTGCTGATGTCAGCCCTGAGTGACTGAAGCACTGCAGATGGAAGTAATTATCTCTGCCACAAATCCTTTAAATACTTTGTAAATGTACATTAAGCTTTTCACTGCACAGATGTTTCTTTATTAGCCATAAATTGTATTTGAAGTGGACTTTTGAAACTTGAATGCGCTGCAAATTATTAATATAATACACCAATAAAGATTATCAATTGTCTAATCAACAGACTGCAGTCTTTTGCTCCACCTTTTTAATTGTGGACCACTTTGATTGAACCAAATGCCAGTGGAGGTTACAATAACAACAAAATGTAATACAACAGTCAAAACTGGGTTTGTTACTGTTGTATAATTATCTTAAAATAACACGTTTGTCTTGGAAAAAATACCAAAATTTGTCATAGATTGGACAAACTGAATACTGCTGAAAGAGAAACACATTTCCATTTTAACAACCTTTTTGTATCAGTGCTTATGGCATTTATTAAGGAGTGTGAGGTTTGGAAATCTGCTCTTACAGCACCAAAAAGGCCATAAATCTCTCATCCCACCTTTCATTGTTTTTACTTATTATTATGATACAATAGTATAATCTATACCTTTAACTTAGCATTAAATAATAATGTCTTTCTACTTAAAGAATATTGACAGCCAACATTGTCATTTATCTGTGAAGTAGGCCTGGCATTTCCATCTTTGGCCACTGTCACTTTTACTGAAGAATGTTTTTTAAAGTCCCAGAGAGCTTAAAGACAGTTTGACAAGGTCAAGTGCTTTATTGCTCATTTTGAGTGCTGCAGCGATAAAGCGTTCTGAACTGGACAGACGCTGAGGGTCATATGTCAGAGAATAGTGGAAGACTGCTCGATCTGGTGCCAACAATGTCAAATGTCACAGGTTTCCCTCAGCCATTCTTGGCATTTAGGAGTGGGAGTGAATGGAAAATGATCAAATTTTCTTCCCAAAGAATATTCATTACTTTAATAAAGGAAGTGTTTGTTTTGCGACCTTCCTTTTTTGGCAAGAGACATTGCACACAATCCTCTGATGCTCTCATGCAATGTGCATACATACATAGTCATGTTTAAAGAAACACTGCCAGAGTCATTTAAGTTTCTTTTTATTGAAACTCCCATAACAATCAACTACTGTCCCATCAGGCCTTTTTGAGGTAATTCAGGAACCTTTCTTGTTTATCCCAAGCGTCTCCCAAGGAACCTCCTAAATGGTCGTTGCGTAAGGACGCCGCCATACGCCAAAATACAGCGAAATACAGCAATATACCTTCCACCAGAAGGCAGGCTCCAAAAGCGGAGAAACCCAATGGCGACTTTACGGATGTAAAAATTATGTTTACAGCCTGGTACAAAAGATGGCTCCGGTCTCTAGAGCTAAGTTTTTACTACGTGACAACTTTGGGGGGGGGTGAATTTTTGATTATTTGATTATTATTACGTTCGTTTATTCTATCTAAAAACTATTGTTTTACTATGGAGTAAAAGCCAAAAGGCCCGGATGTAACGACCATTTTACTGCCGAGTCATAACGACAATATCAGTAAATAGGGGACTATCAACTAATTAAACAATCAATGGTTTATCCATACATTTAACAGAAATACCTCGATTGCAGGTTCACCAGTTATTTCATCAAGTGCTGTTATGAAACAGTATTATCTGCTCAAAACGTTTTCCGTATATTAAAAGATCACCACAGAGGATATATGTGTAGATCTGCGTGTGTCTCTCTGCAGTAGACACTATAGTGATGACCTTCAGAGCAGATGGATGGTATCAGGGGAACCACAACAATCTGTACTACCTCTAACTCTGTTATTGGCAGCGCTGGTCTAATGTAACCTGTTCTGTTGATTTCATGTTTACAAGTAGACCTCAGACAGGCTGAGGGCTGGTCATTGTTTGATCATCTCTCAAACAAGATTTCCTGGCTTTCTGTATAACAAATACTTTGTTTCCTGCATTGCACAAAACGTTCCATAAACAAGTGATATTTAAACTGGGTTGTGACATTGTTTCCTGTAAAAACCTAGAATATTGAGCAAAAAGCAACAAAAAACACAGTCCAAGCATTCAAATGTACATTATACCAGTCTATACGGTTAAGCTTAATTCGATTTTTCTTAAAGTCCTGTTCATTCACAACATGTGACTCTTCCTCTTGGTTCAGCTTTGTTTAAATAATCCAAATGTATGCACTTCCTGTTTTACACTCGTATTGGTTTGTCACAGAAAAACAATATGGTATCCTTGACGACCAGTTAATTCCAAATCCTTATGTGGCGTGCGTTTCCAAAATATAGGAAGTATTTTTTTTTATGTCTTTCGGAAAGTTGTAAAAATAACTATTCACAGGTTGAGTCACTTATTGGTTTGTAATGTATGTTGTTTTTTAATTGTTGAGCATTTAACACAGTTTACAAGTCAGATTTAATGGCAGCTTTTATTAGCTGGCAAAAAGACTGTGATAAAATGGACACCAGACAAAGAGGGAAGGGTGGTGACTATGGAATATATGGAATATAGTACAATGCCTATTATAATTACCTGACAGTGACTGTTTAAATCTCATATTGTAAATTGTATTTAGACAAAGATTGTCCTACATTTTTTTTTATCTTCGATCCTTTCTTTGTGGAACCAAAATAGCAGTTCAATGTGTAGCCAAACATGAAGTAGTCTTTTGATTGGGCGACATAGAATCCTCCCTTGTATCAAACAAGAATGGGAAGCAGTGGCTCAGCTGGTAGAGTGGTCGTTGGCGGTTCAATTTCTGCTCTCCCCAGTTCATATTGTCGTTGTGTCCTTGGGCAAGATGCTTCACCCACCCTCCAGTGTCTGTGGCACCGGTGTATGAATGTGTGAGTGTGTTTGGTGATGGTCGGTGAAGCAGTAGGTGCAATATGGCTGCCACCTCTGTCAGTCTGGCCCAGGGCACCACCAGTGTGTGACTGTGGAGAGAGTGAATAATGTGAGCACTTTGAGAAAAAAGTGCAATATAAATCAAATCCATTATTATGAAGGTTATAACTTATTAAGAGGTAACTAATTTGAAATGCTATTTTATTTAATAGAGAATATGAAACTTGTATTATTGTTTGTTAGTTTATGATGTTGTTCGGATTAAAACCACTATATTAGTTTTGGCATTGAGGATTTGAGGTGGACTTCCAGTTGTTAGGACTTGTATAAACAGACTTACAACCGCTCACATTAACAAAGCATTCTATAAAGCTTTATTTCAACACAGTTACGATTGGTACTTCAGGATTTCTACAAAGTCTACATGAATGGAAAGGATTCCGGGCCCATTTCAGTTTGCAAAGTGAATAGGCATAGGTATGACACTACACTGACATTTTGGGAAATGCCTTCCCAAAATTGGAACTGTCTTGATTGTTTGTACATATTGTATTCTTCTTAAGCAACACTGTAATATTCCTTTCTTCAGATTAAATGAAAAGACTACACTGCTAGAATGACGCCTTTGTTACCACCACCACCACCAACTTAGTGGATACAATGTCCAGACCTCAGTTTGTTGCTCTAAACCGTTCCAAATGCCACACTCCACTGGGCACTACAGCGATGCATGTTGAAATGGAAAGGCGGCTTAATGTTTCATAGAATTGGCCCAAGAAGTCAAGTAACAAAACACTTAAAAGCCCTAAGATGACATGCATTTAGTGTTTAATGAGTGCTTCACAGCTTCTCAAACAGACTATACAGTTTCAGTACTGTAACACATCACGGCGCCAGCCACAGCAGTGAGGCAGAACACTCACTATGGAGTAATTGGAGTTAAGTTCATTTGACGGCCAATGTTTGTGTAAGCAAAGAATGAATAAACATCTGGGGTGGCACTTTGATTATTTGCCTTTTTCCTGCACCGTGGCCAAAACGAATCACTGATATTTGCTCGGAGCCTGTGTTGTCGTCTCTGTATTGTACTATCTGTGTAAATATGTTTTGGTGCCAGTTGGCCAGACCTCCAGAGTATTATCAAGGACTTTTTGGTAACGTGTTTAAAATGTATCTCAGGTCATGGCTCTGTTGCTTGGCTCAGCAAAGACTAAAAGGAGTGAGGCCAGATGACATGAGTTCTTACACAGTTGGCTCACGACATTGCTTTAACACTAATGTACCAGCGCTCCCCCAACAAAAGGGTGGGTGAGGTTATTGTGCTGCATGCATAATCATAAGGTTATCCAATATTCGACTTTGTCTTTGTGTTGTGTATTAGATCTTGTTCTTATAAAACAACAATGGCCGTCGTCACAAAATGATGTAATTAATGCCTCCTTCTAATGGGTTTACTGGAGATATTCCACACACAACGACTTTCCCAAGTCTCTGCATTTAGGATATAGGGTAATTATCTTCCATGACGTCACCTCTTTGCCCTGTTTCCTGGTCTCTTTCCTTTTGGCCTTTTAAAGCAGTCTGAGGATGAATGCTTGTGAAATGTCACTTTGTGTTTGGTTTTCTCACTCCCACTCTCTGTTTGTCTCACTGCAGTGGGTGGACGTCTATTCACTTATGTCTAATTCTATCTGACTTTCTCAGGATGAAACGCCTCAGGCAAGATCCACTCCGATCCAATATCATAACTTTCAAACATGTTCATTATTCATGCTGTATGGGGATATTCAGAGGACACACAAAGACACAAAGTTATTCTTGCTAATTAGTAAACTGTTTCTAACATAAGGCTGAAACCCTGATCTGAGTCATTACTTCACACTGATGTTGACGGAGAGGTTTTGGGCCAGAAGTGACCCTACACTTGACCTCAATGTCATCATGTGATTACTAGACCCTGTACTTTGTAAAGTGATATCCCTATAAGTCGTAACCGATAGATTTATCAAGGTTAATATTGAATAGCATTTTGTTTCGAAGAGCTGTGATTGTCTGCGTTATATAGACCCTGTATGAAACTTTCCTCTCCAACAGTTTGTTCCTACTCAAACAAAACACACTCAAGTAAAGTACTGAATGCTATGAGTAGAACAACAAAAAAGATTCCATAATCCTGGACGAGCCCCCATTTGAGCTCCTGCCAGTATAATCTGTACTCCATCCTAGGGCTGGGAAAAAAATCGATTTGATTTAAAAATCGAGTTGGTAGGTCAAATCGATTCATATTTTCAAAAAATCGATTTTTTAGATTTTTTTTCTCCCCCTCTTCAGTATGGCGTATAATACATACATTTTGCATTCGCAAAAATAATGTTCCTTCAGGGTTTCTGTAGCACACTCTCTGCGGCGCGGGCCTCTGCCCCTCCCCCGAGATCAGCGCATACATACACAAACAGTCAAACAACATGGCAGAAACAGCTGGCGAAAGAGAGCAGCTCCTTCCAAAAAAAGGCTCTTCCACTTCAGTCGTGTGGAATTGGTATGGATTTACGGCATTTGATGAGGAACAGACAACACCTCGATGCAAACTATGTCTTAAGGCTGTTGTTGTTGCTGGTAGCAGCACGACAAATCTGTTTCAGCATTTAAAGCGTAAACATGCGGCTGAGTGGGAGAAGTGTTGCCTTCTCCGAAAAGAAAACCATGTTAGTGGCGTTAGCGCTAGCACCCCGTTTGCAAAGCAAAAAACTCTTCAACAAAGCTTTTCAAACAGTGTACCGTATGAGAAGAGCGGGGCAAGGTGGAAAGCCATAACGGAGGCAATTACCCTCTACATTGCTACGGATATGCTGCCAGTTTACTCTGTTGAGAAGAGAGGGTTTAACAACATGCTGAAAGTTTTGGACGCTCGATATACAGTACCTAGCCGCAAGTATTTCTCTGACGTTGCTCTTCCTCAGCTGTATAACAACACTCGACAAAAGATAATAAGCGAGTTGAAGGGAATTGATTTTTACGCTGCCACTACTGACCTGTGGTCAAGCCGAACCATGCAGCCTTACATGTGTCTTACGGTTCATTATGTCAGTGAGAGCTGGGACATGCGAAGCGTCTGTCTCCAAACGTCATATTTCCCCCAGGACCATACGGGCCAAACTATTGCACTAGAGTTAAAGGATGCTCTGAACTCCTGGGGCCTTTCAGAGGAGCGCCTTACTTGTATGACGACCGACAGTGGCTCCAATATAATCAGAGCTATGAAGGACAATAATTGGCCAAACCTCAAGTGCTTTGGACATCGACTGCACAATGCTGTCGGTAAGTTTGTGAGAAAATAAATTAGAAAGGTGTGTGTGATAATACAAATGTTTAGTACTACTCACCTTTACTATAAAAGTTATTACTAGTTTTATAACCTAAATTACACTTTGAAGTAAAATAGATGTTTTTCTTTGTCAGTTTATATATTTTTTCAACTCAACATTGTTATACAGTGTCTGTAGCACTGGTGTGTGAATGTGTGTGACTGTAGAGGTATGTTTGGTGGTGGTAGAAGAAGGTTGAGCGCCGTTTGTGTGGCAGCCCCCCTCTCTGTCTGCCCCAGGAGTGAATGTGTGTGAATGGGGTGAGTTGAAACTTCATGTAAAAACACTGTTGTAAAGCACTTTGTGATAATTATCTGAGAAAGGTGCTATATAAATAAATTACTTACTTACTTGTTATATGTATTTCACCTGACTATTTTAAAAGGTAGTTTTTTTTTTTTTGTCAAAACTACTACTAGTACTACACTGATTTATCTATTACCATTTAAGACTATGGAATGAATATGGTGTTACAATAAATATGGGAAAAATAAATTTCTAAAGTAAATATAAAAATACTTTGTACCTAAGCTGTGTGTGTAGTGCATGTGCTAAAAAATTTACACTTACTGAAACTAAATATTGTTGTTTGTTTTCTTTATTATAGTGAATGGTGTGAAAGATGAACGGATTGACCGTGCCATTGGAGTGTGTAAAAAGGTAGTTTCAGCCTTTTCATATAGTTGGAAAAAAAGACGGGACATGGCAGATGTTCAGGCAGAGCTGGGTCTTCCTCCTCGTCAACTGGTAACAGAGTCACTTACAAGATGGGGGTCTCGTCAAAAAATGATTGAAAGATTCCTTGAACAAGAGAGAGCCATCGTCCGTGTCATGGGTGCTGACAAGAAAACCCGCCATCTTGTTCCTACATGGCAAGATCTGGAGGTTTTAGATGCCACAAATAAAGCTGTCAAACCACTTCAGGACTTTACTGACGCGCTGTCCGGAGAATCGTATGTAAGCGTTTCATACATTAAACCTGTGCTGCATCTGTTCAGAACAAGTCTCCTTCAGCGAGAGGAGAAAGATGTAGATCTCACCGCTACAATAAAAAGAAATATTATGTGCTACCTTGAACAGAAATACAGTGACCCTGAGAATGACGAGCTCCTGGACATGGCTTCACTAATGGATCCACGGTTTCGTACCACCTACATTACCCCAGACAATTTGGACATTATTAAGAAAAGAGCTATCACTGAGCTCTCTGCCCTCTGCTCAGAGGAAGAAGGTCCTGCTGTACAAATGTGCCAAGAAGAACAGAGCCAACCACCACCTAAGAAGAAAACTTTAGCTGCCTTCTTTAAGAAAGCAGCACCTGCATCACTGTCCCACCAGTCAGTAAAGGACAAAATCGAAGCAGAGCTCACCTCCTACTTATTGGTTCCTGAGGTGGATCCTGACACTGACCCACTTGAGTGGTGGAAGCAGCATCAGCCCAACTTCACAAGACTCAGTCGTCTGGCAAGAAAATACCTGGCCATTCCAGCAACTAGCGCCCCGTCGGAGAGGGTCTTTAGTGTGGGTGGGGGTATTGTTACCTGTCACCGAGCTTGCCTCAAGCCTGCTGTTGTTGATAGGCTCATTTTCCTTGCAAAGAATGTTTAAAATGCAATTACATTTTTATGGTGAATGGTGTTACTGTTTACATGTTCAATTCAACTAAGAGTTACCTCAGGATTTTGTTGTTTTATTATTTATACTGTATATAAATATAGCTGTTTGACAATCTTTCAACTAAGAGTTACCTCAGAATTTTTTGTTGTTTTATTATCCAAATTATTTATACTGTATTTGTATAAATATAGCTGTTTGATAATCTTTGCTGCACACTTGCACAGTGACTTTTCAGTTAGAGAAACAAAGGTTTGCCTTTGCCATTTTGTTTAGGTTGATGCACTTTAATTAAATACAATAAATATATACATTTAAAATATATTTACAGTTCACAGTTATTTTGTTTTAAAGGGGGGGGGGAGGGGGATCGAATCGTGAATCTTAAATCGAGTTTTTTATAAAAAAATCGCAGATTTTTTTAGGGGAACAAATCGCCCAGCTCTACTCCATCCACAGGTAGACTAGGACAAACCCCTAGAGCCACCACGTCAGTGACAAAGTTAGAAGCCAACTTTACACTATGTAAAGGGACTGTCAATATATTCAAACTATTGCCCCTGACTTTTGCAAATCTACCAGTGACTGATTTTGAGGAAAATGGTAAAACAGAGACAGAGATGAAGGAGTCGAGGGCCCCTGAATTTCTGAGAATGTTAACAGGGACCTTGCAAATGTCAAGATTAAATGGCTTTAGAAACAAACGCCATCTCATGAGACGTTGATTTGGATTCTGTAGTGAGTGGAGATGTCTGTGAAGGTTCTCAGTCATCCAGGACATCTTGAAAAAAGGTTTAATTGTAAGTCTCTGGACTAAATTTTTATAAAGTCTCTTGAAATTAGAGACGAAACGTCTTCACCTTAAAAACTGAGTCCAGTAGCTTATACTTGAACCTTTTTTTTTAGTGAGTGGAGAAATGTTAGAGGGGTGTGGTCAGTGAACACAACAACAGGATTTACTCCTGCCACAACATACACCTCAAAGTGTTGCAAAGCCCAGATCAGTGCCAGCGCCTCTTTTTCAACAATCGAATAGTTAAACTGATGTTTTTTTTAATTTTCAAGAAAAGAAACTAACTGGATGGACTAAACCATCCTCACCAGTCTGCAACAAGCCTCTGCACCAACTCCACTAGCACCTACTTGAAGCTGGAAAGGCTCATTTAGCCGAGGAGCAGCGAAAACAGGAACAGGACACTAATAATTTTACCTTCTCAAATGCCTTTTGAGAATCAAGTGTCCACTCAAACTTAACTTAACTTTCGCCAACTGCTCCTGTTTTTCAGGGGAAGTACGATAAAAACGTTGACATTACGTGTAGCATCACCTACATCAATATCATGTTCACTCAGATTGGTGCAAGATGGAGAGTCAGAACACAAAGAAGGGAAAGATAGAATTAAATCTTGTAACTTCCTTCCTCAGCTCAGACACATGACCCAATAACTTTCCTAAGTTTTTAAGCGACTCAGAATTTTTAAGTTGTCCTTGCAAAACACAGTCATCAGGGGCACCCTCATCCTCAGTGTCATCTGGAGACACACCAGGTAAAGAAGATAATAGACCCCATTATAATAATTTAATTTAACATTTAAACAGTAAATTAGTGGTAAATTAGTTTGTATGTGGCATTATAGTTTAGACTCTGATGCCAGTGATCCACACGGTGATTGTTGTACAAGGCTCTGCACCTATACTACGCAGGAAGGGTCAATGGAAAAACAAAATGAAAGAAACTCCAATATTGAGAGCAAATTCTAGTAGTAATAGTTCTTGTTGACTTATTAGTCAAACATAACTCAATACTAAGATAGTATTGTCAGTTTCACAACACACAATATTTATTTTTGACAAATTATACTATAATTTTAATGTGACAGTACTTTACCTCAAACCAACCAAGACAGAGATGTGGCATTTTCAGTTCTGGTCACATCACAAGACTCACATTATCCTTACACAAGGATCGTATTGTTTAAGGTCAAAATACATATGTGATTTAGGTTTTAAAGAACTATTTACATTTTCCGATAATTTAAGGAAGAGCTTATGATAAAGGTTTTCTGTTGTTTGCTTTGACTCTGAGGAGATCTCACTTAGTCCTGATTACAAGCCATAGTATCAACTGTATATGCAGAGTAAATGAGCCTATCAGCTGGAAAATATATTATTTTATCTTTGTCTGTTTTTTATATGGACAACATGGCAACATTTTTCCAGATGATAGAAACATAATCTTGTTCTTAGATAACCCAAGGCCAAAGTGAACCTCCGAGAGCCTCATTTTTCTTATGTAACCTTTTAGTAAATGTGAAATGACAAAGCAGCTCACAGCAGCAGCGCTTTGGCAGTCCCTTTTCTCAGCTGATTAGTTTGTCTGTTTTGCTTACCTCAACCCGATACAACACTCGGGGAACCTGCCCTGGGAGCAGCTCCATCGCCGCCTGAAGCACACACAGACGCTTCACATGAGCCGTACATTTCAGGACAGCTCAGCTCACGTTCGCCGACGCTTGTGCACTCAGGCACCTTAAATTTTATTGCATTAGCAGCAAACCTAGAGTAAAATGAAAGTGTTTAAAAAAGGAGAGAAAACACTCAACAGACCTGCCAGAGTTAAGGTCATTGTGCCAAAGGAAAAATCCAGTCAGGCCTCTGGTCAAGTCTCTTAAATAAAGATTGTATTGTGTGAGGACGCATGTCACACTTATAAAGAATTATACGGATGTGTCATTTTTGGATGGAAATGCAGTAGAACTTAATATAAATGTTGTTTTGGTGTTAGGGTTAAGTTTGTGTTTAGCAGAGGAGCTGGTTTTCAAGATGATGCATGTTGAGAGGACTTTGCCCTTTCATAAAGTATGCCCTTAAAAAACGAAAGCAGGTATGTCCCATTTATTCATATGAGCATGCAAGTTAAAATCAGTGAAGAAGTTGTCAATATGGAAGTCACTATACTTCTAATGGATCAATGCCATCAGTGGAGCACTCAAGAAGTACCTGTGCTACTTATTTAAAATGCAATTGTATAATGTCTATGTTTATTATGCCAACATTAATTATACCTTAATGGAAATTTTGCAGCTTTACCAATCCATATACTAAAGACAGCTCTCCTTTAAAAAATTTTTAATAAGAAAGTTCAAGTCCGAAAACCATTGATGTATTACGCTGGCTCCTCCATGTGGTGTTATTCAACAAGTCCAGCACAACATAAGCTTAAGCATCCACTGACATGACGGCTAGAAAACAAAATCACAGTTAATGGTTGCAAAAATTTGTATATAATGCTTTACTGCTCAGTTAAAGCTAAAAACCCTAATTTAAAAAGAAGATGGGGACCGGTCATTGACTTTTTTGATTAGGATTTGTTTGTCATTGTGCAAGTACTGGTCTGTCAGCTGTAATTGTACTGTACTGTATGTCTTTTCTGACTGTCTCAAGGCCCAGTCTCAAAAGGGTTCTGTTTCTTTGAGTGCTGGGTTGTCTAAAGTAAAAATAACTTTAAAAATGATAATAATAATCCAGTGACTTGTAGCCTGTACCCTTTAGATCTTGTAGACTTGTAGAAATACAGCAGCTACATATTTAGCCACTCGCTAATGTTACCTACCCACTTACTGACAGTATTCACATGTATAGTAAGCCATTTGACAAAACCATCTTGTCAACCATTAATGTGAATGCAGCTAATGTTGGTTAAAAACAGTATAATAGTCTCTGTATATGTGTATATGTATACCACTAAGCTCTGAGCCGACTGACGTGTGTGCATACAGTAGGCTTAAGGCTTATTCATGCTGCAGTTAATTGAAAATGACAGTAGGACAGTGTGTCTTTTGTTTATTTATTCATGCTAATACTGTGTAAAGAATGGAGAGAAAGAGCCCACCAGGGGTGCAGCTAACATTTAGAGTAATGACACTGTTGATCGTTTTCAAACCGCTGCCTCATTAGACAGCACTGGGCCTGTGTTCACTCAGTCATCACGTCCGTATTGAATCAGCTTTAGAAACACAGCTCGGGGCTCGGCTCTGCTGGACTATATGCACAGGAGTGAGTCATCTGCAGCTTAGCAGGCCCGCTAATGCCTGGGGTCAGTCATGTCGTCAGGCTACACTGGACAGTGTGCAAGACAAGATAAGCCAGGTTTGTGCAGTGGAGAATGTAGAAGTTAAAAAATAATCATTATGTCATGTTGAAACTTTTAATGTTTATGGTCACTTTAAATCAGTGTTGTCATGTGTCACAAAAGTTAAGCATGCTATGGACACAAACATATGCGACTTTCATTTAACTTTAATGGAAACTTGGCCAGATTCCATTCCTCTTTTCTTTTCTGTATTTTCTAAGCACCTGAATGCCACTCAGCTGCCTGTTGTAGTTAAAACACAGTAAGCCTCTAATGACTCAGTATCTATGATTGTTGGGTGACGTAAGACTGCAGTGTCACACCCTGATTTCTATCAATTACCAGATTGGTCTTCTTAACACAGTAACACCACTTGGACAAACAATAGTTGCTGTCCATTTGTTTTGATATCAACTTGATTTATTTTATCACTTGTATTAAGACTTAATGTCTTTGGGAAACACATTTTTAACTACTAAATGACTACTAAAGAACATACCTGACTCTTTGCTGTGCTGCATTAGCTCTGTGTGATTTTAAGTAATACCTGCTAGGGGCTACAACATAGACAGAATGTGTTTCTGGCAATTAAAACAAAGTTAATGTTGTCTGGCAGACCAGCGAGATAGATGCAAATTGCATGCAAAGAATGCAAAATGACTATTGACAGTAAAAAAAGGAAGGCCGTCATTGGGAGTAACATGCCATGCTAATCTTTTATTTCTGCACAAGATGTCTCAGTTTGATAAGTGTTTTAGACGTTTTAGGGGTGGAGGGAACAAAGATTAACGATAAAGTGGATGTGGTAAGGGCAAGAGTGCAACTTAATTATAAACTGACACGTGAAAGATAAAAGAACATGTGAATTAAAGTAATACAAAGCATCTAACATATCTGTATTTTGTATAATGTGTTGGAAAACTCACAGAATATAATGCTAACTTTTGTTCTAGTGTGTATTTCATAGTTTTACTGTATTTTCTACTACTATTCATTGATTTTTTTTTTTTTACATTGAAAAGTGTCCATACAATCTGAAGCAGAAAAACCATAAAGCAAACTTGACACTCACTAATGTGGCTCTCTACAGACCTCTGCTGGACGACAAAAGCATCGCACCACAGTGTCTTATTTACAGCTCTATATTTGTACTGTAACTGTGGGAGTCTTTTAAAAGATTTGTGTCGATCTGTACTACTCTTCACACATCACTGAAGTTTTTATTTCAGCCCCTGTCATATAAATGTGCTTTGGCTCAGTGCAGGCTGGGTTTAACTGTACCACTGTGGGCTATAAACCAGTGCTGAGGCATGGACTTCCTTAATTATGAGTCAGCAGTTACACTAAGAAACAATTCATATCAGACCATTATTTTATAGGTCACAGAGAATGTTATGGTACGTGTTTAATTTCATTTTTACAGTGCAGACTAAAGTTACATAAACTGGCCTTTAGAGCTTATTTTATTAAATATACAGACAGACGGATTACATTAAAAAGTCTGGCTGGATGGGTACCCAGAAAGATACTTGAAACAGGATTATGAATCAAAATCTACTTTATTTTTTATTTTTTACATCATACATTAAAACATACACAAAGCGGTCACATGTCACCTTTCTGTGGTGGTTCTGACACTGTTTTGAGTCCAGTGTCATGTCAAAGGCACACTATGTAGGATTGGGAGGAAATAAAATTATGTTAGCTCGAGCAATGGAACGTTATCTGCTTGTCATTTCCAATAGTTGTATTATTTTTGTGTCCCTTTTAGTGTTTGTGAACAATATAAGCTGCATGTGCCAGTTTGCAATGGATGTTCAGCACACAGCCATACATATTTAATAAACACAAAAAGACATCAGCGACCACAAATTCTGCATAAAAGAGATGATTCTGGTAAAGTGCAAACAACAACCTGTGACTGGGTAGAAACTTCTGGATGCTTAGTAATATGCTTTACTGGAGCTCCACAGAACGACAAATACTATTCTACACAGGACCCAGAGTTAAAAACACTGGACATGTAAAGACGACATTGTCAAAGTGACAAAACAAACACCAAGGTAAAATTCATGTTGACGTCACACAAATGCATTTTGAGTAATGTAACTCTTTTCAGCTGGAATAGTTTTTGAGATTAAAATATTAAATAAGCATAATATAATTTACCCCTCTATGCTCTGAAGGCCAACAGAAATGCCATGTTAATCCTCTTTTTCACTTTTAAGGTTCAGATACCTCATTAATGTTATCCAAAAGTTAATTATTCAGCTGCTAAGTCATCATCACAGATACTGGGTGAAACATAAAACAGATAAGCAAGATAAAATACCCAATAAAATCCATATAAAAAGAATAAAGTGCAGTGTCGATGATAAATCTAGTTTCTTGTGCAAATAACAGTTGAATACTCTGATAGATTACTTTGATAAAAGAATGTCAATGGCAGCACATTGTGACGTTATACCCCCATCTTTCTTTTGGAGTCTCACTGAACTTTTTTTCCAATAGTTTTTTTTAAGTCTAGACTCTGGAGAAACTGAAAACGAATTTACATTTGTGGTTATATTTTCACTGGAGAGCTCGCTCAGACTTTGCTCTGCGTATGGTGCATCTCCGTCTGCTGCGCTAAGCTGCTTCTCAGTTGCAGCTCCCTTCACTCAGTTCCAATTTGTACCTACAATCCTGCCAGGTGCTCCCTAATCCTGATTCCTGTGGAGCTCTACGTATGCTTTGTTTTAAAATAGAAGCAAAATGGGCTCACAGCCCAATTGCTTTCGTGTATACACTGCATATTTACCTAACCTTTTGTCTTCTTTTGACTGTTGTTTACTAAAAACTACTCGAACCAACACCAAGTCAAGACTGAGACCAGAGTGTAGTAAAACTTTTAAGTCTTGTTTCCACGGACGCAGCACCAGATGGTTGGTGTCAGTACGGGACAGTTACCATTGTCAAAATAAGTACAAAGTGTCCCACATTAAGCTTGTCTTGTTCTAGTGATACACAGTTAAATTATAATATTATATGTTTAACTTTATTTCTGAAACAAAGCTAGGATTGATTAGCAACAGCGTTATTGGGTTTTAGATAAACCAGACTCACTTTGTGAATTAAAAACATTGCATTCTCTACATTGCATTAAACCCAAGAAGAACGTTCTACATTACATAGTGAGCTCCTAAAATGTAAGAAAATGTTCTGAAAGAAGAAAACTTAAATTTACTCTCTACTGTGTTCAAATAATAACAAATCTGGAACAAAGTTGTGAAATTGTTATTGCAATACTATTTACTATCTCAAATACAAACACAAATTGTAATCCAGCCACAAGAGGGTCATACTTTTTGTGCCAGTGTCAAGCCGGGACAAATGGAGAGGGTTTTGGTGTAAAAATGTAGAAAAGGAGATGGAAACATTGTGTGGTACATATAAGACATCACTTTCAGTATCAGACACCATTCTCCTGCAGAGTGGGTCTTCAGGAGTCAGCTTTACCTGCAAGTCCCAAACCAACTCACCCGGATGAGACCATTATTACTCTGTCTTTAGGGCTCACGATTGAGCAAGAATCAGTATCAATGTATGAAGCGTTGGAAGAGATACCAATGGCGGTTATAAAAGCTGAACTTTACAGGTCTAATCTTTGACCCAATTCTAAGAATTAGGGGGATATTTTTAAAAATAAGGTCAGATAAAGGTCAGTCTGGGTTTATTAGGGGCATAATAGTATATGGTTAAACAAAATGGAACACTTTAGTCAGCAGCTTTTATCACTACAACAGACCAGAGTGGATAAACTGAGCACTGCTGGAAAAGAAGAACAATCATAGTCATATGTTTTAAGCACACATTCTTCCATGCAGGTTTTGGACATTTATAAACTAAATTAATTTTGGTTGAAATTCTTTAATGAAAAATCATCACCAGACCTATTTCCACTGAGATTATGCATAGACAACAGCATTTCTCTATAGGACTATAGCTGTTCACATGCTCGAAAAAGGAGAGTTATAAAAGTTGGAATAGATAAAGCGCAGTCTTGAATACAACACATAATAAAGTGAACTACTAAATGTGTTTTTTGTTTGTCTCATATAAGTACTAGTAGTAAGTACTAATTGTAAAAAAAAAAGAATCAGAATTTTACTGCCGACAGGGCTCTTAACTTTGGACCAGCAATGGGTAACAGTATAGCATCATCATCAGCCCAAAAATCCAACTGCTTCCAAATATTCCCAGTTCTGATGACTACCATTTTCACCACACACTGGCCAACACACTGGTGTCCTGCAGTCTGTTCGCCCGAATATGAGACAATTACTTTGAGGAGCCCGTTGTGAGAGAGCTAATTTCCATTTCAAGTGAATGTTATTGGATTCTCAAACCTTTGTCCACTTGCTGTTTAATTGTTTCAAGCGGCTACAAAAGGCCTCATCACTGTCAGCAAAGCGCCACTGGAAAGAACAGAGGGGAAATTGAGCGGTTTGTCAAATGGCTTTGTCCCTCGCAATTTATCCACACGCAAGAGTGACTCTGAGACGCAGAATATGATGAAGTATACAGGATAAGTAGTGTCATAATCTGAATCGGCAAGAGACATGAGTCACTTTGAGTCAGTGAGGAGACAGTTTTGTAGCATTGTGTACAATTCCCTTGATTTTTGAGGTATCTTTACATTTTTAAATACGCAGAAGGCTACAAAAAAGCCTAAATTTAAAATTTCTGCAATAATATTACCACATATATACTGTAAATGTAACAAAAATCACCATAATGTGGAATTAGTGGTCCCATACACCTTGACTTGAATCTAAAAATTCAATTGAAAATAAATTGAAAATAAAACCAGCGTGACAACATAGAACAACCGAGATTGAGTAGCATGCCAATACCTTTATAATAAAAACATAGAAGAGACTACACAATGCACTCTCCAGTGATATGATCTGAGAGGATTTATGAGATACACGAATGGTTGTCGACATGTTTGTCTACATCAAGGATGAGACTAGGTTGGCCGCATTGATGCTATAAACAAGTTTACTTTGTGGGCCCATCAACAGTGTGTGCAGTTTTGTCCGAGGAGTGCCACTTGGAGGAGCCACTGTGATGCTTCAGTTCACGATCTTACAAAGTGAAAGGCCTGAGCTCTGGTTTTCCACTCACCATTCTTCAGCTGGACTTCACCAAGGCCGTTAAAATAGAGCGTTCACACATTCCGAGCTCGCTGCAGAGATGAATGGTTCATGTAGCAGTCTATTCATCCAAAGAAATTCTGCCCGTCTTTTTTTTTTAATAGGATTTAGTGAAACAGTGTATGAGCGTGTGCTTGCTCTGGTTTTATTACTGATAAATGTTGTCTAACCAACTTCCTGTTTTAGGCTACTTTATGTAACTGTGCAATACTTGACAGAACCTTTTCAACTTTTTTTGTTATCCCTTTATTATCCTCGTGGGGAAATTCCTTGTCCGTCCGCAGCCACAACAGGGGGTGCCTAGTAGGGCTGCACGATATATCGAAAAAATATCGATGGCGTGATAATAGTACATGCAATATCTGTATCGTGGAGAGGTGCGATAAATAAAAACATTTTTTTTTATAAAAAATGTGCCAAGCACTTGTGCGTTGCATGCACATGTCGTTTATCCAAAATTGACCAATCAGATGGGGCCTTACTATCTTTTCACCCCGCCTGTTTACCTGTTTATTTTAGTTTGATCGTTGCATTAAAATTTTTAAAATGGCTAATAAATCTAACATTTCTCAAGGGAAATGTGATATCGCAAGAAATATTGTTATCGCAATATTCAACAACGATATCGCATATCGCATATTTCCCCAATATTGTGCAGCCTTAGTGCCTAGCATGTTTTTGATGTTTGTGGGTGAAACCGGAGTACCTGGAGGAAACCCTTCTTTTATTCTTCTTTTAACTTTCAGATTGGTTGGTTAATTCACTGTTTTCAGGTCAACTTTTATTAAAAAACCAACAGTAGACAGTTTGCCACACTCATAAAGACATTACTCCTTCTTTGCTCAGTTCATGTCATTGTATTATTATGAGTAACACCTGAATCCTAACATTAAAAGAAAAAGAGGCCATTTTTCCAACCATTATTTTCCGAATAATTATCTTAGAGACAGAAAGAGTTTGTGGTGGACCAGATAAACCAGACACATAAGGAATAACTACACACTACCCTTTTGTCCCTGGGTCCTGTCTGTTTGGGTTCTGTGCCCTCTTGGTTTTGTTGTCCATCTGGAGTATCCACAGTGTTTCAATGCTTTTCGAGTATGTTGTTTTTCTTTCCGTTTGCCTTCTGTGCTCTTTGCTGAAGAGTCCTGATAACATCAACATATCTGAACCAGTGACTGGGCACTGTACCTGGGAAAGAGTTCAAGGTTCTGTTCTCCACTTCCTCCACGTACAGGTTAGACACAGTCAGGGTTAGGACCGTCTTTGTCTGTAGAAGTTACCTCTGAACTGGAAATAGGTAGTGTTGAGGCTGGTCCTGTCCTGTAAAGATGTGTCCAGTAGTAGTAGTCTCTTTCTTACAGCCACGAGTGCTTCATTGGTGGGTATGCAGGTAAAGAGGGATGTGACATCGAAGGAGACAATTGTCTCATCTGTGTCTACTGTAGATGTGTGATTTTGTAAAGTCCTGTGAGTTGATGATATGGAACTTTGAACCCGGGTTTCCTGAGTTTATGGTACCACGAGGTGCCCCAGTCTAGATTATTTTTAAATAAACACGTCTGGTGCATGATAATGATTTAAATAGTATATAATACTCTGACACTTTTTCCAACGCACTCAAGTGACGTCAAGTCCTGAAGCTCTATACACTCATTGAAATAGATTAATTAGAAATTGTAGGCCTGACACTGTGTTACTACATGCACCGTCTGAGGTTTTTGAGACAGCCTATGTGAGTGTCATACCGCTCACATAAAACAACATCGGGCTTCACTACTTATTACAGCTCCAAAATATAATTAGCTCATGAATGCTGGTGTAATTTTTGCGGCAGCCTTTAGATAAGCTGAGGAGCTTCATAAAGTGGGAATATCCACTTCAGTCACTGAGACTGATTGGATGGTTTGCAGGGAGCTTTTAGTCAGCGTCTAAAAAAAAAAAGTCCCTAATATTGAGTGTAATGGATTGTAATTGAGTTTAATGTGAAGGAGCTAGGATGGAACAGCTTTGACTGATTTGTTTACAGATTGTTTTGTTTGACTCTCTATTAATGTCACTAATATATCATTTTCCACTCTGGCTTTTCTTTCTCAAAATATTATCAAGACAAATCATCAGACAAAAGGCTCACTCGATTAATATCCAACATTAGGCAACAGAGGGAATTAAAGAGTATACAACAGTGTAGCAGGGACAAAACTCAATATGAGGAGAAATTATGGAATAAAAAAGTCACTATTTCCTTGTGGTTCCCCTGGCAGAGCATAAACAGAGGGACTTGGGTTTGATTCCCTGTTGCCTCCAGTTTATCATATTTTAATTTGGTACTTTTCTCATGATGATCGAGATGATTTTTTTTAGTTGTAATTGGCAGTATATAGATAAAGGTGTCTTGTCTTATATTTCTTCATGTATATTTTACTGGTCCCCAGGTGCACTACTGTATATTTTAACTTTATATTGCAACTAACTGCAGTTATGGAAAAAAAAGACTTTGCACTGGGGTAAGTAAAACCGGGCATTATCAAAACATTACAACCTAAATTACACAATTCTCAAAAGAGTGAGTGCTTCTTATTCAATGTCTTCCTCCAGTGGGTTGGAAAGACGTGCAATAACATTTAGGGCACACTTACCCCACCCCTCACCTCTTCAGATGGTTAGGTGTCTTGACTGAAATCTTCCCCCAAACACAAAACTAAGTGCTGCACTCAGGGCAAATGCAGGGATCTGTTGCTCTACTTCTAAACCAGAGCCAGTATTTATCTCTGTAACAGCTGTGCCAGGAGGGCTACGCTGAACACATGAATGTAGTGGCCTTTAAAGAAGAACGATTTGTCGTAATTACAGAGTGGTCAGCGCTGTGGCAAATGTAGAACTATGTAAAGGTGGAGGACTTTGTGAGATCATACTGTATGTAAGCCCCAAAGTCTTTTGACAAGAAGTCTAGTTCAGCTAAGACCTTTATTGATCATAGATGGTTGGATCTGAAGAGAAGTGATGAAGGGTGATTAAGCTTACCTGTGCATCCAATCAATAAGAAAAGAAAATGAAGCTTTGGTTTAAGGGGACCTGACAGCTAAAAGAAAATAACTGCTGAATGCTCCGCAGTTGACAATTGATCTTACTTTTACAATATGCATTTATCACTAAGTGGCAATATCTCTGTTAGTCACTGTTGGTCGCTGGACAGAAGCCTTTCTTTGGACCTTGGATGAGGACATATCACGAGACATTTTGTAAGGGCTGTGTTTTACGTCTCAAACAGATGGAGCAGAAATAGACAAATACAGAATTGTACAGAACTGCCCTGCACCCTCTACTGTGATATAATATATAATAATAATAAATATATATATATATATATATATATATATATATATATATATATATATATATATAATATTAAAGAAGTTCCAATATATAGAGAATAAAGTTGTATTAGCCAATAAAAGCAGCCAATGTCAAGTGACTGAATTTACCAGAAAAACACTTTATCACCTTACATTTCTAAGATTTCTATTGACATATGTCTTTCTTTTTTTTTTTACAAGTTGTATCAATGTTACGGACAAAAAACAAGAACTTTGTTTGAAATAGGAATATTTAAAATTTCTTTTTTAAAACAAACATAATTATATTATATGTAAAGTCTGTCATTGTCATAATCTTATGCCTGTTTTTTGATGTATACTGTGGCTATTGATTCACATATTTAGGCATATTTCAGCAAAAAATTGCCACATAACCCATTTTTGAATGTCCTTTAAATTTCCAACCATCCACTTTGGGTCGTGCTATTGCTGCCACTAACACAGTGACGCCAAAAAGAATAAAAAGAGTAAACAGTAGAGTGCAGGATGTATGCAAATGAGGAAGCTTTCTCAGCATCTCTACTGCCCATGTTTATACCATGCGCATCCTCGTTGATTGAATAGCCACAATAAAAGGCCCAAAACCTTTTGAGCGATTATTCAATAAGCAGCTGCTGGGTCTCGACAGGAGCCGCACACAGTCGACTCAGAGACGGAGAACATTAGACGGTCCCGACCTTCCGCGGCTGGGTGAGAAAGAAGCCATAGCTCAGCTCATTTTTGCTCTCTGGTCTAATGTGATCACAGTGGATAACGTCTCATCGTTCTCCCAAAGATGGCACAAAGTTAATTGAAAAAGCCAACAGAGGATGTATCAAAGGGACAGGGCTAGAAATGGCATCAGCAAAGGGCAGTTTTCATATCTGCTGCTCTCTGGTGGGGTTTTGGAGATCTAATTGCGCGGCACGTAACACTGTTTGATCGCAGACTGAAATCAACCCCCCGTGGTCGTGGACAATACGAGTTTACAACATAACGGAAAATGGGGCTAGTCACAGTGTTACTGCCAGTAACTGCAGCTTGATAATGCATTTTTGGAATTTTTCTGTTTCTGTCTCCCAGGGGGCGTAGGAAAACAATCTCCAATGGACAAAAAAGCAGTATATCGACATTTGAAAATGTTCAAATTGTTTTTGTTTGTTTCAAAGTGAAAGAAACTCTGGACATTTTCATACTATAGAGCTCCACAGAAGTCTGTGAAAGGAGCCATTACTTACTTCCTGTTCCTAAAACAACAGTGCAAACTGAGCTCAGAGCAGTCTACAAATGTATGTTGTTAATACAGTTTTATATAGATCAGGTACTTTAGGGATGTCCTGGACACAGATTCCAGGGCCAGGTTGATTTAAGATGTTTTATCAGATTTATTACTCTTTGAAGGAATCCGTTTTTGAGACTCAGACAGTAGTATTTCATCTACAGCGGATACAGTATACAGCAGTTCTGTGGGGGGGGGGGACAGAAACCCAGATGTGAGAAAAGTATGGTAGTATTGGGGGAGTTTATTGTTGCTGGTCACCTCAGACACAGATTCCCAAAATGTGATGACCTGCACAGTTTTCCACGTGATGCAGGTAATTTTTGTTTCCACACATTTTCTTCTGGTTCTCATTGTTTGGTTTTTAACAGTAACATATTTTTGAAAAAAATAAATAAATAAATAAAAAGGTCCATTGTTAAAGGCATTGATTTATGTTTTCTGTTAACAGTGAGGGTTTTAAGTCAAGGCAAGAGAAAGCTTTAATCAAAAGAAATTAAAGCCTAATAGTACTAATTTTAAAAAAGCAACAAACCTCTCAGTGACTAGCTTGATGAGCAGCGTAGACAACAATAAAAACGCTGGCCAGTACTGTATTCTACACTGCATTCACACACATATGTCAAGATCAAGTTTTGATTAAGGTATAATAAAGGTGAATAGAGGAAACTGTATATATTCTGTTTTATACAATTTTCAAAGTTTGTTTGAAAATGGGCTTCTCTTCAGTTCGTGAAGTGGGTGTGATGTTTTGTGCCTGAGAGTGTCCTTTGTTCAGTGCCCTCCTGTTCCTCAATGTCTCAGACGTCTCCAAATACAACAATGGCATGGCATGTCTACAAGATGACGAAAGGGAGACTTCTGCTCCTTTTTAAACACTGTCTTTTTCTGGAGCAGCTGTGAGAAACACTGAAGCCTCTGTATGGATCATTACGTCCTTTTCTTTTCCTTTTCACTGTTCCCTCCAGGGTTCTCCACAATCATCTGCCTGCATCTAGCCCTATCTCCTGCATCCTCTTCTCTCAAACTAACTACTATTGTGTGGATTGTGTTACATTCAGAAGAACAGAAAATTTGAAGCATTATTAATCCATTGTTGTTCTACTTGCTGTGTCTATCTAGAAGCCAATAGCTGGTGAAAAAAGTTGCTGAGTGTCTTGGATTAACCATGAGTAGTTATCTTTGTCCAGGTTCTGTCATTAAATAAAACATTAGAACTCATGACATTAAAAAATACACACATTTGTATAATGGAGATACGCTAAGAAGGCTATTTTCCTGAGTTGGTGTTGACGGATTATTTTCCAGTCCTAAATGTGTTTTATGCATGAACTAATTCAGTGTCCGTAAGAACGCTCAGGAGTCACCGACCTCACTTTTAATTGAGAATTTGCATCTTTAAAATCCTCTTAGTACAACATTTACAAGCGTGTACAACAAGGTGAAGCTGACTGTATGTGCCATGTTGTTTACCATTCACCCCTCATCTCTCAGTGCACTTTGAAACTAAGCCCTGTCTCCTGCTGATTCTTTGTCCTCCTTCATAATTAGTCATGTGCTTTTAAGGCTCAAATATATCACTCCTTTGGAAAATCATAATTTTTTTGTGTTAAGGAGACTCAGATGCTGCAAAACGGAGGGAGTGCACAGTTTAACTCAAGTCATGATAGACCTTTATCGGACTTGCAGCCCTCAGGAATCATTTGCAAACCCGATCATGACTGTTTTCATAAGTGGCGCTCTCTGACAACATGATGCATGTTCAGACGTTACATTTTTGGCAGATCCAAAATGTCAACTGCATCACTATGCTTCGGGAGCTGTATTTTTATCACTCGGCGTCTTAATTAGCTTCTGAGGCATTGTGGGGCTGTTCTGCGCGACACATACAAATAAGACGCAGCTCGACTTTCAAAAGAGACGAGACGTGTTCTGAAATGACTAATGCAGTTTTTCAGAGAGAAACGAGACGACACGTGGTAAACCGTACTGTTTGGAGTCTGAGGCTTGTTAAACACAATACGCTCTTTCAGTATGGCCCTGGTTAAATCCTGATTCTGTTCTGGTTTAGATTAGTTTGGTATTGACTTTGGTTTAGGATTTGAGTTTCCAGCGATGATTGAGCATTCATTTATATAACATATAATAATAGTGTAGACGGAGCTGTGAGTTTAACGCTTCCTTCACCTTGGGTCATGCGGCTGCAGAGAAGCACAACGCTCATTTGCTTTGACAGAAGTGTAGTTTCTATATTTTCTATAGTTTGTGTCCATCTTTCCTTATGAAAATGCTTGAAACATTCGCCAATGTTAACCACTGCAGCAAATGTCAAGCAGCAGTGATTTTCTGCTCAGATGACAGCTTTCATTATTCGTCATCTCTTCTTTTTGAGTGGAGCAGGTGGTTCAGTTTCTAAGTAAAAAGCGTCAAATGATTTTTCTCTTTGAACAAGCTCACATTTTTGAAGAGAGTGGATAACTATTGTTGTCTTAGCTGTAAACTGTTGGAATTTAGATTTTGAAAAGCAAACTAGCTCGGCTAAAGCCTGGTTCTGGCTCATGTTTGCAAGTTCTGTATTTATTGGAATTTCTCAATCAATTCTAACCTACTGCCAATAACTTTTGGATTAGTAACTGAATGTGAACATAGTCCCGGTTTGGCCTTGGTTTAGTCCTGATTTAGCCCTGCTTTGGTCTTCTTCACATTGTGTGATGTTGTAGGATTCTGATGCTTTTGTTTGTGACTCCGGAGGCTGTAACTCTGAAGAAGAGTTATTGCTGATTGAGGTTAACAATGAAAAGCTGAGCGAATGTGAGAATAGGTCAAGGCTGTGGTTTGTTCAGAGGTCATCTGTTCATTATGTGCCTGTGTGGTTCTCGTATTACTTATATAACTGGTTTTTGTTTAAGATTATTGCTTCTTCTTTTCATTCAAACAACTCTGTTCTCATGGAGTCTAACCAAAAGGTAAACATTGATTTCTTGTATCGTCAGACCTGAAAGGTTGAAATTAAATTATTAGTTTAAATTAAAAGCTTTATATTTACAAGAGTCAGGCTGTCAAAATGTCAAAATCCAGACCGACGTCAGAGCGCAGGAAATGCGTTGTGTGCAGACAGCAGACAGGTTTACACAGGTTGGGTTGTCCTACCTGCTCCCGGTAGGACGGTCTGTTAAAAACCAGCTGACAATACGCATCACATGACATCAGAATCCTCTCTCGAACAAGACTGTAGGAAGTTATCGACACACCAGACACACAAGAGGTATGACACTCAAAAACAATCTTTAAAGTATTTGTCAGTGTGTTAACTGAGAAAAATTCAGGTGTTTGTGCTTTGTGCTGTGGTGCGAAGGGAAACCCAGACTAAACCCTGCAGATGACCGGTGTAGGATGGTGTGCTGGATGTAAAAATACTGTTCAATCCATCAAACTTTATTTATATGGCACACACAACAGCCAGAGCTGCACCAAAGTGCTTCCCATCAGTGCAATAATCAATAGGATAATGCCAAACCATTAATTACTTTAAAAAAAAACATTGAATATTTGTTAGCAGTCGAGAAGCTGTCTTTAGTGTGAGTTAGTCCAACATGTTGTGCATTATAATAGTCAGGGCGTGACCTAATGAAGGCATGCATAGTTTTTTTAAAGGTCATTATGACTCAGGAAGGACTTTAATAGACTCAGCTGAAAGAAGAGTCATAACAAACTGATAACGTGGACACTCTGGATGAACTGGAAATGAATAATATGTTAAATAATGTCGACCCTGATAAACACTTCTACAAAGGCAACAGTCTTAACTCTAAGTATTATAATGATGAACTAATTGCACTCAACAAACCAGAAAAAATGTCCATAATTATTTCAATAGTTGTGGCTTGTATGCAAACTTTGAGAATATCAAAGACAATCTGAGTGAGCCAGGAATAATTGCTTTTTCATAATCATGGATAAAGAAGGAGAAACCAGTTAATTTTACTCTTGATGTCTGAACAGAAACAGAAAGCAGAAAAAGGCTGGTGGACAACACGACTTTAGCAACTGATAATCTGTTTGAAAGTGTTACAGCTGAGATCAATCAGAAAAATAAAACATACTTGTTTCTTGTATCTATAGAGCGCTGGGTTGGTAATGTGGAGTCCTTCTCAGACAGTATGGAACAAATCTATAGAAAACAAAATCATAAAGATATCTTTATATGTGGGGATTTCAACAAAGATATTTTAAAAGTAAAAACACAAACATTTACTGAGAACTTATATATGTAAATATTATATATTCACATAATATCACCATATTCACATTGCTCCACCTTAATTGACCTCAATATTTTGACTATTCTATTAAATCAGACCATGACAAGTAATAAATTACTAATACTAATAAATGATATTAGTGACCACCGACCAGTACATTACTGGAAATAAAACAAATGCATAATAATAACAAAAACAATACATAAATAATAAAGCACATAAGAGCAAGAACTGATGATACAATCGATGCATTTTAACAAAGTTTATCAAAATAAAAATGTTGTAAATTAAAAAAAACTGTACGACACTCACTGCCCAATTAAAACCCATCAGTAAACTCAGAAAAATAAATCTGGATGACAAAGGGATTAGTAAATGCATGTAAAATGACACTTTACCATGGCCAGCAGTAGAGCGGACACCAGCGCGGTTTTATTGTTTTTATACTTTGCTGGTTATTCAAAACCAAGGCCAGAGCAGAAATAAATGTTGAATGTTTTGGACCAGCCATGCGAGACGAGTTACTTGTGTATGACGTGAAGAAGTGTTATTGCTGATTGAGGTTAACAATAAGAAGCTGAGCGAATGTGAGACTAGGTCAAGGCTGTGGTTTGTTCAGAGGTCATGTGTTCATTATGTGCCTGTATGGTTCTCAAAACCCTGTATTCTTTTTATATGCACCATTGCATTAAAACTACATATAGAGCTCCTGCACAGCTTTGTAGAGCAGAATGTTTCTTTGTCTCGTTTGACATCCAACTAGAAACCTTTCAGGTCTGACAATACAAGAAAACAATGTTTACCTTTTGGTTAGACTCTATGAGATCAGAGCAATAATCTTAAACAAAAAACAGTAATACAAGTAATGCATTAAAAGCTTTATGTTTACAAGAGTCAGGCTGTCAAAATGTCAAAATCCAGACCGACGTCAGAGCGCAGGAAATGTGTTGTTTGCAGACAGCAGACAGGTTTACACAGGTTGAGTTGTCCTACCTGCTCCCTGTAGGACGGCCTGTTAAAATCCAGCTGACCGTACACGTCACATGACATCAGAATGCTCTCTCGAACAAGACTGTAGGAAGTTATCGACACACCAAGAGGTTCAAATCCATAAAAGTGGAGACAGCCACCAGTTTACAAACTACAGACCTATCTCCATACTGCCCCAACTAGCCACATTTCTAGAAAAGCTTTCATTGCTCGTTTAGATGGTTTTATTGCAAAATACAACCTACTTAATGACAGTCAATATGGTTTTAGGAATAATACATTTAGCAGACACTTTTATCCAAAGCCACTTAGATTGAGCTTCCATTCACCAGTGTTACAGCTGGAACACCACTGGAATCAAGGAGGGTTAGGTGTCTTGCCCAAGGACACAACAACAGTATGAACTGTGGCGATAGCAGGAGTCGAACCGGCAACCTTCCAATTGCTCAAAAACCAAAGCTTCACAAGATTTTTTTCCTGATTGTTTATTTCCTTTATCACATTGAGTGATAACACTTCATTAACGTTTACATGCTTCTGAATAACATTATAGATTAGAGCTTCTACAAGTGGTGCTTTGGCTAAAAAAATAAAAATTAAATAAAACAATTAATTTTCTCTGAGCACCGAGGTTTCTCAAAGTGACCTATAGGACAGAAATCCGAAAGCATTTGAATGCATTAGACTAGGCCACCTCAAGGTGCGTCCTAAAATTCCATCTTTAAAGACACTTTCAGTATGCATTTAGGCCAATCAAACTTTGCATTAAAGAGGCCCACACTAGATTATTAGATTACTCTATCCAGATTTCAAAGCAGACCTGAGACCACAAACATACGCTTCATCCAGCAAAAGTAAATAATGTTGCTAAGGTCACAATATATATAACGGCAAGTGTCTATCACATAAACATCATTATATAAGAAATACTGGCGTCACATTTTACCCTTGAGTGTCAGATGCATTTATTTGGCAGCCCTATGAGTCCTGGTACAGCACATGGACTCTACACATGCACATGAAACTTTTTTCATAATAAAAGGCTTTATTCTCGACTGCAGCCACATCATGACAAATCCCTCTCTTTTAGCCCTTATTTCTTCCTCTCCCTCTTTTCACCAGTCGATCCACACAGTGCAGCAGGCCAGCCTGTGGTGTTAGCGGTAATTACCTGAGAGGCTTGTCACTCCACATCTCTTTAGTGGAGAAGGGGCTGGAGCTGAAAAACTGGAGAGGAAGATAATGTGTGACCTGTTTAGCTGATCACTCTTTCAGAGGAAGTCCACTGTTTCTGATGGCCACAGTGAGCAGGGATGGAGGGTTTACGTGTGTCTGTGGAGAGCTCAGACTAAACATGCATGTATAGAGTCATTAATGTAGGATTATAATCTGCATTTGACAACATTCATTCAGGTCCTGCAGGTTTTGTGATTTTACTCATGTATCCTCACTACATTGCAGTGGACGTCCAGTTCTGAGCACTCTGAGAATAAAGACAGAACCGCAGAGACAGAGGGACGAGACAGCTGTAGGTTAAGAGTTATTAGGCCAGGTAAACAGAGGACGCTTGTGTAACTCTGGCTGATAATTCACTGACCTTTTCCTTTTACAAGCTAATGCATTATAATAGGCCAGAGGATCTCAGCAGCGCCCTTTTTGGCCACCACACACATAAACATAGGCTGAGTTAAGCCTTTTGTATTTCCAAACCACAATCCACTGGAGAGGGGTAAATTTAGATTAGTTACGTGTTTCAGGGATAATGAGTTGTGTCCCCGTTGAGTCTGGAATGGATAAAGGCTTATTTTATTGGTTTATTGATAATTCAAATTGTAACTAAAATAAACAGAGCCATACATATTTGATGTATGTTTAGTTATGCAGTTGTTTGACTCACACACAACAGTGGAGTAGAATATAGCAGAAGTTTAATAAATGTTTGTGCCTTTCATTAGATTCAGATTTTTTCAAAAAGCCTTCCAAAGTGTAAATATTTAAAAACACATCAGATACCTGCAATTGAACAAAATGAAGCACCTAATATTTGCTCTGGCGTCCTGGCTGTTCAAATGTAAAGTATACTGAGAACAGGTGTATCCATGGTAATGGCCACAACAAACATGGCATCTGTGAACTGGTTTTATATGTTTGCTTGAGACAATTAATGACATGTTTACAAGTGAACTTTACCTACCTGATCATCTTCAACTGCCTTAAAGTCTCAAAAAAGGAGAAAAGGTTATCTCAAGAAAAGGTTCTTGTGATAACTAGATAGGCTACTTGTCTTGTGATGCCCAAATAAGTTTTGAGATGTATTGAGAACTTTCTACGCTGTTATTTCTCTGATAATATATGAGGTGTTTCTCGAAAACACCCATGGTTTAATCAGGGGTTGATTCTAGAATGTATAGGCCGGACGGATGGTCTGCTGTGATTGGTTGTTACGAAGTGATGAGGTTTCAGCTAACTTTGTCCCTCTCAGAGCTGTCACATTATCACTCTCTGTATATTTTATATTTTACTTTGACCTGATCCTAACCAAGTGCTGTTCTCGTCTGAGATAGATTGAAGATTCTGCAAAAGCCTATGCCTTTTGTTTGGGTAAAATTTTTACTTTTCAACAGATTTAGAACCAACCAAAGCGTTGTACTTTTTTCTTAATCATAACTGAGTCCAGAATGTCTATTAGTTGGATCAGTTTTAACATTTCAACATCATTTCTCGAGCTGAGACACTTAAAGAGCATAGCTTCAATCTTATTAAGGTAACTCTGTAATTACAGATTATTTTAGTGATGAGTGTGTAGGTTTAAAGACGGACAAAGTTTATTTATCACAGTTACTTACAGACCACGGTGGGCTTCACCTGCCTTATTCACTGAACGTTGTCTCAGGTAAGGCTACTCAGTGTTTCCTCTGTGTTTTAATATTTAATAAGGATCTAAAGGGAAAGAAAACAAATGTAAATAGTCTTTCATTTAGCTGCAGTGACATTTCAATCAAGCAGCAAACAAATGCTAGCAAACATAGTGTATAATATTTAAAGAAGTGTAATACGTTGATTGAAATTGGCAACGAACCAATCACTGCAGTCAATAAACTAGACCCGCCCTACTCGCTGAAATAACCAATCACAGTTGAGCGGACAATCTGTCTGGTCCGTACATTCTGGCATCAACCTTTCAACAGCTGCTGACTTCCTTGTTTATTGTTGTTCTGATTACAAGAAGATGGTGGAGTATTACAGACGGTCTCCATTCTGTATCAAGCCATTAACTAGACTCTCTGATAAACTGTTATGTTGGCAGATTGTGAAAGCTATAAACCTTTCATATAGATAGGCTAATAATCCTAATTCACTTCAATATTATCTTGTTTGAACAAGATAAGTAACCTATTTTGTTCCTTCAAAATAATGATGCGTAGGTTCCTCTGTTGTTTATCACCATCTTGTGGTCTGGACAACTCGTGTTGGGCATCTGTTGTGTAAACGTGACAGAGATATGTTTATAAAGAGGGAAAACAGAATTTGACTTTTTTGGTACAATTCTATATTGCTTATTGAACATAGGAAATAGATGGAAGTACAGTAAGATACATACATTAGCTGCATTTACTTTTATTATGGCCCAAAGAGAGAAACTGCTTATTAGTCCATTATCTATTGTCTTGACTTAATATTGTCTATTAAGTAAAATGTATCTCATCTTTATTATTACTATAGCAGATAATTGCATCTCTCATTAGTTCAGTCAAAACATCTCAAACTAAATGGACGCGAACTAAGCATAAATTTACCCCACTATGCACTGAGGATGACAATGCAACCAAGGCCATAATGTGTTTACCTGAACGGTTGGTCTGATGAGATGCAGCAGTGCAGATGTTGTGTTAAACGGATCTCAAAACATCCAATAAATCAGAACTTTTCTCCTTCCATTAGGAAAGCATCTGTGTATGTGTGTGCGTTTTCATTTTCCTGTGTGTAGTGCAAGTTGTTCCGATGAAGTTTTATCTCATATAAAGTAAGCAATCAACCAAAACTTTTAATTAACTTCCTGGAACAAGCTGACGTGACATTTTTTGTAAGAGGAATCTGTCATGTTTTGCTTGTTTTCCATTTCCCTCGGTTCTCCCATGGCAGCTCTTCTTCTCCTGATGAAGCAATGTCTGTCTGTTTTCAGGGGAAGCACACACCATGCAACAGAATGACCTGGCCCAGGACGACAGCCAGCTGGACAGTGTGAGTACCCACATTCATCTTGATCACAACACCCTCCCTCTCATGTGCTTTGACTGTAATACATGCAACAACACGCAACCTGTCAGACGATGCAACATTTACACTCACTTGAAAATTCTTGGAAAGCTGCTGGAGGTGAATTTCAAATGGCTGAGTCATTCCACTTTTAAAGAGTGGGGGTGGTATGGCTGATTGTTTCCATTCACACATACAAGAATAGGAAATGCAGCATATATTTCTTGATATACAATCCTATAGCTCTGTTACCTAGGTACTGTTTTGTGTGGCAGACTTTAAAGCTCCAGCTCACCAGCTCAGACCTTTTTATAAACCTTTTATTAAATGCTTTTCCAATTGATATTTTATAGCAATGCGCTCCAGGACACGCTTTGTGAACTGTGCAGTGAGTCTAGACACCACTCCACATTAGGGGCGATTAGAGACCTTACATTCCCCAGGAGCTAAGTAGGAGAAAAAGGGTTGTCATGTCCAGTTTTGTTGGGAATAGGCTTTCAGCTCTTAGTAACAGAAACAAGAGTATTATAAGTGTACCATGATGCTGTTTCAAGAGACATGACGAATATTTGGAGAATATATACCCATAGTTTTATGATAATGTTTAGCTCAAACTAAGAAAGAAGTAAGTTCCATAGAGTTAAAGAGTTCCTGCCTCTATTGCTGTTATTGGTCTTCTATTGTACAAATCCACATTAAATGTTGGGTGTGGTGTTTTTTGGCCTTTTGGTGACATCTGGTGGTGGTGAAAGTAACTGTAATTTCATACCCCTCATTTTTCCTTTTTAGAGCTATGGTAGCTCTGAAGGGACATGCTATTGTCTATGAAAAACCTGGTAGAAAGCAGTCTGATGGTGGCTTCACAAGAACAAATCTAAAATCAGAATTGAGTTAATAAATGTTGATGCAAGAATGTGTGCTCAAAAAGAACCATGTGTGTGTTTATCGTTCAGCGGTCAGTTTGTTCTCTTTGTTTGTGCTCTTGACAGCTGTAGGAACAGGAAAACAAAGTGAGGGAAGTTAAGTGGATCCTTCCTCTTGGGCTTTACGTGTCTATTTCTGTGAGCCAAACTAATGCCATTTTTAATAACGGTCTTTGTCATATGTCAAATGCCTATACACTATATTGCCATTTCTATCTATGCCAATTAAAATAATTGTTTGATGTTCCATTGTGCAGAAACGCACATGTAGACGTGCTCCCATTATCCCAAACTATCATATTGTGAGGCAGGTTTCCTGGAAATGCCAACACACAGGTAGGTCAGAGCTGCCATGTCTAATGAACACAGCCCTAGACGCACTATCACTCACATGTTTGAATTCAAATGTTCACTCTTCCTCGACTCTGCTGACCTTGAGTCGAGGTTCAGATGCAAAGCCAGAGTCTCTTAAATGGACCACATATGACAGCAAATCCATTATGCATGCATTTGGAGCGTTATTTCAGGGAGAAAACAGCTGACACATCACTGTGAGGAAAATTAAGAATAAGGTTCAAAGCACAAAATTACAATCAAAATATAGACTGTACGTACATGAAAATGTGTTTTTCTCTTAAATATCCTGGTTCATTTTAAGGTTGTGTTGTTTATATGTTTGAATACATGTGAACAGTATCTATCAGCTTCTTGTTCTTTAAGTTTGTGTTGTTTGTTTTCTAAAACCTCTGTCACACTTTTTTTATTCATGTTTCTAAAATAATAGAATATTTTTTTATTAAATTTAAATATCTACGTGTATGTTCTTAATGCAGGAATGAATAATTACAAAAAACAAAACAAAAATCACGCATAATTGCTCGAAATCTTAAAACTGGGTTGTAATTTTCTCTATAATACATTTTTTTATATTTTGCCAAAATGAGCCCCAGTTGTCTTTACCTACCAAAACACAAAATAAGAAAGTAGCATTAATGTAAAGCCAAATGTTGCATAGATACATTTAATATGGGTAAAAGGCTTGAAAAGTGACACATAAAAAAGCCACTATGCCCACATCCTTGTAAATGAATGCCAAATAATTATATTTTCCATAATTTAAATAAATGAAATAGAAGATGTGTTGGGCACTAAATGCTAAATCACACCTATTGCTGGCTGCAAGGGACCCTGATGCATAACATTAATAATAAAACCAATGTAGCCCCACTCTGCAACAGTAAAAAAGTGCTCCTACATGATAAATGGTAATGACAAAAATAGCAATAAGTACGATCTATGACCTTTTAAAATGGCATAAAACCATTATTTCTGTTACAAAACCTGGATGATTCATATTTGGTTTCTCAGGAGGCAATACATTTTAAAAGTGTACAACCTTACATTACTAAAACCAGGTCCTGAGAGAAAAAAAAACAAAAAAAAAAACATGGTCATATCTATTCTCCATTTGTTTAGAGCGAATGTGAAGTGGCTGCCAACTTGTTGCTGAAGTGCGGAGAGAGATTTGTGATGAGTAGCCGTGAGATATTCAACGAGATGTGCCAAAGTTTGAGTCGGATGCGGCTGTGATTAATTCCTCGATCAATTAAGACTGAATAAAGAGCAGTGAGAAAGGGTAGCGGCAAAACATGGAGTGGGAGGAGCGGGACGGCAGGGAGGACAGGTAATTAGAGTGAAGAGAGCGGAGGTGTGGCCGAGGTGACGTCTGAAAAGAGTGAACATGAAAAACAAAAAGCGTGTCGGAGCGATGGTCCTATAAGAGGCAGGTTAGAGCGGGGACACGGGGCTGGGCTGATAAAAACGTTTCTCATGGCTCTCAGGGGGTTGTCCAATCAGGCGGCGGCCATTAATGAATAGTCATGAGTCACCATATCAGCATCGCCATGGTTACGCAGATGTGAGTGTGGCCCTGTGAATGTGTTGAGGGAATAGAAATGCGACTAACGCTGCTTGGACTCCTTGCCCCGCACATCTTGATCACCAATTATGGCGCGACAGGGGAACGAGCCAGACATGTGTTTGGGTTTCTTCAGCTTTTAGCAGATGGGACTTTTTAAAAAGATGATAAGAGACAAGAAATTATTTCATGGTTCATTTGTTTCATTTCTTTCTCTGCAGAAAGAAATGAATATACTGAAAAAAGATATGTTTATCTTCTGCATTATTCTTATGTCTTGCTTTTACATATGTGTTGTAGTCAAGACCGCACTGACTGAGACCAAGACATGTCCGAGACCAAAGTCAAGACCAAAACTCAGTTTGAGACTGATTTAAGACGATGACAACAATGCCATTTGTGCTTTTGACGTTCGAGACCGGACTGAGTAAAAAAGCGTTTGAGACTAAGATAAGTTAACCTTGCCTAGATTTTGCAGCCCATAGTTGAGCTTGTTTATTTAATCTTGTCCTAGACATATGTTTTGTATAGGCTCCACTATAGATTTTTAGATTGTTAAACGGACAAACGTCCAGCCATGATTAGTTTGAAGCAGCAGATGTAACCTTTAGTCCTAGTCTCACTTGTGCTACTGAGGACCAACTAGTGACTACAGATCAAAGGGTACTACGTTTCTTTTTGAATCCTTTGAGGCAGATGCAATGTTTGTGTGCTCAGTGAGGGAACAAGATAATGCAAGACTTGTTGTGGTACTTGTGTAATTTTTTACTGTGAGAGGACCATTTTTTCTCATCATGGACAATATGATATGATACAGCTCAACACCAGTTTGTTTTAACTGCACTAAGTATGACCAATTAATGTCTATATATCTCACCGGCTCCTTTGCTCACTTTTTTCAGAGGGAAGTCCCAATCTTTCTTAAGTCTTTACTTATTCTGTACGAGCCTGTGTGGCATGTGGATAATAAGTCCGAATAGAAGCTGGTTGTCTTTTTACAGAAGGGTAGAAAGCAGCATAGAGCCGGGTTATGGCCTACCTTTTTGTGTTGCTGGTTTAATTTTCAGCTGTCAGAAAAAAGAGGCTCATGATTAATTTCACCTTCTTCAACTCTGATGAGACAAAAGTATTTAGCAAATGTGCACATAACATGCATCACAGCACAAAGGTGGACGTAACTAGGAACAGAGAGACAGTGCAAAGAGGAAAGGCAGAAAGATTGGGGATGACCGGCCTGTCTAATAAAAGTCATTGACCCTTGGCTGATGTTGGAGACCGAGGGGTGATGGAGGAACGTGCACAGGAGTGGATGGCATGATGAACAGAACAGGTAAATGAGATTAGGAAATTAGACAAGGGAACATTATGAGAGCCAGTGAAATATGAGAAAGGCTGTGGTAGATTAAGTGAACAAAATGGACATGTCATCACAGTATCAAGAGACGAGACTAGAGCTAATGATTTTTTATCATCCACTAACTAGAGACACTAGACATTAGGTCACTCCAGTGAACACCCATGTACTGTTTCAATCATTTATACACTCTTATTTAGCTCCACATAACCTGTTATATATAGCAGGTTATCTATATATAGATATAGTTGCACCTGTGTCTTCAACAACTGTCTCTATAGCACTGTTTTCACTGAAGTGGTATTGTTTGGGTCAGTTCCCAATGCTGTCTGTTGATTGGAAAATAGAGAATGTTTGCATAAAGTGAAAGAAAATATACTGTATATATTAATAGTAGTAGTATATACATTATGTTGCTCTCATCTTTCATTAAATACATCACATCAACACAGCGTGACTTGTGACATTAAATAGACAGTTACTAAGTCACTGTCTAGGAAACAACAGCAGCTTTCTGTTTTTTTTTTTTTTATGTAAACTCATCTGTTTCCCATAATATCTGGATTTAAGACCAGAGCTAAGACCAAATTCATTAGTCTAACCTTTCATTTCCTTGTGCTAATAGCATGGTCAATGAGGCTCTGTCTGGATCTGGAGATTGGTCACAATTTATTGTAAATAATTTTTTCTACCATTTTACATTTAGTCATTTAGCAGACACTTTTATCCAGAGCGACTTACATTAAGCTTTTACAGTATTTAGTGTTACAGCTGGAACACCACTGGAGGCAAGGTGGGTTAAGTGTCTGGCCCAAGGAAACAACGACAGTATGAACTGTGGGGAGAGCGGGAATCAAACCGCCTACCTTCCGGTTGAAGGACGACTGCGATACCACTGAGCTACTGCGCCCCAGACTACTTCTTTGTCTTTTCAGACAAAGAAGTAGTAAGTCAACGCAGATTCTTCATAATCCTTTTTCAATATATTTGCTTTTTTCACCTAATTGTCCTGTAATGTTGTTTGGAATTTTAAATCTTTATGCAATAGCCAAATAAATAGAGATATATTCAGTGGACTGAAGAAATATGACTCGTGAGTTGCACACATCAATCAAACTAACAATAATTGGTAAAGATTTCTATCACAGATTTGCTTTTATTTTTTTAATTCTTAATAAACCATTTATCACACAGTAGCAACATTAAAAAGCAGACTTTGTGGTATACATTTTTTGCAGAGCCTCTGTAATGATGAATCCAATGTCAGTGCATCAAGTGCTGCTCTTAACAGAAAGGAATCCATCTATATTTGCCACTAACACTCAAGGGCAGACTTAATTTAGACTTCTTTGCTCTGTGTGAGAGCGGGTGCACCAGTCTTTACAGAAGCAGAGAACTGCACAACAAGCATCACCACAAGGCAAGCAAACATGGCATAATGGCATGTTTATTTACACTGAGATATTGCGTGTGGTTTTCTACAAAAAGCAACACTCATGAACTATGTATGAAAAAAAACTGTGACAACTGAGGTTTGCCAGGCCTGCAGGTAATATGTGTGCACTGTTTACATTAGTTTTCTGGTCATGTCTAGACACATTTGTCCATGAGCCTGGTCCAGTTAGGTCTTCTGTGTTCAGTGTTAGCTAACAGAGGTAACACTTCTGCTGTAGAGCTCCGGATGTCATGTGTGTTTTACCTTCTGTTTTAGCACAAAAAGGAGAGCGAAAAATGATTAGCGACAGCACAGATCTCAATCTGTCAGAGTTCATTAAGCACTTTGAGTCCACAGTTATTAAGCTTCATTGCACTAAACTTAATGGAATCTTAATAGATTATCCCTGACCCTTTTCATGCACAAGGCAAATGTTTATTAAGAGAACCAAGGTAGGACCTCATCACTCCAGGCTTACAATACATCTGCTAGAAACTGTGTGGAAACAGGCTCAAAGCTTTTATATAGATAAATTTCAAAAATATGGATTCAGGGTTTTCTTAGCTTCTATTTTAGTGGTCTCAGATTTGACTGAGCAGACATTAAAGACATAAAGCTATATTAGAAATAAATCATAAAGTGGATGACATTAGGGCGAGCCTCTTTGTAAGTTCTCTTTGTATCCAGCCAACTAGTAATCCATGCATCTAGTTCTTAATAATAACTCCTCCTTGAACCGCCACCTTATCGTGGTGGAGGGGTTTGAGTGCCCGGATGATCCTAGGAGCTATGTTGTCGGGGGCTTTATGCCCCTGGTAGGGTCTCCCAAGGCAAACAGGTCCTAGGTGACGGGCCAGACCAAGAGCGGTTCAAAACCCTTTATGGACGTTTTAAAAACAAGGACCGTTACGTCGCCCGGTATGGCGCAACCGGGGCCCCACCCTGGAGCCAGGCCCGGGGTTGGGGCTCAAATGCGGCGCCTGGTGGCCGGGTCTTCCCCACGGGCCCGGCCGGGCTCAGCCCGAAGAGCGACGTGGGACCGACCTCCGTGGGCCCACCACCTGCAGGAGGAACCGTAAGGGGCCGGTGCAATGTGGATTGGGTGGCAGTCGGCGGGAGCCTCGGCGACCCAATCCCGGACACAGAATCTAGCTCTAGGGACATGGAATGTCACCTCGCTGGCGGTAAGGAGCCTGAGCTTGTGCGGGAGGTTGAGAGATACCGACTAGAGATAGTCGGGCTCACCTCCACGCACAGCTTGGGCTCTGGAACCCAAATCCTCGAGAGAGGCTGGACTCTCCACTATTCTGGAGTTGCCTGCGGTGAGAGGCGGCGGGCCGGTGTGGGTTTGCTCATTGCCCCCCGGCTCAGCCGCCATGTGTTGGAGTTCACCCGGTGAAGCGAGAGGGTCGCTTCCCTGCGCCTTCGGGTTGGGGATAGGTCTCTCACTGTTGTTTGTGCTTACGGGCCAAATGGTAGTGTAGAGTACCCGGCCTTCTTGGAGTCTCTGGGAGGGGTGCTGGAAAGTGCTCCAACCGGGGACTCCATCGTTCTACTGGGGACTTCAATGCTCACGTGGGTAGCGACAGTGACACCTGGAGGGGCGTGATTGGGAGGAACGGCCCCTGATCTGAACCGAGTGGTGTTCTGTTATTGGACTTCTGTGCTAGCAACAGTTTGTCCATAACGAACACCATGTTCAAGCATAAGGGTGTCCATCAGTGCACGTGGCACCAGGACACCCTAGGCGGAGGTCGATGATCGACTTTGTAGTTGTTTCATCTGACCTCCGACCGTATGTCTTGGACACTCGGGTGAAGAGAGGGGCGGAGCTGTCAACTGATCACCACCTGGTGGTGAGTTGGATCCGATGGCGGGGAGAAGGCGGGACAGACTTGGCAGACCCAAAGCGTACTGTGAGGGTCTGTTGGGAACGCTTGGCCGAGTCCCCTGTCAGAGAGATCTTCAACTCCCACCTCCGACAGAGCTTCGACCAGATCCCGAGGAGACTGGAGACATTGAGTCCGAGTGGACCATGTTCTCCACCTCCATTGTCGACGCAGCCACTCGAAGCTGTGGCCGCAAAGTCTCCGGTGCCTGTCGTGGCGGCAATCCCGAACCCGGTGGTGGACACCGGAAGTAAGGGATGCCGTCAAGCTGAAGAAGGAGACCTATCGAGCCTGGTTGGCTTGTGGGACTCCTGAGGCAGCTGATAGGTACCGGCAGGCCAAGCGGGCTGCAGCACGGGTGGTTGTGGAGGCAAAACTCGGGTCTGGGAGGAGTTCGGTGAGGCCATGGAAAAGACTATCGGTCGGCCTCGAAGAAATTCTGGCAAACCGTCCGACGCCTCAGGAGGGGAAGCAGTGCCCTGCCAACACTGTTTACAGTGGAGGTGGAAATCTGCTGACCTCAACTGGGGATATTGTTGGACGGTGGAAGGAATACTTCGAGGATCTCCTCAACCCCACCGACACGTCTTCCAATGAGGAAGCAGAGGCCGAGGGCTCAGAGGTGGACTCGTCCATCACTCAGGCTGAAGTCACTGAGGTAGTTGGGAAGCTCCTCGGTGGCAAGGCACCGGGGGTGGATGAGATACGCCTGAGTACCTCAAGTCTCTGGATGTTGTGGGGCTGTCTTGGTTGACACGCCTCTGCAACATCGCGTGGCGATCGGGGACAGTACCTCTGGACTGGCAGACCGGGGTGGTGGTCCCCCTTTTTAAGAAGGGGACCGGAGGGTGTGTTCCAACTACAGAGGATCACACTCCTCAGCCTCCCGGGAAAGTCTATGCCAGGGTACTGGAGAGGAGAATGCGGCCGATAGTCGAACCTCAGATCCAGGAGGAACAATGCGGTTTCGTCCCGGTCGTGGAACACTGGACCAGCTCTATACCCTCTCCAGGGTGCTGGAGGGTTTATGGGAGTTTGCCCAACCAGTCCACATGTGCTTTGTGGATCTGGAGAAGGCATTCGACTGTGTCCCTCGTGGTGCCCTGTGGGGGGTGCTCCGGGAGTATGGGGTCCGGGGCCCTTTGCTAAGGGCTATCCGGTCCCTGTACGACGAGCAGGAGCTTGGTTCGCATTGCCGGCAGTAAGTCAGACCTGTTCCCGGTGAATGTTGGACTCCGGCAGGGCTGCCCTTTGTCACCGGTCCTGTTCATTATCTTTATGGACAGGATTTCTAGGCGCAGCCAGGGGCCGGAGGGAGTCTGGTTTGGGGACCACAGGATTTCATCTCTGCTTTTTGCAGATGATGTTGTCCTGTTGGCTCCATCAAGCCAGGACCTTCAATGTTCACTGGGGCGGTTTGCAGCCGAGTGTGAAGCGGCTGGGATGAGGATCAGCACCTCCAAGTCTGAGACCATGGTTCTCAGTCGGAAAAGGGTGGCTTGCCCCATCCAGGTTGGTGGAGAGCTCCTGCCTCAAGTGGAGGAGTTTAAGTATCTCGGGGTCTTGTTCACGAGTGAGGGAAGGAAGGAGCGTGAGATCGACAGGCGGATCGGTGCAGCTTCTGCAGTAATGCGGTCGATGTACCGGTCTGTCGTGGTGAAGAAGGAGCTGAGCTGTAAGGCAAAGCTCTCGATTTACCAGTCGATCTACGTTCCTACTCTCACCTATGGTCATGAGCTTTGGGTCATGACCGAAAGAACAAGATCCCGGATACAGGCGGCCGAAATGAGCTTTCTCCGCAGAGTGGCGGGGCGCTCCCTTAGAGATAGGGTGAGGAGCTCCGTCACTCGGGAGGAGCTCAAAGTAGAGCCGCTGCTCCTTCACATCGAGAGGAGCCAGCTGAGGTGGCTCGGGCATCTGTTTCGGATGCCTCCCGGACGCCTCCCTAGGGAGGTGTTCCGGGCATGTCCCACCGGGAGGAGACCTCGGGGAAGACCTAGGACACGCTGGAGGGACTATGTCTCTCGGCTGACCTGGGAACGCCTCGGTATCCCCCCGGAAGAGCTGGAGGAAGTGTCTGGGGAGAGGGAAGTCTGGGCTTCTCTGCTTAGACTGCTGCCCCCGCGACCTGGCCCCGGATAAGCGGTAGAAGATGGATGGATGGATGGATAGTTCTTAATAAATCCATCCTTCCGTTTATCCACATGCACTTTTCAATTTTTCTACATCCACAATCACCCTGATAAGTAAGAGCGGTGGAAACTGACAGGCTTGACATTCTGCCACCCGCCCATGAGTCTCATTTCACAGCCAGTTGACTGCATTTAAAGTGTGATTAATCTTGCAAAAAGTGTTTGTTGGCGGCGCAGATGTGGGGTCGATGCATGAAGGAGGGGAGCCTGCCAGGTTAACATGGAGGATTCACGGACTGATGATCATGACATCCACTTAGTGCTAGCATTTAGCCACGTTCCGGATTAAACAATGGAGACAGTGGTGCCCTATCCTCGGATCATCTTTATTGTGTGCAGATAGAATGAACTCTCAAGTGGTTCCCGAGTTATCTGTCTGTATCACAGCACAACGACCCTGCGTGAGATAAGGCAGCACTAGCTTTTATTATTACTTTACCTTTTATTCTTGAGGCTCCTGTTACAAAAGGTTTCTCTGTTCTATATACGGTTCAAATCAGTACAGCATGAATTAGAAAGGCAAGACCTTATCTGAGTAGTGTTTCCAGTGCGGTGTAGCCAGGTGGATATAGTGGCATCATCTTTGTGAATAATCATGACATACCAGCTGTTGGAGAATTTTCTGCAGCCCTTAGAGCTTTGGGGAGTTAGACTACACTACGAGATAATCGGCCAGATTTAAGACCCATTGTGTGTTTCTGACAATAACAGGGTGGGGTCTGACTGAAATGACTCGGTAGCGATTATCTGCTCCGACTTTTGTGTGAGGTTCAGGCTTAACCTCTGCAATTTGTCCGACAACACATTGGGTTTCTTTAAGGTTATGTGGAGGTAAATGTCACTGGAAAGGCATAGTGAGAATTCACCCGAGACTAGGCGCAGTTACAGGGGCCTTGGGGAGAACACAGTAACTTGTTGGATGCTAGACACAGGAAACTACTGTTACTCTGATGGTTTGGAGCATTCAGGCACGTATGAAGCCATAAGGAAATTACAGAGAAGCAAATGACTTATTGTTAGGGCCTCACTTGTTCACTTAGACAAACATTAGACACACAACAGTTCTCAAATGGGAACTGGTACTGTCAGAGCTGGGTGTCAGACAGACATGTTAGAGACAAAATGGCCATATTTTACACAGTAGCTACCTCTGAGACTGGTAGTGAAGGCAGGAAGTGTCGTCAGTCTCTCTAGAACACACTAAAGCTCTCTGCTCCTCTCAGGGCTAACCCCCACCGTTATTTGAACACAGGTGTTATTTCCAGCTGTTTAACACATTTTAATTTATGTTTAATTAAACCCCCATTAGTAATTTATTGAAATGAGCACAGTGTAAATCAGATGTGTAATAAACACTTATGAAGCTTTCACTTTCGCTTTTGTTGCACAAAGTAAAACTGTATAAATTTAATTAAACCAAAACCCAACATTTTGATCCTTTTCAATGGCGTTTGAGTATATTTATAGCTGCAAGCACGGTGCTTGAATCCTGTTGTTGTAAACCAGCCTTTAAACAGTTATAAAACTTTCCAAACAAGATTTACAAACAATTTTGAATTCATCACTTCACAGTTTTGGTCTTGAAACTGGTCTTAAGACTATTTTGTAAAGGTCTTGGTCATTGTCTTATTCCAGAAAAGTGTTGGTCTTGTCTTGGAAGTTTTTTACTCGGGTCTTGTCTCAGTCTCAGATGTCAAGACCAACCAAGACCACAACTAGTATATAAGTCTGTTCTTAGGGATGATTTAAAACCTCAATCATTTTAAATTCAGTACCCGGGGAGAACCCACAGTAACACGGGGAGAATTACTCCAGCGTCCTCCCACAGCCCACACACATGCATGTTTAAGTCAACTCTAAAGTGTCCCTTGTGAATGAGAGTGAGAGTGAATGGTTGTTTGTTAGTTAGTGTCGTGCCTGCGATTAACTGGCCACTGTCCAGGGTGTACCCCGCCTGAGGCCCAGAGTTGCTGGGACAAGCTCCAGTCACCCACCACTCAAAGTTGGTTTGACAAAATATATTAAGTAGGAGGGAGACTCACAGAACATTCACATAAAAAACAATTTATTTATCACCATGGTAGATGTGGAAACCTAAAACTATACCAGCACTTAACTAGGTCCACTGCACCAAAACTTACCTAAACTGAGTGTGTACCAGACTACACTCTTCTTCCTCCAGCTTGTATACCCTTCCAGCAGGTAAGGCCCCTCCCCTGGACAGATATTCCTGACCCTAAGGTAAGGCCAAGACTTTTCCTATTAGCAAAGGGTAAGCACTTGCTTCCTTCAAAGATGTTTGAAGTCCCATACATTACAACAGTGTTTAACTAAGACTACAAACACAAATAATTTAATCACATTATACAAATACATTAAACTCAAAATAAAATCCCTACAGATTTCCCCTCCACATGGTCTGGTCCATGACCCCTGAGGTTATAAAAATGGCCGACATAAAGCCCTCCTCTTTTTTTGACCTGATCATGTGGTGGACCAGGTAAGTTTGTAGCTGAATGACTTTAACTAAAATGTACCAACTTTACGAAACCAATTTATAATACAACATATTTAACAGAACTGTGTGTTGTGTGCTAAATAACTGTCGAAATAAATACGTACTAAACAAAACAAACATGGGATGGTTTAGTTTAGCTGTATTGTTGAGATGGCATTGATTGAACATTAACACATGCATGAAATGAACACATACATAAACTAAAGGTGAATTATGGGACAAACCCACATTGTCACAATATTACATGTTATCACTGGATTCCGACACTGAAAGTATTCAACTGTTGCGGTCTCACAGAAAGAAACCAAAAGTGGGACAATCAGGTATAGTTATTTATACCCCTTTTTAAAAGAACTACAGAACTCACAACATTGCTTGGTGCAATCCAACTCATATTTGTGGTGCAGCCTGTGTCCCATCATCTTGCTCACAGTGCCCATGCTCCGGCAGATCAATGCTTGGATCAGAGGAAGACAGGGCTTTGTCCCCATCAGACCTTTTCATTCTGCCTCGGGCTGCCAGGAGGGGTCTCTTTGAACATAATTGATTCATCTTTCTTACCTCTATTTTGACATCTCAATATATCCCCTTATCAGTTTCCCACAGCTTTTCTATTGTTTAGGGACACTTATTTTATTTTCAATATACTGCACTCTCTGCTGGGTGTCATTTTTCATTTTTTCTCTCTCTCCCGGAAGCAGAAAATCTATAGCAAATATGAGACAGTATCGCCATGTATTTGACTTAAGAACCAAATGGAGGAATGTGTGGCACCTCTAAGAATAGAACGACAATTTGCATGAAACTGTAGCAGCGCACACCTAGCAGAGCCTGGAAGGTGTTTGATATCTCGTATAATTGTGCTAATTGCAAGAAAAGGCAGTTGTATACATTGTGAGATGAAGATGGAGTCTCAAGACGTTTGGAGAATGTGTGAATCTCTTGAAAATATCACCTAGCCTATCATACAAATCTTCAAGCTTTATCAACTACTTTGACTTCAGATTCAGGGCATGTGACTTCCACAGACTTACAATACATAGTTACCTCTGCTGCCTATCGGAGAAATATCTTTGCTAGGACGTTTCATATTGAACACAAGGGACATATGCACCACTTTCTTACTCCCAAACCAATCAGAGACAAGGATTACATCCCCTCCACTGTGTGTGTGTGGTCAGAGTATCAGGTCATTGTGGTGAAGAGGGAGTTGATTTGTAAGGCGAGGGTCTCAGTTTACAGGTTAATCTTCCCTAACGTTCCTGCTCTGAAATGTGGTAAAGAAGGTCAAGTCTGAATGTTTTGGACACACACAGCTGAAATAAAGTTCCCTCTGTAGAGGGGCTGGGTGTTCCCTTAGACATATTAAAGCAATTAGAGCTGCTACTCTAAGTCTAGAAGAGCCAGTTGAAGTCAATTGTGCATTAATGCCCCTGGACTCTCCGTGGGGATGCATTCTGGGTATTTGAGACTGGCCGACGGCTCCGGGGCATGCCAAGGACATGCTTTAGCAACTATTCCCCCAGAAGAGCTCTAGGGATGTCTGGAAATCTGTTTTTTTTATGTCCACGTATATAAATTTATTATTTTTTTTTATATTTTCCTTAAGGACTCAAATGTTATCCCATAAGACCATCAGGTGAGGATAAACCAAATGCAAGTCACATTATTATCATCACCATTATTAATGGAAGCAGAAAAAATCTCAACATTATAAAAAAAGTTACTTCCTTCACTTGATTTGTAATTTTTAAAGAGGGGGTTTGCATAAAGTGGATTTATAACTACCTTTATGATAAACATCAGACTCAGTCAGTTGACCAGTTATTTGTTGTAAATCCCTAACTTGTTCAAAGGCCTAGTAGTGTGGCCACATCTTTATTGTTTATGTCACAACCATGGTTATTGCTCACTGTGCAAAAAAAGGAGCAGGCACAAACTGAGCAGCTGCAGCACTTAGCAAGTACCATTTTACCTGTTTCCTCATTATTGCTGTAAATGGAGTTGCTACACACAAGGCTTCTCGTGCGTGCGTGCATGTGTGTGTGTGTGTGTGTGTGTGTGTGTGTGTGTGTGGGGCAAAAAAAAGCCATTGAGATAGCCATGTATTGTGCCACTGTGACCCAGACTGAATAAGAAGATGGATTATTAAGACCGGGCTGTGTATCAGTAGCTGCTGCTATTGATTTTAAATGCAGTTGCTAAAGCTGATCATTCAGGCAGTCACCAAAATGATGTTTCCGGTTTTATGCAGTCCAATGAGCATGCTGCTTAGGATTTTGTGTGCATTTCACTATCTTCATTTTGCTTGGCCGTTTGGAGGATTGCTAACAAAACTCACTGGAAGGACATTATCTGACTTTTTGCAAAGACGCTGCTAAAGTTGATATGTTACACACAAAATAACCACCAGATGGCAACGGAGCGCATTTAACCTCACCTATAACCTAATCTGTAACTATTTCTAAGATGGCTGTTGGCTTCTGTGTGTGTTTACATTTCGCAGGTGCAACATAATCAAAATGCACCTTTGTGATTTTTATACAGTGGATACAAGGCCCAGACAGGAATCCCCCACTGACCCTGAGACATGTGAAAGCAGCGTGAGCTTTGTGCACTGTAGGAGATGAAATGAATTAATTTTTATTACCCTGGAGGAGAACATGTTTTACAGCCATGTTGGGCAGATTGTGCTGTAAAACCACACAAGTAAGCACACACACGGCCTGGTTGTAAATGCCAGTGACCCCGCCGCATGGAACATTAGATAAAAATCACACTGTTGCAGCTGCCGACCTTGTACTAAAGCTGCATGTGTCCACCAAAGCTCTCTTGTACCATGCTTTATGAAAACGCAAATAAATCAGGCTTCTTCAGTAAGAATGGCAGTCAAATGGAAGATAATAAAAGGATGCCATCAATAAATTGAGCCATCATGAAGAGCTGAGAGCTAGCTGCCTATATTCCCAGCAGATGAACGGCTTGACTAAATTGTTTTTTGCAGCCAGGTGATTTACTGCATCTCCCGCTATCCCAATCTCTCTTTTCCATCTACTCCGTCTCTTTTGCTCTTTGGTCTGTGTTAACTTCTTTCCTCGTTCACTTCATCTCACATCGCTCCTGGGCTTTACCCACAATGCATTCAGGATTCTTTCGCTGATACAATCAATTGCTAACTTCAGAACAGGGAGATGAAGGATGGGCCTGAAGATGAAGGGTTACTGAGAATAGTACAGTTTGCCCTCAGGCTTTGAGTGCTGCTGGATCCCTTTTTTAAATACTTTTAGGCACTATATAATCAAAACTATTGCCTATAACCCATTTTGGGGCTTACCACTTGCTTTCTAATGATAATGTACAATCAGAAGGGTTAATCATGATGACATTTTTTCCAAGCGCTGCTGAACAATTCCCTTGAGCTCGCCTTAGAAAACACTTAAAGATCCTGGGCAGCTCTAAACAAGCATATTTCTGTCAGTGCAACATTACACATTGTACAGTCGGCTATATGAAGCATGACTCATCTTTTTGCTTCGAGTCACCACCACCCCTCAGTTTTATTTAACAAGGTTATAAAAAAAGTGTCACTACCATTTCAGGACTCAACCTTTACATTTTCAAAAACTCAGAAGCATTTAAAAAAAAAAAAAATAGCAATTGAATTTTATTTTATTTTTCACCAGCTACTTGTTTATTGGACTTTGTTGTAGAAGACAAAACTGAATGGTCAGTTTTGTCTTCTACAACAGAGCAATTAAAAAGTAGTAGTAGTAGTAGTATTTAACTATGGGTTAAATGACTATGAACCATTTCTCGTTTGTTTGTCATAGAAATCAAGTTTTGCCATATGTTTAGGCAGTTATCCATCTGTGCTATGAAGCAGTTTAGGGACTTTTATGTGATTGTGATAAACGGAAGTGCTCACTTCAACTTGGTAAAAAGTGCATTGAACTAAATGGAACCCATCAGTTAAAGATGGGTCTTCAGTAGTGCAATAACACATCAAAGTACTACTCATTGTGTTTGTCTGTCTTGGAAAAAACGGACAGATTAAGCTCCAAAGACCCCATTGAAAGAAGCTATATTACTTCCTGCTCTTACATGATTGAATAAATGGATGAGGGGTTTATTTGTTCATAAGGAAAATCATTCCATTTACAAAAGAAAGTTTATCAGTTAACAAAATGGGATCAAACTGTTGGTTTTATCAAAATGCACATTTTGTTTAGTAAAACCTCAGTACTGGAAGAATAATATAAATTAAGCCTGTAAATGCATACTTTCATGCAAACGTGTACAACTGCCATAAGAAACAGAGCACTGCTGAAGAAGATGCACTGATTTAGAGTACCACACACACACACACATTTTTTTTTTTTTTTTTACATAGCCCCTACTGTGTCCTTGAATGGTTACCATAGGTGTTCACATGCTCTAAAAAGGAATGGAATTGTAATTTGCACTTTTACCACCAGATGCCACTAAAAAGGCCAACCCACCTTTAAAAACCAACCTGCCACAGTCATTATTGATCCTAATACATTGGCATTTTATGTCCTGACACTGCCTTTGTTTTGAGCCACGATGACCTGCCTTAAAACACTGTTTTTTCTTCTACCAATTTTTTCTCTCCAGTAATCAGGAACAAACTGAACGGTCCGTCCAATGGATCTTAGAACTTGACTTTTTTTTTTCTTGTTTTTTAAATTCATAAATGTCTTACCTTATTGAGTGCTTTCTTTAGTGAGTGCTCTTTATTCCACCTTGTCCAAATCTTGTGAATGACCTATTGCAGATGTCTTTTGTCGCTATAGATCTTACTGTTCATTCTTTATTTTTACGAAACTCTAATTGTTTTGGCCACTCCAGGTTGATGTAAGGTATCTTGTTTTGTGGCCTAATGATATACCCTCTACAATTACATGGGTCAAGTGGGACGCTACCAATAGGTTGGATTCACTTTTGATCATTTCTTCGCTTGATTTGTTTTGAAATTATGAGAGCACTGTCCTCATGGTCCATTGAAATCCTTGTTTCCAAGACTAAATGCATATTCATAAACAGGGCTACCACTATTTAAGAAATATTTTCAGGACATTTACTGGACTGATATTACTAATATTTAGAGCAGATACCATTTATTCCTCCATTTTTATTATACATTTTGAGTAACCTAGAATAATTCTGGACTGACGGTTGAATTCAAACAATGCATCAGAAGGTTTCCAACAAAATGACTTGAACGTACTTTGTCATTAGAGCTTTCTCTGCATCAATTGTTTTTAGGCTGCACAATATAAACATAAACCCAAGTTGATTAAAAAGTACTGCTCTAAATCCACACGGTCTTAGACGGTTATAAATGTGTGATGCTATATGATAAGGCTTTGTGCACATTTGTTTACATTAATGGAGATTCATATTTTAGCGAGTCTTTATTCTGAATGATGAGTCTGCAGTCTTAAGTGTCGCATCCAGCAGTACATTTTACCAAAGTAGACTCCTACATTCATCTAAACTGTCCTGTTTATGAGTTTGGCTAAACTCACTCAGGAAAAAATTGTTTGTACTTGTGCATTTTAAGGAAAGCCCTGTTCTGTTTTTATTGTGTTTATTACATTAAACCTGTTATAGTTCTATTAATTGCTATTGTTCTATTATTATTTTGTTCTATTAATTGATATTGTTCTATTAAATTTTCCAGGTTTTCAAAAAGACACATAATCATGTACAGATGGTTTTATTTAAACATATTGTGGTGGTAAAGGTGGCTTCTTTATATTTATACACTTCAACACCTCAATTTATCACGTAATAAAACAGTGGGTCTTGCACCTTTTACAGTTTAAAGTTGTCTTGTCAAAAAGGTGCTAATATAAAATTCAGTTGGAGGGAGAGAAGGAAAAAACGCATACCCTGCTGTTTGACAGAATGTTCTAATTAATACAGTCCATAAATCCTACACAGGCAGAAGGCTGACACAGACAACTTGCAAATATAGCATCTCTTTCCACCTTACAGTTTGACCCTGGTTATAGTTTGGCCCCTCGGATGTGGATATAATAAACACAGATGCTTGATATGAGTCCATGGAAAAAGGACCGGATCTTTTGGCTTAATCACAAGTCGGAGAAGACAAAAAGTACTGGGAATGTAATCAAATGAATGAACATGGCCGCCTCGCAGTGCTCAGATGAATAAATGAGATCTGCAAGCTTGAGAAAACATTTGAATGGAACCAATATTGAACCACCTGCATTTCTAAGAAGTTTTCATCAAACGCTCTAACCCACAGCGACGTCCTCATGCAGCTGAAGTTTGAAGCCATTTTATTCTATTTTCTATAAAATTCTCTACATGCAAGTGATATTTCATTAAATGGTGTGAGCTAAGGATGAAGCTGTTGTTGTTCTGTCCATTTCTAGATATTTCTTGAAACTTCCCACCCAAACACGAACGGAACTTATTCCTTTCATGGACAATTTATCATCATAAACTGCATTGATTCAAGCGGCTTTATGATTCATTGTAAAACTTGGCCAAATATATTGTCTCTTATTTTGTCCCTTACTCACTTGGCTGCTCTGAAGTGGTTTTATTTTGACAGCTGTGTGTTTGATCCAAAGACAGTGTTTGGTTTCAGTGGAAGAATCAGATATTTATGACGGCAGCTGTGTTTATGGTTTGGATAAAAAAGCTGGGAGGTTTTAATGCGTCTTGGCATTTGTGATAAATGTTAAATTACATTTTCTATCACCTCATTATTTGGAGTTTGAGAGCCTATCCATGTTTTAGTTTGTGAAAGACATACAGTATGTAGCTGTAGTGTCAAGTTATGGGAAAAAAAAGTGGCTAAAGGCAATAAAAAGGTAAAAGCAAGTGTTAGCTTCCAACCTGAGTATCAATTTTTTTTTGTCTTAATATGTCAAATGTTATTGCGCACATACAATATGATACATGCATGTTATTGTCTAGTTTGACACTAACAAGATAATCACTGATAAACGGATATTAAATCTGCAACCAAGATCTTAACTGGTGTGATCCAAATATAATCATCTCACATACACATATTTGACTTTATTTGTAATTGAATTACGATTGTTTTGTTTTTTTTTGTGATTTAACTGGAATTTCTTTTATAGTTTGTGTAAGCCCAACGTTTTAAAGTCTGAAAGCAACCCATTATCATTTACTTTTAGGGAATTTCGCGAGGGCGTTTACTGGAAGCTGGTTGAACAAACTCAGAGTTGCAGAGTAAGTTCTGAGTTGATAAAACGAAACAAATCCAAACTGGGTAACTTTGGCATCTGTTGCACGTCGTTGGTTGGTGCTCTTTTAATTGGCACACTGGATTATAGTCCAAGTTTAAAAACTCATGGCTTCATGACATTTTGTGATGTTTTATACTAAGTGTAAATTGTTTGTAGTTCTTGCCACATAAACTCAAAATATCTGGTATATCAGTATTGAGTAATTTCCTACTCTCAAAACTAAACACATGATTTTAAATATGGATATATTTGGATAATTTGCTCAATGCGATTTTTTGAGGCAATTAGGTGCAAAAAAACATACATGGACAAAATAACATATTCGCCCTATCGCCGCAGAAACAAGCTCCCAATTGTGTTTTTTTTTTTTTTGTTCTTGCACCTGGTGTGTGTTCTGCCGGTCTGTACTTCACCTTTTACACTACATAAATTGGCTTTAGGTGTAAAAACACTTAAACAATGAATAAACAGATTTGAAAGCCCTTGAGTGCCACATGTATTTAGACAGAATCTGGACATACAACATGAAAAAAAGGGCCTTTGAGTGTGGCCTGTTTCCACAGTGACAGCTAACGAGTGGCAGGTGAGTCTAACAGGTGTGCATGATGAGCTGGAGGAAGTGAGAGGTGGAGACAGGAAGTGTCGCTTAGAAACAAACTGCCATGTGGTTCTGCAGAGTAAGTGCTTTCACCGTCTGCATTGACAGTGTTGGCTAACAGTAATGTTATTAGCACTTATTTTCCCCAAAGCAATCCTGTCCTTTCATCCGCTGACAGCTAACAGCAGGGCATGGGCGCTGGACAATCTGTGTGTGCTAGGTTTGATAAGCTAACTAAATCAGGTTCAACAACAACTGGCTCCATAGCCCTGGTCTTTTGAGTGGTTTTATGATGAGGCTGCGAGATGGCATTAGTGAGTGCATTTCCTAAAAAAAAAAAAAAAAAAAAAAAAAAAAAAGACCATTTATGTGGACACAGTCTGGAGAAGCGCTAAAATGCTAAACAGCAGCCAGCAGTAGGGCTTTGTATGCTACTGGCTACATGAGCTGTGCTTTTAATTACAATAAAAATGTAATAACCACTGGCAAATAACAACTGGCAAGCACATACAAAGTAAACTATTTGTAAATATTTTTTCTGAGACAGCAATGTGGACAAAAATTCCCTGCTCCTAGACCTTGACTTTACAAGCCAACTCCCATATGACTGCAGTGATAAACAGTCCCTTTGACACCTAGCTGTCACAATCACTGACTAAACTCCATACTAGGCTTTTAATAAGCTAGCATGTTTTTCTGTGCAAAATGTGTAGTTTCATAATTGGTTTTAAAATAAGTGTTTTTCCGATAAAGCTGTGTCAAAACTGCCCCAGACCCTGACATGTGGGCCAACTCCTGATGGATGTGCTTGTGATGTACACAGACTGTGCACGGGAGTCACAGCAGACCAATTAGCCTTTCACTGATCCCATTTATCATAAATGGGATCATAAATGGTGAGTGAGGACAGCAGGAGTGAGTGAAACTGAAAGTGTGTGACCTCAGCTTTTTACCTGATATTTCATCAGTTTATATTATTCTCCAAATAAATATTACATTTTTCCCCTGACGTTTGCAATTTAGGGAATACAGCCGAGAATACAAAATGTTTGAAACTTTTGAAGTTTAATATGCTCAGTTAATATTGGACTTTGATTATGTATTCATATTTGGGGAAGGTAGCATGCATTATTTATCTCCTATAAGCCTCCACTGTATTCTGGATATGTTTTAGTAACAACACAAGGTATTTAAATTGAGCATCTGCAGAAGCACAAAATAATTAATTTGACCAGTGTTGTGTCTGTTTTATGGCTGTTGCTTGATTACATTATGCATTTTACTGTCACTGATTGTAACGGAGCCAAAAGTTGATCAGCTTAGTAAGTAATTGTGGATGGTCTTTTGATTGCTTAATGTCATTCATTTCTTTACTTTAGCTTACTTTACTTTAGTATTTTCACTGGCCCATCGAAAATGTATCTAATATGAAGGTGCCTTTTGGTGTTCTACATTAATGCCTAAGTGTTGGTTGTTGCAAAATACATAGTTACAGGCGCGTACGGTAGTGTAATGAAAAGAATCTGCGTTCACACAGTTGTGTTCAGTGGTGAGAACACTGTAGTACCTTTGCCAGGCCAGTAGGGGAGCTGTATTACCACCGCTGCAGTTATTACATACATAAAAAAGTAATGGCTCCACTGTGCGTCCGAATTCACATCTTTTAAAATCTTAGAACAGTTCTGCGAAACACTGAAGCGTCACAATGGATTTATACATCAGTTAATTACAATGTATAACCAGAACACAGTCTTTGCATTGTGCCATTGTTTAACAAACTCACTTTACAGTGGTCCTTCAAAGGGTTTAGTTTTAGTGAATAAATTATTGATCAGGGGTTTGATATGTTAGCCTGATAATAATAATAATGATAATAAGTTTTATTATTATCATTATTATTATGATAATAATAAAACTTATTATCATTATTATTATTGATAATAAGTTTTATTTATATAGCGCCTTTCCAGAGCTCAAGGACGCTTTACAATAAACAAACAACAAGGACAATTGACAAAGAGAGCAGACAGAACAACAACAGGCAAATGAGAGCGCAAGTACACTGATGAAGGATTTTATCTAAAGTCAAGTCCCCACTTGTGTTTATTTAAACATACCTTAAAGTAGCACCTTTTAGCCCAAAAATATATTTTCTAGGGGTGCACATCACAGCAAGAAGGTCATAAGTTCAAACCTCAGGTGACTTGGACATCCTCGGCCAACTCAGGCTTTTCTGTGAGAAGTCTGCATGTCCTCCTTTTGTTACTGTGGGTTCTCTCCAGGTACTCCAGCTTCCTCCCACCGTCCAAACACATGCATGTATAGTTTAACTGGCAACTCTAAAGTGTCCCTGAGTGAGTGTGAGAGTAAATGATTGTTTGTCAGTGTCTGTCAGTGTCATTCCTGCAATTAACTGGCCATTGTCCAGGGTGTACCCCGCTCGTGTATAAAATCAGTAGAATCAGGCCCATCTCACTGACGCAGTACCCTCAGCTGGACAGAAACCTCCAATGTGTCCTGTTCCCGTAACAAGGACTGAGTGCAAGACATTGTGTGAGTGACATGCTTTACGGCTCAAATAAAGGGAGCAGAAGCAGGCAAATACAATGGACCGTAGCACAAATACAATGGACCGTAGCAGAGTAATTTTCCCACAAAATGCGCTAAAAGGACCCTACCATTTCAGAAGACATGTGCTTTCTTCCAAACTTGCTGCTTGGATAGTCTCCACTTGAAAACAAGTGTCTGTGAATATATTGTGCAGCTGTCGTAACAAAACAGTCTGTATAGGGAACTACGCCCTCTACAGGCGGAAAGATATCTATTGTGCTTTAACACATTATACTTAAACTAACTTAATTAACTTAAAATGTTTTTTATCTGCACTCTTCTTTTATAATGCTTTTAATTTTGTCTCTAAATCTAAATCTTGTAAATTGTCTTATTTCTGTAAAGCACTGAGTTACCCAGTGTATGAATTGTGCTATATAAATAAAATTGCCTTGCCTTGCCTACTTCATATACAGTTAGTGGAAAAACAATATTCAAATAGTTTGTTAAAATGAGAATCTGGTACCATCTGGGTTAACACTGAAGACGCTGTGCTTTAGCTTCAGTAGAGAATAGACTAGTCTCTATAGGTGGCTATAATGCAAATGTTGTGAAATTGTGGTACTAATTGTTGATTTTGAAAACAGTGTGTACGACAACGACAGTGACTTCTGACTAGAGGTCACAGAAGTTGGAGAAGATCAGGCTCAAATATATTAACTTAATTAATTTCTCTGTTTCGTTATCTATCTGTGTTGTTTTTCCTGTGCTGCGAAGAGAGGGTTGATTACACCGATTCTAAAACCCCCCTCTACAAGCCACTGTGTGAGTCTAATACAGGTTATTATACTGGAAAGAATGGCTCAATGGCTTCCTGGATGAAGATTGGCATCTTGATGGATGCGCTGGTGGGTGAGGTGTTACGGCTGCCTGGTGGAGCAGTCACGACGCTGAGGCGAGGGCAGACACACACACACACAAATGCTGATAGATCCTTGTGGTCTAATAGAGATGTATAATGGTGTAAGGGCCAGAGTATACTCCTAAATGGCAGCTGGATAATTCATTTGTTTGCTGGATCAGCCTGAATGGGTGTTATTCTGCGAGTGCTGCCCCAGGCCATGCATGTATCACAGACTCTACCCGGCTTTGAAATAAATCTAGTGTATAAAAGTCTGAAATCTAATGGGGAAAAAAATGAGAAAAAGTACAGAAGCTGTGTTCTTTTGTGTGGAATTTGTTGAATAGTTTGCAAGAGTTTTGAAAAGACCTACACTTTCCTCTTGGCACAGTGTGCCGCTAGGCTTCTCCTAGCTCCTTCTCAGACCTCACACTGTCAACAACAGCTTTTTATGTTGTCCAGGTGAGAACTGTCACGGTCAGCTCAGCTTTGGAAAACAAAAACAGTCGGCAAATCTGATTGGTAACTTTTTAAAACCACAGATTAGAGTAAGTACACTTCAAAACTACTCACCATTTTGGGAAGTAATATCAGACTTTTGTGAGATGAAATAACCTTTAAAACATATTTTACTCTTATTCACTGTTTTTGCTATTTTCTTTTACATTACACTTAACTTATCTGATTTAAAAAAAACACCTTCAAAACTCAGCTTTGTCCCAGTTTTCCATGCTCTGTGAAGGTAGTGTTTGCAGTCAGGTGTAGTTCCAGTGATCCACACTAAGCAGGTGATAATGTGAGGATATCACCTGTAAAAAAGGTGTTGAATGCTAATGCTTGACCCTAACACGTAAGAAAAGCCTTGTTATTCAAGCAGAACAAATGCTAGCTCTTTGTGCTTCGCTGCAAGATTAATGGCATTGAATCCAGCCCAATTTATCACACTGTCTCCTTGTGAGTGTGTGCTTGTGAGTGTGTGTGTGTGTGTGTGTGTTTGCGAGTGGGTGTGTGTGTGTTCGAGTTAGCGCTGAATCAAAGATACTCCTCAAGCCACTCGATACGTAAATAACCGATTGCCACTGTGCTTTCCCTGAGGACACTGGCCACAAACACAAACAGAATTGAACTTCTCTCTCCTCGGTCCTGAAGAGTCTCCTTAAGGGTATTGTGTCTCCCACATGAAGAGAAAACGGCTCTATAGTGCTTCAGGCACAAACGCATTTGCATGAACTAATTGGTTTAGTTTGTCTTACAACTGATCTTTGCTGAAGAAAAGGCTCTTAGTGTCATAAATGGTATAATGTGGCGTCTTTGCTCAAAAACAGGGTTTTAAAACATAAACTGTGAGAACAAACATGTGTAGAAGAATAAGAACTCAACTAACAGTAGTTATGCACAGTAATGTAGATATAGGACTGGCAACCCGAATCTGTGTCATTCTTTAAGCCCTTTTTTTACATTAAGCCACATTTTACTTCAGTGGTAACCATTGCCTTTAACCAAAATTGTCATTGTCAAGCATTAGTTATTTTTCCATTAAAATATATGACAAAAATGTTTTAAATGTTATCAAAATGAAAAAGGCTAAGAAGGGAGAACTGTGTCATGCCAGAGATTTTTTTAATGAGGTTTGTAGTGATAACTAGCACTGCTCCTGTCTTTTTTAATGCTACACTGCAATGTAGACATAACCGAGGGGACCCATATATAGACATAAGATAGAGGAACAGTACATCTAATTTATTATGAGATTTGTATTGACAACTAGCACTGCTTATCTTTAATAATGCTATATGCAACATTGGACAATATGTGCTGCTTTGAAACTCTAGCAGCAAAGGGCATCCCACAGCTTCAGATCCATACAGATCCTTGAATGGAATAGTGCTCAATATCACCTATGTTTTCTGTCAATATTGCAATTGTACTTGAAATTCAGCAGAAAAGCCTTATTGCCCTGTATAAATATGTGTTTGAGGTTTGCTTCATCCAAATTGATAAAAAAAAATTGCACATTTTCAAAAAAAAAACATTTACATAAAAAAACAGAAGCTTTGTGCAAAAAAGAAAAGAATGTATAGTCAAATACAGTGTAAGCTTCAGCAACTCTTCACCTTTTTATAGCAACAGTAAATGGTAATAAGTAAATGCATGTGATGGTGATGCCCATAAACCCGTAACAGTCCATTGCTGCTGTAGAATAAGTTTCTCTCCACACACGGCCAGGACTCTGTCAGAGGGCTATATGAACTCAACTGTGTTTTTTTTTTTCATTTCTTGTTCTCTCTTGACCATTTTTGTTTTGTCATTTTCACTTTATGCTCGGGTTAAAAGAAAAGGACCAGTTTGTCTTTGATCATTCTTTCTATATCATTCATTTCAGAAATACCCGGCTGATATTTTTTTAACCTGTTTATATATTTCTGTAATTTTCTTCAGTGCATCCTCTTTAAACCTCATAAAAAAGCCTTGAAGGTTATTTCTTCACTAAGTGACACTTTCCACTCAAGACAGTGACCTCATTAGATCATGTCAGCGAGATCATTGACCTCTACAGTTAAGCATAAATTTACATAATATTTATTTGACATGAGTCACAACTATGGAACAAATCTCCTATCTTTATTCAAGAGCGTGCTACTTCAGCTTGAGTTTTTTTTTTTTCTGTGATTTTACTTACACTCACACTCGCTCAGAATTATTTGATTCAATTCAAAGTTATGCTTTTGTGTTTAGAACTGCCCTCTCGCAATCAAAATGTTTCTGCTGGTTTGCAAAACCTCTACTAGTACATGGCTCATGTAGTAGTAGGTTTATCAACCAAATATGTCAACCAAGACAAGTAAAATAGTACTTTCCATATTCTGTTTTCATATGTTTCTTTATTTCCTATGTAAGCCATATTGACAAACAAATGTATAATTATGTGTCATATAAAGTCTTGACCAAATTACAGTGTGTATAATAGTTTGGGTTGATCCATGTTGCTGAGTGATCTGCTTGGCCCCGAGTGCTCTAAGGTTTCTATATGTCACTTTTACACTTATATAATACTTGATTGGTCAGATTCACAAAGATCTGAGTGCAAGCTAAAAGCCACGGAGGCTTTAATGGTATAGTACCTGTAAATGATTTAAGTTCTATTTCAGACTCAAAGTCATTTCTCTGTCTTGTCTTGGAATTTTAAATCAAGACCCACCCGGACCACCGGTGTTTTTTTTTTTTTTTGTTATTTAAGGTTAATTGGAACCTTCTATTTTTTTGTTTCCTTGATTAACAAATATCACCATCAGGTCTCTCTCTTGTCTAGCTTATCTTCTTTTTCTGTAATCTGTTTTGTAATAGTCATTTCTGTGATGTTGCTCCTCATTTGCAACAGTCCACCAATCAACCCCCGAGTTGATTGGTTTGTGTTGCTCGCCTTGCTTGAATCATTTGTTGCTTTTTCCAAAGCAACTGCCAATTGCTTTAGTTGCTTGTGTCACTTCAGGTGTCAATTTCCCATTATCATTTCAGTTTCATCTAAGATTGGAGTTCAACTGTTCCAATGTCTTGGTCTAGATCCGGGGTTGACCTGACTTAGCCCACCATCCTAATAGTAGACACACCTTTTAGCCAACAAATGCCGTCGATGCTCTTTTGCTTTGTTAAGGTACCAACTGTCAAAAAGCACAGAATGGGATCTCCCCCACAATGTTGAAAACCAACCTGACCCATAACCTATTCAACTTTCTCATTCAACACCAATAAAAGCCAATCTTGTTTTACTCCACTGTGTTTAGATATTCTCTTTCCTTCTGTGAGCTTTGATTGGCTGAGAACTACTCCCAATAATGTCCCTGTGCTTAAAAAACGGTAAAATACAAGGGCACATTCACCTCCACATTATTTTAAAAGGCCACAGGGGTACAATTAGAAGTATTTTACTGTGTGAATAAGATTTTCATAGAAACGAGGTTCCCTTTAGAAGCTTGTTTTTTAGTAAGTTGACGGTAACCTTAAGTCTGACCCTGCCTTTTCTCTTCTGCAGAGAAGGGATGAGATGTTGGAGTCCCCAGACGGCCGGCCGCTCAACTGCCTGGAGCACTTTGTGGTCCGGAGGCAGTGTGGCCGCACAGTCCAGCTGCCCCCGCTGGCTTTCAGACAGGCCGAGCAATCCTACTATGACCGTAAACCTGAGCAGGACGCCGTGACCGTTCCCCCACGGCCCACTACACTGCCACTGCCTCCCATCATCAACATCACCTCTGCAGACACCTCCAGGTAGGACTCCACTTCACAACCATTTGATTCTACTTAAAACAAAAGTGCACAATGAGGCTGAGGTTGGAGATCAATTATTGTTCAGTTTGGAAAATGGTCAGCGGCAATGCAAAAATATGTCTGATGTGCAATACCCACTGGTATTAATGTCGCTGAGTCATGGCCCGCTGGAAGGAGTGACTCATCAAATAGCTTGGCCTTTTATTCACTGTTCTTTAAATGGATGTAATTTGGAAAAAGAAAAAGCGTCCGGTCATGGAAAATGCATCACAATAAAAATAGCACATTTGACTTGATGTGCACAGAAATAACTAAATGACTGCATTAAACAAGATGGTTTATTTTGGACTTTATCCCTTCACTTTATTCTTCCAGTCTTTTGATTTATTAAGTGCAATACTTTTTGTGTGATTAGTTTCTCGAATGATAATAGCTATGTTTAATAGAACATGTGCACAGCCTGCTACCAAAAAGCATTTAGTCTTTGTTCGGTAACTTTGCAAGATATTGACACGCTTTTATAAACGTTTTTATTTAGGCACTATAACTGTGTCTATGTCGACTTTGATTGACAGGTGTTTGTGTATGGTGCTATTTTAGTTGTTTGCTGTAGGCTGTATGTAAGTGCTGGGCTGGCTGCTAAAAAACTGCTTAATGAAAATTAAGTTGAGGAACGATGGCAAACTTTAACCCGTTTTTTTCCCACAACATGGTTTGACACACTTCCCCTCTTCTTTTATTCTTGATGCGTTTTTGCATTACCCCCCAAAAAAGTGAAGAACATGATATTATTTTGCAATGTCAAGGATCAGCAGTTGTTGAATCTTATCTGTGCAGCGGTAAATCATTGTCATTTGTAATTCCTTATACAAGATGAGCCTTGTTCTCTAAGTCTTAAGTGATTTTGACAAAACAGGCTCTTGGATTAGCTATAATAGGCAAGGTTAACCTAAAAAAATAAAGCCACACTACTTCATTGTTTAACACAAATTATGCATCTATTTTGTTTCTGTAACATCCTGGGCATCCTGCTTGAGTCTTGAGTAATATGTGGCCTGCATAATACTGCTCAGTGGCTTTGTCATGTCCCAAAGTCAAAAGGCAGCAGATTCCTCCTCCCTTACGTGTTCCTGGACACACTTCCCAAAGATGAGTGAGCATTACTGTGTCAAAGTGAGTGAAAACTGACTATAAGCTTTAAGATACAATTAAATATCATTCTGACCATTAGCGTGAACAAGAAATGTTATCTGTTTTATGTGGAAATGCTGAGAAGAATTTTTTGGAATTGAAAATATCTTATTTTTACCTTGATATTCCTTGTGCTCAAGCGGTGCCCTTTAACTGAAAAGGGAAGCAGCTGTAATGAAGTCAATATTCAATAATTTACACAGAGTCCGTTTGATAATGCTCCAGTGTCAGCCACTTTTGTCGACACACTACTCTCAGGATAAAAGGCAGCAAACTTCAAGAAGTTCACAAAAGAGCAACATTTTTCAGAGATGGTTGCAGTGAACTCTGGAAATGACTGCATTGAGCTGATAAGGCCATTCTAGTGAGGAACGGTGGAGTCGTTCAATGGGACAGGTCTGCCATGATGTCCTTGACTACAGACAGGTGAACACCGTGAAGTAAAGTATGAATAGCCTTTGTCATTTTTTGTCATGATTCTGCACTGTTGAAAAGGTTTGGATGATTTACGGTGATAGTAAAAGACCGTCAAAGCCAAAAAAGTCTATCACTGTAGTAAATACGCCAATAATAAAAATACAGCGACTACAGGCCTAATACCCACAATGCTATGCAAAATCAGTATTTGTGTCGCTTTTTAATGTTAAGTTTGTTGTGCAATGTGTGTGTTATTTATTTTTTTACTCTAAATAAATTACAGAAATGTCTAACAGTGCATGTGCTTCCAATGTCTTTTTAGGTTCCTGTATTTTCATAGTGAAAAACTCACTTATGCACAGTGCATTAAGTCATTATACACACTCTGAGCCTTCCTCATTTATAATTCAGAGCAGCAGTGGGGGATTGTACTGTCATATATAGGCTTGATGGTGGGAAAGTGCAATATTTAAGTCTGAATGGGACAAAATGAGACCATTTCCAGTGTGACTGAGTGGGCCAAGAAATGATTGAAAGTGAATCATTTCATTTTTAGTCATTTTAATACAATGAATTAAAAGATAGGAAAACTCTCTCCATTGAAATTATAATAGTCTTGAGTAATATCTTTTTCTATTCTGCTGCTAATGCCCAGCAATAATGGTACTAAAGCCTAGTATCAGTGGTGATTGTTTTAAATGTTTTGTTCTTGGTCCTTTCTAGTTTCAACCATGACCTGATCTTAAAGTTGTTTTTTTTTTAACTATTAGAGGATGACTGTAAAATTATTGAATAAAAAAAAACTGACATTGTTTTGCCTTAATGTTCATCTTCTACTGCTTATTCCTGTTACAATTATAAAAATTCAATGAAAAGATATAAACACAGCACAATACACTCACCTCGTGTGCTGCTGTGACCTTGTTCTAATATTTCACAGTGATCTAACCTCAAAGAGAACAATGCAGTTAAAGAAAGAATCAAATGAATGCAGTAAACAAGGGCTTCACGTCAGCCCTCGTTGTTTCCTGCTCGCTCTGGATCAGTGCGTTCACGGGTATTGAGAGGGTAAAGAATGGCCGACTTGTGAGCAGCTCCTCTCGTGGGTGTGCATGCTCGGCACGCCTGTCCTCTGATTGTCCACGCGGCGCTGACCTGCCATGATGTTTACCTGCCTCACACTGTTTCTGGGAAGATTACGCTGGCCCTGTTAAAGCCACAGAGAGATTGCGGTTGCCCGGGTGTTGGATTGAAAGGTAATGGTCTTGAGCTGCAGTGGAAGTGTGGGAAGGAGCAGTGGAACAGAGCAGTCAACAGTGAACGTCTTTGCACTTTCTCCCTGAAGGTTGCAGACTCTTATTCTGACTCACCTGAGGAATTGATTTACCTGGAATGTGCTGGATTTTGCCTGTGGGTCTATTTGGATCTAATTGTAGGTTTGATGTTGGTGGAAACACAATGGCCACATTTTAAAAAGAATGACACATGATTACCATTTATATTAAGAGAAAGTGGGTATCATTCTTGATGCTCTTCTTATATCCACTTCAGTGTAGGCTTTCAAAATGTATTGTTTAGTAAGGTTTTCAGTCTGCTGACAAAAGCAAAAACATTTAAGGGTTTTGAAAGTGCATGCGTATGCCACTTCAGATTTAACAGCACCCACTTTTGTTTTTCAGTCTTTATATAAGATGTAAGCTAACAAGCTAAATTAGTTGTTCTAGTAAGTCATTTTGAAAAACTGTGTTTACGCAAGATTACTTAAATAAATGATGCACTTTTGTAATTGGACAGGTACCTTTGATTCAATATAGGCTACTATTAGAGCAGCACAGAAAGAAGAAAGAGTTCTCAGAGTTAAACTGTAATAATACTGACATTAAACTGTAGCTTTATATTCCTTTTGGCTGAACATTGATGCTTATGTTGGCTGTAAAGACAGTGTAATATTGACATTAGATGTAACTCTGATGCTGTGTGGGCTCAGTTATTATTAACATAAACTTTGCACAACGCTGATTTTTTAAAGTGAGTTATTATGAGTTATACCACAAATATTCTTACAGTATTACAACTTAATTTTCCAAATATATTCTTGTAAGTTTATTCTTCTGATATCACTGCTCTTGTAACAGTTGAGTTTTCTGTCGTGTGGCTGTTGTAACTTTGCCCTCTCCCCATTAGAGGCAGGGATGGAGACAGGATTACTGGCATAAATTCATCTTTTCCTATTCTCTGGGCTTTCATTCTATAAAAACACAGTCCAGGCATCTCTCTTTGTTGCATGTGTTGTGGTAGTATAGTGTGTCCAGAACAAAGCATGTTGCCACTTTAATATCGATCCCTTCAGATGGTTCAGGATGGAGAATAAATGCACCGTTCCTTATTGCAAGCCTCCAGACAAACAACTTCAAGAAATAGAGCTTAAAATTCTGTGCTATAAAAGATAGTTATTTTTTAAGGCTGTTGGGGACAAAATTCTTCTTACTGTACTGGATATATCCCTGCACCTAGACCTCAAAGTCCTAACTATAGACTTAAGGTGTTCCCTGTTATGCTGGCTGGGGTTTCTTCCATGCTCTGTCCACTCTCCACCGCCACCTCCTGCTTTTTACTCATGGAGCATTTCAGGGGAGGTGCTTTGGGTAGCTCCCCTCATGTTTAATGTATCATCCTGTTATATCCCACTGCTGCATGTTCCTGCCCGGGACTAGGAACACAACAACGGACGAGTGCTGCCAGGCCTGGGCGCATTTTACGCATTCCCATCTACCTAACAGTGCGTTACAAGTTGAGAGGTGCTGCGGGGGTTAAAGAAGTTTGCATGGATCCTGTTTGGACCGTCCCGTTCTGGACACCTCGTACTGCAGCAACTCGTTCAGATGGGCGTGTACCGGGACAGCGTGGAGTATTTGGACCCAGTTCAGAGAGTTTCTCCTCGTAGCTTCACTTGGGGACACTTTCCCGATCCCAGACCGCAGTATTAGTGGACTACCTCGTGATGCGTAAATGGATCAGTCTTGTGTGTGTCTGCAAACCACTCAGGATAAAGTTAATGACAAAACAAAGAGTCCAGAGCACTTAAAAGTTTTCTCTATTTCTAGTAAATGTGTTTTGGCACTATTTTTTTTTTCTTAACTAAAAACACCTTAATGGAACGGTGTTAAACCATTTTAAAGCAATACCTCCGGGTTATTCTGCGTAAATGCACATAAAGTAATAATATTTCTTTATTTAAAAGCCGACGTAGTGAAGAGGATGGACCAAAACTGCGGGAAAGTGGGATCTGTGGCGTTGGTGGCCGGCGGCGGAACCGGCGTGAGTGCGAAGGCGCCCAAACATCTGTGGAGGCAGCAGAACCAGGCTGCGCTCTCTCCGCTGCACCACGCGCTGGTCGTGCGCAAGAACGAGCGCGTCAAACAAAGAGGCTTTTCGGACACCGAGAGATACCTGCTCCCGAGGAACATGGACCGGACTTACGCAGTGGACACGGGACACCGGCCCGGGCTGAAGAAATCCAGGATGTCGTGGCCGTCGTCGTTTCAAGGGCTTCGACGGTAAGGACGCTAAGGAAACAGTTTTGTTCCTCTTTTGTCTCTTTTTGAAGAAGATGGGCGTTGTGTGAGACAGACGCGCGGAGAAGTCTTATAGCTCGTGTTTAGTCCGAACTTTGACGAGGTAATGAGACATTTTGTGGTTCTGTTCACTCGTCCCTTGTTTGAAAACACTTTTTTATTTCTCCCCATCGAGAACATTCACTATTAACAGCCCTGCAAGGAGGAATAAAAGACTGCGAACTACATGCACACATGTGATTTAGCAAAATACAATCGACAATTAGCAATTATCGTCACGTTGAATGTTTTATAGCCCTTTCACACTTGACAACAGCGTCCCTCTTTCTGTAAACGTACAGTACAAACGCTTACATAGACTTGAATAAGGTCAAACAGCCTGAAAGATAATCCCCGTCAAGCAAAACCAACGTGGGGAAAGTGCACAAGAAATTGTAAATTCGCATTTTTTTTTTTTTAATTTATATATTTTGCTAATAGCTTAAGTGGCTAAAGCTACAACAAGGTGATTCTAATCCGAGCATGTTACACTGCAGCGGCTTTAACCCTGGCTGGAAGTCTGTTTTTGAGATGACAGCAGAGGAGCTGGCTGCTCTGGAGGCAGGAGTAAATTGGAGGTACACGGCTGTGCTTTTACACTCTTCACTGAAGGTTGCAGCCTCTGCTCTGAGTCACCTCAAGAGTTGATTTGACCTGCGAACCCCTCTGTGGCATGTTTCAGCCTTTTAGCTTTCACTTAATTGACCCATGGTAACATTAAAGGAAAGTAGCTGAATAGTGATACTTTTCACTGGCCTTATTGTCATTCTAAACAGAGCAGCAGCAATTTTAAATATCTGACTGTCTTATGGTCTTTAAGGAGAAGGAGACTTCTAGTTGCAAAGCTAGTGTGTTGTATAATAATTACTTAACATTATAGTAAAACAGTAAGCCATTTTTCCTCTGAGTTTCCCATCCACATCATATTAATATTTTTTAATAGGCTTGCACTACTACCATAGTGAGCATTACGTAGGTGTTCAAGAGGGACTTATGCTTAAAACAATATGCTGTAACCAGACAACCTTCAACCAAAACATTTTCATTCATTACTTTATAGATATACACATCTATATTCATGTATACAATGTAATTCCACCTTCTCCATAAGGACGTGTGTGTGTGTGTGTGTGTGTGTGTGTGTGTGTGTGTGTGTGTGTGTGTGTGTGTGTGTGTGTGTGTGTGTGTGTGTGTGTGTGTGTGTGTGTGTGTGTGTGTGTGTGTTTTACATCCTCATTATTGACTACATGCCACATTGTGTGAACCGACACTCCACACATGACAGGATGCATAATCTCAGCGGATGCACGCCTTCTTCAGATGTTGTTTGCACATTAGTAAAACCAAAGCTCCCGAACGGCAGAGGTTAACTTTTGCCAGTTTTGGCGCAAAGGCTCGCCTCAAAAACACACAGACTGAAATACAGCTCGCCACTCAGACAAGAACGACTGTGTGGGGAAATATTTCTGCTCTAATTACTCACTTGTTCTGGGAAGCGGTAAAAAAAAAAAGGAGAAAAGCCCAACAAATGATATCTGAGAAGGTCATCTTAGCTTTCTGACTTAAGTGACTGCTGGCGGATGTAAGTTTGTTTCATTTGCCATGTGGTGTTTCCTTTCTCTGTCTGGAAAAGAAAAAAAAAACCTCCCTTTTGGATATGAATCTGCAGTGCCAATCAGTTCTAGAAAGCACAGTGGCTGTTCTAACCCAGGCGACAGAATGGTCCCTGTCACAGCGGCAGAACAGTCACACAGAGAAGAAGCCAGAGAGCGCGACAAGCGAGGAGGGAGGAAGGAAGGAGGGAGGGCTCTGGGGGGCCGAGAAGAGATGAGAGCACAGATGGAAGTGACATTGCAAAGTGGTTTGGACTAAAACATCCATGTGACGTTTAAAGAAATGCTGCATATAAATGTTTATTATTTACCGAGCGATGGGAACAGTGCTGTCACTCTTGCAGTTGAAGCTATAAGCAGTTTTTCACGTTTGCTTCAGGAGGGTGTAATTACACAGACATTAGCCCCAAACAAATCAAATTTCACACAGGAGGCTAATTACAGGAGAGGCACATACGGGAAGACTCGCGAGAGGAAATCAGATTTGGTTCTGTTGATTTTCTCACACACATAAAATCCACCTGGTCAATAGCGTCATGTTGTTTTGATTGGCTTGGGGTTTTGTGTGTGCCATTAAAGCGACAGTAGCTGAAGAAATCCCAGAGAACAGCAGAAGAGTCTGAACACTTAACTAAACTAGTACACAGCATCAAAATACTAATACTGTACATCAAACTGAAGTTGAGAACTTAAACTGCTGGCTCAGGGTCCAACATTGAATTCTGTCCGGCTGTGTCCAAAACCACTCTCTAGTCTCGAACCCCTCAGTGACTTTAGGACTGTTAAGTGGAATCTATTGGTATTTTTTCTGTCATTATTAATCGTGTGACAATAGCATAAATCTAAACAACTGGTCTCTTAAGGTGTAATAAACTCTGGCAAGACTCATATTGATCTACCTATTAGACATTCATTGCCACTCTTTCTTGACTTGAGTGTACACTGCCTATCTATATCTTTACATGCTAAGGTAAGCTAATGTTAGCAATTTTACATTAATTACAATTTACAAGTAATAACGTTGCAAATAAACGTCAGCAGGTTTTATTGTGTTAACAGTTTAAATGTGGAATGTTCCTTTCTAGGCCACGTGCAAAGCATTCTGATCTATTTAGTTTATAGTGACCATACTTTTTATGATTCGTTTTGGGAAACTTTGAAAGCATTGCATTTGAGTCCATCGGACTTTGGGACACTCTTATAAAATGACGTAATAACTATATAGTGTTTCTTTTGTTTTCTTAATGTTGTCTTTTGTTGTTTTCTTGGAAAGCGCCTTTTGCACCTTTTGGCTGTTGTAAGGCGCTATATAAATAATATTTGATTGATTTGATTGATATAGTGCACTTTATAGTGAATAATTAGTGATTTTGTACACAGCTTTTATCTCATGAATGGATTGGAAATATGTATGTGGGTTTTAGTTTGTTGTCTGACTTTTGTTTAGATTTTTCATTTGTTGGGCTGGTTTGGTGTGTATGCTGTTGTAGTCAGTCCTGGTGTCACTTTGGTTGTTAGATTTTCTGCCGCCATTTATTCAGTGTTGACTTGTGCAGTCCAAATGCCAATGGGAGTCATCTCCTTTTATTTGAGTTTGTCTCTGTCTAGATAACATGTTTTTACAGATCTTTCTTAATACACTATGTTATTGGGTGAAATAAACAATGTTCCTCAGCTGAAACAAAATTAGTCACACGCTGCACGTTTACGACTATGATCTAATTCTTGTTGTTTAACTGAGGGTTGTGTGAATAATAAGTTCTCTTAGGGATTTGTCCATAATCAAAGCAGCCACTGTTTCCAAAAAGGAGAAAATATTTTATGTAGAGTTTTTGGAGTACTGTTTGTGTCAATACAAAATGTCAAAGCTATAATTTCTTTCTTTTTTAAATCCCGTTGGTTTCAACCTCCTGGCATTTTAACCACTGAATCTCACAGCCTCACTGCACTTTAAGGATGTTTATCTGTGGCTCTTTGACGAGGCAGATGAGTAACTCGTATGATTGAAGGCTGGCTGGCATTCAGCCACTGGCTTTGCTGCGTGAGGCATGCGTTTACATTTAGTCGTGCTTCTTTTATGAACTTTTCTAGACAAAAGCACATACACTTTTGATTGTATAGACACAGCTGTTGTCAGCAGTGACTGCTGATGATTGTCTGCTGGACTCAAGGGCACTGGCCCCAAGGTAAAACACATCACCCAAATGTGTCACAATCCAGCCCGTCGGCTGCAGGCTTCAGTCAGACCTCAGTGAGAATGTGGAGCAGCTTTGATGAGGAGATGGCATTTCTCCCGTTCCTGTCCTCCTGCTGCTCGCCCGTCGCAGCCACAGGGGCACTGCTGAGCAAAAGGTGGGAGGGGGGCTCTTATCTGTGGAGATGTCAGTGAAGAGCTAGTTCAGGATATGTCGCCGCGTTCCAATTACTCTCAATGTTTGGACTTGTGGAAGTGTCAGACTGGAGTGATGAAACATGGAGGTAGGGTTGAGGCAATATGTGGACACTAAGCACATATACGTACTCTGTCTCATTCTCTGCCCACATGTATACCAGTTTCTACTTTTTTAATAATTAGTGACAGGTTAAATGGAGCTCTTGGGCTCAGCGCGGTCAATATTATTATTTTTTTTAAATAAGCAGGACATATCCATGGTGAGGAATAAACAATAATGGTGACTTTGGTTTAAACTTTCATTATTTATTGCTGTTAATTTTAGACACCTCCAGGTCTGTCCACTGAGAAAAACGGAATGGTCAAAAGTAAACGTGGAAAAGTCTTGACTGTATTCCCACAGATTCCTTTTATTCAAGCAAACACACTTTGTTAATGCAGTCAGAAGTGTAGGTACTGCTGTTTTTTTACATTTTAAATGTAATCAGAGAAAGCCTTAGTGGACAAGCAGCAACACCAAAAGTATGATTAGCATTAAAACTTGTATGCTGTTGTCATTTCTAGAGTTTTTTTTACAGGCAAGAGTATCACTCAATCTTGAATACAGTCATCTCATGTTGGGGAATAAAAAGGAATAAGTTAAGATGGCTAGTGCTAGAGTATATACGGTTATAAGGTTAGTGGAGAGATCCTGCCTTAAGTGGAAGAGTTTAAGTATGTTGGGGTCTTGTTCATGAGTGAGGAAGTGATGGAACAGTAATGCAGTCAATGTTCTGGTCTGTCGTGGTGAAGAAGGAGCTGTAAAGATTTTGATTTACGTTCCTTTTCTCTTCTATGCTCATGAGAACGTCATATGATGCCATTAGAAAAGGAGCCCTCCCTCTGCTGCTTAAAGTGTTAGTTTGAGATGCACATAGTTGCCCATGATTGTTGTCATACATGGTCTTTATTTGAATGCTCAGTGGTTGTGTGCTGTCTTGGATTATCCGGATAGATTTGTTTGAACCAGGGTTAAGTTGGACTGATTGTACTGTTTGACAGAATGCTTAGACTTTGGAATCATATTTTGAGTTTTTTGCTAACGATTCTGTTTGCTCAGCTGTTTAATTCCCTTCTGTACAGGTACACTAGCCCCCACTAACAGTTGAATGGCCTGGTTGACATGTAACTGTAGCTCAACATTAGCCGTGCAGCTCTCATCAGATGGTGAACAGACCGCTGGCCTCTCTTCCTAACTTCTGTTTATTGGTGGTTGATTTTTGCTGCAACGGCCATTGCCAGAGTGAGCTTTTTAGTCGGGATGAAGAGTAACCCCTTGGCTCTGTTATTAGATCCCAGGGGTGTTGGTGAATGATGCAGGTACTGCTTTTGGCTATGTGGCTATATATAACCCCTGCCACGGCCATAATCGCAGTCATAGAGCTCAGGCTGCTGGCTGCACTCACACACTCCACATGTACTGTACATCCAACATGAAACATACTAATGAAAACATCTAACGCACAGCCCTGAACTAGCAGGGAGCGGCTTCAGCATCTTGTAGGCGGCATAATGAGTCCAGTCACTTCTGCTAATTCCTCTTGTGCTGCTCTCGCTCCGTGTCACTGAAAGGCAGAGTGATTAAGGGGATGCCACCCACATGTCTGGAACCTATTCAGAAGGCATAATTAAATACATGTGAAGGTATTAAAAGCTTTAAATGTCCTGATGTGTAACACAGATGTTTTTTTTATGTTGTTCTCATGGTTATTTTAAAGAATGCAATGCTTTTATTTTATAGCATATTTTCGGTCTAGATATAAGGTTTTAACAAATACAGCTACATTGACCCTATAAAGTGGCCCAAAACCACTCTTCTGCAGCTAACTCTCACATTAGGAGAGCAGTATCTAGTGGACCATATACACTGCTTTTGAGCCCTACACATTCTTTTTTTTAAGCTCCACTACCTGATTTTCTATTATCCCGCTAAGTGCCGATCTTTCTCATCTGTCACAGATGATTCCAATTATAATAAGCTATTACGTAATTGAACTGTCAAACTAAGGGTAAAAAAAAAGGGTAATCCTCGTTTAATTTTGTCATGACACTACCCACTTGTAAAAGGCCACTGATAGAAAACAAATACAAAAATCTACAAATATCCCATAATAATCCATTTATGGCCCTGTTTCTACAATTTTCTTTTCTACCTTAGAAAGCTAATATGTCTTAACATTTTTACACTAGAGTAAAATTCTAGTGAAAAAAAGTCTACAATGCACTTTCTCTTGCAGTTTGTTTATGCCTGAAGTGCTGTTCTGCCAAAATGTGATGGAAAAAATGCTACATTTTCTAAGATTGGAATAATCTCAGTCCATACAAAATACAACTTAGTCAAACCGAGGAGGTCTAATACTCCATTTGGTGGAGTTTATGGTGTAGATATATCGTTTTTTGTGAACTGTTCTGTTGAGTCCTGTGTGGGGTACTTCAGAGAACTCATCTTCAGCAAAATGGGGACATCTCAAAATGAGTGGATTGGACATCCAATTTTCACCCCAGGAAAAGGCTTTTTTTTTTTATAGCCCTTTGCTTTTTTCACTCATGAACAGCAACAGGGCTAATAAAATGCACGAAAACCACTTGAAGGGCAGTTTTATTTATTTTTCTTTTTTTGAAGGGCTGCAGGCCAAATCCTCTCTTGATGCTTGGTGCTTCCCTGAGCTGTTGGCTGGCAGAGCGGCACAGATCATATTACACTCCACAGGGTGACAAAGACACAAGCTGGGCGCGCGACTGCCTTGTACACAGCCTGCTTATGGTTTTGAGCAAGTCCAAACATAGACATGAATTATAGATCCTCGCTGTCTGATGATAAATGCCTCAAAGCTGCAGAGGAAACAGAATTTACTCATCCCAATGATTGCTTTCAAAAGTTGTTGCAGTTTTGTCACGTTTCAGTGCTCGCCTTATTGTGATGTTGTACCCATTCCAACAGCCGTTTCAAATGTTATTGGCACTTAAAACCAGATTAAACCATAGAATTAGGATGAGCCCGGCATTTAATTTGATTGTCCTCAATATTTATTAGTCCAGCGGAAAGGGATGAATGATTAATAAGGCATCTCCAATCTCAACTACATTTCTTATTCAGCTTCTCAGATCAGACTAAGGATAATAGCAGCACCCTGTTCTTGGGACAGTCTTAAGCAATACCAAGGCTTTGTGAAGATCTTATGTAGCCAGGTGCAGAAAGTCAGACTCATCTGTAAATGATGCCTCGGATGACATCTGAAACCGTATGAGCACATATGTCAGGTGTTTATCCAATTATCCGGTGACACTGAACGCAGATTCAGGCGAAGGATACATGTTGTGTGCATATAAATAGTCAGATTGTGGGCTGTGCATATACTATGGGCTTTATGGTAATCAGACTGTTCCTTCCTAGCATCTCAATAGTTGTCAAATCACGCCTTGTTGGAAGTCGAAAAGAGTGTGATATCGACAACCGTCATCCAAGAATTTTCCATTTGATAGCTTCAGTAGAGAGAATAATAGGAGAAGACTATTTTCAGAACACAATGGGAAATACTGTCTTTTTCTCATTTTGTCTGATCTGGTGATTTGGGAGCTCTTTTATAAAAGGCAGAGGGGTAAGTTGAGGCGGAGGATTGGACATAAAACCCAGCACTTCACCAGTAAGGATGTTTTGTGTCTTGAGACTGACTAAACACTGGAGTGCTCTGATGAGGTTGATCTCTCTGCTGCACAGTTTTCAGTAATAACTTCATATATACATCAAGCTCCTATTATCCGTAAAAGGACAGAGTCTCAGATACTTGTTTTTAACATATGTTTACGACTGTTACGCTAGAGTTAATCTGCTTATTACAAAGGCAAACAGAATAGAATAGAATGGGGAATTTTCCTTTGGCTCACCAGTACATAATATTAATATATCAAAGACAAACATACATAGTGTTAGTGACTCTATTACGTAGATCCTGTACTGACCATATCAAACAAAAAACGCAAGGCTTGTGTTGTTTATAGTGCCAGCCAGGTAAAGAAAGGGAGCGGGGGTTGGCCAGGTTAATGAACAAGCTTTATTACCTTTTTCATTTTCACTAGCAACATCCTGAAAATGTCATAGTGACATTCAAATAGGAGATTTGTCTCTAATTGGTTTTTAGATTTGTCTCTTAATTGTGAAGCTAGTGTTCTTGCCGATTAAATAAAAAAGACTAAAAATACTAAGAACTCTTAAAAGGCATAAATAAATTGTTTAATGACAAAACATGAAATCACAGAACATTAAAAATCCAAGGCGATCGGCAGTAGAAGATGAATAAAAATTATTAATATTCTACTCTCTTTCACCAAACATCAAAAATACTTTCGTCTTGGCAGAGTGGATATTGGATGAAAAAAAAGAAAAAAAAAACTTGCAGGACTTTTGCCTCAAGTTTTCCTTTCAGTATCAAGCTGCAGGAAAACATTACTTGCATTACTGTGCTGTACTTTACATAACCCTTGGACAACAGCAGCACCAAAGTAGAAATTAGATTAGATTAACTATTGTGTGGTGAAATCATGATGGAGGACAATCTGTTAGAGATTTCTTTTCAGCCTGTTTTTTTAGAAATGGCAACAGTGTTTGATGATTTGATCAGATTTGCTGTGGGAGCCGATGGTTGAAGGATAACTTATCAGTGGGAACAGGCAGACGCAAGATTGAAAAACCCGTGCGGCGCAGACCTGTCTTTGAATGGAAGCTGAATGATTATGCAGACGGCACGGGCAAACAACACAAAAACATGAATTCACATATTGGAATAAAATACCTGAGTGTAACTATAGTTGCATTTCTATAAACATGTTTTTTATTTATTTATTTATAATGTATATATAATTTATTTATAATATTTATATTATGACGTATTTCCAAGTTTTGCTGGTGAAAAGAAAACTTCCAATGACTGAAAATTCCCAATGCATTGGAAAATCTCACACCTTACAAAAAAAACAAAGCAAGCAGTGGAGTAAACGGAAGCAGTGGCTTTTTGTTTGGCAAAAGACATGTTGCATCAGTCAAGTGATCCTTAAACTGTAGAGTTGTGACGTTCACAAACAAATCAAATCTATTGAACGGCTCTTTTAAAAAAAAAAAGATGGGAATGGAGTCGCAGATAGGCTACAAGGCATTGTTTTTATTTGTTGTTTTTTTTTTTGTTTCACACAGATGCACACAGTCATTCAAACAGTCGACAGGTGTCACCTCTGCCTCCTTCCTCTGTTCTGTGTGTGTCGCTGTGTCGTCACATGACTCAGTGGCACAACAGAGCAGTGACAAGACTAGTGAGCGCCATGTGGACTTATTTTACTGCAATTAATGAATACACTGCCAGTGATCTGTGTATAAAGATATTCTGCTTCAGTGGGAACATGATAAATTCACACAAACGCATAAAAAATCGCACCAAAGAAATTGACGAGCTCCAAAAAAGACGAATGGAGGAGGAGAGAAGATACGTCACAGCTATGTATGTACATGCATATTTATACTTGTGCCTAAAATCTTGCAGGAGCCTTTTCCAATAATGCTAATCCACAGGAGGCAGGCTAATGTTTGCAGGCTAACCTGCTGCTGTGTGGACAAAGCTATGCCCTTTTTTCATAAGTCTACTCTAAAATCCATCTGTAAACTTAAAGAAAAGGTCAAAGAAAGATGTCCTGGATGACTGAGAACCTTCACAGACATCTGTAATCTTAGTTTTTGGTGTCAGATGCTCGTTGGCTTCTTGATATTACATGAAGGAAGAGGCACAACTAGTAAGTAATCTTCGATCAACTCGCAGAGCTCCTGAACATGGCCAGGCTTTTGTGCTGCTTTCTTATGAAGTAAATTGTTGAGAGAGCTGTCAGTCACGTCAGCCTTAGTACCACGCACACTGCCTTACTCTGACGATTCCCTGTAGCTTGTGATTATTGTTATTTTCCCCTTCTCCCAATCAGAGCTTCTCTCTGGAGGCATACACTTTCTTCTGATTCTCTGTGAACAGATACAGAATGACATTATGCAAATGCTGACATACACTCTGCCCTTGTTCTCTCCTCTGCCTTTAACCTCTATAATTGTCTTTTCCTGTCTTTTATTTTCGCTCACACATGCTGTTTGTATATTTATTGATTTCCTGTTGCCCTTCTGCATCTTGGTTCTGGATGGGTTTCCTCTCAGGCCCTCGTCTCGTGCCTCATCTGTCGGCTCTGATCTGAGGAGGCGCCACACACGACATGCTCTGGCCATCAAACGGAAGGATGACCTGCCATTTCTGTTTGAGTAATGGCTCAGATGTTGCCAAGACAAGTGTGATTCCATGTTATTACAAATGTCCCATATGTATTTTGGCATGGTTAGGATATGACCATTTTGCAATTTGCTCTGTTTTGATTAGATGAGTCCGAGTGGCTCATTGCTGAGTGATTAAACTGTAATGTCTTCGCTTTGATTTCCTGTCTGCTCGGATGTTGTTGCATGTCATTCCCTTTAGTTTCCTGTCTCTTCTCTGTCTCCTCTCAGACAAATGCACAAATTGCTCTCTAATGAATGAATGCGTTAGTTTCAGGTCTCATTTTGCTGATCACACTCGAACGTAAACAATGAGAAAAGAGCATTTCTGTGTCTGCAGAATACATAACTACACTTTCTCTTACCCAAATGCAGGCCACATTTTGCATTTTTATGTCCATTAAAGTAATATTTTGAGATTTTTGTTGGGTTTGTTGTTGAGGACAGGGATTACATTAGCTCTCGATGAGAACTCTCAGTGCAACCTCTGGAATGAGTACGAGCAGCAGCTGAAGAAGAGTGTACCAGACAACTTAGTGTAGAAAAGAAAAGAACGCATACAAGAATAAAAAAATTAAACTGATACATATTCATGAGTTTGTTACAGGTTAATTATTTCATCATTGCAAGGTGGCTGGTTTTCTGGGATTTAGTATTCTCCAAAAGCAGAAGGATACATTTGTGTACTATAAGCGTACAGTCCGATGTTAGCCTGGCAAGCCTAAAAAAAAAAAGCTCAATGCCAGCTCATATTTATCAAGGCATGGCTTTGCGGGGCCTGACAAGGCTTGGTAGGGCAAAGCAACTCTTGGGCCAACTAACCTAGGTGGCAATCTACAAAACTCTCGGGAGTCACGTGTGCCATCTTGACTGTTTTGAACAACGGACTTGGGTCGCATAAGTGTGACACAAGGCAACCCTCTAGTGACATTTGAATTTAATTGGTCGATACGGAACTTATCTCAAGAACTGACTGGCTTACGGAGCTTTGCCAAACTCAGTTTCTGTACAATATACAGAGAGCTCATTCTAGGCTAGTCCTATGTAGCACTCTTCTTTGGTTAGTGTTTAAAATGCACTCTATGTCTGCAAAACAGAAACAAGCAACCGTTCCAGCTTGGGTCTGTTTTTCTCTAAATCATTTCCTGTCTTATTCTGTTGCTTTTCAATAAAGGCTTGAACAGAAAAGGCTCTCTCCTCTTTACATAACGTTTAACAGTATTCTCTCTCAGTAAAGACATGGGATGATCACCAGTATCAAGGTATATTATGGTTTTATAATACCACTATAATCACAGTATTATAAAACACTTACCATGGCATACTATTCTGTAAATTTAGGCTGATTAAAAATAACAAAAAGGGATTAGGACAGTGATTTATTTGTCCATTTATAAATCCAAGAGGAAATGTTGATATTTTTACTCATGATAATCATACTCTCATACTGTCCCATCACAAAAGCCCATTTCCCTAGAGCTAATAGGCTATAAAACAAGCAATATTTGAAAATTATGTTGAAAACTTTATTTTCCTGCCCTCTTCGGCAGAGTAAAGTGAAACCTATCCTCCATTGGGTTTGCTGGTCCTACTAACCTTTTTATTTGGTCACACTGCTGTTCTATGTTTTAATTTATTCAAATTATTTATCAGATTATTCTGACATTTGCAAAATGTGATTGTCTGAAACATAAATATCAAAATATTCTCGTGATTCAAACAGAATATATATTACAATCTTGTTGATGGTATGATCATTTGTGCAGCTTTAAAGCTAAATATTAATTCTGTCTGGTGTTTTTTGTTCAGAAATAAAAAATAAAAAAAGAACAATTAAACATTTATTTAAATCTTCAAACCTGCTATTAAAGCTTCACCATGGTTAAGAGAAGCTAAAATCCAGGGATAGACTTAAAGAATTACTTCATGCACAATATAAACCAATGGTGAAAAGTGAAAATAGACAGCAGTGATATGCATAATTCATGGTAGCTCTAACTGTTGTTGTGGAGCTGTGCTGCTGCGGAGCTGGCAGTGAAATGTACACATCATGTGTCAGCTGTCATCTGGGATTATCCTGCTCTCAAAGCTGGTGCCAGTCTCCTACAGTACGTACAAATGCACTCTCCAGTTCCTGCTTGTTTTCTTTGTTCCTACAACCTCAGGAAATGCTCCTCCATGTAGAATATTTTAATACTAAATGTCCATTTTTCAATTCTATTACTGCCTGGTGTTTTTCGATTTTTTTTTGAGCATATCCACAACAATGAAAAGTGTGGAACACAGAATATTATTGGAATTTGGAGTGAAAAGAGCTGCTTGTGATTTTCTTCAAATTGAAATACTATTGTCTATAGTACAATATGTCATTTTCACATATTGAAAACCTCTGCCCTCACACTCGCTTTTTGTCATGCTCTAAACCCTGTCACTTAATAAAATAGTTGATAATCAAGCCTAGAAGATGTGTTAGGCTCTCCTTTTTTCACAGATAATAAAAAAAATCTGTACAGTCCTCATTAATAAACTTACTGATTAATCATAGTATTGATTTGAATTCATAAACCACAGTCTGGAGTGCATTTACAGAAGGAACAGTGGAAAAACAGTGGCTTCTGGAGAAGAAGTGCATTAAGACCATGACTCATCAGTGGATTTCATGAGACTTAGAAGTGGATTTGACCGACTAATAACCAGCCTTGAACTATTTGCTTATTATTGAGATGGATTTATCAGAAGAGTCATTGGAAGTTAGTGGCCATTAGACAAACACGACGTGTAACAGTCTTATATTATCAACGGAGAACACTTGTTTTTGAGAAATCTGACAAAGGGTGTTTCATGTTTACTTTAGTTCTTTTATTATAACAGCCCTATTACCAGATGTAATTCAAATATAAGTCTGGAAGCATTTCTATGTGTACACTTTGTTTATCGTTAGTACTGTCATGATGCGGTTGTTTTGTATTATGGCTTCTCAGGTTTATTAAAACAGGAAAATCATACAATCATACAAAAACATAAAACAATAATGGATGAATGAATGTCCTCTCACTTCTGCTGTTTGTGGAGAATAATGGACAGTATAAGTATTTGAGTATAAGACTAATTAAATCAAACTTTGTAACCATTTAAAGTTAAAATAAATAGTAAAAAGACATAGCTAACTTTGATCAGATGACTTTGATACTTTTGCATCACAATCTGCAGGATGCACTTGAATTGTTGCTTTCCCATCCATAATGAGACAGGTTATACTTAGTGATGCACCGATTGATCGGCCACCGATCATGATCGGCCGATATTGACTAAAAATAGCTTGATTGGCGAGCCCCAAAAGCGCCAATCAAAAAAGCCGATCGCGTGACGTAAATAGTGCGACTTTTTCACACGTGCATGCAGTGTTGCCAACTTAGCGCCTTTGTCGCTATATTTAACGAGTATTTAGACCCCTCTACCGACACACTTTCAAAAAAGCGAGTAGCAACAAATCTAACGACTTTTTCTGGAGACTTTCGGAGACTCTCTGAAGTGAAAGCACACCTTGTTCTTACTCTTCTCAATGAGCAGCGGGTGCTGCCGCTGGCCCCACCCCCATCACATTTTACTCACCGGCGCAGCAGCCCCTCCCAGCTGCAGTCAGAGCAGGAGTTGTTCACCCCTCCACGTCCAGACTGAAAATGCACATGTGCGGCGACTTTGCAGGTCGCTGCTTGCAACACAGACGTTTTGATTTCCATTCTTCTCATGTGCTTATTTCTTAATTGAGATGAGAAATGAGAAGAGCTTTATTGGGACATTCGGCTATATCATAATAAAATACAGTTGAAGAGACTATGTGAGCACGAATGTGTCAAGAAAGCACACTGCATGAGTATAGATAAAGGATTCCCATTCCCCTGCCATTCTGTGATCGGCAATCGGCAGATCATGATTTTGGTGATCGATAATCGGTGATAGGCTCCAGAAATGCTGATTAGAGCATCTCTAGTTATAATGGGATTGTTTAGCAGCGGTGGAACCACTTTACATTAATTTAATAAGTGCTGTAAAAGTGGAGCAAGAGACTGGTAACAAAAAGTTACAAAGTGGAAAAACTACTCAAACTGTGATAGACGGGCTGTTCTAATGGTTTCAAGTCAATAAACAATCAAAACAATCTCCACTTATTGCTAAACAAATTACAAACCGCTCTTAAATGAATAACTCTGTAATATCTGAAACAATTACGTCTGTCCATGACCCTGATGCTTTAGTGCTGTTTCCATTATGAAGCCCTAATAGTCCTCCATATGTCGGGGGTATAACGGCTGGATTCATTTCTCTGACTGCTCTCAATTCCATCTGGAAGGGAGTAATAAAAAGCATAACAGAACAATCTGCACAAACCAGCTCCACCATTAGAGATAATGTTTTCAGATGTTTCCTTCTAACAGTTCGACCCATGCATTAACTTGTTGTGTTAATTTTCATGGCTCCACCTAAAGGCCACTGTACGTTAAATTAGACTAGAATAAATCTGATGGAGCTGAATTATGACCGGCTTGCATTTTCTCAGAATGCGTTCACAGAAGGTCACCTTGCTCATTTGGGAAATAGTCTCCATGGCTACATTAGTTAGAGGGGTGCCCTGATTTCATTAGTGATGAGATCTCAGGAGGGTGTTTCGAGGACAGAGAGCCGAGTGCACGAGAGATGAGACAGATTATCTGAGGAGAGAACATGGCTCGTGTTTCATGGGCTTTTTAACTCTTTGATGAAGTCTTCTGATTACTCTGAACAAACTTCATGCATTAGCTGTGAAAGTTTTACAATTATCAGATTAATGGAAGTATAATTGAAGAATGAGTCGAGTCTGTGTATTGATGTAAAAAGTGCAATTAGCTCAGACATTTCTTCCACTACTGCAAAATAAGACCGAGTCATGAAGTTAATAAGCAATCATCTGAGTGTAATGTGTGTTGTTGTTTTCTAATATTTATTTTATTGCTTTGAAATGAAATTTTGCATAAACAGTAACATCTATTTGAATTTTCTTTGTATTTGTGTAGACCATAAACTGTGTAAGTTATTGCTGTTTTACAACAGTGTTAGACAAATATCGGACTAATCACTGCTCCCTGCCTTTTAATTTTAATCCTCAGTGGTTCGACCCTCAGTGGACACACCCGTACCTGAAAGATGCTAGAAAATTGGGTCAGCTGTAACACTTGAATAAAAATAATATCTTTTAAATAATCTGTGTCTGTTCATATGAGACTGGAAATGGCTCTGATGGACTATGAGAATATTTGTTGTTTATTTTTTTGGGGAGGCTTTTGGAGTAAAAGGGTTGTTCTTGATTAATAAATGTTCAGCAAGTCTTTTTGAACAGTTATAATAAATGTCTGATGGCTACATTGTAAGTTAAACGAATCTTAACAATAACTTTTATTTTTCTGTTATTGGTGATTATTGCTCAGGGCATGTCCTTCAGCTGCTACACAATCGGGACATCATTTATTTTGTGCAAAACCAAACTAGACATAGACATGACTAACCACTGTCTACATTCTGTAACCTGGTAATTTGGGATGTACGCCTCGCAACGATGTACAAACAAGGTATAAAGTCTAAATGTACTGAAAACTCTGTAAGCAAATCACCCTTGGGCCACAGTTACATGTTGTCTGATTTGTTTAATTTTTGCAAGAATTAAACCTGTTAAAATAATTATTTGGTTTGGATCACAAACGAGACGAAGGGGACAGTACGTGGTACATTTACAAATGGAAGACCGGTTTATTTCTTGCAAGAATGAAACAAATCAGACACATGCAACAATGGTACATGGTGATTTGCTTCACATGTGTTCAGCACATGAAGCTTTTATAAGTGTACATAAAGCCCGCCTCCTGGCTCCAGGGTCGTGGATGGAAGTGTAATATTGCGTGTCTTGTTTGGAATAGCCTGGCGCCAATAGGAGATAAAGACATTAAGTCATACTTGTACTGGAGTAAGCGCATAATATATAATATACAATTATTATGACAAAACCGGTCCTCCATTTTTGATTTAACCTGCTGTCTCTGTATTGCCCTCATTGATCCAAAATAAGAAATTATATTAACCCAACTGTAAATGTTTAATTCAGAAGAATGGAAGTGCTGCTTGTGTCTTCTGATACTGTCTGTGGCCATACTTTCCTGGCTGTTGTTTATTGTTTATTGTGTTTATTTATTTATACAGGGACAGTGTAAAATATACATTAACCTTAATAAGGAGAGATGCATTTTACCAGGATTTATAGCACATGTGCTAATTTGCACCTGCAGTCCCTGGGCAGGCTGATGTAATCAAAACAAGTTAATACATTTATCCTAAAACAAAACAAAACAAGCAACATTAAAATCACATCCTGCAATCATTCCTCGGTATGCATTTACAAATACACTCTCACACACACATCAAATACAGTACTAAACATTATGCAAACAGGTTTGTTGTAAAAGAAGCCATGTGACCTTTTTGACCTCATGTGAAGAGATGTTAGCATTACTAGCAACATGGACCTTAGCAACAGCTAACACTGACCTTTCACCATTCACTTCTGACTTTATAAACTCTCTTCCAGACTTCCACCACTGGCAGAATACACATTCACAGTTCATCATCCTACTGTTTGTCTTCTGTCTAAAGTATAGACTGAGGCCTGCACAGAAGATGCAGCAATTTATTTTTTCAGACATAAGGCATGATGAAAAAGTCAATGTCAGCAGGGCATTGTGGAGCACTGAACACTGGCCCACTTCAGTCTTATTCCTCAGGAGTGCTCTACCTGCCGGCTAACATCTATTTGATTTGAAGCAAGATGACTCAAGGCTCAAACCACAAATCCATATTTTAAAGGCTGAAGGCTGAAATAAAAAAAAAAGAATACCACACACAAACAACCCTATATCTCCCAGGCTTGTATAAATAAATGAATTATCAAGAAATAATAGCATTTGGCACATGTCTTATAAAGTTGACCTTCATGACCTTACCGATGCATTGTGGTAAAATACCTTTTATATAAAGTCATTTATTTCACCAAACAGAACATATATAGTTTATTTACTCACCCAGTAATGGAGTACTATAGCCGCTTGAGATAGTGTTTTTTTTATTTTGGACCTTTCAAAGCCATGTGCCATGTGAGTTTTTGTGCTGCCCAGTGCCCACTCATGACATGGAGTAGATATGATATAATGAGTGAGGTCTGCCCTGTGGAATATTATCTGTGAGTCAGAGTCTAATGAGAGTGCTGGTCTGTCCATCACAGTGAATCATTGTCTCCTGGTCTCACTCTGATGTTGGACTCTGTAAACTGGGTCACTCTCAGGCCCACAGGACTCCTCTGTCTCTTTTACTGTCTCCCGTTTGAGACTAAGTGTGGTTTCAAACACAGTTACAAGGTTGAAATGTCTTAAGATAGGATCGGATTAGTCTTTAGGGGTGAAGTGAAGGACCAGTAAGCAATTATATTACAAGTATCTGAAAACAAAGAGGAACATTGTAAACAGACAAAACCCATCTAAACCCCCTGAGTGTCATAAAGTTCCTACTTTATGTGGCTATAAATTTTTTATGCTGTAGTAGTAAAAGGGTTATTAAAGGAGCAGTTTAGATTTGTTAGAAACTGGCACTTTAAGCACTTTATCTTGCGGCCAAGGCACTCTAGAGTTACACAGGCAGCAATGTGTGCAAAGTTTATGACTTGTAGGTTTTACAAATATATATTGTATTTTATTTTGTAATGTTTCCTGGTCTAAGTTGTTAGTGGAGCTATGGTGGGATGCCATTGCTCTATTTTTTCTGTTTTGACTCTGGAGCCACTGCACAAACCTGCAAAGCCATTAGTAGTGTGTAATGAATCATGCTTGCTGTATTGATTTATCCTTATTAGCCATGGGCTTTTTGCTGTTGATTTCACATACCACTGGAGTTGGGGGCTTTATAATATATACATGGACTGTAATATATATTGCATTAACTGACTCACTCCCCAGAAGCCAGATGAAAGCTCACATTGATCGTTTTTTTGCTTTGTCTTACATTCTGGCTAATTGGGACAAAGGTGAACAAGTCCATTGATCAGATGCATTACCAAAAATCAGTTAGAAACCTTCTGGATATTTTTCATTGGTACAGATCAATATAAAGATGTGGAGATTTTCTGCCAACATGTTCTAACAAATAATTCAGAGCTATGTGACATTATGTTTTGTAGCTCTGCAGAAGCACAGTATTTTGCTAAGTAGTGATATATTGACCTGTTGTGCAATATATAGAAATGAGCACGATAGTGTTTGGCACTGCAATATATAGCAGCCTTGTGTTTACGCTGCACTCATTTGTGCATGCCGGCCGCCCCTGCATGCAGAGAAGCTCAGTCGGCTACACACTTTTACTAAAACGATGGGAAATGATCTAGTATAGACTGAGAGGCTTATTTCATGACAGGCACAGAGCTGCGCGCTCACAGAGACACGGCTGCGCGCTCACAGAGACACGGCTGCGCGCTCACAGAGACACGGCTGCGCGCTCACAGAGACACGGCTGCGCGCTCACGGAGACACGGCTGCGCGCTCACGGAGACACGGCTGCGCGCTCACGGAGACACGGCTGCGCGCTCACGGAGACACGGCTGCGCGCTCACGGAGACAGAGCTGCGCGCTCACGGAGACAGAGCTGCGCGCTCACGGAGACAGAGCTGCGCGCTCACGGAGACAGGGCTGCGTCTAACTTTATGAGCAACAGTTTGTTGGAGTTTCCTCACCAGTATGACCTCTAGCCTTTTAGGGGAGCTTTGATATTGTGTTGTTGTTGTAATACTTCTGTAGGTGTATTAATTCAAAGTAAACACAATACCCTGGTTTGGTTCATGTATGTAGAGCTGTGATGATATCTTCACAACAAATCATGATATAGAAATTCAATATTAAATGATCTCTTGTCTTTCTGTTGATATGTTCACAGTTCAGATTAATAAGCAGAGCAAATAACACAGTTTAAAATATTTTGAATGTCTTAAGGTTTATGTCAAACAGGCAGACGTGTGTGCAGTAGGACAGTGATTTATTTCTGCATTCAAACTCAATCTTTTCATCTTGGTAGTGAACTGACTTAAGTGCTCCTCGATTACAGTTTTATAGTCCCTGATGTTTTACTGAGCTTAGCTAAGCTTGAATGCTGCGTTTTGAGCAGTGTGGGCTGAGCACTATTACAGACAGCTCACACAAAACTTAATCGACGTGACAATGGTTTTGAAAATAACCTGCCTCCTTCTATCAGTGGTGTTTAAAATTAACTGCTTATTGATGTCCTCCTCTTCTCTTTAGGTGTCTGTCTTCCATTCTCCACTGCTCCAGTGCCTCCCTTTCCCCAGAGTCTAGTGGAGTACAGACTTTTGTCCGTTTTGTCCCAGGTGTATTCTCTGTGCATTAAGCTAAACTGATCTGAAAGTAGTCTGGATTTAAACTTCAACATCAAACGCAGTGTGGCAGGACTGGCCCCTTACTGCCACTTCCACAAGGAGTCTATCAGTCTTCTGCTGCTACGCTGATTACAAATAAGGGACTGGCTTGGCACAGCATATGGCTTTTGTACATGAGCGTTATTACACATAAAACACAATGACTTGAATATGTTATTCAGAACAGCTAATCCAAGCTTTTTGAATTGAGGGATGTGCTAGAGTAATAATGAATTGGTTTTAGTGTTAGAAATAGGACATCACAGTGTTTTATTTATAAAAACTTTGTCCTTCACCTTCTGCGGGTGGTATCATCCTTAGAGCTTGGTCCTCTACCAGAGGCCTGGGAGCTTGAGGGTTCTGCGCAGTATCTTTGCTGTTCCTAGTACTGCACTTTTCTGGACCGAGATGTCTGGTGTTCTTCCAGGGATCTGCTGTAGCCACTCTTCCAGTTTGGGGGTCACAGCCCCGAGTGGTCTGATGACCACGGGCACCACTGTCGCCTTCACCTTCCAAGTCTTTTCCAGCTCTTCCCTGAGCCCTTGGTATTTCTCTAGTTTCTCATGTTCCTTTTTCCTGATGTTGCAATCACTTGGTATTGCCACAGCGACAAGACAAGACATTTATTTTTGTATAGCCCAATATCACAACAACAGCTGCCTCAAAGGGCTTAACAGACTGCACTAGACAACATCCCCTATCCTTAGACCCTCCATCAGGGTGAGGAAAAACTCCAAAAAAAAAACCCAGCCGGCAAAAAAGAGAAACCTCAGGGAGAACCACAGAAGGAGGGATCCACTCCCAGGACAGACAGGCCGTGCAAGAATGTGTCCAGACAGTTGAAAACCACATCAGCTTTCCTCTGCTGTTTGTTCACCACCACGATGTCTGGTTGGGTCGCCATTACCATTCTGTCAGTCTGAATCTGGAAGTCCCACAGGATCTTGGCTCGGTCATTCTCTACCACCTTTGGAGGTGTTTCCCACTTTGACCTCGGGGTTTCCAGTCCGTACTCTGTTCAGATGTTCCTGTACCACTTGGTTATGGTGTTCCATGTATACTTTCCCTGCCAGCATCTTACACCCTGCAGTTACCATTTACATTTACATTTATTCATTTAGCAGACGCTTTTATCCAAAGCGACTTACATTGTTCTACAGTAATTACCAGTGTTACAGCCACTGGAGGCAAGGTGGGTTAAGTGTCTTGCCCAAGTACACAACGACAGTATGAACTGTGGGGAGAGTGGGACTCGAACAGCCTACCTTCCGGTTGAAGGATGACCGCTCTACCCATTGAGCTACTGCCGCCCCATTCAGTTAAGTGTTGGATTGTCTCAGGGGTCTGTTTGCACAGCCTACACCTTGGGTCTTGTCTGGTGTGGTAGATCTGGGCCTCTATTTTTCTGGTGCTCAGGGCCTGTTCCTGTGCAGCCATAATGAGTGTCCTTCAGTCCGGCCCGTTCTAGCCATTGGTAGGATTTCTTGATATCAGCCACTTCAGTTGTGTTCCGGTGGTACATTCCATGTAGGGGTTTGTCCTCCCATGATGGTCCCTCCACCAGCTCCTCTTCCTCTGTTCCCCATTGCCTGAGACATTCAATGTAGGACAGACTGTAGACGGGCATTAGAACAGACTGTAGACAATTATTAGAACAGACCGTAGACGTGCAGTAGAACAGACTGTAGACAATTATTAGAACAGACCGTAGACAGTATTAGTCTGCTTGATCTGCTCGAGGCTGTCCTTAGTTTTCTCTAAAAGTCCCATTTATCAATTTAGCTGAAATCTGTTCAGAGTGGGATGTTTAAAGCCTTAAGACCATGGTCACATTGATGATTTAAGAAAAAGATATCCAAATGCTGCATTGCGCTGTCCGGCCTGTTCTTTTTTTTTGCTCAGCCTCTTCTTTTTTTTTGCTCAGTTGCTGTGGCCTACTCTGTTAATGCGCAACTGAAGAGCGAAGTCCAGCAGAGAACAATGGATGTAGGCAATAGTTTGTTGAATAAAAGTTAGCAAAGCAGCTTTATTTGCCTTGAGTCCGTGTTGATTCAGGAGCAGCGCTGTCTGACAGATACACTGAACATGAGCAGGGCTAGAACAAGGAACGTGGGGCCCAGGGGCAAAAACTATATTTGGCCTCCCTTTGGGAGGAGGGTTTGGAAGTTTAAATTATTCTATGAACAAAAAATTTATTAAAGCTAAATGATTTAATAAACTATACTAACTAACTAAAAAAAATGTTATTTTTATTTTTTTTTTATAATTAAAACACTTAAAAATCTACATTTTTGGACAGGTATATCTTGTTGGCTTGTTGTCTGGTGGCCAAGTTTAATTTAATTTAAAAATGCTTAATGCCCTGATTAATGTTATTTTCACTTTCAACAAAGTGCAATAAAATGGTTGTTTGAACACAAAAAGTATTGTAAAGTGCTTCCAGTATATTTTTGTATATTTTTTTTCAAACTGTATGCATGATTTCCTAATTATTGTAATAATATCCTTAATCACAATTATCAAATTTGAAATTGTCCCATGTTTTCCCCAGATTTACTTCTGTTGACATCTTTCAGTGCACCACTCTGATGCACGTCTACTGAATCAAAACAAGCACTCAGCAGCACAGACAAACACTCATAGATTAAAACCGTCCTTGTGTAAATGCCCTGCTAGTTTTATGCTTTACAGCAAAAACTAGCGACAGTTAGACCAGTTTGTGGAGGATCACGGATGTAGATGTAAAAAGAGTAGTTGTATCAATGAGTACTTGGAAAAAACCCTTTAAAACTTATAATATAGTTTAAAGTGGCACTCTGTAACTTTTAGCTAGTAGCATCACATAAGTTTAAAGTGACAAAAATATACATTCTCGTATTGATTTATTGATTTTTAGACACATGATTGGTAGAACCATGCCTGTTTCACTGACACAGTCTCCTCAGATGGACAGAAAACTCTGATTTAAATGATTTATAATTCCTGCCACCAGGATGCGCAGACCTTTCCTGAGAGACACTCTTAGCAGCTCAAATAGAATTGGACCCCGACACACTGGAGAGTTTTATTTGTACAAAATGCAATAAAAATCAGTATACTGTTTCAGACGGCACAAGATTTTCTTCCAAACATGAATAGTTTCCTCTTGAAAACAAACAACACAGACAGCCTGTTGAGGGATTTGCTCTAGTGGCTGAAAGCCACGCAGTGCTGCTTTAATACAAAGACACATACTAAATAATAATTATCAGATCTTTGAATTTAACATGACACAAAACGCTTGTAAATTAATAATTATGGATTATGGAAAATGTAAGTAAGTCCTTTATGTTTCAGTGGGCTGCTTAAGTGGAAAAAACAAATAGTCATGTGTCATAGTCACCCCAATATTGAACATAGGGAGAACAGATGCTATGTCTTCACAATATTTTGCATTCTCAGTTAAAACTATCTACTTACTTATCTACTTAACCTTCTTTTCGTGGCGTTAACATTATTTGACTAACTAATATTCCACCTTCGTCTGCCATTGTCCCACTTAGATTAAGTGAGAAAAGCGGTCAAAAAGATTGTTAGTTGCGTTTTTATTATGTCATTTCTGTCCTTGACACGACTGGACAAAATTATTACATAACACAAGAATGACTTGACATTTTAAAATTTAAGAGCACTATGAAGTATATAAAAGAAAATCCTCAAAAAGTGGCATGGCTATAGTTTTGAGACATTTCCCTTCACAAAGGCTAAGGCTTCTTCACCTTAGGTAAAACATTTAAAAGTATGTCTAGAGGCCTACTTCTAAACCAGTAACAATTTTCACACACACTTTACATAAACACTGTTGATTTTATTAGTATTTTGTTATGCTTTTCTGAAACACTTAGCTGTATCTTTTATAGGTAACCCATTTGTAACATCTTGTCTGTTTCAGCCTTGCGCTGTTGGGGAAAAAAAAAAAGTAAAGTGACACATGGCAGATTTGTACCTAGGTTAAGGTAGGAGGGGTATTGGATAACAAAAAAGTAATTCTGAAATAGCATAACTTTTTGTACTGTACTTTCTTGAAGTATATTAAGTATTTAAGTATATAAGACGTTTTCCAGGGCGCACATTTGTCGGCTCACAGCCCATCAGAGCTAAAACAAAGATTTTAGGGAAACTAAAATTAGCCTGAGCTGATTGTTTGGAATATATAATGGGTGGAATATGGGATGTACATTATGTAAAAGGATTTGGTGCTTCATGGGTCGAGGCAACAGAAGCTCTACTGTCTCATTTGGTACCGAGAAGTTAACAGGCAGTGTGCTTTGGCAGCTGAAAAATCTTCCAACCTCGGGAAGCCAAAGAATTGAGGAAATGAAGAAGAAGTGGCCGGATATGGGAACTGACAGCAGTAAATGTGTTTGCTTCATGCTGAGAAAATGGACGTGCCACTGGGGGTGTTGCGAGAGCAGAGAAGCTTGTTCCCTCAATGACTGTCAAAGATCTGCAGTGAGTCATGTTTGATTTTTTTTTTTAATGAGCAGAGCAGTTTTATTTGATCACATTATAAACTTAGCTGCTTATTTATACCATATGAGCGGAAGAGTGATCACGGAAAGCACAAGGGACTGCTTAAACATTTGAAAAATAGTACTTCTGACATTACAACAACAAGCATATTAAAATAAATAATAAAAATAAAATATTCAAATCCTTTATACAATACTAACATTAAAAGATTAGCAGCAAAGCAATAGCACTTTCAGGTAGTTTTTATGTTTAACTGGTTTGACTGTAACTAAAGTTGTTTTAATTGGCTGTTTTTCTTTCACTTTCTGCTCCACAAAATTAACAAAACCTACTGAATAAAGCAATAACACCCCTCACCTGGGGGGATATTGCATCAATAATTCCTTTAAAAGAGAAGGATCCGATAGCTTTATTTTGTTATATAGTGGACTTTTAAAGTAATTACCCAAGTATTACGCTTACAAGAGCAATATCGACCAAGTTCAATTGTGCTCATTCTCTTCTGCCTTTGGTTCAGTGCCTCTCATTTCAGTCGAACGGCACCAGGCTACAGGAGGCGGACCTCAGCATCTGTTTTTGTGCAGGCCAGAGTTCGCTTGTTTGGTCCGCACCAGGATTCAATTGCAAATGCACATCTCCCTGAACTAACCAAATTTTCCAAGAAACAAAAAGGTTCATTAAAGCAGGGCTTACATTAGAAAACACTAAGCAACCCTCTCTGTCTGCTTAGTGTTTTTTTTTTTTGGTGCATAGTTTAAGGGACTCTTATGGGAGCCAAACTGTTAACGAGCCATGATCTAGCCATGGTCACACTTCTTTATAGTTGAACAAAAAAGAACTATAAAGAAGTGTGTACAACATTTAAAAGCAAACAGACACTATAGTCTAGACCAGGGCTCACAGTTTCACAGTTGAGTTGCTTCAGCTTCCATTGCATCTACTGTATTTATAATAATCAATTTCACTCAGTTTGAAAATGGCATCATCCTTTTTCCAGGCTGGGACATGTAAATGCTGCTGGTTTACTCAGTTAATGGGTGACGCGTTTCATGTGTTTCTAAATGGTCTCTGTGGGGTTCCTTCTGTCGGTGCCATCTGTTTGAGGAGAAGAAGTGTTGAGGGTACACTCCTGTGCAGATGTCTGTTACCTGATCTGTGCGGCACTAATGAGATGCCCCCCTTCCTAAATTAACTTCAGTAAATTAACTAAAGCGCAATCACCAGCATTGACGGCTTTACAAACTTGACACACATAAACTGGCTTTTGTAATACGTAATGTTTCGGCTCATATAGATTGTTTTTTAATATCAATGCATCCCAGTTTTTGTTATCCACACTGTAAACACACAGTTGCAAATTGACTCCTTGATTTGATGGTAAATGGTTAGCCAATCACATTTCCAAGAGTGTGATTCATTGCTTTGTTTTCCTTCGGGTACAATAATACCTGGAGGCTGCAGTTAAAGTTAGAATTGAAACCCCGCTGGATACTGTTGTTAAATGTTGCCTTCAGAAACAACTTTTAAACAAGATGCTGGCTGCTTCTCTAAAGCCATTTGCTGGTACAGTAATTAGGTGCCTCAATTTCCTTGTGCCAGCACGAGAGAAAGAAAGGCATTACTTTAATATGCTGCTACCTAATGCATCTTGAACAAGACGGGGAGACATTTCTACCTGTAGACTGTACACAGCATTTATCAGCTGTGAGTAGAAAAGACTCATAATGTACATTGCTGCACAATATGATAATTATTGTTAGTGCTTAGAAATAACAACGCTCAATGGATTTTGGTAAAGGTGCATTTGTACATTTTCAGTATTGTCTAATTACATAAGACTTTACACAAAAAAAGTAAAGCTCCATAGAACCAAGTGAAAGGAGCCATTTTAGGTCTATTACTTTCTGTTGTTGTTATTACAGCTGCCCGGAAAAATTGAGCACAGCTGAAGAATAAACACACATTTTCTTTAGCATGATTTTTTTAAATTAAGATTTATTAATAAACAATATTGATTTTTTTAAATTCATTTTTTCCTTTTAAAGTGAAATCGCCATCAGAGCAGGGCTGGGCCATATGACCTCAAAATGATATCACGGTATAGGCTATCAAGAAAATGATAACGTTATAAATGACAATATAAAAATACTGACAATTAATGATTTTTCTCTATTTAAATAAATATTACCTATATATTTTAATTTTAAATGAGTAGCTAAATGTCTGTAACAATGCATTTACAATACCAGCCCTCTAGATCTTTATCCAACCTCATTTAGTAAATGATCTTTACTCAAGATCATTTACTTAATAAAAGAGGGAGGGGCTACAAAACTTCCTTAAACTGTCACGTTATTAACTTGAGCTCGCTTTCTGAACAACAATGCACTTCTACTGTGGATAAACAGGTTAATATACCCACTAACATCTTTCCTGCCTCATTTTAATTTATTAGTTCTGTTCTGCTTCACTCATGTGTGCGGGCAGCTCCCTGTTCTGTGTCTGTCCCAGCCCCGGCTCTTGGTGACCTGCGTTTCTCTCACGGTCACACAGCAGAGAGGAAGTGCGAGGCGTTGCTCTCCATAAACGAGGCAGTAATATTACACATCACAAAATACTTCTGTCAGTCTGTTTTCGCCTTTCCCCTGGATTTTTTACCAATAAAATAGTTGAATATCTTTGTGCACTGTGTGGGGCAGAGCCTGGTTTATTTAAAGCAAAGAGTTACACCAGTGCGGCCAAGACTCAGGTGTGGAGAGCTATTGTGCTCAAATGAATTTAGCAAAAACCCTAAAGTTGGTTTAAGCTGTTTATGAGCAAATAGAAACAATAGTTTAGCTGTATGGTGACACCGATACAAGTGCAGTTAGAGTTTGCGGAGAGTGGAGTGCAGTTTTCATTAATGACTGCTTCATTAGGCCTAATTGTTGCCGCTATTTGTTTGCTATAACGTGATATTGTGATTTGACGGATATTCAAAAATATACCGGTTTTATCGTGGGCGACCTAATTTTTGTTAATTGTGTCCCATTGCAAATGGCACTTTTGGCACCCATCATTAAAAAAAGACTGGATCAGTCAATCCTGCAATTTCAACATTAGATGATGGATGATTTATTGAAATCACGTCTGTTTCTAAGATTTTCTGCCAAGTTCTCTTCACACCGTTAAAGTAACCTTAGGCAACTTAATGTATTTGTTACTGACCCTGTAAGTAAATCACTTCTCTGAATTTACCCCCTCCACCGTTCCTGTTAGGTGTTAGGAGCAGTGTTGAATCTGAACCTTGATCATGCTGTAGTTTGAAGTGTAAAAAACCGAGGAATCCTTCTAAACTCCACACAGAAAGACCCTGACTGAATGACTTTGTTGCTGTTACACTGCTAACCTTGCCAGACTCTGAACCCAAACATGCTGGAACTCCTAGCGTCTATTTGTGAGTGTGAGTGGGTGACTGGATTGCTTGATTGCTTGAGCGTCTATAAAAATCCCGACAATCTATAAATTTTGTCATCAAAAGAATAACATATTTGCATTTTTTTAAAAGCCAAAAATCCAACTGTTTGTGGCAAACTGTGCTTAGCCTGCATCCGTTAATCAACTTTGCCATCTGTTTTATGTTTTGGGTGAATAATGGACGTTTAAGGAATGACCCAGTAACTCAGACTTTGATTTCATGCTTTGAGTGATGGGCCCCAATGTCTGCTGAAAGTTATGATTACTTTCTGAACACTTATCGTTACTCTCTCAGCTGGTGATGATTGTAAATAGATTACTGTTAGCTGCTTTAACACTTTTGCAATATTTTATGGCATCTGTACTTTTTGATGATTGTGAATTTGTTTACGATGGGAAGCTAAACCAAAATATATATCCAGTGACTAAGTCTGCCATTGGCGAGGCGCAGCATTCAGTGTGAACTTTACTATTTGTGATAGTCCTCGGTGTTGTGTTGAATAAAAGAGGCATTAATCACTGTGCGACTGTACTTTGTGAAGAAGGTGACATTCGGATGGCGAAGGATGAATGCACTGCTGCTGCGAGAGAACGGCAGTGGAGGTCGTCATACGGGGGATGGCTTTACGAAGGAGACGTTCGGAGAAGGCGTGATGCACTGAGGGCATATAGTAGAGGTCACACTGCTCTGTGCTTAGACATATTTTTATACTGTAAGCTTTGGGGCATGCATCATGTGACAAAGCTTCTCACTGATTGGCTGCTGGAAAAAAAAGGTGTCTAAACTTGATGTTAATGCTAAAACTACACTAGAATAATAGAATAAATGTCATGTTATTATGTGGAGGGTGTCTAACAGTGGACTGACTGTAGGCCAGATCTGTACAAAAATAGACCTCCTTTCGGACTGAAGCTTGGACTAGAACAAAACTAAATCTGAATTGAAACTATGTTTGGTCCAAGGTGTCTATGGCAGCCCCCCCTCCGTCTGCCGCAGGGGTGAATGTGTATGAATGGGGTAAATGGTGATGTAAAGTGCTTTGGGTCCCTGAGAAAGTTACAATAAAGCGCTATATAAATGCACACCATTTAACATTTATACCAAGACATAACCTTGCACTTAATTTGGACTAAACCAGGAACTGAAAAAGAAAACCAGGACTAAATCTAGAAGTAAATTTAGTACTAAACCAGGACTCAGCCAGCATTAAACCAGGTCTAGCCCATGTTAAAACCACTAAGACAGGACTATACAAAGACTAAATCTATTCCTTTACCAAGAATGACTAAACTGAGGCTAGACCAGGGCTTTTGATTTTGTAGTGAGTGTGTTGTAGTGGTTCTCTTGTGGCTGAAGTTGAAGAATACATTGCTGTGTGCTGTGTCAGTGAAGTGGAAGTAAACATGTGTAGTGAATACATCGACTCGACTCCATCTCTGGAGTGCTCATTATTACTTAGCCACTGGGGAAGTGGCGTAAAGGCAAGACTCTGATATGTGTGTCTTTGTCTCCCTGTAAACAGAAGGCGGGTCAGCCAACCAGTCAGTTAATCAGCCAACCAGTCACAGACACTATTCCCCAGCCGAGCCCCGAGCAGGAACAACAGCCAGACAGCCAACCAAACATACAATCACTTAGCAAGCTGCCAGTCAGGTGACTCACCATCTGCCATGCATTCAGTCTGTCAGTCAGTGGTGACTTTCACTAAAGCTTAGAAATTAAATACATGCTGTATACATTTGTCAAAAGGCTTGGATCCATTAAAGGAGGAGTCACTGTTGCACATTCCCTGAGGACATCTTTAATTTTCTAATGTGGTTTCTCATGTGGGCGCTTTTATCTTTTTGTTTCTATTTGCTTTTGTTGTGTAAGCAAAAACAGGAGCATGACCCAGAGTTGAGCCAATAAACTGAACAAATATATTTGTGGCTTTTTTAATCCAAGATATGGTCCAAGAGCAAGAATAATATGCACCTCTTGCCTTTTTAAGATCTTAGGAATCCATTAAGTGAAGCGTCTGGCAATTGGACCTCGGCTGCAAAACTGAAGATATTATCTGAAAAGCTAATGCATAAGTTATAGCAGTTTCTCTTATAGGGATGTTATTGAGCGTCTTATCAAGGTTATGACCGTATTTGTGATTGTGGTGTTTATATGCAAAGAGCAACCCAGGTAATCATATTCCAGAGTACATTTTAGAGTTTACAGAAAAAAACAGGTGATTGAGATTTAAGTTTAATAAGTGAAGTTATATTTAAACCTAAAAGGTTGCATCGTGTGGTAGTTAGCACTCCTGCCTCACAGGGATCAATCCTTTCACAGGGTTCTTTCTTGATAGCTCATGGCTTTTCTAGCCTAATTGGTGACTCTAGGTTCCCCATAGAAAATCAGTGAGAGTGTGAATGGTTGTCAGTGTCTGTCTCAGAGTGTTAGCGCGGTGATTAACTGGTGAGTGTCCAGGCTGTAATCCACCTCACGCTCCTAACAGCTAAGATAGACTCCAGTCCCCTGTGACCTGTAAAGAATGTGTAATAAGGTACTTTTGTTGAGTCTGCACCTGAGCATTTTATTAGCAACTGTCAGAAACTGGGATATACATAAAGTTTATTGATACACAAGGGAAATTACTTCACAGTAGCTCAGTCGCACACGAAACACTCTTGGGAACACAAACAGACAAAATTATAGTCACAATATGTACCTCATATGAACTTGCTTGATATGAAGTCTCTGCTATAACGCCTTTACAAAGCACACATTTAGTTTTAGTAAATGTCTCCAGCCCTTTTATTTCATCTCATTGAGCACATTGTTGGTAGGTCGAGGACAGAGTGGGACTTAAAGTCTTGCTGACTGCAACTTGGATGGCCTTCAAACCAATTTGCCATTTCACGTGCATGCCGTCTTGTTTTCTTTGGCTTCTGCTGTATTCTGACAAAAGGAAATCAGATTCAGATTTATTTTTAAATAAGCAGGTTTGATATCCAAAAGCGGGCCAATTCTGTGATTTAAGGTGGAGTGAGTTGTTTTTTGCTGACATTGATGAACACCAATTGTAGCCCTGCAGGGACATACTGTTGTCTAAGAACAAAGTCAGTGGGAATTATCATTCTGGACATTCATGGACTTTTAACACTCCTTCAATTTGATTAATTGGATGGATTCATTTCGCATGTATTACTTGTGACTAACCTTGGTCACGCCACAACCCCTTGACTTTAGTTCAGGCTAATCTGAGAAACCTTCTTGCCTTGTGTGTGGTCAGTCTAAGTTTTTATTTAACATTTTTTTCAAACTGTCTAGAATAGTTGCGTCTGGGGGCACCTCTTGATCTATGTAAATTATATTTGTAGTGCCCACTGATATCATGAAAGAGTCTCAAAAGGAGTGGAGACATGTTTGAGTACAAATCACTAAACGTCCCAAATGTTTGTTGAATATAAAAGTTATGACTAAAGTGGGTTGCACTGGACTAGATGATACCTGAGATATGGAAGCTCACACAAAGAGCTGGGGTTGTCTGAAGTGGTAAGAGACTGCTAAACGCCTGATTTCTAGCAGATGAGAGGACGGTAGAGCGACTCTTGAGCACCGAGATGGCGCAGTAATGGACGGTAGTGCTTTTCCAAGTGTGAGCACTTGACTTCAGTCTGCAAAGTTTAGTTGTTTTTCTCTTCTACTTTCAGTTTATCTTCAGCCTTTGCTTGGTTCTGACAAACCAGTTATTAACATTTTTCTGTAAGGTTTTATAAAAACTCTGCATGGCCACTCAGACTTCCTTGGGGAATGAGTAGAGGGTTTCTCACAAAGTGTTTTTACACAAACATTTGAAGGGTCAAGTGAGTCAGCTTTTGGGCTAAGACCTTGAGAGGGTCCTTGGCTAGAAAAGGCAGTCCCAGTGCAACAGAAGTACCATGTTGTGTATATATTAATGCACTGCCTTGCGCCTTTGGAATAAAACCGCTTTGTCTGGTCACCTCAGTCTGACTGATAATGGGTTTTTGTGGCCAAATCAAATATCAATGCCCCTGAATGGGGGCAAAAAAAAAATCTCCTATATGTTATTTCCAACAGCAACTACTGCAATCAACGTTGTGCACCGCAATCATGTGCTTTTTTTTCTGGGGACTATTGCGAGCCGACTGCGAGAAAATCAAACCTGGCCTAGAGCAGGGCTTAAAAAGCAAAAGGACAAGAGCACAGCAGGTATGTGGTGTAATGACTCGCTAGTTGTGTCAAAAGACATGGCAACATGCTCGGATGAATCAAGCGCATTTCCGTCCTAAAGGGAGCACAGTAAGGTTTTAGAAGAGACAGCGGCAGGAGGAGAGGACAAGGTGCCTTAAACCCCCCCTCTCCCTGGCTAAGACAAGGTCCCACCAGTCACGTCCACTGGGGCAACAGCGACACGGCCCATGTCGAGAGCAGAGACACGAACAGCAGGAGGTAGAGTGCGGCTGGAAAGCTCCGATGCTCACAGGAGACATTGGAAATCCTTTTAAAAAAAGCAAAGAGCAGGAAAACACTGTCTGAAAATATGATGATGTGAATACACACACACTGCTTTTATCACAGCGTGGTGCCATTAGAATGGAATTGGATGTTTCTGTCAGCTTCTAGATGTTATATGGCATCTACTGTAGTATAAGAGTGTCGGTTAATGAAGCAGAGGATAAACCCTGGTGCCACATGAGATTCAAAATGATTCATTCCCTTTCCCATTACAGTATACAATTGAAGACTTGTTAGCATAAGTGATTAGCAAACCATAGCTTAGCACTCTGGAAATATCAGATATGTTGCTACAGGCTAATAGCTGAGCAAAGGTGTGTGCCCATGGTCTGGGACGTTTATTTTTTGAATAAACTGAGACAAAACATTAAAATTTTTAAGTGCACCAATAGTCTAATTTATTTCAACAGTACAAATGTATTTTTAAAAAACAGCACAATAACATATCAAATTATGTATCCAATATTTTAGAGAAGCTAAAAGGGTCAGTGTAAAATACATGCAAATAATGGACAAAGGGGGTATTTTCACATTAATAAAGAAGAAAAGGTCACCAGAAACGGTTGTCCCTTTAATTGCACAAATCGGCAGTAAGGTGGTTGTAAAATGGTCAGTCTGCAAAGATGATCATATCTCTTTATAAAACGTGAGGTGATTGTGAATCCAAGTCTTATAAAGGTCAGACTGTGATCCCTGGAGTCCAGAGAACATTAAAATTTTAAAGACATGGTTGAAACTTTAAGCTATAAAAAGTGATCTACTGCATGTGACCAGAGCACTATGAAGCATATTGAAGATTCCTCTCTTTGAATAATTGTTTTTCCAAATTTAACACATTTATATATGAGGCATTCATTTAAACATCCTTTGCATTTTTTTCAGCCTAACATATCCCAAGATTCAATGTGGCAGCAGTTTTTTTTTCCTCCATTAGTGTGGTATTCTAGCATTCCTCTTTTATACTGTGCATTTCTTCCTTCTAGCTATGTGGCTACACGTGGCAAGCTTGAACTGATGAATTCACACCTGGTATTTACATCCTCCGGTCTGCATGAGATTGATTTTCAATTTCCCTCTGCATATTCCAAACCGCATTTTGAAAATGTTTCTTTTCCCTTAAAGCACCGCCCTGAATTAAATTTTAGAACAGTAATGGACCAAACATTCGGTCCATAAGAAGCCTGTTGTATTTCTAAAACAAGACTTAAACTGTGGGACATACAGAAAGGTCAATGTGATGTGTGTTAGAATACATTTTTATCCATCGAGATCAGCCGAAACACAATACCTTTGAACTTTACCGCTCCCTTTCCCGTCACTGAGCAGCTCTATGTTCTTCCAGTTCTTTGTTGGAAACTGTTGATGCAAGTGCTTTGCTTTGGCTGCTTCTAAGCTTTGCCACACCATCGAGTGGGTTTGTAGAAGATGAATACGTTTGCTTGGCATTTAAGGTTTTCCCTCGGCCTGTCAAAGTTTGTAGTGCTGAAGAGTAGGACGTGCTAAAATGCTGGTGACCCAAGTTTGCTCACATTGAAGGTTAGTGGCTGACCAGACCACCGTGCTGTGTATTGCGTTTAGTCTGAAAACATTAGGAATATGGAAGCATTGGCCTCACTGTTGAGGCACTTTAGAGTTGTCAGTCTTGAAGGGAATTTTCTTTTACCATTACTCAACTTGTATAAGCTCAAAATTATTTCCAAATTATCACCAAAATATTGCACACACGTTGAAATGCCATTTGTTTTTCACTGCTGTGTTATCCATCAACTTTAGTTGGTGGAAAATCTTAAGTCATGATTTATTGGGATCAGACTAAATGGCACTTTAAACCACCTTCCATACATTTATACAAGTAAAAAGATAATAATATGTAAAACATTACATATTTAATACCCAGATGCAGACATTGTGGATCAGTGTCTATGTCCAAGATTTAAATGTAATTTCAAACAATGAAAAATTAAAAAACAGAGTGTCACTTCTGCTCCCATCATGCATCACTGGGTATTTAATTGTACAAATCCAGGCATCATTGCTCTTTCACAAAAATCCATTTATCACATTATTAATAATTACCACATTGTGATTGTGTTGACTGGGGGTGGATTTTTATTCCTTTTGTGAAACTCAAGTGAGGAGTTGGTCTTGCTTATCTTAATTACCGTCCTCTATGGTAGCTTTAGTTGTAATGTATGGGCTTAAGATAAAGACAAAAACCCCTGAAATAACTGGTACTACATGATGGTAACCTCCTGAGAGCTCTGTTTCCATCTTCAGTCCCTTCATCTCCTCAAACAGTGGCCACACACACATGCCCCTCCCCCTGCTGTACAGGAGGTTACAGTACACTCTGTGGCTGCCGCTGTACGCTGCAGATGTTGCTTTACTCACACTGTACGTCTGTATTTAAGGGACACATTTGCTTAGACACGACGTGTGGTCAAATTTAGAGGACTAGTCCAGCCTTGGGAGCGACCTCGATCTTGACGTCCATGACCACGGGCTATTTCTGGAGCCTCCCTGATCCTGATATCCTATCAGCCCGTCCCCTCCACAGCCTCTTCCTCATCCCTCTGGTCATTTGTATTCATCCACTTTCATTTACTGTCACCCTGTGTCAGTTGCAGCTTGCTCAGAGCTCCCTCTGCCCTGGCAAAGCTGCTCCTTCTCTTCTTCTCTCTCCTGTCCTTCTGTCGTGTTCTGCCTATTTCCTCTCATCATGGCCGCCTATGCACGCTAAATAAATAACTATTTCCAAAAGGAGTTCTTCTGCAATAGAAGGCATTGAGAGTGGCACAAAGGCTGGCATTCAATTGTGCTCATGCACGTCCTCGTGCACACGTTTAATCAGACGTTCTGCAGCTTGTTCTACTAAATCCTGGCCATGTTTCTATTACTTCTTCTTTTGGCAGTGAGGCATGTAATAACTACAGATTCCCTAAAGTTTAGCTCACTGGCTCATTATCCAGGCCTGACATACAGACTCGCACTCTGGACATGTTAAGTGTAACGGCCATCACAGAGGCGGGTACAGAGGCCTAAATCTGTCCTCATATAAAAGTCTCAGTCGGTGTAAAAGTATTCAGTTCAAAATGTGTGTTTGTGAAGCAAATCAATTTACACAAATAATAAGCATGTAATAAATGTATACTTTAAAATTCCTGCTCAAGTGAAATAGAATATTATTAATAAGCCACAGAGTCTTTTTGTGGATTGTAAACCCTGGCCTACACACCTGCTACTGCTGCACTTCCATTGTTGATGTTGCAAGTCAACCACTGAAGCCTAATTGAAGTATTAGATTATTGAAGCTGTTGAAACTAAACTAAAACAACCTGTGTTTGTTTAATGCCCTCCAGCAGTGGAAGGTTGATTTTTGCTCTGAAATGCATTAAGCAGACTGTAATGCTGCACATTATTCACACAATAATCCTGAATGTGCACATGTGTTGGGCTCGAGGGGAACGTGTGACCTCTGACCAGCACTAGGAGTGAGGGAACTGGAGCAGTCCCAGTCAGGGTGACTCCTGCAGAAGCCGCTAACCGTCTATGAAATAGGCTCCCAGTGGCTCAAGATGACAAGTGTAAAGACTGGAAAACAACAGACTACCACATAACACTGATATTTGTTTACTTTAATTGGGTATTGTCCAGGGCCTTTTCTTTACCGAGGGATGAGTTCATTTGCGATCATAAACTTTTTTTGGGATGTTTCTTAGTTGTTTTTTTACAGAATGTTCCAAATTTTCACATTAGCGCAGAATGTTTGTCCCTCTGATGCATTTCTGTCTGTGATACATTTCTTTTTAAACTAGGACGTCCTTCACTAACCTCCATGAATCTTTTTTAAATGACTACAGTGAAAAGCTTCCAAATGCCACTTCAACATTTCAAATGAACAGCCGACCTTTTCTCAGCCTCATTTGTTTTGGAATAATAATAGAACTGGCAACATCTGAAAATTAAGCTGCTGTCAGTTAATTGTCCAAGGACATATGGACATCTGAAACTGAAGCCTCTTTAAGATGCCATATTTATGCACACCCTGACTTAGTAACTTTGGCAAAGTTTCCATCTCTTTTTCCAGTGATGACTGCACTTGTTAAGCCTGTCCAATTACACTTACTGACTTGGCAAAGGAAAATTGGTCTGGAATACTTTGACAGGAAAATCCACTCTGGGGAAACGTTGTACCAATCAAAACCATTTATCTAAAATGGAGCAGGCTTTGTGCAATGCTTTATTTACTGGTTGTACATCTATCCAACTAACTTATAGCTAAGCCCTGTCCTCTTTTTTCACAGGCTAAAGTGTTTCCTGAAATGCATTTTTGATTCACACTCTGAGTTATTGATAACAGAGCAAAGTGCTGTTCAACCACAGTCAAAGTAAACAAAATGGATGATTTGACATGTTTTATATCTATGCTTCAGGTTGTCAAGAGCTGATCACCAAAATTATCCCATTATTACTTCCACAACGACTCATGGCTTTCCTCTCATTTTGACCAGAGCCAGTGTTGTCGTCTGGTTTATTCATGTCGTGCAGAGCAGTGATACTGAACCCAATACAAGCTGTGTCCCTCAAGGATCAAGGCTCTTTATATGTACAATGTATGTTGAGGTACCTTGCATAAGCGTATGAGCCAATATTGCACAACACAACTTGAGGCAAACGCACTTAAATGAAAAATGAAGAAAAAAAAGTCTTCCTCCCATTCTGTATGAAAGTTTTTGTCTTCTTACTTGCTCCAGCTCCCCAACTCATTTTTATACACTTTCTTAAGTTTAAGAGAAAGTTGGAGGTAACTTGCTGAAGCTTGTTAGTTTTGCTGCACTTAGTTTAAGAGAAAATATCCGAGGTCTAAAAATTGGAGGTAAGTCACCGAAGCGTCTTGCTGCAATTAGCGCCGTTGTTGCGCACTGATCTAAGCGTCAGGAAAATTCAGATGTCACCTGACTGGCTGCCCTGTATTTCAATCAAGTGAATAAATGGATGATTGGCTGATGTCTATTTTAATTTTTTTTCTATGTCTCGCGATCTACCAATATTACCTTTTGCGATCAACTGGTAGATCGCGATCCACGTATTGAGCACCCCTGCCTTAGAGCAATCGTACCCATTAATTTAGTGAACACTGTGATGTAAAGCCCAAACCTGTCTATAATTTTACTTTTTAAAATAAATGTAATAATTAAAACTACATCTATTTTTAATAAAATCACAGCAAATTAAAGTTTTATAATGTTGGAGGGTGAGACTTATAGCCTACATACAGGGTCTGTTGGTACTGCACCCTGCAACTTGAATCCACAGAGTCTAGACTTGTTTGATTTAGAATAGACATAAAAAGTGTGTATGTATATTTGTCAGAAACCTAACTAACCTCAAACAAATTGTTATCAATAAGTCATTAAGGCATGTCACTTATTCTTTAAATTAAAACTGCAGTCGACACTCATTTCTTTGCAGGACCTCTGTGGTTCTGTTAATACAGCACTGTCTGTTATGCTAACCTCTGAAGTGAAGTCATTCTCAATCTTATTTGTTTCCTCCTCTGTCCTTAAAAGATACTGTGCCAATGACATCTTCCATTCTCGTTTCTGAATGTTTTTACTGTCAGCACTCTCCAGCCAGAGCCACTTAAATGTTAAGACTAAATGTCACTGCTCAAATTAAGAAACACATTGCTTCCAAACAGTGCCACACGGTCGTTTGTAAAATGTACCCACTACAGTCCGTCTTCAGGGACAGATATAGAGCATGGGATATCATTTTTATTAGCTTTGAGGCCAAAATGTACAGCTTGCTTTTTCCATGATGAGCTGCTAAAGGATATTTTTGAACATTTGCTGCCATCTTCTGGTCAAGGAGGTCTGGATTTTCTTCTTTTGAACGTTTGTCAAAGTTATGGTATCATATTTTTAATCCTGTATAGCTCACAATGGGACTTGCATTGAAATAGTTAAAATTTGTCATTATAAAATTGGTTCATACAATTCTGTACTTTTTATATGTTTATTCTTAGAGTAGAAAATTTCCTAATAAAATGTGAATGCCACATTTTTAGCTTTTAAAAAATAGATTTGGCTGTTTTGTTTTTTTAGTGTTTAGTTTTGTTTTTGAACTAAAGGTGCATCAGTTCAGGGGTCTATCAGAACCCTTCAGCATGTTTTCCACTTTGCCAAAACATTTAGTTTTGGTTTCAAAATTTAGTTTTTGTTAGCAATTTAGTCAAAATGTTTATTTGTGCAATATGTAAAGCCACATTTGCATTGTTTAAGGCATATTATGTCTATAATGCTCACCAAATACCATCCCTGTGGAAAAGTAATCTAAAATGCTAAATAATTTCATCTAAATAAATCGATATCATAGGTAAGTCTGATGTTTTTGATGTTCTGTTAGAGGTTGCGAGTGACTGGAGCCTAGCCCAGCAACTTTGTAGCTTAGGCAGGGTACACCCAGTGGCCAGTTGGTCACAGGGCTGAGTGAGAAAGACACTGACAGACAACCATTCACAAGTCTTTATTTCATAATGGCGACCTAATATGTGGTATATAACATCCGATTGATAATGGTTATAGGTAAAACATACATGTCTTGTTGTTTATAGGTGTTCAAGCAGACACAGATTGAATCAATTATTTACAGAAGCTAAATTAAAAAGCTAAATAATTGAGCTGAGAATGAAGTCAGTTTTGATCAATTAGCTATACACACATTTTTGCAAAGATTTGTTAAAAACTGTTCTGTCTCAAAAAATGGCAGATGCTCCTTTTTTGATATGTTACAAATAATATAAAATTTCACTAAAACATTTAGAAATACTAAACTGTTGTGAGAACCACACAAACAAATGCAGCTTTTTGAGCTAAATGTTTATTTTTTTATAAATAAGTCAAGGCAAATGAGAAGAACTGTTATGTCAGCAAATGTGACTTTGTGTCAGGTTAAAAATGTCCACCAGAGGGAGCCAAAGCTGCATTATAGTAAACTCACTGTAATAAGTGTTGGCTTTAACTGAAATAGATAAATTCCACCATAACCTACTTCTCATCTCTTTTAATGGATGTCCTTTCTTTAAATACATTATGTTCAGTGAGGTATTCTCTGTCCTCCTTCACAGATACTCAGTACCTATAGCAACAGGCCTGTTCGTCATCTCAGAAATCGTCAGCCATAACCTGAAATTAAAGCGTGATTGACAGGCGAGCATCAAGCCGAGTGCACTTTGGCAATAACAGCCCAGACTCCAGACTGTGAAGGTGACGCTGTGCTGTGTGCTGCCAAGAGAAAGACATCCAATCTGGCGAGATTCAACACCGTTTAGTAAGACGCTGAAGGCTTGGAGCTTGGACTCACTTAGACATTAGACAGTACTTTACAAAATGAACAATGCATCTCATTGTTGTATGGATAATGACGGTTGGAAGCCTCAAAACGTCGGATATATTTTGGCATGGAATCAAACACAAATTAACTGTGACCAGTGACTGTTACATAGTTTGACCTGAATATTAAAAAGCAATAATACAGGCACACAAAAATGCATGTGGCAGGTGTATGTGTGCATAAGACTAAACTAGAAGCAAGTGAATCTTTCAGTGTCTAGTGATTGGATTCGATTCCGATTTCCGGAGTCACAATTTGATTCAGAACAGTTTTAGATTTAGCTGTCATAAAGTTTCTTTAAGGCTTAGAATTATATTTTTATAATTAATATTTTTTTCTAACATCCCTATAAACAAGTGATGAACACTGTTTTATGTCAAACAAACTTTAAAATGATACTACAATGCAAAATTCAAATGCATAAAATCTCAGGGCTATCTTTCTGGCACATTTTCAAAGATATCTTGATATATTGTAAAATAATCACTTTATTGTGATATTGTTCTAATCACAGATAGTGTTTTCATTTCATTGTATCACACTGTGTGGTACCATGTGATTCCTTCCCTTGTAGCACAAAGCGTTAATTGTTAAAACACTAGGCAACTAAATACTATGTTATCATTGATGGATTTATGAATAGCAACGTGTTAACACTTTACTTTCAAAGAACCACATCCATAACCTGCCAGTACACCTTACAAGTAAGCTATGGCAGACTAGCCTTTTCCTTTTAAAGTTTTTATATTATGAGAAACCAAAGCAGTGTGCAGAGCGACATTAAACTATGCATCAGACATGTACATGCAATAATTTCTCTACTTGCATGTAGCCACACTGAGAGTGAATGAAAAGGCCTACAGTGAAACAAATCCGATTACTTTTTGACAACTGGCACAGTTTGTATTGTAGAGCGTCAATAGATTACTCAAGTCCCGCAGATGAGCTTCCTTCTGTGTGCTTTTGTTCCTTTACAAATCCACTTGTCCCTCTCCATCCACGTTGCCCGTGGTAACCAGCAGGAAATAATCACAGACGTCACAGGCAGCACCGTGGAGGGTTCAAGAAACAATGTTTTACAAAGAAACTGAGCGTAAGACGTAAAGGAGAAGAAATAAGGTGAAGATGGAAGAATGAGTGTCTTGCATGCTTGTCATGTGAGGAAAAAAAATAAAAAACTAGACGACCAGCTTTCATTTCTTTTGACGGCAAGGTAATGATGAATTGCAGGCTGTCAAACCAAGGCCGGCTCTCCACTGCTGTCATGGTTATAGTGTCAGAGTGGTTGCCACAGCGCTCAATAAATGATGCTTGTATTATTCAAATTGTGACTCGACAAAATATAGGAAAAGTAAACTCAAGAAAATAATTTTTAAATTCTCCAGTGCCTTTTTAAACATAGTGTTGAGTGTAACAACTCGAGTAGAACAAGAAGCAGTGATCTTAAATGAAATAGGCTTGAATGCAATAACTCATGTTTGCATATAACCTCAGCTCAAAGCCTCTCTTCTAAGCACTTTCTGCTCCTGTAAAGCTCCGGATCTCATGTAACTCTAGGACTTCTTTTTACCAAATTGGCAGAAAATCGACAAATGAACAGTGCCAATGTGGATCTCAAGCTGTCCGTGTTCACACACTTATTGGGATAAATGTCACAAAACTCTGACCTTTATCTCATCACTAGATATGGACTAGTCCCACTTTAGGGCTTTATTAGCTGTATCAAGCACGACACCTTATAAAGTTCAGGTTATCTTACAATAGCAGAATTGCTTTGTCTCTATTTAAGCTTTCAGCTACACTGCTGTAGATCTAGAGTCCACTGCACACCTACATATTACTTGTTTTCTACATTTTCATGAATGTAATGCAATGTTTTTATTTCACAAAGTAAGAGCTGCATGATGCCAGTTTTGATCCAAGGCACTTGCTTTAAATTTATTAAAAGTGTTTTTCTTGGAATATTTATTTGATACAACATTGCTCTTTTGAGTTTTCCTTTTGAAACTAATTATAGCTTAAGAAAATAGTCCAAACAGACTTCATTGTTTAGCTCCACCCCTCAGTACAGCATGGTACAGACATATTGTAAGTCGCCTATCCTCTATCTGTTGACTGGTCATTGTTTTGGCACTCGTGATCTAAACTCTGTAAACATTTTTTAGTCCTAGATCTGTATTTTTTTTTTTTTTTTTTTAGCCCTGGAGGTATAGCAGGGGTGGGTTTGCAGAGCACTCATTTAGATAAGCTGCCGGTTGCTAGGCTGAAAAGGAAATGGGCTAGGGGGCAGCCTTTTAGATGCTTCGCCTGTTCTCCCTTGTTTGGAAGACTAATAGAGTGGAAGAGAGTAGTAGAAGACAGTGCCAGGATGACACTGGTTAAATGTCTCATTACATCTTTACAAATGTTTGGAAAAAGCTCACCCAGATATTCGAATGTTACCCACAGACTACATGTAAAACTGACTCTAGACAGAGGTTACTCAATAACTAATGCATGCTTTTTTTTGTGCAGTCTGCAGCTGGAAAGAGGTGCCTTGGCTTTTAGAATCACGAATGCAAGTTTTTTGTTTTTTTTAAATGCTACTCAGTCTTGCCATATTCTCTCTGTTGGTGCCACCTTGTTTTTCTTTTTTCTCTCAATTGTAGCCACACACACACACACTCGCTCACACATGCTGCCGCTCTATTCGGCTCTGAAGGATCAGCAGCTCATAAAGTGGCTGCAGTCAGCAGTCAGCCTCTCTGTCAACGGAGAAGACTGAGGCGTAGATTGCTTGAACTGGATACAAGACACTCAAATGAGCCTTGGATTGAGTCATACCGACAAGGGGCAAGTTACTTTTGATTGTTGATGGATGGAATCAGCTAAACTCTGGGAAGTTGCAGGTCTGAAGGAGGAAAAGGGGCTGGAACAGATTTTCTTTTCCTGCTCCTTAGCCCCCCCTCCCGCTCCTCATCTTCTCTCTTGCACTTTTACAGCAGAGCACACACAAAGGCAGCAGCCTCAGCGCTCCTGTTCATCTGCTGGCTCTCTCAAAGACGGCAGGAGAGAGAAGAGGGATGTTTTCTTTCCTTTAAGACTCTCTGCTTTTGAGCAAATGGAGCTGCCTGTGTGAGATGATTTTTAAATTGGGAGGAATTTGGCAGACAGGGCAGACTCTGAGGTGAAGCTCACTCCTGGTCATCTGTTGGTTCTTTGACAGACGGCAAGAGAGAAGAGGACTTCTTTTTCCAAGGTTTTAGACAAATGGAGCTGCCTTTGTGAGATGACATGTGAGTGACGATTGGAGAAAATCCATTGGACAGGGCTGACTCTGAGGTGAAGTTTGTGCCCTGTTTTGTACCTTCCCGTTTATTTGTCTTGCTGAGCCGGGACAGGGATGGCCCAGCAGACAGGCATGGGGGTGAACCATCAGGACACCCTGGCGGTGCCCCCCATGCCCAAACACTCGGGCCTGAACGAAGATCTAGTAAAGATCCTGCGGGAAAACCTGCTGCAGCCTGAAAGACCACGAGGACACCGGCGCTCGCCCTCGACCATCTCGCCGCGCTTGTCACCCCGCAACTCACCAAGACTGCTCCGACGCATGCTGCTCAACAACAACATCCACAAACAGAGGCGCTTCACTGTGGCGCACACATGGTGAGACCAGAAAAGATAATGTCATGTCAGTGTGAGTTGTGCTGTTGTAGCTAACTTTTAAGATTGTAGCAGTTTGTTAAATGCTGAGTGACAGGACACACTTTTGTATTTACTGACTAGACTTTGACTATTTGCTCTCTGCTCTCTGACGTCGTACTTTATCAACACAAATAACTGGGTACTTTTTATTAGAATAAAGCTCGATTGCGTTAATCTGTGAATAATTAAAATTGACAATTAAAGCTATGGTTGTTTAAAATTTCAATGGCTGCTACAGAACTACACAAGCTGGGTCATGTGTGATTTATGAATTTATTTATAAGGAGCAGAATAATGTCTCTACGTTTCTGTCTTATGCAAAGTGCACCAGTCATTGATGTCAGATTTTTCTTCTGACAATCCTAAAAGTTGTACTATCCCTAATTTTCAGTTTCTAGTTGAAATGAATCGCTATAATTTACACATTCAATCCATTTTCATCCTGTAATGTAATTTATCAACCAGGGCATATGTCTTTCTTTGATACTAAATCGGTCCCATTGCGTGCAGTGTTGACGCACCAGTGTTGCCATAGTCCCCAATGAAAACCCAACTCTTGGACACAATAATCCGACCAAGTTGTAGAGGATTCTATGATTTCTCAATATGTTGGGGCAGTGGATGGGACTAGTACAGATGGTGTTAATGCTTTTTAGCTGTAAGTTGTGGGGATGCTTAGAAAAAAGAGGATGCCACAAATAATAACAGCTTATTTTCCATGTGTCTTACTCAACATACTGTCATTATAGAATTGTAAAATGCTACAGGATACCGTCAGCGTCAGTAGTGCACCAGTGATTATAAGTTGCTTTACTACAATATCAGAAGGAAGGGAGGCTCCTGTCTCTCCCTGATAGCTCATTCATGCGTCACCTTGGAAACCCGTTAATAAGGACTTTCTTTCTCCTCAACTTCCCATCTGTCCAGCGCAATTTCTCATTTTCCCACTCTCTACAGCGTCTGTCTCCATCAGAGTCTTTTTATTCCTGCCTTCTTGTGCATTTTTGCTCGGCTCACTGTCTAGTTATCCGGAAAGAGTACTCCATCCATCTCCATCTTCCTCCTCTCATGCTGTGCCCGACTCCACACCTGCTTGCCTGCAGTTTTTGACTATTAATTAGTCTTCTATTCCTGGCTGTCTATCAGTCTGTGTTGCACTCGCCCACGTCTTACCCATGCCCCTCCCTGCGGCTGTCTTCCTCTTTCGGTATTCTCTGCTTGTTCTCCTCCCACTACTGCTACAGATTCCACCCCCTCTGCCTATTTCTTTTCCCATTTACCCACCTTACCTTCAGGGATGCACAATAGAATTGCAGTCTTATTTCTGTGTTGGCTGATGTTTGTCATTTAATGTATCATGGTCTAGTGGAGAAAAATGTTTTGAAATTGCCTTAAATGTAACTGCATTGCTTCCATTACAAAATGCTTTCTGGCTATAGTTTGCTTTTTGTTTCCTCATCCTCAGCAAATTACAATCTCAGGTGTCCATCTCTTAGCTAATCTTAGTTAGTTTTTATTTCAGACACTTTAAAAAAACTCACACCCTCCAGCACCTACTTCAACTCCACCTACCTCCGTCAGCAGTGGTCAACATCTCACTGACCTTTTAACCCCTTCTATGTAATTATCTCATTTACCACTTCAGCAGAGCCCAACACTATTTAACTAACCAGCAACCAGCTCCTCCTTCACCCCAGGGTCAGCACTGTCATGTCTTTGAAATCCTGTTGGAGTAGTCCAAACAGTTTATCCTAAATGGGCTGGGCTTTATGGCATGAAGTGTTTTTTCCGATTGGTTATGTGTCTTTCCAATTATGTCCAGAGGTAGTTTGTCCTTTGTCTGTTGATACTGTTGAAAATCCAACTCAAATCCACACAGACCAGGATATCTCTAGATCAACAAAAAAAAATATTGTGTTTCCTGGCCAGGGTAGTTCTAGCCACTTAGATGCATGTTTAAATTGGTCAATCTGACTTGTGTGATCCATAAAGATGAAAATACAACCTTGTGTGCAATAGGTGTGATCATACATCGTATCATGTGTCATTATGTATAATATTGGGGCATAAATACCTGCATTCCACCCTCTACAACCCCGAGAAGTGCCCACTATTCTTATCTCTTTCCATACAGATGTCATATTGATCTTAAAACCACTTTTGAATGGTTTTGGTCTCGCGAAATCAAACATGTTGTGGTCTTTGACATAGAGGACTTTGGTTATTAGACCAGCCATTATCATTACTGTACCATTTGATGGAAGGTTTCTGTCTTAAGTTCCAATCAAAGACATTGTTTTTGTTCTGATCATGTAAATATATGAATATAGTTCAGTCGCCCCCCGCTTTTTAGTGCTCTCATTTATTTCTTATTTCCTGAAACTCTGTATCTCCGTTTGTTATCTTTACTGATTTTTTTTTTCTTTGTCTTCTCTCTTTGGTTTTTATTCTTTTTTTTTTGCTTCTGATGATCTCAGTCTTTCTCTTGGGCCAATCCAACTGATGGCCCTAATGATAAGTGAAGATTTCCTATAAATTTTTTGCTATTTCCGACTCTCATTGCTTCCTGTGTCTGTCCAATATAAATGACGAATTATTGCGCACCATGGAAAACTGAACTGCATATGTTTTTCTGTGTACGTTTAGACTGTATGTGGTTAAATTTACTTTACATAGTTTTACCACTATGGCTCAACCTGTGTGCTGCTTTAAATTAAACGCTGAAGCTCACAGTTGAAGTAGAAACAGTGTGATTCTTGGAAATGGCCTTCACTGTTCTGTAATGACGTTGTTTCCTTTATACTGCTGGTCCCAAAGAACAATAGAGCAAATATTATCATGCTGAAAACTGAAAGTGGAGTGCCAAGAGCAAGTAGTTATGTTGCTTTGATAAGTCGTTCAGTCATAAATCCGTCCACACACTAACAATTCCACTGTTTATTTCGATTACTATTTTTTTTAACTTTAGTATCTGTCCATACAAATGATTAACTCTGATACTCTTTACCGTCTAGTGAAGTTTGGTGTGCTTCTTCCTCGTTGTCATGTGGACAGAGATGTTCAAATGCTTAAGAAGTCTACATATCTTGGTTTTATGTTTGTGAGGAAGGAAACAAAGTCACTGAGATTTGACGACAGAGGCACATTGCTTCATTTGTTGATTATCCTTTCTGATTTGTTCCGCGGGAGGAAAGAAAACAATACATTAACCTTGAACCAGTGAATTCCACATCAAGTTATGAGTTTCAGCTTCATTGGTGTGCACAGACAAAACATGGACGCCAACAGTTTTAGTCTAGGCTTTTTGCTAAAGACATTGCAGAGGAGCAGTTTAGATTCAGGACAGTATAAAGGAATAGTTATACATTATACGGTTTTATAGAAAAGTGACACCACAAGATGCACAAGATATTCACCGTGGCACTATCTGACAAATTGGAACTTGGGCTTTGGTTATCATGGCAATGATCAAACCAACAATGGCCACCAGTGGAGAAAATGAAAGTGGTTACAATGTGAGATCTGAACTGTTGTGTTCTCTGCTCAGCTCAATGTGCTTCACATTTTTTAAATCTGAATCTTATTGACTGCTTTATAAATGACCATATAAGTAATGTATTGATCTTGAACATGAGTTTTCAAATCCTCATGTTTACCCCCAGGCAATTGAACACCACCACTGCAGAAAAATGATTTAACAGCAACATGTTATTCTCTCCCTCCACATTTATCTGTATTTATCAAGTGTGAAGTCCTGAAGCCAAAGCTGTGTGAACTTCATCCTCCTCACTGACACTCTGAGCTACTGTGTCATTTCATCAGCATGAGTAAATGGGGTTTGTGGGTGGATCTGTGGATACACAGCCAATTAATTATTTAATCTATAGCTAGTTTTAAAAAATAATATATAAAGAGATGCTACAATTTCATGAGAATCTTAACAGTAAATGTGTGTTTAAGATTCCCATTGGGGAATTAGTGGCTTATGACTTGATTATAAAAACATTACATTTAAAGAGTAGGATCCTATTGTATAAAGCCCTGATATGAAATGTTCTGGTGACCATAGGCATGGGGCTGATGACCATTGCCACTGGTCATCAGCCCCACTGGCTGCTCCCATAGTGCACTGCAGTACTCAGTGCACTGATGTGTTCCTATAGTGCCCCTGTAGTGTTTCTTCAGCACTTCCCAGGGGTTACAAGCCATTTCTATAATCTTCTCTAGTGCCTGTGGTTACATTCCTTTTACTGTGTATTAGTTTTTTTGTGTTTAATGTTCCTCAGTGGCTGTAAAACATTCCTATCCCCACCTTTAGTGCCAGCTGTTAAATGGACCCAAGTTTAATTTTGTTTATGACCAGTCTTTTGCTGCATTTCATCTTCACTGCACATCGTCAGTGATTTTTCTATTATTTTATGGCAAGTTTCTTGGAGCACATTGTGTAGAAAAAAGAAAAGAAAGCCAGTTTAAAATGAGTTGCTCAATCAACATATTTACAGAACGAGAAAGTGATTGAGTTGTCTGTTGCTGTTTTATATTAAACAAAAATACTATAATGGCTATGCTACATGATAGCATGCATTTTTGTGCAACCTATCTCATGGTAAAACCTGAGCTATAAAACCCAAACCCAGTCTCATTTCCTGCCTGTTTTCCAGTAAATATTTGCTGGTGGTCTACTGCACAAAGATTCAATACCTTGTGTCATTTTATCACACATGCAACCACAAAAGCAAAAAAGTGCTATTATTCCTCATTGTCCTCGAAGGACCTCTAGTTTTTACAGTTGAATAAAATCCTCTTTGTATCTAAGGAACAGGTATCTGGCCTTTGCGACGCAGAGCATGACGCAGCAAAAAAACAGAAAAAGGACAGCGGACGCAAAGAAAACAATAGGCCTTGTAATGCTTTCTTGACATTTGAGAAACTGGTGGGAGACGGATAATCAGAGGTAGGAGGTCAGCAGAAAGAGTGTTTGTGTGCATGTGTGTTTGAAGGATGGGCAAAGAGGATTTATTTGTTGGAAAGAGCGGCCGTGATGGCTGTAAGGAGTCAGGAGGTTGACAACTGCAGTGTAATTTACTCCACTCATTGTTTTACAGCTGCAGGGAAGCACTGGCCCTGTGTGCTGTAAATCTGGTGACATGCACAGCCCTCGGTGGCTCAGCTATCCACTTCATTAACAAGACGACTCTTCTCTGTGGAGCTATTGTTCTGATGTACCACTACACTAGTCTTATGGGCGCAACATCATAAAAAAACAAATCACCGCATAATTACCAGATATTGTTTTCGTTAACTTGCCCCCTTTTGCTGACTCTCTTTGAATTATGCTGATTATTATTGTACATAAAGATTAGTGATGAAAAGTTTAAATCTCTCAGGTCTTGTGTTGGCTTATTTTGACAGAATTTTCTTTTTTAGTTGTTGATGTTATTATAGCAACTTAAGCTTTGAAAGCACCTCCAGCAGCAGGAGCTTTAGTGTGGCTTGGGTAAGGAATTAGTGGGAGTATCTACAAAACAGGGCATGTTGACAACATACTTAGGGCTCAGATGTTCCTTGCACCAACATTTAGGGATTTGGATCTTTTTTAAGAATAGCGGTTGTTAATGCGTTTGAGGACTGCTATAGTTTTAGCATTAAAAGGGTTACTACAGATCCCACTTTTAAAATATATGCATGAAATTGTTAGTTTTTGAACAATTGCTTTGTTTGGTGAATGAGTTCCAAAATTAGATCAGTTGAAAATTACTCCATAAAACCCCTTCCAGGCCTTGTGGAAGTGTCTCAAAAATCTTCTGACAGAAGACCAGATGTATGTTTAAAAATTAGACCAAAGTCGTTGAGAACATAAAAAAATGCACTTTCTGATACATGACCATTGGAGAGAATAGCAACCTAGCTTTTTTTGGAGCCAACCTTTACATCAGCACCTTTTCTCATTAGCAAACCGCACCATGGTCCACTCCTGTTGATGAAGTGAAAGGTTTATAGTGGCTTGCCTTGCACGGACAATAGTATGAGCAGCTACTTTCCCTTACAGGGCTTTTTCATTGCCGCATTACATGTTCACTTTGTGACTACATAGCACAAGGTTAATCTATTTTTCAGATTGTGACTATTGACTAAATGCCTCTGCGCACTATAAGCCATGGCTGATAAATGTTTTATGACCAGGCTGAGCGCTCTGCTGTTTATACTATACACTGGACTAGACAAAAGGCTGACTACAATACTACTCTCACTTGGATATCTCCGCCCATTACTCATTTTTGTGGCTGCTTCATCAAAATATCTCCTGCTTGCAACTTTCTGGTGGCTGACTTTGAGGTCTTTTTAATAGTGTTGCACAACTGCTGCATTGCAACAGTGTGGCTTTATGTAACAGGGGAGTCTCAGGGAAGAGAGAACAGGTGGCCTTCTTTGACTGATGCCTGAAGCGTTCGACCCTGCCTGGAGAGGATGAGGCGATGAAGGCCAGTCGGTTAATGATGGATTGACTGATGGCTGGATGGTTGAATGATGGTTGATGGATGGAGGAACATAACACAGATTGACAAGAATGGACTAGACAGTAAAAAGCCTCCAGCCAAATGCTCTCATTCTTTTAAGTTCCATTTTTTTCTTCATTTCCCTTCTTTCTCAATAAAATACAAGCATTAAAAATTTTAAAGGATTTTTGTTTGTTTTTGTTCTTTTAAAGGATGATTTTGTTTGGGTTTTGTTGAGAAAGATTCCATTTTTTTCTTCATTTCCCTTCTTTCTCAATAAAATACAAGCATTAAACATTTTAAAGGATTTTTGTTTGTTTTTGTTCTGCCGGGGCGGCAGTAGTTCAGTGGGTAGAACGGTCGTCTTTCAACCAGAAGGTAGGCGGTTCGATTCTCACTCTCCCCACAGTTCATACTGTCGTTGTGTCCTTGGGCAAGACACTTAACCCACCTTGCCTCCAGTGGCTGTAACACTGGTAATTTCAGTAGAACAATGTAAGTCGCTTTGGATAAAAGCGTCAGCTAAATGAATAAATGTAAATGTAAATGTTCTTTTAAAGGATGATTTTGTTTGGGTTTTGTTGAGAAAGATAATGTTTTATACTGTAGTTCTGGTGGATAGATGGCATTTTTAACATATTATGAAATTGTTTTTGCATTTATAAGTAAAATTTTAGCATATATTTAAGGACAAGACATTTATTTTTGTATAGCCCAATATCACAACAACAGCCATCTCAAAGGGCAAAGGAATATGTCCAGGACAGTTGAAAACAACAAAGAAATACACAAAACATATTCTCCAAAAAAAAAAAAAAAAAAAAATGTCCAATGTCCACACACTGTCCAGTGTGTGTTGGGACCCCAGCAAACAGCAGGTCAGAGGTTTGCGTCTACCCTAGGAGGAGATTAAAAAGAAAAAGGGCTAAATACTACTGCAACAATAGGCGGGTGTAAAAATAAAATGAGCGGTTGGGCATGTACCTACAGCTACAGCCAGTGTGAGCGTGTACCTACAGCTACAGCCAGTGTGAGCGTGTACCTACAGCTACAGCCAGTGTGAGCGTGTACCTACAGCTACAGCCAGTGTGAGCGTGTACCTACAGCTACAGCCAGTGTGAGCGTGTACCTACAGCCAGTGTGAGCGTGTACCTACAGCCAGTGTGAGCGTGTACCTACAGCCAGTGTGAGCGTGTACCTACAGCTACAGCCAGTGTGAGCGTGTACCTACAGCCAGTGTGAGCGTGTACCTACAGCCAGTGTGAGCGTGTACCTACAGCCAGTGTGAGCGTGTGCCCACAGCTACAGCCAGTGTGAGCGTGTGCCCACAGCCAGTGTGAGCGTGTGCCCACAGCCAGTGTGAGCGTGTGCCCACAGCCAGTGTGAGCGTGTACCTACAGCTACAGCCAGTGTGAGCGTGTACCTACAGCTACAGCCAGTGTGAGCGTGTACCTACAGCTACAGCCAGTGTGAGCGTGTACCTACAGCTACAGCCAGTGTGAGCGTGTACCCACAGCTACAGCCAGTGTGAGCGTGTACCCACAGCTACAGCCAGTGTGAGCGTGTACCCACAGCTACAGCCAGTGTGAGCGTGTACCCACAGCTACAGCCAGTGTGAGCGTGTGCCCACAGCCAGTGTGAGCGTGTGCCCACAGCCAGTGTGAGCGTGTGCCCACAGCCAGTGTGAGCGTGTGCCCACAGCCAGTGTGAGCGTGTGCCCACAGCCAGTGTGAGCGTGTACCTACAGCTACAGCCAGTGTGAGCGTGTGCCCACAGCTACAGCCAGTGTGAGCGTGTGCCCACAGCTACAGCCAGTGTGAGCGTGTGCCCACAGCCAGTGTGAGCGTGTGCCCACAGCTACAGCCAGTGTGAGCGTGTACCTACAGCTACAGCCAGTGTGAGCGTGTACCTACAGCTACAGCCAGTGTGAGCGTGTACCTACAGCTACAGCCAGTGTGAGCGTGTGCCCACAGCCAGTGTGAGCGTGTGCCCACAGCCAGTGTGAGCGTGTGCCCACAGCCAGTGTGAGCGTGTGCCCACAGCCAGTGTGAGCGTGTACCTACAGCTACAGCCAGTGTGAGCGTGTGCCCACAGCTACAGCCAGTGTGAGCGTGTGCCCACAGCCAGTGTGAGCGTGTGCCCACAGCTACAGCCAGTGTGAGCGTGTGCCCACAGCTACAGCCAGTGTGAGCGTGTACCCACAGCTACAGCCAGTGTGAGCGTGTACCTACAGCTACAGCCAGTGTGAGCGTGTACCTACAGCTACAGCCAGTGTGAGCGTGTACCTACAGCTACAGCCAGTGTGAGCGTGTACCTACAGATACAGCCAGTGTGAGCGTGTACCTACAGCTACAGCCAGTGTGAGCGTGTACCTACAGCTACAGCCAGTGTGAGCGTGTACCTACAGCCAGTGTGAGCGTGTACCTACAGCCAGTGTGAGCGTGTACCTACAGCCAGTGTGAGCGTGTACCCACAGCCAGTGTGAGCGTGTACCCACAGCCAGTGTGAGCGTGTACCCACAGCTACAGCCAGTGTGAGCGTGTGCCCACAGCTACAGCCAGTGTGGCGTGTGCCCACAGCTACAGCCAGTGTGAGCGTGTACCCACAGCTACAGCCAGTGTGAGCGTGTACCTACAGCTACAGCCAGTGTGAGCGTGTACCTACAGCTACAGCCAGTGTGAGCGTGTACCTACAGCTACAGCCAGTGTGAGCGTGTACCTACAGATACAGCCAGTGTGGCGTGTACCTACAGCTACAGCCAGTGTGAGCGTGTACCTACAGCTACAGCCAGTGTGAGCGTGTACCTACAGCCAGTGTGAGCGTGTACCTACAGCCAGTGTGAGCGTGTACCTACAGCCAGTGTGAGCGTGTACCCACAGCCAGTGTGAGCGTGTACCCACAGCCAGTGTGAGCGTGTACCCACAGCTACAGCCAGTGTGAGCGTGTGCCCACAGCTACAGCCAGTGTGAGCGTGTGCCCACAGCTACAGCCAGTGTGAGCGTGTACCCACAGCTACAGCCAGTGTGAGCGTGTACCTACAGCTACAGCCAGTGTGAGCGTGTACCTACAGCTACAGCCAGTGTGAGCGTGTACCTACAGCTACAGCCAGTGTGAGCGTGTACCTACAGATACAGCCAGTGTGAGCGTGTACCTACAGCTACAGCCAGTGTGAGCGTGTACCTACAGCTACAGCCAGTGTGAGCGTGTACCTACAGCCAGTGTGAGCGTGTACCTACAGCCAGTGTGAGCGTGTACCTACAGCCAGTGTGAGCGTGTACCCACAGCCAGTGTGAGCGTGTACCCACAGCCAGTGTGAGCGTGTACCCACAGCTACAGCCAGTGTGAGCGTGTACCCACAGCTACAGCCAGTGTGAGCGTGTGCCCACAGCCAGTGTGAGCGTGTGCCCACAGCCAGTGTGAGCGTGTGCCCACAGCCAGTGTGAGCGTGTGCCCACAGCCAGTGTGAGCGTGTACCTACAGCTACAGCCAGTGTGAGCGTGTACCTACAGCTACAGCCAGTGTGAGCGTGTACCTACAGCTACAGCCAGTGTGAGCGTGTACCTACAGCTACAGCCAGTGTGAGCGTGTGCCCACAGCTACAGCCAGTGTGAGCGTGTGCCCACAGCTACAGCCAGTGTGAGCGTGTGCCCACAGCTACAGCCAGTGTGAGCGTGTGCCCACAGCTACAGCCAGTGTGAGCGTGTGCCCACAGCTACAGCCAGTGTGAGCGTGTGCCCAAAACCAGTGTGAGCGTGTACCTACAGCCAGTGTGAGCGTGTACTTATGATCAGTCAGTCTCAATACGTTTGGTGAAATAAGTATGTTTTGAGTTCGCTTTTGAAAGAGTTCACTTGCCATGTTTACGCTCGTGCGGTTGCTCTGTTGATATAGTTCACTCGGAAAAAATGTGATTGCTGCTTTCAACTGAACTGTGGCACAGTCCGATTTAAATGGACCACAGCGCATGGACCAAAAACAAAGAAGAATGTTTTTCAGTTTTTGTTGCAGGCATATGTGACGTTCACAGAAAACTAAACCGCATTTATCACTTCCACCATAATTTCACAAAATTAACATCATGTTTAATCAGCCTGAGCCATTGTCTATATAGTGTCAGAACACCCAGTCACACTGTGTGATTTTAGCCTTCCTTTAACAAGCACTAATTAAGTTTGGTTAAAGCTATAAATCAATGTTTTTAGTTTGCGTAGGGCCTAAGAAGTAAAATCAAAGATTGCCTAAAATAAGACAGTCAAAGTGAATCCTGTCTCATTGTATAGAATAGCATTTGGCTTTATGACTATGTACATAAATGCTATGCTAACTATTTAACCCAATTTCTTTGTGCAACACTGAAACTAGTATATCTTTTTTTCCAAACTTTATTGCTACTGTGAATACAACTCAGATTGACATTTTTTGACGCTGCTTGAATCTTAGCCTATAATGCACAATGCAGGTCAAAGCCGAGTGTGGCATGTAGTCATCTTATACAACTGCAAGTAAGCGCACAGAAAAGCTCAGTCTTTGTTGTTTGGAATGCAGTTGAAAATGCCCCTCTGACCCGGACCGCAAACAAAACCAAATAGGACATTTTCTGCTTTGATCCAAACTAAAAGAAGCATACTACAAGTGTAAACAGACCATAAAAGTCAAGACTCCAATGTGTTCTGACAGTTGGAATACAGTAGATCTGTGTTGGGATGGAAATGTCAGAAAACGTAAAATATCCCAGAAATGTTGTGACGTGCCGACTGAAACTATCTTCATAGAACAGACATGCACTCACTGGCGCGTATACACCAAGTCACTCTAGACACGACCTAGGAGTATGACTCAGCCTTGACTTAGCATTCAGAGCTAGTGGCCGAGTCAGTGTTGGCTGTGATGATTCAGAAAACATGAATTATGCAAGCGGGAAAGACTGGAGAGGGAGAAAGTCTGGAGGAAAGATGGAGTTTTTCTCGGGTTATGTCCTACTTCTTTTGAGAATGAGGGCTAAGTGTTAACCTATCTTGGGTTTTGAGATGAGCGATACTTTGATCGACAGAAAGTGGAGATCAGAGAACTATTATGAAAAAGCGTTCACATAACAAAAGGTAAAAAAATAGTCCAAGCTCTATTCTTGGACACAATCTGTTTAAAATCACCCCCCTATTGTCATTTTGTCAGCGAGTAGAGTAGCAGTTTGTCCACAGAGCACCTTGAAGTGGTTTTATTCTTGCACTAAAAGTGGTGTTCAGTTAAAACAGAAAAAAATGCATTTGGCTTCACTAAAGATTGACAGTGGGTAGACATACCTTTACGTTGGAATAATTAGACCTGTTTAGCTTTAGGTAGACCTCCATTATTATACATTTGTCTTTGGAAAGGTGTTCAAAATGTCAGTCTAAGGTTTACCTGCTCTGTATAGTCACTGCTAAGGGACTCAATCTGTTTCTGTAAATGTTGTTAGATTGACAACCGTTTCTACCAGACAGACGGCTCATATTTTGAAATATGTCTAAAGTTGTAGGTCTGGGGAATGAATTGAATTTGAATAATGAAATAAAGACAACTCAGCCCTACGACTAGCTGGCTACCTGTACCTGGGATAGGCTCACGTCCCCCACGACCCCTAATGGGACCAAGTAAAAGAAAATAAAAAAAATTATAAATAAAGACAATCAACCCAAAACAATTATTGTGCCAGAATACAAAGCGGTTAGAGAGGCTTGTGCCACAACACACTCCAGAAACAGGAAACAGACCGTACAGGACCAAACGGAACATTGTAATGACATATGTAATGTTGGCAGGCTCCAGGCCTCTCTACCTTCCTCTCATTGTCGACCAATGGTGCACATCTGCTCCGACACAACTCGCAATTAAAATGAAGATGTTGCTAAGTGTTCTCTCATAGACAACAGCTAACCCTGTAAATGTTCCATTAGTTTAACACTCTTTTACAGCAAAGACTTGAGACAAGGATCAGGACACCAGTGAGTTAGCAAAAGGGCTAAAATTAAACTCTTCGGTGAGAAGATCTTTTGTCTAGATCTAATGTGTATAAAAATATGAACTGTAAAAGCCATTGACTACTTAATTGGGCATTTATTTAGATGTTTTGAGAGCAAATATCTGGAAGAATATTTAGGAAAATCATAGAAATAGAAGAAAGTAAATATTAATTATGCTGCTGTAAAAAATCAATCTGTTTAAAATTTAGTATGTTAAAGAGTACTTTGAGTTATATTCAGTTTAATATGAACAGAAATGATTGGGTTTTTGATTTTGGCCAGAACCAACAGCTATTTCTAGCAGTGCTTGTCTGAAATTGTGAATGGAAGCATGGAAATTAGCAATTCTTTCAGGATATCTAATTTAATTCATGAAACAACCCGTGTAGGTTTGGTATTTTGTTGTCCAGTTCCGACACATGCACTGCCTAAATGTGACTGAACTCATTTGGTGACGGAAAAGAAATGTGGAATGGCTCCCGAAACAATTATGCTCGAGTCTGAACTTAACTATTCTTGCAAATATTCTGTGCTCTTGCAACTTTATTGAAACAAAAAGCACTACAACATAACACCTTAATCACTTAAAAGCTTGTTAATCCTCCAAACTTTAAATTTTTCATCAGTTTGCTGTAAGCACCCCTTAGAAAATCTACAAAATTCTAAATCGTCTTTTTGATTCTGCAAAGCAATCCTTCTCCAACAGGCTCTTAATTATCCAACTGAACATCATACTTGGATGTGTAGTGGGCCTGGCTTTCCATAATCAGTCCTATTCTTGTATTTCATGGTCGAATTATAAATATGTCTTCATCTTTGTTTCTGGTGCTTTCCTCTCTTCCAATTGATATTTTTTGCATCATGATCATCAAACCCAGTGCATTGTCACATGTAATCAGACTCACATCTACTGCATGTCAGCTTGTATAACCTTTTAAAAACCAGTGTGGACAGTAAAACCTCTACAGATATTTGTCTACCTGTTCTGAGACTGAACAGAAGTGTCATTTATCAGAAGCATGTTGGGAAAGAGGCTTTGGAGCCTATTGTCTTTGACAGGCGACAGGTGTAGTCACCTGAACGTGTGTTTGCGGCGGTTTACTGATCTACTGGGAGTAATTAGATGGTGACCAGAATTAATTTGGCTTGGAGAGGCCACAGCTGCTGGCCTTCATCAAAGTGCTTTTGATATGTTGATTTAGTTTTCATTCAGAAAAATGATTGAAAGATTTGGCATTGTTTGATCAGTTAATTTCCTTCACATTTATATTCTAGTTTGAATGTAACTTTAGAAGCTGTATTATTTATAAGGAACTAAATATTGTCTGTAAAAGCTGCTGTAATGTAAGATCTTGAGCTTGACTTCATTTTTTTAAGGTTTGATGTGGTGTTTGTTCCCAACTGGCTCATTGGTTTATCTGTGACACCTGTAATGCAGACAGAATGAATCCCTTTTACCTTAACCCACCATGTGAATATGTATTTTAAGACCTGCATGCACTGCCCGGCGTCGTTACAAAATCTATCAGGTCTATCTGGTAACTTGTGGGACTGCAGTGAAAACATGAGGCCAACAAATGATTTTCCCCATAGACTTAAATGTAAACAGAAGTGTTGAATAATGGTATTGCAGCTTAAAAATCCTCTTACTGGCTAAAAAATAACTTTCAATCCTAACTAAGTCCTCTTTAAAGCCTTTTGGAATTATGATTTACTTACAAGTATCCATCTTGTACAGCTCCAGGCCAAGCGTCTGCTCAATAACTGTTCGAACAAACTCAAAATCTGCTAATATTCTAATTGATACATTTCTAAAAACATTCCTGCAAAACTTCTTGACAGAAGACAACATGTTTGTTGTTAAATTCACAGCAGCATTAGTCAAGAAGGTCATAGGTGTGTAATCTCAGGATTCCATTTTGAATTGAGCATATACTGTGTTATAAATATAAGTTACAAATGTTTGTAAGTAAAAAATAGTGCATGTTTATAAAAGTAAGAGCATTTCCAGGAGGAGACGGGGACTCAAAAGGTAGCATTAAGATAGCTACTTATTAGTAATACAAATAAAAAAATAAAAATGAAAAAAGATGCAGTTTGAACACATGTATTGCATTATTACTAAAGCTTATTAAAATTACCCCATTGTGCAGTAATCAAAGCTGAATGTGATCAATGGATTTCTTTTATGAAGCTTTTATGACAATCTGAACTTCTTTCCCCCACCTCTTGCTCAGAGCCTTCCTATTCCTTCCATTATATTCCATTTTTTAATGTTACACTTGCATATTACAGCAGAACTAGGACTTGATTGCTGACGGTGCATGTGTTTGGTGATTAGCGGCTGCTCTGATAAAGGCAGCTGCTCCGGGGGCTAGGGATGGAGAGCTGAGAAGATGAAGTGAGAGTATGTTTTTTTTATATATATATAGATACAGCAGAGTGTCTGTACAGTGGCTGCAGATGGTCATGTTCTCCTATGAGCTGATATTGGCCGTTGTTGAGATGGACAAAACATGACTATATTTATAGATTCTTTGTTTTCGGATAATGGTTGCCATGATTTTTTTGCCTTGTCCTTTTTTTTTTTTTTTTTTTTTTTTTGGGCACCATTTACTTGGTTGTTGTCCATTTATATCACACTTTATTGGATAATAGCTGGTTTGAATTGCCAAAAAAAAACTTTGAAGCAATAGTCAACCTCTTGGTAGAGAATTAAATAAATAGAAGTTGCTATGACCAAAATGGATGACGGAAATAAAAATATCTCAATGTCTTCAAACTAAAAACTGAAGAAAATAAATACCCACTTCTGGTCGTATTGTGTTTTATATTCTTGGGAAGCCAAAATTATAGTAAACATAATAACTTTAATGTTAAATAGTTAAACGCTGGTTAACTAGTTTTGCCTCTACTTCATTTACATTAGGGATGTCCGGATACCACTTTTTCAAAACAAACAGATCTCATGTTGGAGAAGCCAGTTTTCAACCTCTTAAATTATTTCTTTTACTATAAACTAATTAAAACAGAGCTATAAGAAACTAAGCCATAAAAACCTTCTCTGCTGTTGGTAAAGAACCAGAATAGGTCAAATGAGTCATTATTCAAATTATACTGGGATTGGTATCTGAACAACACTTTCTTTTTGTTTTTGAGTAACCTTCACATTGACATTCACTAGGCACTAGTTACTATAAACGTGCTAGCTTTATAAATGTATAAAATTGATGAATTCTACATTCATATAAAACAAATTGACATACTGGTGTCAGTTATTAATGAATTCAACCAAGTTATGCCCAAATAAAGTGTTTTTACTTGGACCTTAAGGAAGGTTAATCAGTTTAAGTGTTTTATTTTATACATTTTTTAAAATTCAGACTTCAACCAGAAACAAATAATTTAAACATATTTGAACTGGATATGGATAGGTTTAAAATTGCAAAGCTGCAACCTCAACATTTGCATCATGTTTTGTCTGCAGCAGATTAACCCTATAAAACCATTTGTATTATATTTGCTACTCGAGTTTCTGAGACCTCTAATTTATCAAATTGCTCATCATATGTGATACAAAAAAAAAATCTCAGAAAAAAAATTATTTAGGTTTTTTTTTTTTTTTTTTTTTTTTTTTAGATTTTCTTAAAATGTTTTTGGTTCCAAAAAAATAGAATTTGCTGGCTATTTTTTGATGTGTCAGGCTTTACAGGGCTACAGATCAGAGAAAATGCGAAATTTAGGAAGTTTTGTATTTGTAACCATATTCCAAATAAAAGTCGCAAGAAGTAGTAAATAAACTACACCATATGAACCACCTTCTGCATCATTTATTCCTAAGTATGATTACAATAGATCAATAATTCGGTAATTAATCATTTGTGCGTTTGTCTTTCTCTTTAACAGGGCTTATTTTTTCTTAGAAAGTTGGTCCGCATCTCGTTATTCTAAAGAGCCGTCTGTCCAATTAAGATGCAGCTGCCTCCTGTGTTCTGAGAGCCATCCTCTTATTGATGTCATCCCTTGATCATTTTTCGCAGCCGCTTCCAATATCCTGCTCTTTATGAGGGTATGTTTTCATCTTTTATGTGATCCCATTTGCGTGTGTGCAAACATACGCTGCGCAAATACATCTGGAGGGCTCATCTGTGCACACAACATAATATACACACAGGATTTTGTACAGCCGTTCAGTATCCGTGCGCAGTCTCTTATGTGGCGACCTGGTCTGATTACCACTCCTCTGTTGTCTGTCTGACCATCTCCTTTGATTTCATTGATTCAGTGTATTCCGTAATGAAAGGCAAAAAATGAACAGCATGCACTAAGTATGAGGTAATTGGTCTGCACCTACTTTTCTCATGGTTCCCAAGAGGCTGAAAACTCCCAGCGCGAGTGCGTCAGTGCGGACAATGGGTTTTCTTGACGTGTGTGTGTTTCTTTTCATTGAAGTGTCCTGGCTTATTGCATTGAAGGGTTTATGTGCTTTTTTTCATATTGATCTTGTTGAAATTCAGATAATAAAGCAGGCTCATAAATAGCAAGCAAAAATATAGTCACTAGAATAAAACCAGAGTTTGGTGTCATATCAAGGCAATGTTTTGATAAGATTAACATTTATTTGCTAACAATAAAGAAAATTCTTCAGCTACTATGAGAAATTTTACGCAGTACATGCGACTGTTATCAAAAAAGGAAATACGAAGTTCCCAATACCACTTTTCTGAATGAAAATCTATAAATGAGTACTTACTGACGCTGAGACACAAGAGATAATCATGTCAAAAAGGTCAAACGAATACGAGAACATAAGCTGCTGATTCCTGTGAGTACCAGCATTGGCATTAAGAGAACCCTCAGAGAAATACTTCAGTAAATGTGAGGCAGGCAAACACAGAAGCTCAACAACAATACCAACTAAAGCGGTAAAGTAACAGGTTTTTTAGTAACATGTCCAGATGTGCAGTGCAAATATTGGTATTGATCTTTTTCTATAACATAAAAAGCTACACTAGACAAACCTTGAATAGATTTTTTTGTGCACTCTACAGATTCAGCATTAGCCCCTTGCACAGAAATGCTTAATCTGTAGCTTTTATACTTTGTACGTGGGAAATATAAGTGTTTACAGCCATGTATTTAAATTATGGTATGTTGTTTATGCATAAAGTCAGTTTTTACGAAAAGGAAAGCTAGACAAGAGGGGATCGGTGATGTAAAACAGTATAACGGAGAGATGCCAAGCAGTTATCTAAAGTTAAATGGAGAGTCTCAAATGATGTGTTAATGAAAAAAATTAGTTATTCTCCCTGTTTCAAGTTGAAAAACCATCAAATATATTTTAACATTGCTATTTTAATCTAATATGTCACACTAAATAGTTTAAACATTGATTAAACCAAAGACACATTAACCACTGTTGGGATGATTTCACAGTGTAATGTAGTGACTATATTTTATCTGTAAATATTAGCGAACAGATGCTCAGTGGCAGGTCGATCTGAGCAGAACGAGCAGATGGTTTGGTACAAATGTAAACTCAAGTTGTGACGAGCAGGAAGGGCTTCATATTTAATATTAGCTACAGTGGATCTGAAAACTTAGGCCTGCTTTTAATTAGCTGTCAAACATCACAGCAGGTGGCATTTTAACTAATATTTACACTGTATATGTGCACTTTGTCACTGCTTACCACACATTGTGCACAAGTTAAAATACAACCTTCACTTTTTGTGTTTTTTTTTCTTATTTTCAGATTTTTTTATGTCTAATCAACCCCCTACTAGACATAAAACTTGTTTTTTACTTCACATTTTTATGACCTCTGCATGAACCAGTAAAACATCTATTCATAACATCTATTTATAGTTTTGTGAGCTGCTGTGAAGTGTGTGGTCGATTGGATTGCTTTCATGTGGGTGTGTGAGTAATAACCCAGAGTGGACGGATTAGTGCAGGTACTTGTGAAAGAATCAGACCTTCTCTTAGGGATATAAATGTATGGTCTTTGGCAGGGGTCCACAAACACAAGCAAAGCACAAGGACTAATAAATGTAGGTGATTAATGAGGCATTGAAATAGAAACTGTTTGATATGCATTTGAATTAAAGGAAATGTATATTTTTTCTTTTTTATGTTAGATGAAACTGAAGCATAATTTCAAAATGAAAGATGGGACAGATTTTTCTACAACTGAACTCAAAATCTGAAATCCTTTTGATCAACCCCCCTCAGTCTGTTACCCACATCATGAACAGCCTCATTTTATTCTGTTAACATGGGTTATGTTAGCCAGAAATTTAGGCGTCATCTTTGACTCTGACCTCAACTTTAAACAACACATCAAAAAAGTCACCCAGTTCTACTTCCTCCACCTCCGTACAAGAAGAAACCTTATCTAGACTCCAAGCCAATCCCTCATTCGCAGCCAATCACAATTCCACACCATCATCCTGCAGCCAATCTCTACTCAGCTGTGTCTTACTTTTAATTTGTTTTTGCCAGAATGGTTATTTGCAATGACGCATCATTTCCTGCTGGGGTCCAAGGTCGCAAAATGTTCTGTAATTAATAAGCTTGGTGTGTTATAATTCCATATATCTTGTTCAGGTCTCGAGAGAGTGAAATAATGTTTTTTGTTTAGACCAGAAATACACCAATATAGTAAGTAAGGTTCCCAGGAATTGTTAATATAGCATCACCTTAACTGTTCAACTCCTTCAAGAGTAACTTAGGAAAACAATTTCAGTTCCAGTTTGAATAGGATGTATGTCTATATTCCATCTAGTCATGCGCTAACAGTGCTAACCCTGCCTCCAAAACCTTTCTAATAATAAGTACTCAAAACCTCCACATGTTTTTTGTACCAATGATATAATATATGGCAGCAGTGGTGCACAGAATTTAGCCTCAGTCATGTAACATTCTATTACACTTCCTTTGTAAACTGACCTGTATCTGAATGGTTTCTGTTTACATCAAACCGAAACTTGTCTGCTCTTCACTCCCAAAGGGATTAATAACTTGGCAACATCAGTGCAGTAATGCCCACACAGTGTTAAGAGGGAAACAGGAAATTCACAGCACAACAGTTACATCACAGTCCCTCCACAACACTTTGAAACCGCACACCTGTGAATACACTTCTCAAGCCCAGTGTCAAATAACACTGCTCACACTTGTAGTTATCGTTACAGACAATAATTGATGGTAGGAAAGTGGATTAACAAAGTCTGTTTATTGTCTTTTATGTCAAACCGAGATCGAAGAACGCTCATAGGGGCCATGAGTGCCAAACCATAATGGTCAAGATTTAGCTGCTGCTTAGGACTGAAGATGTTGCATTAATGGAAGATAATGACTGTGTGGTTCTCCTTAACCACAGACAAAAAGTAAAGTAACAGTAAACAGCCTCTCTCCAACATTAACAAACTGTTATGCAAAAACAGGAATAATTTTAATTTTTTTTTGGTGCTAGTGGCTATTGTATTCACAGCTTGTCAATCACAATATTTACTCTATGCAGTTTTTTGACCTGGTTATTAATCCTGATGTTGAAAGTTGGACCTACAGTAAAGGAAAAAGCTGAACTGATTCTGTATAGGACCCCGGTGTCAATCAGACCTACCATAAATTTAAATCCTAGAGTGACTTGCCATTTTAAAGCTGCTTAGCTGCTTGTAAAACTTGCTTGGTATCTTGATAATTGTGCATAGTATGTATCAACTGCAACAGTCACTTTTGACGTGAGCATGACTAACCCAGAGTCATTATTCATTAGAAGTGCAGTAATTTCAAAACTATATTCTTTAGCTCTGGGTGATTAAATTTCATTGTTTAACAAACCTGACAGCTAGACTGAAAATTATGATTCAAATCTATAAATGAGTCAAGAAATAAGCAGAAATAATAATAATAGAAATAAGCAATGACAAGTTTCAGTATTGATTCCTGGAATAGGCCTCTGAGGTGTGGAGTACACTGAGGAGAATGACTGTGGTGTTTCCATTGTTATAGGCCAGCCACTCATTTTGTTGACCTCAGGAGGCCTTTAGCAGAGGCTGCATGGTGCTCATTGCAGCAGAGCACTGCTGTAATGTCGGACTTGGCTGGTGTGAATAACAGGGCACTGAACCAGCAGGTGGCTTTGTCTCATTGTTAAACTGCCCAGGCTCCTGCTTCTACTGTAGGCTTCTCCTCAGTACAGTCAGTTGGGGTTGTTTCTGAGATTAAATAACAGTTTCTGCACAGATGCTGTTCAGATAAATATGTGCTCCCACTTACTTTTTCAGGGGTCCCAATGAACGCAATGACTAAACTTTTACCTCAGACACTTAATAAAATTTTATTTATAGAGATTAATACAACATTTTAATAACAACAAACCTATAAATGTTTCTCACTATAGAAGGAAGTTAAAAATAATAAATGCAATAGATGTACATTTAAACAAAATGGTCAAACACCAATATAAAATAAATATTTAAAGATTCATAGAACTCACTGTGAAATGCCGTTTCTTCCTTTTCCTTGTCCAGTAAGTTCCCAGAACTGATAAGTGTGTGATTTTTGTTGTAGCAGATGATCTTGTATGATGGTTTAGGATTTGTGAACTCATCAACTGACCTGTGTCCAATAGGTTTATACATTGACACCACATGTTCCTGCTGGGTTATTGTAGATGCTCACATGGTCTGGAAGAAAAGTTGTGAGGTGTGCCTTTGCAAATTATGCAATTTCACCACCAGCTGCCACCAGTAACACACTTGTAATAGTGAATGGCTATTGATGAAATAAATGAAAGTGTAGTGGCTCAGTGGTAGAGCAGTTGTCCTAGAACCGGAAGGTTAGTGGTTCGAATCCCCCTCTGCCCTGTCAGCCCCCGTCTCTGTCTGCCCCAAGAGTGAATGTGTGTGAGGAGGTGAGTGGAAGCACGATGTAAAGCGCTTTGGGTTCAAAAAAGCGCTATATAAATGCATGCCATTTCCAATTTTTTTCCCCAAGTTATACCTGAAAAATTGAGTCAGAGAAATTTACCATTTTATAACAATTTTACATATAATATATACATGTGAAAATTTAATTTTTTAAAGCTCTCTGTAGATGTTTATCTCAGTTTGACTGTGAGGTAAAATTTAAGCATTAAAAGGTATTTTTTGACAAAAAAAGCCCTTACTTTTGGTCATAAAATAAAAAAGGGTTGCGCTCTGAATTAAAGAAAAGGCTCACTTTGCTCTTAAAGACGGTGGTTTCCATGACAGCCTGTGACTAACCTGGATGTGAACTTTTGGGGCTAGAGCTGTGTGTTAGTGTTAGAAGGTTTTGTATGGGAACCCCCCTCTGCTTGTTCTCATCACTGTTGGAGAGCTGACCTTTTCTGTCTCGCAGTGTGTCTTCACTCTGGTTGCCATGAGCTTGATTGCAATGTCTTGTCAACGCTAATGATGTCTCTGTACAGTGGTCCTCTGTTTTTGTACAGTACAGGTTAGTATTGCACTGTTCTCTGGCTTAAACAAACATATAAAGAAGAATTGAAACTAAAGAGCTTACCTAACTTATGTGTGGCAGGTTTAATCAGCTCTAGAGTCTACGCAGCCACCCAGGACCAGAGGAAACATGTTATGATCTATGAGGGGACATAAATAATTTAATACATCATACGACATAATGGCTCTTTGCTTCCACATCTTGTTGTTTACTGCACATCTCTCTGTTGACTAAACACTTACATTCTTCCTATGACCGAATCATTGTATTTAATATCTATAATGTGATGTAATATCCCCTTATGTAAGAGAGAAAAAGCAGACTTTCATCAGTTCTGTGATTAATCTAATGTCTCTAAAATGATTTGATGATTTTGTTTATATGTAGCCTACCTTCTTATGTGTTGCCTAATTATAGCACATATAACAAATTCCAATCAACGCTGTGAATGAAATGGCAACACATTACCAAAATCCATGTCCCTAGAGCTAGATTCTGTGTCCGGGGATTGGGTCGCCGAGGCTCCCGCCTTCGACTGCCACCCAATCCACATTGCACCGGCCCCTTACGGTTCCTCCTGCAGGTGGTGGGCCCACGGGAGGTCGGTCCCACGTCGCTCTTTCGGGCTGAGCCCGGCCGGGCCCCGTGGGGGAAGACCCGGCCACCAGGCGCTCGCATTTGAGCCCCAACCCCGGGCCTGGCTCCAGGGTGGGGCCCCGGTTGCGCCATACCGGGCGACGTAACGGTCCTTGTTTTTAAAACGTCCATAAAGGGTTCTGAACCGCTCTTGGTCTGGCCCGTCACCTAGGACCTGTTTGCCTTGGGAGACCCTACCAGGGGCATAAAGCCCCCGACAACATAGCTCCTAGGATCATCCGGGCACTCAAACCCCTCCACCACGATAAGGTGGCGGTTCAAGGAGGAGTACATCGACCGCATTACTGCAGAAGCTGTGAGATCGACAGACGGATCGGTGCAGCTTCTGCAGTAATGCGGTCGATGTACCGGTCTGTCGTGGTGAAAAAGGAGCTGAGCTGTAAGGCAAAGCTCTCGATTTACCAGTCGATCTACGTTCCTACTCTCACCTATGGTCATGAGCTTTGGGTCATGACCGAAAGAACAAGATCCCGGATACAGGCGGCCGAAATGAGCTTTCTCTGCAGAGTGGCGGGGCGCTCACTTAGAGATAGGGTGAGGAGCTCCGTCACTCGGGAGGAGCTCAAAGTAGAGCCGCTGCTCCTTCACATCGAGAGGAGCCAGCTGAGGTGGCTCGGGCATCTGTTTCGGATGCCTCCCGGACGCCTCCCTAGGGAGGTGTTCCGGGCATGTCCCACCGGGAGGAGACCTCGGGGAAGACCTAGGACACGCTGGAGGGACTGTGTCTCTCGGCTGACCTGGGAACGCCTCGGTATCCCCCCGGAAGAGCTGGAGGAAGTGTCTGGGGAGAGGGAAGTCTGGGCTTCTCTGCTTAGACTGCTGCCCCCGCGACCTGGCCCCGGATAAGCAGTAGAAGATGGATGGATGGATGGATTACCAAAATCTTGAATCAAATGCTGCAAACTGCAGTTTTTGCATTTTGTAAAGACTAATGTTATTCTGTTTTTGATCCATCCACATATCAGGTTGTAACGTTTCCAACATCACAAAAAAGTAAATGCCTTGTGTTGTCTTTTGCTTCTCTGCAGCTGTGTGAGCCACAAGCAGTGCATACAAGCAATGCTCTGGGGTTAGCAAAACATTAGCAGTCTCTCTCAAGTTACTTTTGTCTCAACAGCCCATGCCTTTTATCTCACATCTTCAGATGAAGCCGACATTTCAAGATAACAGCCTTTATGAGGATACAACAGCTGTTTCTACAAAGATTTAGTGTAAAGAAATGTTTACATTCATCAAAGTTATGATGATGTCAAAACACCACTGCAATAGACCTACTGCAAGTCTGTGAGAAACACTGCGGGACGATAAACTGATGGGTTGTTTCTATAATTACAAAAATGTGAGATCTTTTCGGAGTAAAACTTGGACCATGGGCTAACTGTAGACACCGGGATCAGCTCTTAGACACACTTCTAATGTTCCAGAGAGCTATGAAGGACAAAATATACAGGCAACAGATGGTACTCAGTCTAAGGCTACAATCTGGCATGTTTATATTCATATGGCTGTTTCTCCGTTGTCACAATACTAAAATTTTGAGTTAAATTTGATTACTGGGTTGAGTATCCCGATACTGATACTAGAACAATACCTTAACATCAGCCTGAAACATAATCTTTGTCCTGCTCCTTCCAGGCTTTTGAGCTCTGGCTAATTCTATAATATGCATTTTTTACTTCAGTCAGGGATAACAACAATAATGGTTAAAATATTAAAATAGATCTTATTCCCCAAAGGGAAGGTGTGACTAATATTTTCCACATTCTGCTCTGGTGACTGGCTATAAGTGAGGGACAAATGCCAATGACATTCAGATTAAAAACTACATTAAAATACATTTTTTAATGACACATCTAAACTCTATAACATCTTTGTCAGTTTTGTTAATTATGCAAATTAGCCGAGCAGCAATATGTGACAAGCCTAAAGCAGCCTGTCACTGCCACAGTGTCTCAGGAAGCACAGCAAACCTGAGATAAACTATTATTTATCATCTGTACACTTTTGTGTCAAATATACCATTAAATCAATCAATACAAGACGTGGTTTGGGTTTTTGACACAAAGGTGTCCTCAAAAAGAGACGTGAACGGGACACAGCTTCCATGTGCTCACTCCTTTCCCTCGGCACCAGTGAGGCATGACGCAACAAAGGCTATAATATTTTCACTCTCCAGCATCTTTAGCACATGTGGCGGAGTAGTCATGAGCATAAAAGCCTCCAGGTGCTGTTGTGAAAGAGAGCACGTAAGCCTGTTTTTGATTCATTTTTAGGAAAAGCTTCTTTCAAAAGTACCTTGCGTTATAGACAGGGTGAGCACAAACTTGAATGTAAGCCCCTGTATGAATCTGTAAGTAGGTTGTATTGTCACAGAAAATCATGATAAGCGCCCCAGACCCAGAGGGGACTTGTGTCTCAGGTTGGGCCGCAGCTTAAAGGACAACACGTGTAGGTTTTTTTTCTGCTCTCCACTGCTCGGGCTGTCCTACAACGCATTAGTTTGTGTTGTGCGTGCACGCCGTGTCCCCGTATTGCCAGTCCACCCCTGGAAGCCGTTAGCTGTGCCGTGTGCTTCAGTGTGATCGATGTATTTTATATATTTTTTTGCGTTTATTTATTTTTTTGTAATTGACGTTGAAGTCCCACCCCTCGTTTGGATATTTAACTAAGGAAATAATGGCCATCACACCGCAGCTTTGCTTAATTACTTTGGCTGTGTGTTTGATTGGGGCGCTGTGCTGATGTGTACGCCTGAGTGTGAGCGCGGTAGTTTTCTTGTTGCAGTGGGGGGTTAAATTGATTTGAGAAGCAGAACTGCCTAATCTTCTTTTTAAAATTGCTATTCGACAGAAAGCTTATCTCAGACGCCAGAGAGAGGAGGTACGCAGATGAGGGAGGAAAAAAAATGTCGAGGCACAACCAAATGAGAGTGGGATGAGCTTCTTGTGCGTCAGTGGCTAAACTCTGCATCACCATCTTTGTTTAGACTTTCTTTCCTTTGCATGAAGCTTTAGATTTGGAGCCTTGGAGTGGTAATGTACTTGGACAAGGGTCAGTGTTTAAAACAAATGCACTTCTTCTCCTGTCTGTTCTGACCATTAATGCAATTACATTTCTATTCTTATAGTACTCAGTAAAACTAATCTTTGACTTTTAACAGTAGTTAAGTTTTTGCTCAACTGCTTTGTGAGATGACTTGCATTTAAACCTCGAGATAAGAAGATTTTATACCTGGGCACTAGCATTAACAAATATTAAGGATGTCATTAATATGTAAAATGTTGCAAATTTGCAAACTACAACTACCTTAATGCATTAGCAATGAATAATATATAATAATAATAATGAATGCAATAAAAAAATAGAACGCATGCCAGGTAATGTGTCCAATTTATCAAGAAGCTGTTCTTTCAGGTCCACTCTATTAACAAAGCTCACAGCTGATTTACATTTTGACGGCAAATCCATTATTAATAACAACTTATCAAAAAAAATAAATACAGATTACATCTTGAAGAATTTGTTTCCAATGAGGCCTTCCTGATTATTTTAAAATAATTAGTCTCATCTGTGGTTTTGATCTGATTTTCCAGGAAACCATAGCAATGGATGTGGAAAAAACTGTTTCTGGATGCAATTGAAAAGGATTTTTACTGAGAGACCCAAATCACTTTGCATAATTAATGGGTCATCAAGAGAAAAGAAGGTCTATGTAAAAGCTCTGGACTCAGTTTTCAAGATGCCCTGGATGACCGAGAACCTTCACAGACAAGGGTCCTCAAGAGCTTTTTACGTGATATATACATCTTTTTTATTCAAATACACTTCTGTAAATATCAGTAATGTAACTTTTTAGATATATTTTGTATGTATTTAAAATTACTAAATGTAAATAGGAAACCCAGCAAATGGATAGGGGGTAGATTTGACTCAGCCTCGCACAATATTACTGGCTTGGACTGTGTTGGGCCAACTTTATCATATACAGTAGGTTGAGCCTCTGTCTATTGGCAGCAATGGAAACACAATGAAATAGAAAGCAGGATGTCTAAGGCTTTAAACTCAATTATGTTATCATGTTTACTGAATCTTTTTGCCTTTACATTTGCAAACACAATCCTTTCTTCTTGTCTAAAACCTATGCGTTTATTTCTTACAGTTCTCAAGACCACATATCCCACTGTGGAACAGATTTACCTTCACCCAAAATCAATAGAATATAAAATTCCAAAATATTAGGACATTCTTATGAACTAAAATGTTTTAGTATGGGGTTGTATTTAGGTGTCAGTTGTGTGTGATTGTGATTGACCACAATGCATTTGAACAATAGATGTGAACCTTGAATCCTAAACTCTTTTTATCTCAGCAGATAACAAGAAATTGTAAAAACATTATACTCTGTCCTATAACATAAACGGTGTACAGATCCCAGTACAGATTTGTATCCTCTCTATAGGGACTGAAACTGCATTTAATGTAAAGAGTTCCATAAATCAGGTGCTTGATTTGAGCAGACATCAGCAACTTCCTTTTTGCTGAGTTTGTGTTTAGAAAAAAGGGTCAGCATGTTGCCTTAAGCCGTGTTGCTGCCTCTTGTTTGTCACAAGCTATTGATTTGAATTTAAAGAAGTGGGTTATATTTAGACCTGACTATATATCTGCGCATTTTGAATTAAGCAAAATGTGCCTCAATAGAACGGAACATGTATAAGAAACATTAAGTCACTGATATTCACCTTCATCCATTCATTCATCTTCTCACCGCGGAGCTGGCTCTCACATGCTGATGCCACATGAGGAGCGGAAGCCTACATTATTTATGGTGATAATAAAGATGTAGCAAACATGGGGGGATCACTTTACGACAAAGAGAATGGCGGCAATGTGGTCCCATGAGAGTAATTGATCACGTTGTAGGTTGTCAATGGACCTGTGACGGCATCTGACCCGGGTTTATGGAGCCATTTGCTAAAGCATGTAGCATAATGGGTCACAAAGGTCACAACTAACTAGTGATGCTAATGCAGTTAAAGAGTGCACAACTGATGCCTGTGCACACTGTGGCAGGTTTAGATTTGTAGATAACACACCCTTTTTGAAAACTCACGCCACAGTGTAGACTTTTAAAAGCAGCATTGCGGTGATCTCATTAGTCCGTGAATAAATCTTGGAATATTAAATTTGCCGGTCTCAGTTTAGGATAATGCATGTATTATTTGGTTCTGTTGACTTAATATTTCATGACAGTTTTGAACTTGAGCCATTGTGACTCAATCTTTATGGACTTGCCTTCACTTGTGACTGTTTTTTTATAGATATTGCAACAGTTTAGGCGTACCTGGCAAAAGTCCCCAAGGGAGCGTCCAAGGATTGTTTAGGCATTTTTGGTTGTTTTGATGGGATTCTGTTTGACTCTATAAGGTCACAGTTTTTTTCTCTTTAAACAACAATTTACTGGTATAAACATGTGTCTGCCTGCTTATACTTCCAGATACAGTTAAAAATGTCATCACTCCAAGCTAGACGACCTTTATCGACCCACAAGGAAGAAAGGAGGTGCTCTAAGACGAATGTGACTGAGCAGTGGAAACATTGTTATGCCTTAACCCCTGTCCCCTGGATCTTTTTACCATCTGCATTATCAGAACATGTCATAAATAAACTTACAGCTTCGGCTTTTTATTTATTTATTCTTTAATTATCCAGGAACGTCCCACTGAGATTACAAATCTCTTTTGCAGGGGAGTCCTGGCCCAATGGGAGGGGGGAACCGGAGTACCCAGAGGAAACCTACTCGTACACAAGGAGAACATGCAAACTCCACAAAGAAAGGCTCTAAAGGGAGCTTGTATAGTCATTTACTCTAACATATGTTTGGACAATATTTAGAAACAGATTGTTACCTAAAGCAATAGATTAGAGCTAAAGCTTTACTGGAATTCTGAATATTTTGCCGCTTGATGCATTTGAAGTATTTACAGTTGAGCAATTATTAATCAATTATTTAGATCTGAGTACTTGAAGCAGCAACTTTTAATATGCCTTATATGCTCAAGAAGAACGAAAATACACATCCACAGGTCACCTTGATGCCTCCTAGGTTTAGGTAAATGAGTGAGTTTACCACAGTGCCGTTTTGCTTTGATGGTCAAAAGAATACCGGGCTATACTACTATAATTTCTGACTGCATGTGCTACTATCTTTGGAAGTCCTGCAGGAACATGCTGCTGTCTGTGAACAAACTTAGGGGAAATAGGTTAGCTGATGAGTTCACAAAATCTTTTATATTCATAAACATCCCCCATGTACAGTAAGATTCTGCACTGTAAAAAATGTTTCTGCTTCTCCTGCAGCCATGCTCAGTTTGTCTGCTCTGAGCAATTAAAGTAACAGGATGTAATGTAATTAATGGCAGCTTCACCTGTAGTTTCTGTTAAATTTTAGAACATTTGTTCCCCGTGTATCTCCCCGGCAGCCACCTGCAGGTTTGTTTGGCCCTCACTGGCTGGTGGCTGGTGTGCCTTTCATTTGCCTCCACTATAGTTTTGCACCTCATTGTGTCGAACATAAAGGATGTTTGATGATGAATGATTGTTTAGATTGGCTGAATAATTGCAGAGTTTATTTTCTATATTAAATTTTGGTGTTTGCTTGTGCTTTTATGCATATAACTCTGTGGTGTGTAAGCAGAGGGTGGGGGCTGTGCTAAGTCCTGAGAAAACACCAACAGGAGCTTTCCCAATTGTGGACAGAGCCATGGTGAATAAGCAGTCAAGATTAGCTCGGGTATGCTCCTCTGTTTTTGTTGTCAAGCTTAAGTTCTTAAGTGAATTCTGTTTTGAGATGAAGCTGGAGACTTGCATTTCTTTTTCTTCCTGTCTTCCTGTCCTCCCCCAACATGTTTTTTCCTCCCCATGCGGCTCATTGAAGCTGAGGAAAAGATATAACAGTGCTCCATGGTAGAAACAAAGACTGTTGGCGTCACTGTTTGTGCAATTCATTGAAGAATAGTGTTGAAAAGAATGTGTGTTGCTGGGGAGAGGAGTTTTTGCACACAACCCATTTTTTATGTTGATTTTTCTTCCATTAAGCCAAAACTCATTTCTACAGTTAGGCCTAGACTAATAAGAAATTACAAATGTGCACAGATAATGGTGCTATGCTATGGAAAATCACACTGCAGTGAATGATTTTGCACAGGAATAAAGGAGGGGTCAAATCAAGAAAAATAAGTAACCATTGATTAGGCTTACACCTGCAGGCATATGTCTATTCAGAAACCAGTATACACTGTATGTTTTATAGGTCTTGTCTGCAGATGCTTTTCAGTACCACTTAATTATTTTAACTGGACAAACACATTTATCCACTGGTCCTGTCGCTGATACACTCTCCTACCATTGTGAATAGAAGCCATGTTACTGAACTCAGGTTTCACTTTGTGTTTCTTGGTGTCTCTGCTCATATGGTTTTAGTTTTGACTCTGTCCCTACAAGTCTTTATTTTGTCCTGGTTGGTGTTGTCTTTACTATGAGAACAAATGATATAGTTATTATTTCTATTCCAAAAATAGTATTACTTGTAGAAGTAACTAACTTGTAATATGTACTGTAGCCAACTTTGCAAGATCTAAATATCATATAAAATCTTTATATGTTGATTTTAAGTTTTTTTTTCCCCATATTACCAACAAGCTACCAACAAAAATGACTAGAGATAGGTTAAGGTTTAAATGCTTTAATACATAATTACAATGATATAAGCATAGTGTAGGCCGAAGTGCTACAGTTTCATATAAACAAAACATTGTCAAAATGTGGCTAAAATGCACATTCTTGACACATATTGCAACACTCTTACATAATCCAGTACAAAATCATACATAAAAGCTTACGAAAGCAAAAGAAAAATATGGAAATCCCTTGCGGTGAACGTCATCTGGGAGGTTCAAACATGTAAACACATTTAAATCCACACATAAGCCGCGAAGTTGTCCACTCCCACACAATGCACCGCTCTGAGGCCTGTGATTAAAAAGTCGTCATTACCTTAGTGCGGCCCTAATGAGGAGCACGCACCTGTTTTTTTTTTTTACAGCTGTTCATCACAAGCTTGTTGTCTTTAACTCTCGGCCCAGACGTTTAGAAATCGTTCATAAATCACACACTAACGGCAAAATGGAGTGACCTGTCCACTATTGTCTGTCACTGGAGAAGAATGGATCATATAAAATTGTCATCAAATGAAAGCAGAAGTAAATAATCTCACACAGCCGAGCAAAGGCTGCATTGTGAGTCATGAAGCTTTTGCCTAGTGGCATATGGGCATGGTGGGCTAAAAAGAACATATTACTCTCCCTCAGTCACATGAATTCCTAATGCAACCCCACACAGAGTTCACTTTGCAGTTAAAAGGTTTTAGACGGGTTACTGTCTTTGGCTTTTAGACCCCGAAGCTACTAGTGTCACAACTCTACTCTCTTTACTTTGTGGATGGATGACAAGGCAAATGCAATGACTCCTTCCAATAATAGGCAGATTTACTCTTCAAACAAGACAATAAGATTCCTGAAATAACTGCAGAGAAGAGAGTGTACCAGGAGCGTTATGAAAGAGCTGTTATATTTCAGTCATGTTTATTTTTGTCACTAGAAGTACAAATGTGATTTTGATTAAGTAATCCCACAAGTTATCAGAGTCCTGAGGTACTGCAGTACTCATTTCACAGCACGTGGCAGAGTGGTTAGCACTTCTGCCTTACAGCAAGAAGGTCGTGAGTTCAAAACCCGGCCGACTCAAATATTCTCGGCCGACTCCGGTCTTTCTGTGAGGAGTCTGTATGTCCTCCACGTGTTACTGTGGGTTCTCTCCGGGTACTCTGGCTTCCTCCCACCGTCCAAAGACATGTATGTATAGGTTAATTGGTAACTCTAAAGTGTCCCTAGTGAATGAATGTGAGAGTGAATGTTTGTCTGTCACTGTCTGTCTCTATATGTTAGCCCTGCGACTAACTGGCCACTGTCCAGGGTGTACCCCGCCTCAGGCCCAAAGCTGCTGGGATAGGCTCCAGCCACCCGCGACCCCTAACGGGACAAGCGGTAGAAAATGAATGAATGAATGAATATTTCATTTTATTAAGGCAGTGCCTATTAAAATCTCTGTGTGATGATGTGACAGATAACCACAGTGGATTGTAATTCAGAGTTCTGCAGCTTATTACTTTGGTAGAAAGCACCACTCCAAAATACTCTTTAGGGCTTTTTATGTAAAGGTATTATACTAGGCTTTGTATTCACGCGGTGCTTCCAGCTTGAAGAAAATTAAAATGTGGGTGTTTAGGCGTAATTTGCCATAATGTGTTCCTTTTGGCCGTGAGCGGGGTATAATTGAGTAATCTTCCATCTGTCTGCCTTTCCTATTGTCTGTTTATCCTTATTTGTGAGACTTTTTAATTTGACTCATTATGAAAATAAAGGGTCATGAGTTGGTGCATTTTCTATTTGAATTTTGAAATCTCTTTGCATTGTGCTGGTTACGCAAGTCTTTATTGGGTTATTTAAATTTTAAGTCAAAAGAATAAAGAGCATAGAGCACTGCAAAAAGTTTACATGTGAGTTTTGATTTGTGGATCTTCTTTGCTTACTACCAAATTTGTTTATCTATAGACATAACTAAAAATATATGGAGCACCGCTATAGGCATATTTTGCAATGGAACAATACAAAGTTGCGCTAACCGTCTTTTGAAAACTGTCAAAAGGTTTGGTAATCTGGTAAAGTACCGGAAACTGTCTTTTGCTTTCTTCTTTATTTGGACCTACATTTTGCCTAAGTTTCCCTCAGATACAATTTATTCCCAGAAACAGTTAATGACATCTTTTACGTAGCTGACCATATCAAGCCACGCTGTATCAGCACACACCACTTACAGAGATTGTGACTTATGATCAATATGCTTGTATCGGCAGGATGTCTTCACTCCCCACTGTGGTATATTGATATATGCTGCATGTTAAAAAAGACTTCTGGATCCCTGCTTACTTAAACTCAAATTACATCTCACTGCAGTCAATAAATTGTGCTAATAACTTGATTGTCTGTCTCTCTCTCTCCCATCATTCCCCCTTCCCTTTTTCCCCCATCCATCTTTTCTCTTTCTAGGTAAGTAATGTGAGAGCTGCTATAAAATCAACAGTGATTACGTTTGAGTGTGGAGAAGTGGTTATTAAACACAGGTACGTAGCTCCAGTGCAGGTAATGGATTATCAGCTAACGATCCCTAACTGGAAGATTCTTGGCCCTGGCTCGAAGACTGTGTGTGTTTGTTTATCTGCCGTTCTTCTAATGGCGGTGTTGTGTTTTGCTGCTAATCTGTTTATCTCATCAGATGCTGAGGTTAGGGGTCTATCTCATTAAGTTGCAGGATATTGATTTCCGCTGTTTGGCGTCAGGCGCTCTGTTACTGCCCTCTCCTAGGAGCCCACACGAGAGGAATGCTGCTCATCAGTCGATTCCTTCTCTCGTTTTCTGCTGGCTGTGAATTATTGGGCCTGAATGACTGGATGCTTCTGAATAAAATTAGTTACCAAGGCAGAATAATTACTAGAGACATGGTGGTGCTGTTTGTACGACTGCTGAGTGTCAAAACATTTGGCAGTTATTATGCTTGTAATGCACCTTTAGCTGTGAGAACACAATTATTCTTTTGCCATGACAATCCAAGACATTTTTAGTAAAAGAAAAAGCACTTGTTGCAACAGTACAGCATTAGTACAAAATGTGTAAAAAAGGAACAATATAACTTGTGTTAAGTGCCTCTTAAATCCAAGAGATAGATTTGCAGTTTAAAGGGGTTATTTTTCTAAACTGATGTAGTCTAGTAACATTTTTTTGCCCAAGCTTCCTCTTAGTGTCAAGAACATATTGGAACAGTATTTACAACAGAGTTCTGAAACCTACATCAAAACAGTTTCACTCTAGAACAACAACACTTGAAAACACATCTCTTCCGTCAACACCAAACTGACAAACACTGAATTCTACTTCCTTTCTATCTATTCCTTATTTTTTTTTTTTTAATAAATCTTTCCTATTGATTTAGCTTTGTATACTGTTCTGGGTTTTAACAGATTTGTTTTTGGTGAACTTCCATTGCTTGCATTGTTTTCCTCACATTGTTGCTTTGGATAAAAGCGTCTGCTAAATGACTAAATATAAATATAAATGTAAATGTGAATGGAGCAGTGTCACTAACGACTCACCTGAGCCTTTAACGACTCCCATCAGGAGTCACACTGCCCTTTCATAGCTGACGACTGTGAGAACAGAACAGTCTAATCCAATCAGGTTTAGTTTCAGGTCAAACTCCTCCCTCTAGAGATATAAGCTCAGCTCTTGAAGTTGATCTCAGAATTGATAAAGTCTCTTGGAATTAGAGACGAAATGTCTTCACCTTGAAAACTGAGTCCAGATGCTTTTACTTTAATCTTTTCTTCAAGATGACCTGGATGACTGAGAACCTTCACAAACAGCTTATTAGAATAGTTTACCCTAAAGAAACAAAATATTATATAAACAAAATAGTTTGTAGTAGTATGTAAATGAATAAAATATAAGTAAGTCAACTTTATTTTATTTTGTATAAAAAAAAAAATAGTACAACCCAAAGTTGCTGGGATAGTTGCCCATTAGGTATCTAAGCGGAAGAAGATGAAAGAATAAATAAATTAATGAATATACTTTAACACTCCTCACTATACCATACCATGCCAAACCACTAGATGGAGTCTCGAGCCAATGTGATACAGCCACATTTGCTTTAAGTCCAACTCCTTTTGGTCTTGTTGCTTATTTGCAATCGACCCCTAACCCTAACATTTTCACAGAGGTGTGATAGGACAGGTATTCCTTACGATCTGCCAACACCACAGTGATGGGTAATTTGGAGTTCTGCTGCATACCAGGTTAATATTTTGGGTAAATATTCCAAAATTAACACTTTAAGTGTTTAGTTTTTCTTCTTTTTTGTTTTGATTATTTGGTCAAGCAAAAGAGAGAAAAAAGAAAGAAAAGTTTACAATACTTAAAAACAAAAGCCCATATGCCATTCCAATATCATCAATTTGTTTATAAAATAAATTATATAACCAATGTATAATGTTATTGTCTATTTTATTCCAAAGATTTACACCGGTTTGAGTGATAGACTGCCTTTTTAAGGTGCTGCGAACACACTGTACTTTTAAATTATACACCCCTTCAAGATTAGGAAACCCTTTTTGGATGTTATTTGAGAATTGATTATATCTAGCTTTGTAATATCAATTATGTTTTTATTTTGAATTTGATGTATATGAGGAATAGTGTGTTTGTATGATCTCTAAATCCTACATTATGTACAATTCCGATGGCCTTTTTCTGGAGTCTATATAATGGCTCTAAATGGCTTTGAAGGTATTTCCTTCAGACTTCAGTGCAGTTATTAATAATTGGTAGGATGAGTGAACAATATAAGATGGCGAGAGCTTTTGGATTTAGTACATGCCTACACCTGCCCATTATAGCAATACTTTTAGCCATTTTTGAACAAATATTAGCTATTTGTGGTTTAAACTAACATTGTGACTGATGATCACAGCCAGAAATTGATGCTCATTGTCAATTAATATCTCTATTTGTTCATCTTTTTTACTCTTTACAAATAACATCATCTGTTTTTGCTATATTTAATGACAACTGAACCATTCCTTCATTTTGTTAGTTGTGGTCATTAGCTGAATACAAAATAATGGTATTGTACGCAAATAATCTTTCATCTTTGCATTAGTTAAACACTACGCCACAGAATACAAGCATAAGGGACACTTGAGCCTGTTGAATAGTTGACATCTTCATTTCTTTGAACACAACATATTTAGTGGTGTCTCGTTTTATCTCTGTTTCCACAATATGTCATTTTCATTTAACACACTTTGCAGACAGTATGACTATTGTCCAAGTTCTGTTTGCCTCTAGTTTCAGTTTCATAACATCCCAAACGTTTCCATGCAGTACTTTTTACTGACGTGGGAAGCATTCAAATTGACTTGTTGGATGTTTTTTTACATGTAGCTCAAATATAAACAAAGTCTTCTTTTTCTTCTTGCATGTTGGCCATTTGTAGTCGAGGTGATCTTTTTTTCTACCTCAGTTTAATTATGTCACCGCCCCTTTTCCAATATCTATCATCACTACTTGCTCTAGGACATTTCCCAAACAGTTGCTCAATATCTAAACATGTCTCATTGAAAGTTAATAAAGGCTTTGTATACTAGTTGATGTTGCTTTGACCTTCGTTTTGGGTTCCTGCCATTGAATATAAAACTGTTTTGACTTGCACAAACTGCTGATTTGGCTCACAAAACCATTCTATCACTCTTTAGCCTCGAACACTTGTATTTGGCATACCCCTATAACCACCAGATATTTAGTTTGTTGCCCAAAAAACAGTACTAAGAATGTCTTAAATAATGACCCACAAGTCTGCCAAACCTTTCTGAATGGCCTCATATAAATAATTTTTGTGGTCCTTTCCAATCTTTCCATGCCTTGTTTTGTAATTTTTTTTGCCTTTTGTTGCCAAATTTTGCTCATATTTATTGTTTTTATTTGTTGTCAAACTGCACCTTATTACCACCATTTTCTGTGTCAATATCAGCAACATTTTAATGTTTTTTATCCTTAATTTCCAAAACCTCTGGGGCTCATTCTGTTACAGCCTTTTATTGAATAAAGCTTTTGCACATGTTGCTTGTTAATGGCATCACTTGTGGTGCCTTGAGCTAAATGATGATAAACGCGTAGGAGTGGCTCCTGTTGGATGTGTGTGGCGGTTACTGCAGTGAGGGTGGCATGTGTGTGTCGGGCCAATGCGTCATTCTGCGACTCGCACAAGCCCTGGAGCTCCCCTCTGGTGGCTCCCATGCTGCTTATCTGCGTTATGTAACTCACTGTTCTCACACTGTTACTCTTATTCTCACATTCACCATTGTTTTTGCATGTATGAGCAGAGCGGATACATTTTCCCAGCTCTGTGTAGCTGCTTTATTGGGATTTCGTGACTTTTTTTTTTATTTTTCCAAAGTGTTCAAACCAATCTGCTTTTTGTATTTTTTTTTTCTTTTCAGCTCCCATCAATGGTAAAAGTGCGTCCCTCCAAATCCACCCACTTGTTCTTTGCAGCATACATTTGTGTGGTGTGACAGCTGGAGTCCCAGTTGGTGGAAAAAAAAAAAACGCTAGTCTTTGAAGTGAATTCCCTTCACGCCCAGTTACTGATGAAGGAAGTTAGTCGTGCTTCAGGGACGCATTATCACTGCGACACGGAAACTAGACTGAGATGGAGAGTTGGTTGAAGTGGCACATGGTTTAAATCTCTATTGTTTATCATGTCATATAACCTAAAGTAAAATACAGAGAGCTTTGTTTTTGTTGGCAGTGTGGAATATTACAACGGCGTTACTTTAGATGATGTCTATAAACGTATCAACCATTCAGCTGTTAATGTAAAAACCCTTTAATTGGATTAGATTCAAGAATGCAACTATTTTATAGCAGTTTGAATACATTCTAGGAAAAAGCACTTAATGGTGTGGCTTCTGAACAGACAATGAAAAAAGCGACCATTTGGCCCAAGTGCAGTACAACATCACCAAGATAAGACATTAAACATTTAGTTTAGGTTGTCTGAAATGGCAAGAATCCTGCTGCTGCACAAGGTTACCTTGGTTGTCAGTTGTTCTTGTTCATGAGGCTCTTTCAAAGACAAAAGAATATTTATTTATTTCAATAAATAGTTGGATAAGTATTTCTTCCTGGTTAAAAACACCACTAAAACGCACAAGGCCAATTAACAAATAACAACTAGTGTTGGAAGTAACGGCGTTAGAGTATACCGGCATCTTTGCAAAAGCGATGATTGGCTGGGTCACTGCACTTAATAATAATAATAATAATAATGTATTGTTCATTTTCTTTGAGAATGAACAACATGTTAACCACTAAACACAAGACAGTGTCAGCGACAATGGCGACGAGCCGGGGAAATTTAAAGGTAGCGTTCTTGAACTGGAAGTACTGGCACTACTTCTCGTTACTTGAAATTAAAGGCAAGAATGTTTCTGTAACATGCTATGTCCAGGCTATGTTTCCACGTCTGCCTCAGTCAACTCAGATCTTATGAAGCCCCTCACGTCAACACATGCTAACACGACACTTGTTGCTGCTGCTAACACAACCCCAAAGACAGCTCCAGCGAAGGAGACAGAGCCTCTGTTAAAACAAGCAACGCCCGATTTTTCGACTCGGCAACAGGTGACCAAGCCCGAACTGAACACATTGATTGCAAGGGATGTTGTAATCAATGTTAGTTGTTAGATGAGTGGAGTACTTTAGTATAGATTGTGTGACTGTAGTGAATGAATAATTGATATGTAAAGCGTCCCCGGGAAAAGCTCTACATAAAATTGATGTAATAATAATAATAATAATAATAATAATGTATTGTTCATTTTCTTTGAGAATGAAAATGTTAATCTACAGAGAGAGTTGCATTGTTTCTTTTTACCCGTTTACATTTGTGTGACTTAATTTTGCCCTTGAATTTTATTTTCAATTTTTATTTTTTATGTTTTTATTCCTATGCATATCATATGGCACACTGCAAAATATTGAGTTCAAATAAATACCAAATATTCTAAAATACTGTATATAGTGTTTTTATTCTTTAATCAGTTAACATAAACATATCTGATAGTAAAGATGTTATAAAACGTAATAGCGTTGAACATAAAAAAGTAACTAATTACTTTTACAATGTGGTAACTGAGTTACTAACTCAATTACTTTTTGAGGGGAAGTAATGTGTAACTAACTGTAATTACTTTTTTAAAGTAAGATGAACACTGATAACAACCCTTTACAACCCTCTTTGTTTGTTTAGGTTAAGCACAAAGAGGTATAGGCTACAATTCACAAGGAAGGTTGTTCCATGTTGTATAAAATTACTGCAAATTATGTACCACAATGTAGAAATGCAAATAATAGTAAAAACTAAATTATACTCACGTCAAAGTTTGAAAGTTTTCTAGATTAAATTTTTTTCATTTCCGGCCTCAAAAATTGTTAATGTACTATCTTAGGTCTATGACGCATACAAAAAGTGCAAAAGACATTAACAGTTCGATTATAAATGGGCCCAAAAATAATGTATAGGTGCTTTTCAGTCTCATACAGTGTTGTTTTAAAACTGAGTTAAATCATCTTGTTTCTCTTATACAACACTGTGTCATAATGAATCAATGCACTAACATATAACACAAGCTCAGGTTATTTCTGTACCTTTTATAAAATGCTTCACTTTGCTGTATTTTACATAACCACACTCTGAGGTTTCAAGATCTAAAGCTATAACAAAGACTGTTCTTTAACTATTGTTGTGTTAGGGTTGTGTAACAGTGTGGGCGGACAAAAACTGAGAAAAAGTATACTCAGCAATTTACTGTACAGTGTGGTGTCCTTGAGAAAAGTTCATATCAACTTTGTATTTGTTGATCTAGATTCCTGCAGCCCGAGCATTTGTGGCAGTGATGTAAATTATCTGTAACTTTTGTTTGTAACAGTCCAGCTCAGACTTGTGTGATGTATTCCAGGTAGAGCTGTTTTTGCCCCTCTCCACTGCAGCGGCTTCAGCGGAAATGGAGAACCTCGCACTTTAATCGACTTGTTATGCTGTCATTGTCACATTGCTCCGTACACCCACAAGTGTAACACGAATCCTGCTGGAAACGCTTCCGAAACTGCACCTGGCGATAAAATCCAAGTGAGGGGTAAATTTAAGACTCTTGAGCAGAACATCATGGTTTTAAAATGTGAATTAAAAATGGCTGGTTTAGCGCTGATGTGTTATTTATGTGGACGCTATATCAGATGTTTAATAAAACTTTTAGTAAAGGCTTTTTTGATTATTTTTTAGTCTTAAAATTATATATATATATATATATATATATATATATATATATATATATATATATATATATATATATATATATATATATATATATATATATATATATATATATATATATATATATATATATATATAAAAACTTTGTCCTTCACCCTCCGGGTGGTCTCATCCTTCGAGCTCGGGTCCTCTACCAGAGGCCTGGGAGCTTGAGGGTTCTGCAGTATCTTTGCTGTTCCTAGTACTGCACTTTTCTGGACCGAGATGTCTGGTGTTCTTCCAGGGATCTGCTGTAGCCACTCTTCCAGTTTGGGGTCACTGCCCCAAGTGCTCCGATGACCACGGGCACCACTGTCGCCTTCACCTTCCAAGACTTTTCTAGCTCTTCTCTGAGCCCTTGGTATTTCTCTAATTTCTCATGTTCCTTTTTCTTGATGTTGCAATCACTGGGTATTGCCACATCAACCACAACTTTCCTCTGCTGTTTGTCGACCACCACGATGTCTGGTTGGTTCGCCATTACCATTCTGTCAGTCTGAATCTGGAAGTCCCACAGGATCTTGGCTCGGTCATTCTCTACCACCTTTGGAGGTGTTTCCCACTTTGACCTTGGGGTTTCCAGTTCGTACTCGTGCAGATGTTCCTGTACACTATGCCAGCCACTTGGTTATGGCGTTCCATGTATGCTTTCCTGCCAGCATCTTACACCCTGCAGTTAAGTGTTGGATTGTCTCAGGGGCCTGTTTGCACAGCCTACACCTTGGGTCTTGTCTGGTGTGGTAGATCTGGGCCTCTATTGCTCGGGGCTCAGGGCCTGTTCCTGTGCAGCCATGATGAGTGCCTCTGTGCTGTCCTTCAGTCCGGCCCGTTCTAGCCATTGGTAGGATTTCTTGATATCAGCCACTTCAGTTATGTTCGGTGGTACATCCCATGTAGGGTTTGTCCTCCCATGATGGTCCCTCCTCCAGCTCCTCTTCCGCTGCTCCCGTTGCCTGAGACATTCACTAAGCACGTCATCTGTCGGGGCCTTATCTTTGATGTACTTGTGGATCTTGGATGTTTCATCCTGGATAGTGGCTCTCACACTCACTAGTCCACGGCCGCCTTCCTTACGGCTAGCGTACAGTCTCAGGGTGCTGGATTTGGGATGGAACCCTCCATGCATGGTGAGGAGCTTTCGTGTCTTAACGTCTGTGGTCTGTATCTCTTCCTTTGGCCACCTTATTATTCCTGCAGGGTATCTGATCACTGGCAGGGCATAGCTGTTTATTGCCCGTGCCTTGTTCTTGCCATTGAGCTGACTTCTTAGGACTTGCCTTACTCGTTGGAGGTATTTGGCAGTTGCTGTTTTCCTTGTTACCTCTTCAAGGTTGCCATTTGCCTGTGGTATTCCAAGGTACTTGTAACCATCCTCAATGTCTGCTATTGTTCCTTCTGGTAGTGAGACCCCTTCTGTGTGGACTACCTTCCCTCTCTTTGTCACCATTCGACTACACTTCTCAAGCCCGAATGACATCCCAATGTCAGAGCTGTAGATCCTGGTGGTGTGGATCAGTGAGTCAATGTCCGCTCGCTCTTAGCGTATAGCTTGATGTCATCCATGTAGAGGAGGTGACTGATGGTGGCCCCATTCCTGAGTCGGTATCCATAGCCAGTCTTGTTGATTATTTGGCTGAGGGGTTCAAACCTATGCAGAACAGCAGTGGGGACAGAGCATCTCCTTGGTATATGCCACATTTGATGGATACTTGTGCAAGTGGCTTGCCATTGGCCTCAAGGGTGGTTTTCCATAGCCTCATCGAGTTTGCAATGAAGTGTCTTAGAGTCCTGTTGATGTTGTACATCTCCAAGCATTCAGTGATCCATGTGTGTGGCATTGAGTCATATGCTTTCTTGTAATCAATCCAGGCAGTGCACAGGTTGGTGTGTCGGGTTCTGCAGTCTTGGGTGACTGTTCTGTCAACCAGGAGTTGGTGTTTGGCTCCTCTGGTTTCTTTTCCGATGCCCTTCTGTGCTTTGCTCATGTATTGATCCATGTGCCCACTTATCTTAGCCGCGATGATGCCTGACATGAGCTTCCATGTTGTGGAGAGACAGGTTATTGGCCGATAGTTGGATGGCACTGTACCCTTTGTGGGATCCTTCAGGATCAGGATTGTACGCCCTTCGGTAAGCCATTCAGGGTGCGTCCCATCCCTTAGCAGCTGGTTCATTTGTGCTGCAAGGTGAACTTCTTTAGCCAGTAGGTGTGGATCCTGTCAGGGCCCGGTGCTGTCCAGTTTTTCATACCTGAGACTCTTTCTTGAACGTCTGCCGCTGTGATGGTAACTGGATTCTGTTCAGGGAGGTTGCTGTGGTCCTCTCTCAGAGCCACCAGCCACTGTGCATCGCTGTTGTGTGATGCCTCCCTCTCCCATATATTTTTCCAGTATTGTTCAGTTTCCAGCCTTGGTGGGTCGGCCCTGCTGTTATTATTACCCTGCCACTGAGCGTACACTTTCGCAGGTTGAGTTGCGAACAGCCGGTTTATTCTTCTGGCTTCATTCTCTCTTGTGTACCTCTTTAGGCGGCTGGCCAAGGCTTGGAGCCTTTGTTTGGCAGTTTCAAGTGCTTCAGGTATTGGCATCTGGTTGTACCTATTGGGTACTTGTTTTCTCATTGCACCTTTCTTGGCCTCTGTCAGTTGGCTCACTTCTCTCCGTGCCTTCTTGATTTTAGCCTCCAGCCTTTGTTTCCATGGTGGGTATTGTTTATCATGGTTCCCATGGTTGCTCTTATAGCCAAGCATCTCAAGGATCACTGCTGCTGAGGTGTATATCAGCTCATTGGTTTCAGTGATGGTTGTGGTAGGGATCGCTCTCAATGCTGCATTCACATCTTCTAGGAGACTTTCTGATGGTACTTCACTTAGCCGTTGTAGTTGGCGTCGGGTTGCCTTTCATTCATTCTCGCCATGATCTTGTCTTTCAGGTCAGTCGCTGCCTCGTTCAGCGTTATTGCACTTATTGGGGCTTCGCCCAATCTCTGGTTGGGGAGCCCTCGTTGGCTCCCCACTGACCTCGTCCTGGCTCCCCCTTGCCGTAGCATTTGTGTTGTATCTCGTCAATCTCAAGTTGTGATAGCAGTTGCTGCTTGTGGATGTTGGAACACTGAGCTACTAGGTGCTTCGGTGTAAGCCTGGACTGTGGGTTTCGAAGTAACCATTCATCCAACATCCTCTTCATGTAACCCCTCTGACTAGGGTTACTGGAGTAGTAGCATTCCAACAGAGCCTTGTTATCGCATCTCGTCCATCTCCGTGCTGTTCCTGTTCCTGTTCCTGTTCTTGTTCCAGTAGCCCATTTGTCATCAAGTTGCTCTGGTTCCCCAACACCTGACGCAGACCTTGTTTGGCCGGTCGCCGTCTGATCCGGCTTCTCATAGCATTTATTGTCTCTCACCATTTTTATGAGGTAGGCAGTAGCGCGAAGGGTCTTGCCTAAGGACCCCCACTGGATAGCACCCCGAGGGGATATATATATATATATATATATATATATATATATATATATATATATATAGTTGTATTTTGTTCTTGTGCTAGACCAAAGAAAGTGATATGAACAGACAGAGAAACAGGGAAAACAGCAGTAATTTTTTGCTTTGAACCACATTTATTAGGTGAAATGGACACGACATTCAAGCGAGCGCTAATGATCCCTATCTCCTCTGGGCTTCTTGTGTATTTGAAGTCGGAGTTTAGTCGTTAATCAGGCTTAATTCTACTGGTGTTATCATCAGCAATTGTAATCTCATGTCAAAAAGCAGTGTGCATAAGCTGGCATCTTCTTTATTATAATTGCTTCAATTGAGTTTGACACAATGGAACAACTCCAACACGAATAATCTTTTACATCAACGCCCCACAAAATCCTTAGTATAACTTCTGACTCCATTTCCTTTCCGTTCCATCAGACGTTAACTCTGTGTCTCATGAAACATTTAGTCAGAGTGTTTCATCTCTGTGAGCTCTTTCATTTTATTTTTTTATTTTTTGCTCTTTTTAGCCAAAAAGCTCCAGCGCTACTTTTAGCTGGAAGATCCCCGCTGTCTGTGCTTCCACTGGGCTGACAGCTTTGATTTGGAGATGATGAGGTGTAGATAAAGCCCAGTGAAAGATTGACTTTTAAATGTCATGAGAGGAGTCATAGCAGCCAGTCTGCATCCTGAGCAAATATGGGCTGCATAATGTATTACAAAATGTTGAACAACTTAGACTGTGATCATAGTATAGTTTAAAGATTATATTATAGTCTTCCATGTAATGTGATGTAATTCTAACCATGTACAAACCCGATTTCAAAAAAGTTGGGACACTGTATGAATTGTGAATAAAAACAGATTGAAATGATGTGGAAGTTTCAAATTTGAATCAAATCAAATGTTGAAAGTGAGACATTTTGAAATGCAATGCCAGATATTGGCTCATTTTAGATTTCATGAGAGCTACACATTCCAAAAAAGTTGGGACAGGTAGCAATAAGAGTCCGGAAAATGTAAATGTACATAAAAGGAACAGCTGGAGGAACAATTTGCAACTTATTAGGTCGATTGACAACATGCTTGGGTTTAAAAAGAGCCTCTCGGAGTGGCAGTGTCTGTCAGAAGTCAAGACGGGCCTTCCCCCAATAATGCAGCAAAGAATAGTGGATCAATATCGGAAAAAGAAAAACTGCAAAGTGCTATAAGTTATCATCATATAACTTCCACATCATTGCATTCTGTTTTTATTGTCAATTTGTACAGTGCCCCAACGTTTTTGGGTATGTACATACTCCCACATCATATTTACTGTATATAATATGCTGGTATCTGTTAAGTGTGTAGAAAAAGTCTGTGTTTTGTAATATTACACACATAAAACACTGTTTTAAGGTGTATGTAAAATGTATTTTAACAAAAAAAACACGACAGTCAAAGCGACATATAATAATCTTTATTTTTATATAGTGCTTTTCCACCTACTGTAGTAGGCACTCAAAGCGCTTTACATACATTAAACTATTTACCAGTGTTACAAAACTTCACTGGAGGCAATGTAGGTTAAGTGTCTTGCCCAAGGACACAACGACACACAACAACACAGAGCGGGATGTTATGATGTTTTGGGATGTTTTGAGCTGGGATCGAACCGCCCACCCGCCGGTTGAAGGACGGCCGGTCTACTACTGAGCTACTGCTGCCCATATTTCCTCTGCATTTGTTTCCTACTGTAATTGCTCACAGGCTGTACAAAACTCAACTTTATCATTACATGCTTCGTCTCTGGAATGGCGTTGCAATGGTTCAAGTCTTACCTCTCGGATAGGTCATTCAGAGTATCCTGGAGAAACAAGGTCTCTGAGTCCCAACATCTCAATACAGGGTGCCTCAGGGCTCAGTGCTTGGACCGCTACTCTTTTCGTTTACATAACATCCCTTTGAAGACAGAATTGGTAAAGTCTCTTGGAATAGAGACAAAACGTCTTCACCTTAAAAACTAAGTCCAGATGCTTTTACTCAAACCTTTGCTACATGACATCCCTCGGCTCTGTCATTAAGAAACATGTTTCTTCCCATCACTGCTGCGGATGACACTCAACTCCACTTGTCATTTCAACCTGATGATCCGACGGTCTCTGCTCGCATCTCGGCGTGCCTGAGTGACATCTCACTTTGGAAGAAGGACCATCACCTGCAGCTGAACCTTGGAAAAACAGAACTACTTGTGATTCCGGCCAACCCAAAGACCCGCCACAACCTCTCCATTCAACTAGGCTCATAAACTATTACATCGTGCACTGCCAGAAGTCTGCGAGTGGTAATTGATGATCAACTAAACTTCACAAGTCATGTTGCCAGCACCACCAGGTCCTGTAGATTTATCCTCTACAACATTAGGAAAATTAGATTACATTTCTATCTGAGCACTCTAAACAAATCTTAATCCAGGCTCTTGTCTTGTCCAAACTGGATTATTGTAATGCTCTTCTGGCTGGACTCCCTGCCTGCACAACCAAACCTCTGCAGCTGATCCAGAATGCAGCAGCAAGAGTGGTCTTTAAAGAACCAAAGAGAGCGCACGTAACTCCTCTCTTCATCAGGTTACACTGGCTCCCTGTTGATGCCTGCATCAAGTTCAAAGCTATGCTCTTGGCCTACAAGACCACCACTGGCTCCGCCCACTCATATCTTCACTCGCTGATACAGACTTATGTTCCCACCAGATCCCTGCGATCTGCTAATGAACAATGTCTGGTGGTACCATTCCAAAAAGGAAAAAAAATCACTCTCACGTACCTTCTCTGGATCCGTTCCACATTGGTGGAATGATCTACTGCTGATTCTGTAGCCATCTTTAAAAAAACGCTTGAAAACACATCTCTTCTGTCAACACCTGACTGACAAACACTGAATTCTACTTCCTTTCTATCAATTCCTTTTCTTATAAAAAACAAACAAAAAAAATCCTTATCCTTAGCTTTGTATGCTGTGCTAGGTTTTAACTGACTAGTTTTTTGTGCACTTATGCTTTTTGTTACCTTGAAATTGCTTCCATTGTTTTCCTCACTTGTAAGTCGCTTTGGATAAAAGCGTCTGCTAAATGACTAAATGTAAATTACTTAAGTTACTTCTAAAATGTTACTTACTGAAATAACTTATAGCCTAATGACAAAACTAGGGCTAAAACAATTCATTCAATAAATTGAGTAATTTGATTAGAAAAATGCTTCAATAATTTTTATGTTCCATCCATGCCTGTGGCAGGTAAAGCCACTTTCACTAATACACTACTGTAACACCATTACTTTTATAACACCATTATGTTTGAAACACCATTACTTTTATAACGTGTTACTCCCAACACTTTTCACAATACACTGCACCTTTAAATATTTGAGTTTTATTACCGAAATACACTTGTCATTATGGAGATGTTTCCTTTTTACATATTGTATTTCAGAGGCAAGTGATATTATTGTGCATCTCTAAATTTGGCAAATGTTTGGTTTGTTAGACCTTGGTGTGCCGTTCTGTATGTCTCTGTGCTCCTGCTGGAAACAACATTTGAAATATGTTTATTTATGGGCAAAACAAAAATCCATAACTCAAAATAGGTTTAACCTGTTGTGGGCAGAAGTACCAGTCTTTTCTAAACGGTTCAATGTGTTCACTATGGTGGCTGTAAACGTGTTGAAAATGCCAAGGAAAAAAACTGTAGTGAAGACACATTTATTGCCTTGTGGTTTTTAAAATGGATGCTGATTTTACTGTGGTTTACATAGAGACTCAGTACTAATTATAGTGAACACCCACAAGTCTTTTTCTGAGGCTGAAATTAAAAGATTCTAGTTAAGCTTTGCTCTGTATTAATACTTGCTCCACTTAGCGGTAGTCCCAATGTAGGCTTATAATGCATATTGCATTAGCTGCAGTAAATGTTGTATGAATGTGGAAAGTAAAAAGGACACATCCGCCATAACTCATTATGTCTGAACAAATGCCCCGTAACTGTAGCCTAAATTTACAATTCTATGATTATAACATGATGATAATACAACCCATCCCGTTTTATACTTTGTTTATTATTTAAAACATTACAACAAAATATATCTTTGACCTGTTTATCTGATGTAAATGTTGTTATGCGAAGGCTGGGTGTGTGTTCCCGTCGATGCACACTGATGCAGTTACCAGTCCTATAATTTCTCAGTATTACTGCTCCAAACCTGTAATGACTTTATTAGTTTAATGCAGCAGCAGTGTCCCACAAAGCTCTCAGTCCCATGATGTCCCCAGCTCTGAGGTCTACGGGGGTTTGTAAAACTAAAATTTAGAGCAACAGGAAACACAGTAAATATAACAGCCATTAGAAGAAAAACTTTGTTTAGCTTTGGCAGCAATTCGTTGTTTTTATACTTGTAAGAATTTTGCTGTCTATTAAAATATTCAAAAGAATGTCTGTGGAGGTTTTCGGTCATCCAGGTCATCTTGAATAAAAGGTCAAAGCAAAAGCATCTGGACTCAATTTTCAAGGTGAAGATGTCGGGGCTCTAATTTCAAGACACTTATATTCTGAGATCAACTGGTAATCTTTCTAACCTGAATTGATAAAGTCCCTTGCAATTAGAGACCTAACGTCTTCACCTTGAGTCCAGATGCTTTTGCTTTGACCTTTTCATTTTAAAGAATGGAAAGCAAAAAATATAAATAAACAAACAAAACCATCTGAAATAATTTAGAGGCAGTGTTTTCCAAACTGTGGGAGTCTTAAAGATGGGTAGTTGTAGAAATTATTTTGGTTAAAAAAAAATTGGAACCCCTTCATTTAAAATGTGCAGTAGTATGAAAAATGGCATCATTTGGTCAAGGCAATGTTAAAATGAAAAAAAAATTATAAATGCTGAAGACAAAACTAAATTGCACTAAATGGGCACAACCAGAGGCAAACTGAAAAAAAAAAAAAAACGTGAATGAATAACAAAAGAGCAAAACGGGAAAAAAAGGAAAAGGCCCCAAAAAATTAACAAAACCATGCTAAAGAGGAAGAGAAAGCACTAATTGGAAACACAATAACACAGATAAATGAACACAATTACACTTATCAGAAAAAAACGATACTAATGTGGAACAAAACAAAAATTACAAAAAATATGGAATAAGATAGAAAACTAATAAAGAAGATAATTACAAGAGGAAAAATAATTACGCCATGCAACATGCAAACAGGAACAAAATGGAACAAAGGTGCAGCAAGATAAAAACTAAAGTGACAAAAAATTGGAAAAAAAAAAATAGATGGAAAAGAAAGTTGGCGTAACTATGGTATAGAAACAAAAAAATGTTTTCCTGCAGCAGCTTAAAGACCAACCACAGCTTAGAGAGAAGAGCTGTATTGCTCTTTCGTCATCAGCAGCAGACATGCCTTTGGCTCGTCAGACGGGAGTAATTAGCATGGGTCATCCGCGGGTCATGTGATCCTCAGAGGCAGCACTAATCACACCAGGACGGGCCCAGAGTTCATCCAGACCGTCATTAGTCAGTCGAGCGCGAGGGGAGCCAGGCGTGAGAGCGCGGGGGGAGCCAGGCGTGCGTGGGGGGGGGCGTAAGCTGAGCCGAAGGGGAGCCAGCCGTGCACAGGGGTGTCAGTCGAGAGAGAACGGGGAGCCAGCCGAGCCGAAGGGGAGCCAGCCAAGTGCCGGGGTGTCAGCCGAGCATGGGGAGGGGGAGCCAGCCAGCCGAGTGCCGGGGTGTCAGCCGAGCGTGGGGAGGGGGAGCCAGCCAGCCGAGTGCCGGGGTGTCAGCCGAGCGTGGGGGGGGAGCCAGCCGAGTGCCGGGGTTGGCTGCACCAGTGACACAACAATGGTGCAATGCAGGAAAAGTCTATTTTTGGAGGCTGGAGCTACAGAGCCGACACAGGGGTTGGGAACGGGGGTTTGTTCAATAACCTACAGATTTATCGAGAGCACAAGTGGGAGCAAACTGTAGCTCCGACAACAGGCTTTCACAAATAGACAGATGTATTGTGTATAACCGTTATAAAGCACGTTATATAAGCTTACAGGTTGTGTTTTTATACACAGCCGCAGAGGCTGGAAGCACAAGACAAAATGGAAGCTAATTAATGCGAAGCAATTGATCACACTAAAGTAATTAGACTACTAGCACAAGGGATATTTGTTAGCGCCAATTAAAAGTCGTGCAAGAACTAATATTGTTTTATAATTACATGAGGTGCAAGACTCTTAAGAGTTTTAAACAAACACTGTGTCAGGCTCATTTGTTTTCCTTGTGACTTTAAATGGGGCTTATGGGCTTTGAATTTGAAGTGCTCCAACTCTACCTGAATTGCTTAAGTTGAATGAATGCTTTTTAAAAACAGAATATTAAAAAGCAAAATTGAAAACCAAATGCACTGGTTTGTAAATGAATTGCAGTAAATTTATTTGCTTTGGATCTGCTTTTCCCAAGTTGATAATATATTCTCTAATTAATTTTTCTGAGCTGCACATATTAGATAGATATCAAATATATTGAGCCCAGATTTAGAAAACTGTGGTACTTTGATTTCATATTGAACGTTGTCGAACATCCTAATGGGAAACATTTAAACTTTGCAGGGTCAGTGTGTGAGGAAAAAGTTAATACCCTTATTTAGAATCTGTTTTTGTGCAGAACTCAAATCATCATGGGATTATTTATTGAAGAGAAATTAAGGGAAAATAACTTTGTTCAGTTTCTTGCAGATCCATATTTAGCAGCAATAACTTGAAGTAATGGTTCCCTGTATGACTTTATCAGTCCATTGTTCCTAACAACATTGCATTAATTCCGTAAGGGTTTGGTCATTTCTTATGCACATACATTCTGTGTAATATAGAAAATGGATCAAATAAATGGTTGTTTGATTAAATAGTTACCCATCATATAATCTGATTCTAAGCACTATCACTGAGCATGACCCATGAAGTCCCAAACTAAACTTAAATGTACTCTGTTGTCTCCTTTTGTTGCTACTGTGCATGTTACTCTGAAAGCGTCCACATTTCCACATTTCCAAATGCCATAGTGCACTTTGTTCAATGATGCAGAATGAATGGATAAGTCCTAAAATGGGACTAACAACTGGTTTAGCCTCTTAAACTTTGATTGCACAGACTTAGCAGTTTTGGTAGCCTATGTTTGCCCCTGTAATGGCTGACAGACTTGAAATAATATTATCCCATAGATTGCAATGGGAAATTTGAAATTCATATGAATATGTTTACAGCCCTAAGCCAAAAAACTAGTCTTTGTAATCATTAGTGTTTCATGACAATGTAATTTAGTGTTTTTTTTTTTTTTTTATATAAAAGCCTATGGGGTGCTTTTAAAAAGGTGGTGTTATGTAGTTTTTGGTGACAGTTGGTGGCTCTTTTTGGAGCGTGTGAATATCTATCATATACCTGCATGGACATAGTGTGTGTTCAAAAAAGAAACATGAGTATACTGTACCTCTTCTCCCGCAGAAGCTCGCCTGTATTGGCATTATTTTATTATGCAAGACTTTACCAACATAACAGGGACATTCATTCCATATGATTGGATGTAAACTGATTTGTAATGGTGGATACACTTCCACTTTTTCTACTCTGAGTTCAACTAAACATGAAAACTACTCTTCTACTGGATTATGTTTTGTCTTTTTGTGTCTATGTCACCCTCCATTTGTAATTCATATAAATTGACAATGGCTAATGAATATTGAAACCAACCATGCAGTCTTTTGTTGTCTGCTGCAAACTCACATGCACTGTAGTCCCTATGATATCACACGCAGAAAATGTCATTGTCTCTGCTGAATGGTAAGGGTTAGCCAGTTTTTATAAACAGCCTCTGGGCACCTTTGAATGTGCTTTCAATGTGTTTATGGCTTAATTCAACTTCAAACATCAATGACAAAGCCTGCCAGTAAATCTTGTACAGGCTAGTAATTATGAAACACAAAAGCAGCAGGTGAGTTAGGAAGACCAACATATGGACTGACTTTATTATTCAGACACTGTACTCACTGTTCTCCATCTAAACCCTATAGAATATTTTCCTCAACTAAAGCCCGTGAAAAGGATAGTAATTAGGATTGGCTCTTTTTGTTTTGAACTGCCGGTGGTTTCCCAACACTATGTTTGTCACTTGTTTGGGCACGCCTCTGCATTTTCTGACGTCAAACAGGGAACTCTGAAGCCAGCAATAAATTCCTGCATATCCTGTTCATATTACAACAAACAGTTTGACGTGGATCATAGTCAGAGGTCAACGGTTTAACAGAGCACATGCACTGTATCCTATTTATGGACGTCCCCATCTTACCTTTTTATGGTAAGGTAACAAATTAACACATTTGAATCCAATCCTTATCATGGCACTGATTATTGGTTGTCGACGTTAATGTACAGTCGGAGGCACAAGTGCTGATTCCAACATCGGCTCTTAGAATAGTAAGGGATGTTTTCTCTGTCGACGTAATGCGATAATAAAAGCTTCAGAGGGATGAGCAGAGTTGATTGCACCAACAGTTGGTGGGAGCCTGCTCACAGATGGTGGTTTGTAGTGGAGATTGCCTCGGGTGAAGGACCATTGATGTTTTGGTGCGTCTCCATCTGTACCTGCTCTTCAAAACATCTTTTTGCATGGAGCAGGCAGAACAGAAATTACCATACACAATGCAAACTGAATATTCATGATGCCGTGATTTAGAGGCTACAGTCTCTTTTAGGAACATGTTTGTATGAAGCGTTTTTGGACATCAGGGTTGTGGTACCAAAATACTGATATCAGAAAGACTAATCAGAACATTGTGGTTAAATGAAAAAGTTAGCGGCGCCAGTGTGACCAGGGGAAGTGAAAGAAGCTGATGTTTCTGTATTTTTTAAAATTGGCTGTCGAGTTTCCCATTAGCTGATGAGAAAATGCTGAGATGATATAGGCCTTGTGTTTGTGTAAAATTCTAATTAGCGCTTTAATTTTTTGTTTTTGCATGCAATAGTGCCATGCTTTTTATATTAATGCTGGTTTTGTGACTTAAGCAATGTTTATGATAATCTTGTTTGGCATATTTCAATTTAACAGTGTTTGATGAGGAAGCAAAGGTCTAAAACAATCCGTCCAGCAAAACATATTCCTACGTGAATAGTGACTTGTAACTCTTTAGCTGTTTTAGCCTAAATGCTAAATGGATTTGCTGACTTTGAATCCACTTGCTAATGTTTTCTACCCACTCACTGACCAGCACACACAGTCAGTTTCCATTTCCCAACAGCATCTTGTTTATGCACAATGGTTGTAAATAATGGTCTATCAAGAATATATTGTCACTTTTAACAGAAATAAAAATGTCCAATTGAAGCAAAATCAAAAGAATTATTCTTAAATGTGATTTAAAAGTCACATTGTCATCACCTGCTTTGAAAATTTGCCAGATGTACCTGATATCATGAAGCCTTAGTGCTTACATTATCCACTACTGTGGAAAGTGCTCCATTGTAACTGAAAGTATTTTTATGTATTTTTTTGTCTGCACTTTGAGCGCTAATTTGACCCCCTGAACTTGTTCAAAAACTCACCAAACTTTACCCAAAATTCAGGATTGGCGAAAAATCTTTTTTTTTTGGTCCCATACAAACCCATGAACTCTATCACGCTTCCTGAAAAAGTAAAAATAATACATTACGTCAAATGGTGAAAGTACTTTTTTTCGCCCTAGAAAATTAATCTAGGATACACATTATACACATAAACCCAAAAAACCCCATATTATTATGGCTGTAACCCTTAGCGAACAGGAAGTGGTTTTCATTCAAAAGGCTCTCCATCATTTACAGAAGTGGGGCATCAAAAGTTATAACATTGTAACTTATTTCCAAGTTTCACCCTTCCTTCCTGTACTGTCCAATATCAACATTTTAACATTTCAGACAAGGGCTACACAAAAGGAACAACATGAATATTTGACATACAGCAAATGTCAGTTTATTAGACATTACATAACAGACTTTTTGCCAATCATATTGCATTTCCTTAGCTGAAATGTATTCTTTCTCAATTCAATTAAAGTCTATTGTCCTCAAAGGTAAATTGATTTAGATCCTGTTATATCATTGATCCACAAAATGTTTATTACACAACTTCTAAACTGTGTGTAAAAATCTGTACATTTTTATACTCTAAAATTCTTTTTTCTCCGGTACAATAATAATCCTTACAGATACCCATTACATGCTCAGACCCTCAAAAAAACACTCCACTATGTCCACTTCACTCTTACAAATGGCTCTTGAAGTCTCCATGTCCCTGTTAGACGTGGCAATCTAATTACAAATATCTGATTTGAAGGGGGAATGAGTTAACCTTTGCCGAAATGCCACTGCATAGCCGTCTGTGAATGGCAAGCAGAGAGACTGTGTGTGGTTTTGAAAATGCCTCGGGTCTGGAGTGATGGACAGCTGGACGGCCTCAAAGGAGCAGGGGCCAGATTTCTGTCTCTCTCACCAGAGATTTGGCGCTAGGCTCATTTGAATGGAAAGCACGACTGGTAATATGTCAACCTTACTGCGCAGGGTTGTGTCCCTGCAGCGGTGTTAGCGCCATGTGTCTTGGTATTAATACACTCGGTGATGGTAATGTGGCATGTATTCATCAATTCAGTGGCATGAATATTTAATTATGTAAAATGTCAGAAATTTTAAATCCACACCACACTCAGCTATGGGTAGACTTTTTTTTTTTATACCAATGCTCTTTTTGAGGGTTCAGTGTCAACTCTTTTAATGATTTAAGATGCGTTATGTAATTTTTCCATCCCAGTCACCAACCCCAGTCCTAACCCTTCAACAACAGCATTGTTAACTTTCCTGTGTTTATTTTGCTTAAAAAAGGTCAAACTGGGACCATTGCGTCAAATTCACATTTTTCTTTGCTTCCATTTGTTATGTTTTTCTATTTGAGCTGTTTCATTGTGTAAGTGAACCTATCCAGTGCTGGAATAGACACTTAAGGATGTGATTACGAGAGATTAGTGAGTGAGTTGACCACACTAAACAAATAAAAAAAAAATTGGCCAATACACTGGACCCTAGCGGAGTCATATTTGTACAAAATATGCTAAAAATTACTGTTTCAAAATACGTTTTCTTTCTTCCAGATTTGCCGCTTGGATAGTCTCTACAGTTGCAAAGAGAGGCATCAGTGCCCTTTACTGGCTAAAAGTTATGCAGAGCTGCTTGTGTTTTTTTTTTTTTTTTTTTACACTTCCACTGTGCTCAGTCTAATACTGATTTAATTGCATTTCTGTACTATGTGTATTTCTGTATGTTTAGAATATCTGTCCATCTCCGACTCTGTCTATAGTTCTTGTTTCAAAATTGGAACACTTCTGACAATGATACCTTGAGGTTAAAAATTTTCAGAAGTGATACTGTAAAAAACACTGCAAGGTTTTTTTGTGTCCCGCTGCTGAAGGTTTGTAACTCTGGACTGTTGAAGCTGTTGACTGTGGCTTTTCTGACTATCGATCTAGAGACAAATGAAGAAAAGTACTCTTCTAAATGTCAAAACATGTAATCAATATGTGCTTGTTTCCGCTGTTGTCCAGCTCCTTTCCTCCATACACCGTCGCAGAGAGCCAATGAAATGGCATTTACAGCTGCAAACATGAAGCATTGCCTGGAAGCATTGCACTGTTAGAGCATTTTAGCTTAGATCTTTTGCAACAGTTGAGCCTTCCTGCAATAGATTTCGATATCAATGTTTAGGATATTTTTCTCATTGTTTTTTGAATTTGGCATTATATTTTCCATGTGGACTTTTTTTTTTACATTGCTTTATGATTTGCTTTATGATTTATAGTATATATATTTTTTATATTTGAGAGCATTTTTGGAAGCATTTATTTTTTGCAAAAGAAATGCGCTGTCATATTATTCCACAATTCCTTTACATATGTCTCCCCTTTCTCCATCTATTTGCAGACCTTTTTCAAGCAGCTTGTCTGTGCCTGGCAGGGCATCTGAATGAGTCGTGACAGCTCACCAGTGTAGAGTGGGGCAGGGGGCAGCAGAGCCTAAAGGACGGTCTCCTTTTATGTAATACCACATCGTCTGCATTACACATACAGACAAGGACATACCCATATTGGCATAACGCTGACCCTCATTTGCATTGTTGAAATGAGATGCATACATTACACATGCATCCTTACATTTACTGTTCTCACTTTCATAATGTAAAAGATGATGTTTAGCTGAGAGATTGGGTCCATATTTTGCTGGCAGCTGATTCCTCTCCACCCTGTTCATATGTGGTGGTGTGGCAGAGAGGACTGGCTTACAGAGGCTGTGAGTCGCTTTGACCTTTGGCAGCAGTAGAGAGTCTGCTTACGTGTGTGTCGGCAGGATGTGTGTAAGAAGCCACGCTGGATCCTGTTTTGATTTTTTTTTTTTTTTTTCTCTCACACCGCAGCAACTGGAGCTTAGCCACAGCTATGGTGTATAATTCAAAAGCCTCTGAGTCCTAACCCCGACCTCTACTTCCTTGCCAACAAGGTTCGCACATAAATACACAAATAGACACTTGCGCAAACCGGCTCAGTCAGTGCACCTGCTAACACTGACTAAACATACACCGGCGAAACAATGAAGAGGAATGTTGTGGGAAATACGCTGGGCATTGTTTTCTGTAAACGTTACAATTTAAAATCATAATTAGGGGTTTGACAAAATGTAGATGCATATTGAAATTGTACTTGCATGATTGTAATGCAGACACTGAGATATTATCAGACGGGTAATCCACAAAGAAATGATGACATAGGCCCGTTGAAGTTTGTCAGAAGAACTAAGCTAAGATTCTAGTTACTTTTACAATCTTTCATTATTCAAATTGGGTTAATGTGCTCTACAATGCAGTAACATAATGGATTAATAAATCTTTCAGATTTTTGAAGCAATGATTTTCTTCTTCACTGACACCATTTACTATATTGTGCTTTATCTTAGTTGATTGTAGCAGAATAGTTTTGTCTAAATACCCTTACTTTGGAAGGCATATTATGGATTGAATTTGTGCTGCATAAGCTTTATGAGATATCTCTGTTTTGAATATACAATATGATCAGCAATAACTGAATGTTCACAGTGGTCTAGTAAAGCTTTAGGTCTAAAGTAAGGCCTAAGGATCTCGACTTTCACTGGTCACACTGATGCCACTGACTTTTTATTTCTGTCCCGTCACAGTTTGATGTAAGACAATTATTTTCCTGTGCAGAATGTGAAAATCTATCACAAAATCTAAACTTAATTTAATTGGGATTCAAGCAAAAAAAATCCTTTGCAAAATGTGAGTTAGGTGGATCCTTGTCGAAGCAGATTGAGATTAGCTTTTATTTTTTTATGTATTAACCTCATGTCCAGTTGTGAGACCACAACTGTCTCTGTCTTGAATCAAGTTTTTTTTTTTGTCTTATCTCGATCAATGACAGACAGTTTTTGATTTAATATTAAGATAGGCCAAGACTTTATCTGCATCATAATTTTGGGTGGATGGAAAACTTCAAAAATGACCAAAAATACCCCTAAATTATATTTTTTGTAATACTTCCTGTCCAAATAACCTAGAAGTTTGTAAATGTTGTTCTTTATATTCACTCTGGTCTTGCTTATGAAGCTTATGTGTTTGGACTAAATTATTCTGCTGTGAGGCCATTTACACCTTGTATAACCAGTTTCCTGGTGTTGTTATTTCGAGAGTTCCTCAGATACGCTTACAGTCACTTTGTCACAGTGGCTGTAAAAGATGAGTTGGCCTTTGCTGTGTGGGTTCAAATGGCATAGTTCATGTGGCACGTGGAGACACATTTTAAGGAGGGGTTTACAGTAAAACAATGCCCCAATGTCAATGTGAAACTAAACAGACAGAAGAAAGAAAAACAAGGACAAGAGTCATGAGGAAATGTCATGAGCTCTGTCAACATCATACTTCAAACTTGTCAATCAGCTCTATAGAGCAGGTTTTCTGTGGCCCTTGGCTTGTTTCTCATACAACTCCAAATGAACTACACATTTACAGATACATGTTTTTATTTAATCAGACAGTAGAAGAATTATTATAGTATATAGATCATTTCAAATAAATAACTGCAGTGTCTTTAAGGCTGGGCTTTAGCTGTTGTTATTTTAGTCACACTGCACATCTGCAGTACAGCAGCAGCACTTAACTCCTTTGTTTTGAATTGCCTATACAGGCTTTTTAACGCTGCTTAAATTTATTTTCATTAACAGTCTCTTGGTTTTAAAGATTCTGTAAATAGCACAGACACAGTTGTATTGAAGCTTTAAAAGTAATTATCAGCAGAGTGTTGTTCTTTTTTCTTTTCGGTGTTTTCTTTGGTTGGATTCACATTAAATGCAACAGGCCAACATTAAACTCACAGCCTACTGTGACTGTGTGTCTGAGATGTGATGGAGCAGGTGACGCTGCAGAGGTGCGTAACAGAGGACGTATCTCCTGCTACAGTTAAGCTTATCTGTGGGTTAAATCAGACACCACAGAAATAGTATTTGAACTTAAACGTGCTTCCAAGTAGCTCTCTGTGAAATCCATCCAACAAACACCAACAAAAATATAGAATTGTTCAGACCTAGCCTACCTGCTCTCTGTCCTCTTGTTCCTCGCCTCATAAACAGTCTGTGAAGCAGTTATCCACTTGAAACAAACTCCAGACTAATGCACTATAAGTTTAATTAATGTAAAATGTGTATATTAAAAAAATATCAGCATAAACACAGCACAGAACAGAACAGACCTCACAGAGCTGAAGAGACTGCTCTATTTTCTGGTTTTATTCTCCTCTAGACTCAAAACTCTTTAACTGATCCCAGGGTTCGAGCTCAGCGTCAGGCAGCACCTGCCGCAGAAGCCTGCATTAGCGCACACTAATTATATAATGAATCAATAAAGTTTAACTCTAGCTTTAAAATGTAATAAATGTAAGTGTAACTTGAAGAATAATGTTAAATACAAAGGCTCTTTATTAAATGTAACATTTTCATTTGTGCCTCAGCTCATATTACATCAATAATAATACCGTTGTGTTTTAATGCTATTGATGCTGTGGCAGTTTAATACCGCGGCGTACCGTAAAACCAGTTATTGTCACATCGCTAATGACTAGCGACTTTTCCACAGCTCATGTATTGTCATCATGTATATTACACCAGTGTGTGGAGACATTATTTTGGTTTATTGGAGCATTTCTATTATGGTTAAAATGTATGCTTCAGAAGTAATCAGGATGACAGTACGTTCTAATAAGCATTAGACATGTTTTGCATGGGTTTGAAGCTGGATCTGTCCCCTTTAATGCCCCTCCCCCTAAAACCCGAGTGCTCTGATTGGTCAGTGAAGTATCTCTGTACATACAATGTTGAGACTGGTCCTGCCCATGTGCTCAGTATTATTGGCCAAGTATATTCAAACACCAATCTTACGAGGATCTGGGCTGGAGTCACTTGTGACTCCAGCCCACTCCAGGATTTTTCATCAAACCCTGAAAATCCTGGGGCAGTTCCATTGAACCATTTCTAAACAATAGCTTTCTACAGTAAAGACCAAAAAGCATAATTTATGGCATTTGTTATTGTTTTTAAGGTGTCGTTATTGCAGTTTTGCGTTCCTAAAATGTCAGAGTAATGTAGACACTGCATGAATATGCACTGAATATACAGTATATATAGTTAGTATGGATGTGAGTATGTGAACACTGAATGCTATACTTAATGTATTTCCTGTGCAAATTGTGCCTGTGTAGAGCGCTTATTATCTTAATGAAGTATCTCAATGGTTTGAAGAAGATCACTAGTTTTAGCTTACCGCATAGTGAAGGAGCTGGCACTCCCCTCAGACAGGGTCAGGACATCCCACTGACTAATGCTCAGACAGGGAGGAGAGGAAGAGGAGGAGGGTGGGGGTTAGAGACGGCCAGCAGCAACACACAACACAACACGAGGAGGGAGACACCGAGCAGCCACTTCACTCAGTTTGTTCTCCTTCTATTTCCTCGTTTCCTCTCCTGGGAGCTTATGAAGAGGCACTACGCAGAGGGAGAGCAAGACAAAGGGGGCAAAGCCTAGTGCTTGAAAGCCAGTGTGTAACATGCTCTGTCATGCTCGTTTGACTAGCGCTGCCTCTACAACCAGCGTCGGACACTGTCAGGAAGAAGGAATGTTTCCCGCACGAATGCTTCTCTGAACCGGCTCATCATGTGGCTTTGGGACAGTAATTTCCAAACCTTCGCCGGAAGAATCCCACGGAAAAAAGAGCAGCGGCCAGACAGTTCATCTGGTCCTGTCGGGCTGCTGCATATGTGCTTCCACTGCTGAGACTCTGTTGCTGGAAAACTGCGTCAACTCTGAGCTCAAGTCAGTTTTCTAGTTCACATTTTACTGCAAATATTTTTATTTATTAAATTTTTTTTTTACTTAATGGATTTCCTGGTGCTTTCCTGTCCTGCCCTATTGGAAGTAGTTTTAGCTGAGATGCCCGGAGACCAAACAGAGGTTGGAAGTTCACAAGGCTCTCATTACTGACAGACAGTTTGGATGGACACATTACGAGACAGGGTTGCAGTATGGGACACTGCATACCTGTGTCAGTAGATAGATAACACAGATAAACTAACAGGTTGGGAACTGTGACATGAAGCCTGGACACTGCCGTGGTGCTCCAAGGGACACAACCATGATGCATCTCAGCCAGTACCCCTTCAGAAGGCACTCCTGGATTTGGTGAGTCCTGGTAACTGAACTTGCTTATTGTTGTTGTTGGACACAAAGCTCAATCTCCACTTGTCACTATTATATTAATCCATAGGTTGGTATTATTTAGTTCCTTTTCAAATTTTAGTCATAACTTCAAAATACAAGCCATACCGGAGACCAGTTTAGACCAAGACTGAGTTCAGAGCAATATAATGTTACTGAAAGCAATTGCAATATTTCTGGTTGCATGTGATTGTTAATGTCTAGACTAGATAGTTAAAAGACTAGACTAAAAAATGTGTTGGATTCGAGGACAAAGAACTTTAAAAAGTGACGTGAAGGCTCCATAATATGTTCCTTTTCAAGTACTAACTTTGCCTGGTCCCGCCCAAACACTTATTATTGGCTGACCGTGTTCATACATGGGCCAGTTATGTGAAAGTCTGGGTTTGAGTCATTTGTCACATCACCAAGTCTCAATGATTCCTGTGCTGTTTCAGGACTTTAATATTGGAAAACTAACATTTATATGAGGGACTTTTACAATCTCTCAACCAATGAAAGTTTGTCAATATAGATATTTCTCACGCCGTCCCATAAAAATAGTGTTTTGCAAACAACAGCAGTGGTGTATAAACTTTTTCCATTTGCCCCCCTGTGGCTTAGGAGCATTCAGGAGTGTGTAGCCCTGTTTATTCAGAATACAATGCGAACAGGCCTGTGGATCATCCGTGGGCGTGTGTTGTTCTCTATGTTAAAGCTCCCTTAAGGCTCCAGCAGCCAAGCCCTGTCTCTCTTTTTTCCCAGCTCAGCACACATGTATTTAGGGGAATTTATTGTTAAATGGGCCAGACATTTCCTGTCATTTTCTCCCACACTAAATGCACAAGTGGATTTACGTAAATGCAGCCAGTTCCGACGAAGAGTGCATAAAGGTGTTGTAATGTGATCTGCAAACACCTGGAAAATATGTCGTCACGTGCCATGCTGTTGTTGACGGGCTTTGATTAGTCATACTTAGGCTGGGGATCTTCTGGGAATAGTTGTCTCAAAGCTCCATTGTGAGCTGGGAGGGAGCTGGAGGATTCAGTAAGGTCATTGCAGCAACGTGTTGGGATACAAACAATGCATATAAGTCTAGAGATAGTTTTTTTCCTGTGAGGACGCCAATAAAGTCTGTCAGCAGGTCTTTTACAATGGTAGGGCATCAACTTACAAGGCCTTTTTTTTTTAGTTCATGAATTTAATGAGCATAACTGCTCATTAAAAGTTGTTAAAAAAACAAAGGTTGCTGAGTTGTGAAAATCTCATACTTTGGATTGCATAATTTAGTAAGTAAATGAAATCAATACATAGTTTAAGATTTCAGAGCTATGTTGATTTTTCAGTTATTTTATCAATCTTTCAAAAGAGACAGTTTTTGTGCCTCATTACTGTAACATTTATAATAAAACTTGTCCAAACAGTGCTACAAGAAACTCAGACTGTAAAGTGCTTGTATCACGTGAGTTTGCCACATTAATTTGAAAACTCTGAAACCTTTAAGTCACACAGTGTTATTGTTTTTTTACTGTTTTGATTGTAAATGGCACCATAAAGCCTGCTTTTTCAGAAATGATTGCTTTTGGAATATATTCTATTTGGGGTTTAAACAATTTGCCCCAACTGGAAGAAAAACTAAATCAGGGACAGTTTGTTTAACAATGCTGGGCCAATATTTCAAGAAATTAAGTTGACATTTTGTGTTGTGGGGTCAATATTTAGATAAAATTCTTAGAAATATTTTGACTCTCTAGGTCTTTGTTTTTTCCACCACAGTTCTAGAGACTGGCTTTCATTATTACCACACGTCAACACTGTTACCACTTGTTTACTAGAAACACTTCTGGCCCTCCGGATATTCTGCTTATTTTGAGTTCAATATGAAGCTTAGCAGAGACAGGAAAGTATATATTTTTTTCTAACTTTGTGCTGTTGGATGACGCATATTAGAGGAAAAAGGAGCTCTTTACCGGATCCTGTTTAAACTATGTGACACCAAATGTAATCGTCAATAGCAGCTATTGATTCAGCTGATATATTAGCTCACATTACAGAGGATTTAGTCTGTTCATATCCGCTGGCTGGTTGTATCATCGCAAAATACACTGTCGATTAGTTTTTAGACACAAAGCCTATCTGCTGAACTGTTCATAAAAAGAGGTTTGACAAAAAAATTAAAAACACAGGAAGCAGTGTCAGGTATTCCTGAGAAATGGTACAAAGCAGAACTTCCTTGTTCCTTTCTTTATGCACACTTGACCGCAATAATGACACACACATGCTCATTCACACACTATAAACATTAAAGCACACCACTCACCATGCTAACATCAGCATGAGTCTAAAATATTAATGTGGAAAAAATATGTTGAGATTTTTACCATTTTGAAATAAACGCATCATTACACACTTGTCTTAGTCATATAGTTTGTCTGTATTTTAATGGATTAACTTTGTCAGTCTCTTGTGGTTGTAATTACTTGGTGGAATTGCAGTGCATCTAACGCAGATGTAATCCACATTCTGTACAAATGCATTGTCTCTGGACAAGCCAGTAATGCTGTTGGAACAATAATTCAGGTCTGTCATGGCTGTCTGTTTTGCTTGTCAGGGTTGAGCATTAGTCTGAAAATAGGAGATGAGCCTGTCAGATTCCATTTAAACCCAAAGCAGGGAAGGTTTTTTTTTATTTTTTTCTTCCCATCAGCAGTAAAGCTGTGCACCATTCTGGAGTTGTGTGTGAGGAACTTCCAGGGCACTCTGTATTATTCATTGAAACTAGATAAGAGAGCAGTCCCCTACTTTCTGTTTTAGGCCTGTGATGTAAAATATGAGCAGAGCCGAGAATAAGGAATGACTATCTGAGTGGATTAAAGCTGTAATACACAGACCATAGATAGACTCTCTCATTGCCTTTTAACCAATGGCAGCAGACGTCAGGGGATATAATCTGAACTCACTGTCCGCTTGAGGGAACAATGTCTTCCACTTTTATCTAAACCTTTTCTTGCATAAAATAGTTGACTGAGAGACCTTGACATAAGTCACTATTTAAAATGTTTTAACTGTATGGAGTCCTAACTGAGAACCATTTTGGGGGAAAACGTGGTAGACAAGAATAAAATGTTGAAGGGAAAACCACGAAAGACCTCAGGTTTGACTCCTGGCTCAGGTTTGCTCACTGTCATCCATTATCTGTTGAGTGGCCATCTATTCTCTTGAAGGTAAAAGGTCTATAACACATTTTTACAAAGTATTATTACAATTGCATGTCACGCTGCATGAGTGAAGGAGATGAATTGAAGGCAATTTCAGTGTGCCCCAAAGAAAAGAAGAAAAGGTTGAATTTGTAAAGTTTTCTATTAAATCACAGTTTATTGCTTGATAAATATCTTAATTTCTAAAACTAAAACCACTCTTGTGTTTTACAGAAACTACAGGACACAATAACAGACTCTTTTACAATTTATTTTAATCTTGGCAGGCAAGCTAGCTGTCCTTAGGGCTTGTTTGACATTGTCTGGCCAGCTATTAACATATGTCAAGAGAAAACATGTTCAAATATAGACAAGAGTGTAGAATTATAATTAGGAAAAAACATTGATTTAGTGTTTGGTGACATTTTGATTGGTCGTCAATAGGAGCCAATCCTCACTTGGGCTTGAGCTTCCCCTTAAGCAGCTCATTACACAGACCTCTATTCCTCTCCTGTCAGTGGCACAGATACCGACGTGCTCATGGTAAATGCACACATACTGTATGCATCTTAGTCGGATATGGGGAAATATTATCGACAGATGCTGTCTCTCAGCAGGCTACAAATCCATAATGTGAGGCTCCCTTTCCTTTTACAGTAGATCTACTTCAGACACTGCACAAATCCATTACACACTGTGAATAACTGGGAGTAAACTCAACTACCACCTTGAGTAAAAGAGTGCACAAATGGAGAAGTATAATTGCCCAAACTTCATTAAACACTCACAGGATAAGGGAAATGAAAAGTGTGTGGAGTAATCCCATTAAGCGCATCCAGTGCCTCACAGTCTGTGGGGAAATGGGAGGCTGTGCTATTTTTAGAAACAGGGGGAATTGAAAATGCGTCGCTACATTGCTTCCCTCTCCTGCTCTAGTCAGAATGTTGACAGGTTTGGAGACTCAACCGACTCCAAAATTGTCTGTTTCTTTTGGACGTTTCCCCTCGTGGTGGCCCTGGGGCAACTTCCTGTTACGTACCACATTCTGTCTGTAAGATAACGAGACACTAGACGCTCTTATCTCCCGGATTCTCCCACTGCACGTTGTCATTGATTCCAACACTGCAGGGTCAATCTCGCTCTAACGTTAGATAACATTCTATCGCTACAAGTTGGGACTTCCGAAATGGGGCTTTTTTTAAGACGACAGTGAGACGCTGTCAGCTCTGAGGAGACAAAGCCATCCATCCGAACCTCTACATTGTTCTTATGCCCTGAAAAGTAATGCATTTCAGGCCAGTTCACTTGTGTAATAAAGACCTGTCTATGCTATATGGAGTTTTATATCTGTGTAATTGTATATATCATGCTAGAGTAATGAATCCATCTATATTCTATATCGTTCTGCAGGGTCACAGCGGGACTATATCCTGTCCCGGCTGACTCGGGTGATTTATTGCATTTGCTGTATTTTTTATTTTACAAGTCGGACACATTCACACCTATGTGAAGCTTAAGTGTAATTACAGTCCTGAACGCCCCCTAAGCACCATGCACGCTGGAAAGTGCATGCCTGAACCTGCACGTTAAACTCCAACCCAATATCCCGAACCAACTGTATGTCTGAAATGTGGATAGAATGTTAAATAGAAAAAACACAATCAACAGCTGGGATAACAAAACGACTTAATACCTTTATTCAGTGGGGGTCTTGGGAGGGTCTACCTTATCCAGCAAAAAAACACAAATATGTGCCTTGCTGCATTTTACGTCAAATATTCTTTTAAACATTTTAATGATTGTAAATGTGTAATGTGGTGCTGCATGTGCAATAATGGATCACTATAGATCCTCTCATAAACAGGACATGTATGATTGAACATGAACTAAAGGTTGTGGGCTGTTAAGGAGAAATAATGCCAAGATATAAATTTACACAATTGATGTACAGCGCTTTCATGTAGTCGCCACATTAGAAAATTCCAAACCTAGCCATTGTGTCAATATCAGGGTTTGTTATTAAATACTAGTATTGGATTGGTGCAGCCAAAATATTAAATGGCAAATGTCAATAACAATGTAAGTCATTGGTTCAAGTACCATCTCAAAGTATGAAGCACCACCATTTTGAGTGATGGTGTAAAACAAAAGTGTATTATGTATCTACTGTATGCAACTGTTACATTTTCAGTAACTGGAGGCCGCTATGTCTTTATTCAAACAAGCGAACTACATCCTTAACCCAACTTATCTAGATTTATCAACCTAAATTCTCACACTAGGTCATTTAATCCTTGTCCATGAGCTGATAACAATCCTAAATGTTATGTAAAAACACCAAAACCCTCTTCATCCCAACAGTCTGTCAGAACAAACGTATGTCTTGTGTCGCATGTTTCTTACGACAACACACCATGACTAGATCTCCTCTGATAATCTGCTCATTCTGCTCACACACCTTGTTAAGATGATGACTTATAAATCCTTACTTGCTTGACTCTGTGTCATCAGCCGTGAATAAACACGTTTGAATGGATACACTTGTATTAATCTGGCTTTCCCATGAGGTAGTGCACTGTTAAATTGATTATAACGTGACTTGACGCATGACTCAAATCTCACTGATAGGTTTAAGTCTCTTGGCTGGGTTTGTAGAAGGTGGCCTGGAACAACACTCTAACATTAACACTTAATTATTTTCACACCTTTTTAGCTGTATGTGTTTTTGTGTGAGCGCACACACTGAGACACTCTGGGCTGGCAGTTTTTTTACACACAAGATGGGATGTTCTTTTTCCCAAACTTGTGCTTCATCATCCAATTATCTTCACACATTGTCACTCTACCATTTATAATTTTGTTATTCTGCCATGTATTTACAGCAAAACCCTGCAGTTTTTGTGTTGAACAGAAAGATTCAGTATATAGGCTGTACAGACACATTTAAAAAGTGGTCTTGGAAGCTCGTCTTTATGTGTGCAGAAGTCAACAGATTTAGTTTTGCTAGCATCCACTAAACTACCCCGGTAAATAAATTTTATTGTACTGAATAGGAATCAGTGGGAGCAGGCTTCTTCCACACGAGGTTCCCCATTAGCCCCTGCTATCTCTTCACTGCCAACTCACAAACACATATACCATCCAGACAGGCCACCATACAGTAGCTAATAGGGTCAGACAGACTGCAGCGTTGAATGAGGCAGGGTTTGTCACTAGTCAATACAAGTCACTGCCAGAATCACAACTTACCATTGACAGACAACAGTTTGAGTTATGCTGACATCATTAAAATCATTCAACACTACACAAATCCCCATTGGATCAACTCTGTTTCTGCCTTTTTTGTTTTTGTATATGATTCTTGGATTGAAATATTGTAACTGTACTGTAGTAATACTGAGTTTATTCATGGGGCTACCACTGGTACGGTACTAGGTAGGCCTTGGCAATATGGTGAGAATGTATGAAAAATATACACCTCAGAAGGAAATAAAGATTAAGTTAAAGTTTAATGTGTACAGTGCGGCAATTAGAGAAAACTCTTTCTTTTCATTGAATTTTTGGTAGTTACATTTTTTTTATTTATGGTCCAGAAAAATGACTGAAATAATGTCTCCTACTGTTGCCAATCTAATGTGTAATGCATCCAATTTGCATCTTTATTTTGGCAATATTTCAAAATTTTTCATCAAATGGCCCAAATATCTGGAAACACAAGAGCCTTTGTGCTATAAAAACTATGCCTTTCTTGGCCTGTTGTTGCCCGTGTCCGCATTGTCAGTGTGACAATATACTTGCATTGGACTACATCTATTACGTATATTACCCCATAGTGACCGTAGTGCACACAAGGCTCCAGGCAGCAGAGGCATCACATTCATTTTAAATACCTCTCTCAATTCAATTTCATTTCTTGAAGCGCCACTGCTGTCCCTCGCCGCTGTTCACGCCGCAGCTGTGAGATGGCCCATTCAATCTTGTGTTCATCTGTGGGACATGTCCAGGAAGATGGACAGATCAATAAGAATACAACGCAGCAGACGGGCAGATTGCAGGCGGGGGAATGGCTTCAGGGGTGCTTTGTAATCTCGGCATAAATCAAAAATGGAATGTTACAGGCTCGAATGGGCGCTAAGGGAGCAGGTTTAGTGGAGTTTGTGGTGTGGTGGAGCATTTTGACTTCAATGTAGAAGTAAATGTAGTTGGCAACCCTTTTTTTACCAATAGCCTTCCAATGGCCGTTTTGTTTTGGGCATATTTGCCGCTTTTTTAAGACACCCAAGGAAACCTCACAGCCGAACGTTAAAAACATGTTGTAGCCATTTGTTTTAGCATTTGTTAGTGATTCGGTTAGAGCCACATAAGATAACTTGTACAGTTGTGTTTGTTAAAGAACCACACCTGATTATGCTTAACTAAACTTTGTGTTTACTGTACTAGTCCACAATATAGTGAGTAGGTCCTTAGGGCCTTTTAGTTTTCACATTGGTTGATATCATGTCATGTCACTCCCATTTCAGTGTTTAAAAAAAAAACAAAGCATCCAGCAGATATCATTACTGAGGCTGGGGTTCTGCGTACGTCACAGTTTGACCTTGACCCGACCTGTGTTTTGCCAACAGATGTTATCGCAGTCAGGTTTCCTTTCAGAAACAAAGGGCTTTCTGAGGGCCGCTCATTATTAACTCATTATTAACTCATTATTAACTCATTATTAACTCATTATTAATTGCAACAAAACACCAAGATATGCAGACTAAGGCATCAAGGAGAACACTGTAGAGACCTGGCTGTTCAAAAATTTTCTTAGTCTAAATGATTTAATGCATCACTGCTGCTCATCTGTTTGGGTGTAACGTCAGGTGAGAGGTCACCTGAGTGAAGTGAACTTAACTGGGTAACGCAACTATTTTTATTTTAGCATAACTTTGTCTGTGTTGTTGCAAATTGCATGCAAACGGGGCAGGTTGTATATTTTGGGGTAAATTAAAGATTTTTATAATTTGCCATTAAAAAATTGCCCCACAGTTCATACTGTTGTTGTGTCCTTGGGACACTTAACCCTTTTTGCCTCCACTGTCTGTTACACTGGTGCATGAATGTGTGAGAATGTTTGGAGGTGGTCAAAGAGTCCAAGGGCGCAAAATGGCATTGTCAGCTGTTGCTATAGATGTAGCTTACCACCACCAGTGTGTGACTGTGGAGTGAATAAATAATGGCTATATAAAGTGTCTTTGGGTATCTTGAAAAGCGCTATATAAGTTTAATTATGCATTATTATTAATACACCATCATTGCAACATGATTTAAAAAAGAATTATAATTTATCCCCTGGGCTTGAAATCCCTTCTTTTTTCTATGGCAACCATTTGAATACATTTTTTGTGCTGTAGCAATTTATTTACAAGGAACTTTCAGAAAAGATGTTTTTAAATCAGACCTTCTGTGTTTTGACCTCCAAAAAATGCAAACAAAGATACTATTCGCTTAACCTGGCATGTAAGGGGTTAAAAAAAATCTGAAAATTTATAGGTATTTCTTATATATGTTGAGGACTGATATTAATGACATTCATTAAAAAAAATATGATAAAATATGTTGACGCATAATATTTCTTTGGTGTTTTTATGTAAAAATACAACATATTTCACTCCCAGACACACTACTGTGTTTTACAGATTTAGCAATGATTGGGTAAAGTGATGTTCCTCAGTGCACCAGTATATACAGAAAAGTCTTTTTTTGCAGTTTATTCACTGTCCAAAATTTCAGCACATGCAAAAAGATTAACTTAAACTCAAAGGCCGCTTACACAGCAGCGTGTTCCTGTAAAAATGGAAAGGTAAATGTTGTATTCTTTTGTTTTAGGCAAATTTTAAGGTTTTATTTTTTTTATTTATTTTTTTTTTCTGGTAAGCATTGATGTATAAACACCAAAACATTAATTTCTGGTAATATCTTTACATATTGACTATATGGACTATTGGTGATGATATTTACATCCAATATTCTGTGTCCAAACAAAACTTAAGCTCTGTGAGCACTGAGTGACAATTGTTTAAGGTTTGTTTAGGTTCTTTTAGGTTTTCTGCCACATTTTGTTTCGTACTCTGCTTTGTTGAGGTCTTGTAGTGGTGCCACCTCCACAGTATTCAAGTGAAGTATCCCTGGAGGCTCACACACCACACATAATCTCAGTCTCTTATAATTGTTTTATTTTGGGCAGTGTGATGTGATTAAAATTGTACTATCACATTTAGTTGACTTGAAAAAAAGCAGACAGCTCAAGACTTTGTCAGAGTTGCTTAGCAATTGTAAGGTTAATTGGCCCTTATGGATCACGATACAGACACAGATCATGGCAGGCGTTCGGGGAATTACCTTTAAGATGACGATTGTCTCGAGAGGGACCTGCTGCTGACGGTGATGGTGATTAGGACTGCCCTGATGATGCCAGCTTTTTGTGGAAGCACTCGCAGAGATTAGCCAGACTTAGGCAGTGAGAGGGAGTCCCCATAGACGCACACAAAGAACATGGACCCACATACAGGCACCTGCCTGGGTTTAACATATTAAGACTGTATCATAATTCCATCTAATACCACTGGGAGACCTCTGAGGGCAAAACAAGGTGAGTAACTAGTTCAATGGCGTGTTTGCTGTAACTGACTGTAGCCTACCATATTATATTTCAAGTTTCTTGATTCTAGTTAAATATTCAGAATAGTGCTGTTCTCTCCATATTTTGTGTTCTGATGTATTTCCAAATGTACTGGCACATTATACATTCAATTGAACTTATCTGGAAATACACTTCAGAGCTTGCATAACTGGAGCTGTTACACTTGTATCCGGAACAGCAGACTCTCACATTGCCTGGCTTAGAATAACATTCTCTCAGCAGGAATAAAAACATGGACAATGACGGCCAATTTGTCACAACACCAAATGTCTATGCTTAACAGCTTCTACTTCTGCTAGTACTAAGCAGGTTTTGTCTTTTCTACATGGACTATGTTCTGTGTTGTATCTGCAGTCTATCATCAGTTCCAACCTGGGATTTAATATGCCTTTGATAAATAGAGTCCACCGTATATTATTTTAAGGATTCTGAAGAAATATTTGACATTTTTAATGGGCATTTCACAATTCAACTCCAAGCTTTTCGGTGCGCAAGGTTAGAGAGGTTGGACATTACTTTAGAGAATATACTGTATAAAAGTTGGTAATTGGAAAAAAGCATAGAGAAGAGAAGTTGTAGCTGTTTGACTATTGAACTGCTGAAATGTGATGATGTAACATGTCGTCTGACTTTTCTTCATTTGGTATCTTTTTGTTATAAATTGAGCAGAGATTTGAGTCTGTTCTGCCACGGCAAAATGTCTTGTCTTATGGTTTTTCATTCCTTGAAGGCGAAAGGTATTGCCACTATTACGTTTTCTGATCATATTAATTAATAGTTTGGCTTATATTTAATGGATGTGACTGGGCTTTCCTTTTATATAAAGCATTGGCATTTTACACTGATTCAGGACACAAACGCCACAAGTACAAATTAATGTTAACAGATAAAGACAAGTCTTTATTTTCCTCTTCAACGGCTATTTTTGCAAGAAACATGAGTGTCTATGAAAGTGAATTACATTTGAAAAAGTGCATATACATTACGTTAAAAAGGAACAAAACCAACCAGATCAAATATAAAAACATATCATTTTGAACTCAAATTTTTGTGTTGTAAAATGGGTCCCTAAGTGAAATGTTTAGCCAGACACTGTTGGACACTCATGAATGGGGACTACGTGTTCTCTTGCCTAAGTCTTTTGAGGAACAGATTAACCTGGATTACCGGGGAGGACACCCTTGGGTGCACATGGGTATCCCGCCTACACATACTATACAGTCACCCTCTCTTTGCAAACGTTATGCGGTCTAAGAGCTTGCATACTTTCACCGGAGTAATGATGTCATCAGGGGATTACTCTGACATCACTGGGATTGTCGCCAGCTTAAACCTATTAGCGTCAACATGTGCTGGTGGTGCGCCCGAGCCGCCGCTGTGGAGTACTCTACGGTCTCCATCCCTCGCTCTTCATCCATTTATCTCATCGGCAGAGTGGAGCACCACAGAACTGTACTTATCGCAGAGTGCACTGTACACAATATGTTTGAAGAGCTAAGTATTAAAGAAACACTTTAACTTTTTACAGTTTGCCTTCTGTATGCAGCTGCACACTGTCATTTATTTATGTATTTATAAAACTGGCAGCTGTCGTAGCTGGATCAAAAATACAGTAACTATGTAAAGTTTTTCCTGTAGATATGTTTTATGATTTGATGTAATCTACTATATCTATGAAAGATGAAATTACTTTGATATTTATGATTATTTACTATCACTATTTGAAAGTATTCTGTTGTAAATGTTCGAGTTGTGGAATTGCACTAAAATCTTTTTTTTTTTTTTTCAAAAACATTTTATCTGGTTAAATAAAGGTAATAATAAAAAAAAAAAAAAAAAAAAAAAAAACACAATCCCCAATAAAAAAATTTGATTTTATATTGTAAATGTTTATATTGGTTTAAAGTCATTTGTGTTTGAGAGTATTTCACAGTAAATCTTGCAGACTTTTTGACAGTGCCATACTGCAAAAAACACATGGGACTGTTATTTCTCATTATATCAATATATACATCTTATTTCTCAATGTAAGAGGAGCTGTGTTGAAATTACAAGATAAGTGATTGTTATATGGTCATGGTTTTGTCTCTGAAAGAGCAGTACTCTCACGTTTCATCAAAATCAACATCAAATCAAACTTCCTGGCTATTTATTTTAATCAGGCTGTGTATTTTCTGTTTGTGTTACTATAATGAAGTCCAGGCCAGACCCAGATATTTGTTTGTTTATTAAGATCCCCATTAGCATCTGCAGCGTACTGCATCAGCTTCTCTTCCTGGGGTCAAGATATTATTAGTTATCATGTAAAATAAACCTCCACAAACACACACAGATATGAAGATGGACAGCTGAGGTTGTGTTCACCTCCCTTCGGCTTGTTTTGGACCGTTTTATTTACCATGTCTTTTCAGATTACTGCTGACTCTGATCACGCTTGGCACGTACAAGCGCTGACTACTAAACAGATTTTTCCACAGATTATGAACCAAATAGCATCAGCTGGGATTATAAACAGTGGCTTGTGTTTGCGTTTGAGCCAGTAGTCTGCTGACTTTATTTACTACTCGTAACAGTGTGTGCTGTGGCAGAATCCATCATTGTATTCAGCTCACTGTGGGTGATTTATGCCTAAGTATGCCTCCAGAGAGTAATTATGCGTTTGCAATTAACATTTGCCTCTTTGGTATCGTCTACAGAGATTTGTGATAGATGTAGTCAGTTAACTTTGACACTTTGAATTGCTGTATGTATGAATTGTGCTATTCAGATAAACTTACCTTGCCTTAACAAAAAGCATTTATATTTATTCAATGTTCCTATACGTCTTAGAAAATAGATGACTACTTTTTGATTCATGGAAAATGGACGAAAACTGACGGGATGTGATGCTGCAGAGGTGCGTATCAGAAAGGACGTAGTTCCTCGTTCCTCCTGTTACAGTTAAACCTTATCTGTGGGTTTAATCAGATACCACAGAAATAATCGGTGAACTTAAACGCGCTTCCACCTAGCTCTCAGTGAACTTCATCAAACAAAAAACAATGAAAATATAGGACTGTTCCGACAGAGCCTACCTGCTCTCAGTCCTGCCTCAGTCTTTAAAAGTGTCCTTTTCCTCGATTCATTGATCGTCTGTGAAGCAATTATCAACTCGAAACCAAGTCCAAACTAATTCACTATAGGTTTAATCCACGTAAACTGTATAAAAAATAAAAATAAAAAAAAAGAGAAGAGGAAATATACATTGAATTGAACACTTATAATAATTTGCATTCTTATAAACTTCACTTAATATTTTGGAGTAGCCTGAGGTGTGATAAACTAAACCGAGTCAGTGTCAGCTCTTTAGCTCTTCGACATACTGTATGTACAGTAGTTTATAGTTTGTCAAAGCTGTGTTGTTAACACAGCAGCGGTTAATGTAGTTTATTAGAGAAAGAATGACTTGTCTTGTCATAGAATCCTCTATTCCTAGAAAACAGTGGGGAGTCTTGATATCTGCTCAGTGAAGTTTTTAGAAGGAACTGTAGACATGAGAGCATGAGAAAAGACCTGATTTGTTGTAGTTTCACTGTTAGCTCTACATGCTGCTGGCATGTTTTTCTTTTCCTCAGACATTTGTTGTTTGTGTATTGTGATATTACACCGGCCCTTACCTCTCTGTCATTGCTGTTGTCAGTGAACGCGTCGGATGCTGCAGTAAAGCAGCTGTCACGCTTGTCCAGATTCCCTTTTTCTCTTTCAAATTACATGTTGCCGAGTGGCCTCTATTCTCCTTTGTGCTCCGCTGAGTCTCTTTGACAAACAATACTTCAGTCTTTTTAAACCCTCTCCCCTGTGTGTTCTGTTCTGTTCTGCTCCGCTCCGTGTTTTCAATTGAATACAGGTAAGTCGTGCATGGCAGCTGTGAATTCTTAACGTGCTCCTGCTGCCACGTCTATTCATAGAACGGTTTGAGAGCTAATACAACCCAAAATGCATTGCTTTGTGCTACACAGTCTCTGTGGTTGACACTTTGAGAAGCCCCCTGTCATCCTTACTTGCTCGTTACACAATCTGCCTCCTCGTTCTTAGCAACTGAACCGTGATTGGTCGTCAGTAACTACCTGTCCCTTGCCAGGTCACCATGGTAACCCCATTATAAACAGGGCTCTAGCAGGGGACTGTAACAGCAGCACGATTATCTGAGGCGAAGGAATTGCTCATTGACATAAATAACAGCTGTTTGTAAGCACTGCCAACTAAACGTGGTGTGTCATACTTGTGTCTTAATCACATTCAAATTTCACAACGCCACTCGAAATGTAGTGATCTGAAGAATGAAGAAGCCCGATGGTGAGCCTGGATGTTTTAACATTATTGCCGTCTAACTGGCCTCTCGTATGTTGGTGAATTATTGGCCTGTTGTCGGGGCACCTTCTGTCCCCGTCTGTCAGGCTCCACAGCCCCCGAGTCCCAACAATCATTTCAGAACATACAACCTTTGCAATGTTTTTAAGTAGCAGTCAAACTAGACTATTGTTTTAAGTTGTGCGACATTTGAAAATGCTAAGAGGCCACATTTAGCTGTATTGTTAAATGAAGACACTGATACAGGTTTCTTTCTTTTGTGTGGTCGCCTACATAAATACATTTTCTTCATTTCTGTGAAACTCAGATGTTTGTTTGTTGTTGTTTTTTTTGTTGTTTTTTTTCCAGTTTAAAAAAACACATGAACGCCTAGTCAAGTTGGAAAAAACAAACTCAAAAACTTGACCTAACTTTCTATTTGATGTCATGGTTATTATCACAACAAAGTAATATGTTCTTTTCAATGAAGCACAGTGACTCTTGCCTAAATACGGTTTGTAATGTGGGAATTCTATTAGTTGACGCCTACATAAGAGGGACCCGAACAAATTAGAAAAGCTACTAATTACCTTTAACATAATTAGAAGCGTAATTGGAGGTAATTGAACTAAAATGGCTCCTTCCACTCGTTTAGAGCTTTAATTGTTAAATTTTTCCAACAAAGATGTACAAAGACTCGAGATGATTATACACTTTTGTGTAGTTTTGTAGGATAGTATATTTTATATTTGTTACAATAATATAATAGAATACAATACAATGTCCACAAAAGTAAATTTACAGTACAAAATACTGTATCGTAACAATAATATAAGAATGAAACATACTGTCAAGTGTGGACCTAAAGCTGGGCACCAAATTCTAACTTAAAATCAGATCTGTCATTCAAACTTGAGAAGGTTGCATACAATTATTATCTTCTGTGTGTTTTCAAGGATGTATCTCACAACACATAACTGCAGCCTGAGTTAATTGCCGTCAATGTAATAACTGTTAGTATTAAACATATACCTACAGTCTGTAATATGCTCCTGAAAGGGAACATGGCCTCTCTTCACACATATCACAGATCACAGCCTGTCTCCATGCCTACAGTTTCAAACGGCGGATCTAACGTGTATACATTTCCCTGCTCAGATCCAGTGGCAGTGATGTTGGTGGCTGTGAGCCTTTAGGGAGACGCTCGGTGACGTCAGTCGTCGTCACCTGGCACTCTGTCACAGCCTGTCACCGCCGCTGATAAAGTGTGGTCGACTCGACGGTGTATGATTGTGTTACATGTGGTCTACCAGAAGGAGGATCTGTGAGGTGTGCTTTGCTGTGTGTTCATGTATGTTTGTCTGCGGTTGTCATGTCAGTCTCCACACAGGAGCTGGTGTCACACGCTGCCTGCTTCTTGTCAGAGCTGAGCGCCAGGCGTGACTCCACAGAGAGGCTGTTGTTGCTGGTGGTCATGCTTTGGTGCATGCAGTCCCTATGGACTAACTGCCCCCTGCTGGCACATCGCTGCTGTTCAGGTGATGTGCAGCTGGTGTAGTTTGAAGTATTTCAAAATAATAGAATATAGTCATCAGGTTTTAGCTCAATATATTTTAATATCACCTGCCTCTGTTTTGATAGCTTTAAACATCACCAAGGATTTTGAGCAATAATCCTCAAAAGGTAGGGTGATGGTACAAAGTGTTATGGCATTGTCTCAGGATGAGCTGATGTGACACTCTTCTGCCTCTCTGTGGTAAAGAGTAGCTATTACCTGGGTTTTGTTGGTCTGGATTTAAAGACGAGAATAATGATTAGGAAAATTGTGACGGTATGATAACCTTGGGAAAAAATATCACTGTATGATGGTATAGATGGTATTGATTAAAGCTTTTATTTTCCTGGTAAATTGGGCATACATACATGTTTCTCTTTAAATCATACAGTAGAAAAACTTTTTTTGAACCAGGGTGTCCAAAATTGTCCCGCCAAGGGGTTTGATTTCCCTCGCCAGTCGTCATGTTTTGCAACTAAAATTGGCTGATTGATTTAATCTGCAACAATGGTTGAGCTTACTTAACCATTGGTAATAGCCTATTGCAGTAAAGAGGAGCTATTGGGTTTATACAGTATATCCAGCCTGTGCCCTCACTTATGGTGCTCACATTAACGTTAAGACAGTTCAGGTAGTTTTGTGCATGTGTGCACATTTCCATACTTAAGGTCAAAACTAGTCTGATCTTTGAAAGGGCTGGGTCAAACAGCATAAGTTTGGGTCAAAAAGGTTAAGTTTGCAGGGCTTCAATTAGGCGCCACCACTTATTCAAATTAATAACTGCAGTGTCTTTAGGCTTTAGCTGTTATTTTAGTCACACTGCACATCTGCAGAACAGCCCCAGCACTTAGCTCCTTTGTTTTGAATTTCCTATACAGGCTTTTTAACGCTGCTTGAATTCATTTTCATTAAAATACTCTCTGTTCTAAATATTTTGTAAACACAGTAGACAAAGTTCTACTGAAGCTTTAAAAGTAATTATCTGCACCGTGAGTGTTGTTCCTTTCAGTGTTTTCTTTGGTTTGATTCACATTAAATGCAACAGGCCAACATTAAACTCACAACCTAGTCTGTGAAGAAAAAAAAAAGTTTCTTAGCAAACAGTCGGACCTAACATGGTGGGAGAGTGTCCTGTCTCAAAGCAAGCAGGTCCTGGTTCTGATTCCCATCCAGGGCAGAGCTTTTCTGTGTGGCGTTTGCATGTTCTCCCCTTGTCTGCGTAGGTTTCTTCTGTGTACTCTGGTATTCTCTACTACTAAAAACATGTCTGCCTTTGACCAAAACGTATCTTTTCTGCTCAGCGTCATGCAGCACACACACACCTGCCACTACTAATTATGTAGTTAATCAACTTTAACTCCAGCTTTAAAATGTAATAAATGTAAGTGTAACTTGAAGAATAACACTTTATCATAACTTCATGTATGACTCATGCATTAGTACATGCATAGGGTTAAGGTTGGGGTTAGGATGAAGGTTTGATGAAAACATGATAATTCCTGGTGATTCATGAGATTTTAATGCATGTACTATTGCACGAGTCATGAATGAATTAATGCATGAATTCATGATAAAATGTGCCCCCTACTCTAAAATGTTACCACATTAATTAATTAATTATGTAAATAAGTGTTTTTAACGGTATTGATACCGTGGCAGTTTCATATTGCGGTATACTGTAAAACCAGTTATTGTCCCGTCCTAAATATGATATAAAGGACATAACTGCTGGTTTGATTGTTTTGGACAGATCAATTTACTTTTCCAAATAACAGAAAGTAGAATAGCCTGGTGTTTCTTTATTTGTAAAAGCTGACTTTACAGAACATTTTGTTAATGTTATGATAGTTGTGAGTTATTTTCCTTAGGTTTATGCAGTATTGTAAAGTTTTTAACATGAATCTCGTGGATTAAACATGAACATGAAATGTTTATACCAAATTATCTTATATTGCCCCCATATTTTTACAGCACAATACTGACAACCACTGCTGCCATCAATTTAACAGTAAATTTTGTGAGTATATTTTTTACAGTGTACATTGTCAATGCTGTCATCTAAGATCCATTAGTACCACCAGAGGGAGTCATGAGCAACTGTAAAGTCTAAATTGTAATTGTGTGAGACATTGTTACACAGCAGTGCCTCGGGGTAAATGGAATAATTTAAAGACAATACAATGCAAACTGCCATTAAGCGTGCTTCTTAATAACGTTATCCTCCTCTTTAGTCAACAACAGGAGTCAACACATCTTATAAAGTCGTCATGCAGCAAATCCTCACTGTGGCTAATATATGGCCCTGACTGACTGCTGATGATAAATGAGTTTACTTTACCTCTGCACTTTGCTCCTCCCTTGTCTCTGTGTCTCTCTCTCAATCTTTTTTCCTCTTTCAAGTCCCACCCATGCTGAGCCCTCTCCTCTCACTCAGTCAGTCTGTCCCTCTCCATCACACGCTGGAAGTGTGTGCGTCGTGGTGGTGTGGTGTATAGGACTTGCTCTCGACATGAGTTTGCCCGTGAACTCCGAGTATCTGTCTCTGGAGAGGATAGCCCGCTACCGGCACGCCTGCTCCAACAGCTCGCCCTACGCCACCCACAAACCCATCGACATCAAGCCTCGTGGCAGGGCAGGGTATGGCCAGATCAAAAACTGTTTTCAGTAGTGCAAAAATGTCTGCTTCTGTCAGTGAGGAGACTTTGACAGATATTTGTGTTGTTCTTGTTTGACTTTAGTTTTCCTTCGTTTAGTTTAAGTCCAATGTAATTCTTAATAGTCACTAGACATAACTTAATATTATCGAAGAAGAGTGAACTATTCCATATTATACTAAGTACAATATGCAATTTACAGTTGCTGATTTTTTTTCCCCTAATCTAATGTAGTTCCCCTGAATATATTTAAATGTCAGGGTTGCATTTATTAACCATTGTAGTTTGAATGGTGAATATTCACTAAGAGCATAGGTAAATCTATTAATCAAACATAAATTAGTAATTGTTCATCAAATGCATATCAGTGCAGCAATAATGCTAGATGTTAAAATTTTCACTATTGCTTTGTCTTTTTAAAGCTTTACAGAGCCTACTTTTTCTTCCACATTATAATTACATTTCATTAATTTCACAGTAACAGTTTATAGTGCAGGCATCATAAAATGTTTCCAATTTGTTGATAATTACGTTGAAGTAAAATGTGGAAAGAAGGGCAGTGTTGTGTCATATCGGGGGTAAACTTGTGACTACGTAACATGCTTGGGTTCATGTGTTTGTCCGACTTGTATGAATGTACACAAAGAGTGTGTTCTCTCTTATCAGAACATTAGCTGATGAATAGCTCCACCTGGACAACACAGCGAGGTGCGCTGCGTTCGCCGGCCAGAGCTGTGTCAATGTGTGTTGCTTAGCGGCTGCTTGTGTCGTTACAGTGGAGTTTGGCTGTTTACTTTACAAAGCTCAAGGGTGTGTGTGCGTGTTGTTCTAGTCTGCTTTGAAAAACACTAATGATAAATAATCAGCATCCATCAGCTCATCTTAAGCGCTGCGTGTGCCAATAATCAGAGCACTCTGTGTCCATTTGTGCTCCCAATGACTGTTGGAGAATCTTGTTAGGCCAATTTCTGCTTCTGCATTTCTCTAATATTGACCCCATGACCCCATTATATTTCATCTAATTTCCTGCATATTCGGCTGGATTTCTGCTTTTGAACGTGAGGTTTAAGTTGTTTATCATGTGTCTGGAGCCTGCTGCTCTGTTTGAATATGTTCATACGGTAGTGTGCTGTACTCATAGATATGGATAGACTCCTGTCAATACTGCGCCGCGGCCATCTGTGCTCCCTCAGTTAAGTGCTGTTCACGCCAACATTTACCTTGTGTCCATGTGCTCACTATAATGCACTATAGTTTTAAGAAAAATCTATATTCCTGTCAATTGTTGTTCCATTTTATCTTTGCATTAGTTTTTACGACAAGGGTGGATGCAGATTTTCCACTGGGGGGCAGTGTTGTCTCTGGAAAAGACTTGAACAGTTTTCTTAATCCATTACTTGCTATTGTTAGATAAAGTGAATAAAAAGTTTACAATACTAGGATTATGCTATAGATTTTGGTGCATACATAAACCATGCATATTCATAAAAAATATCAAATTATAATTATTAAGAAATCTTTTAACTACGACAGTAAGTCTTTGTTAAAAGACAGACACATAAGGCCACATAAGTTTGTTTCAAAAAAATAAAAAATAAATAGTTTTAAACGCACTATTATTATTGTTATTATGTTCATTACTGCTTTTAAACCATAATCACAAACATATGATTAATGGATTTTAAAAATAGTTTTGAAACCTTATCTTTGGGCCATTGGCTATAACCTGGTTTGCCTGTACACTATTAAAAAGAACCAGGTCATTTCAGGTTAGAGTTTTGTTTGCTACACTACTTCCTGTGAAGGCCAGTGATGTTACCACAAGTCAGTCATCATTATGTGGCTGTTTATCTGATTGCTTCAGTGTAAACTTACATAATTATAGAGTCATACACTCATCTGTTTCTTTACTGTCTCTATCCTCTGCCTTGCATTTGGGAATTTAGTTAAAACGCATGATTAACTTGAGCAGGTTGAATTTGAATATCTTTGTCTGGTTTGACATAACAGTGGAGAATATTCCTCTGGGTCATAGTTCATTATCACTTGTGTTTTCTGCTCTCTGTGGGATTCCTGTGGTTTGAAGATGGGGTAGCTCCTGCAGCGTTCTTGGCTCTTTCCTTACAGGAAACTGCTCTTTTCTGTTGTTCTTTCGCGGACCACATGGAATGTAAAAACAATGCTAAGAGGATTGTTTTCATCAGTTTTTCCCTCTTTTATAAACCACATCATTCTGCTACACTGCACTAAAAGTATCACATGTGCCTCTTGATGAAACACTTCTAGGACACATCTACTGATACATTTTTTACTCAAAAACACTGTACCTCAAACACATTATAGTTTAGTCACATTTGAAACTAGGGTTGTCCAAATACTAGCACTCAATATGCCACGGTATCATGTGGTCCTTGGAAGTTTACTAGTTAACAAGTCTTTTTTTTTTCTGACTTTGTTGTGCCTGTCTGTTCTTGTGCTTGTTACTTGTAATGTTGTAACGTTGCTTTTTACAAATGACTCGGTGGCTACATAATAAGCTAGTCCACTATATTTGCTGTTAACACTACGAACAGGACACAATTACTGTTTGCTCCTTTTCTCTTTTAAACAAAGCCTGGATGTTGTAAAGAACCTAGACCACACAAATGCAGGTTTAGTCTAAGCAGAGCACCATAGATGTAGTTGTTCGTAGTTGTTAGACGCCTGACTTAGCTGTGTGACTCTTTCGATAGACCTTGATAAAACATGATTTACAAACTATAGTAGTAGTCTTTCTCCTTTGATACATATGGAGAGTCTTCCGTAAAGTGGACGTCCGTAGTATTGTGTAGCGAGAGTATAGGGAATGAGCAATATGTTGTTCCTTGAAAAGAGTGGGAGATGGTTCCGGTTTCCTTTTTTCTTACTCTTCTGAACAGAAGAGAGGTGTCCTTGGGCTGATGTCACTGCTTACACTGCTAGTCATTGGCAGGGAGCACATCCTCACTGCTTTCAAAAAGAGAGGTCAGGAATAGGTCAGGTTATAATTGTAGGAGCGTTTCTATATAATACACAGAAAAAAGAAAATCAAAATGTTTGCTCTTTACTCCCAACAAGAGAAAAATCAGTCCCCAAGATACTAGCAGAAGATCTGGAGGTGGTGCTGTGGTGCTGGTCAATAAAGTATATCTTTATTGTCCTGACAGTCATCCAGGGCAGAACCATTTTAAAGAGAATTAAAATGCAGAAATGAAATGCCACTCAGCCTTTAATGTCTCTTATATTGGCCTTGTTTAATGCAAGACATATAATTCACTTGTTTGTTCCAAAAATCAATAGCCACACTAAAACAAGTCAAGTCAACATAAGTCAATGTTATTTATATAGCCCAATAACACAAGAGTTACCTCAAGCAAGAAAACTCTATTTCTGTTTAAGTTTCAATATTCTGATGAAACATTGATAGACACACAGCTACTGGATTTTGATTTTAAATCCACATTTTAATGTTAATAAATGAACGCCAGTCCTGGCCAAGGCCTTAGACAATGCTAAAAGTGTAAAGACTTTGGTTTTATAGTTGTAGGCGCAATACCAAACAACACGGACCAGGTTCTGTACTGACTTACTCCATCCTGGCATTGTTCATTAACTGTTCTACGGCAGACCCTTCAGAGGGGAGTTGACACGGCACAAAAAATCATTTAACAGGGTACACACCTGACTACTACTTTCTGTATACACTGCACACAAAGCTGGAGTAGATTCAAAACCATCAAATTAGTTAGCAAAATAGTTAATTCCAAATAGATTATATAAGACAGTACAAGACAACGGTATAGTTTTGCCACCACCCTGTTCCAGATGTTACAGCATTAAGAGACAAATACTAAACTATAAAACCTTGTCCCACTGGCCATCTGGTGGGCAGTGGGTAATAGATTTTAGACTGAAATATTGGTCTTCTCCTCTTTCATTTTCTCTCCGCTCAGTGAAGTTACAGTTATTGACAGAAATGGTAACCTGCCGTCGAATTCGAGTCAAGCTTCTCAAGCCTCAGTCTGTTGCTGAGGTATTTCTTTAAAATAAACTGCAGCGTGGCCTTTAATTGTCAGGAGTTCAAGGCTCACTCTGCAATAATTAGCCTCTTTTTTTCAGAATCTTGATGTGTTGCACCTGTCAGATAGATAAATTTAGCAGTCAAGTGCTCATGCAGTGCTAATCATATGTGTAAAATTAGCTGCCCTTTTGAAAATGTGTGTCAAGCCAGCATTCTTCAGGGGTTTAGTGCAGCATGTGACAGTCTCTTCTCTGTATATTTCAAATGCCTTCTGATATGTCACTGTTAGAAAAAGCAGCCCGTCTCTCTTATCTGAGTCACATGATCGTACTGTAAATGCCTTCCTACACTCACTGCAGATAACTCGCACGTCTTAGCTGCTGGTTTTAGGTTACAGTAGCAGCTCAGTAATTGACACTCGAGACAATTGTTAGGATTGCTCAGGGATAAAAGTCCCGCCCTTTAAGGACTTACTACTACCAAAACAACCCCCCTCCCACTCACTCTAGACATACCGGAGCAGCAGAACGAGGAGCGGCACAGAGTCGGCGTGAGCTGGAGAGGAGAAACATGTAACTCACAGACACACAGAGTTGGAGAGAAACAAGTGGAAACGGGAAATATCGGAGGGAGTGAGGAGATCTGATTTCAACTAGTCAGGTTTTTTTTTTTTTTTAAAGAGAAGCAGTCTGGATTGGGGAATATCACACGTTTTGCTGGCGAGAAGTGGCAGAAAGAGACTGCGGAACATTAACCACCTATACAAATGGAGGGATTTTGAGAAGCAGTGTTTGCCTGGACTCTGCAGTTGGATATTGTGAGCCTGCCGGTGGTCAGTGGGCTCAGGTGGCCCACTGTGTGTGTCTTTATGTGTGTGTGTTTGTGGATGTGGAAGCCCAACCATGAGTATCATCCTTAAGCCTCGCTCACGTTCCACCAGCTCCCTGAAGAACACAGAAGGAGGAATTTGGTAAATAATACAGTGGAAATCAGCCAAGAATTTTTCGCAAGTCTGGTTGCTTGTGCTCATGTCTTGGCCTATTGTTCAGCCTCTGCCTGTTTATGTATTTTTGGAATACTTCTACTCTGCCTTACCAGCCTTTAGTGTTGTATTTGTTGATCTTTTAACAGTCTAAATGTGGTTAATCATTGTCAGTTTGGGGTTGTTTCTGTTTGCAGCAGATTAGCTCGGTCCTTCAGTTAGCTTTGTGTTATACTTTATCAGACTGACGCATACTTGTCCCTGAAGTCTGCACATTCTTTTATGACAGCACTTTGTCAGTTTAGGCTACATCCATAATTTGCAGTCTTAAAAATGGCATTGTAGATTACATAAACCATTACATGTCACATCAGCTTTGGTGCAATCTGAAAAGGCTGACGCTTGGTAATTGTGGATAAATGGTGGGATTTTGTAAGCACTTGTGTAAATCAATAGTGTGACAAGAAATCAATTATTTCTTGTCACAAAATAATTTCTTGTTAAACTTGGTGTTCATTCTAATTAGGTTGATTTTTTTTTTTTTTTTTTTTTTTTTGGTGGGGGCATTTTTATAGGCTCTTTATTGACAGATGTCAGTAGGTCGACAGGAGACAGGGCGAGAGAGGGCGAAAGATGACATTGTGCAAATGACCCGCCTGAGATTTGAACGGGGTCTCCTGTGTTCTAGCGTATTTGCGAGTACTCTACCATCTGTGTTTTTGTATGTAGAGTTATTAGGGTTTATGAAGATATTTTCAGGCAGGTGTCGTCTTCCAGACTAGCCTAAAAACACAACGCCGTTGAAGTGACAATGCATGATGTAGGCTGTTCTGTGATTGCATTTAATAAGCAGTACTGTTAGCTCCCTTAGCAGTTTGTGTTATTTGATCACTGTTCTTAATGTCTGTGAAGGTTCTCAGTCATCCAGGTCATCTTGTTCTTTATGTTGATGTCTGCATAGAGCCTATTTATTTATATATATTTAGTGCCTGTTTTTTTTTTTTTTTCTATATCCAATATATTTAATTTCTAAAAAACTCTCTAAACTAACCTCAGCCAGTCCAGAAGTCAATTTGCCACAAATGTCAAATCAAATTGTAGTGCGTACTATAGACCTAGCTTCATAAGCACTTTGAATCTAAATCCTCCAGCACATGAGGAATGCATTGTTTTCACTCCATTCATCAAACACAACAGTAGATAGATGGGGCGGCAGTGGCTCACGTGGTAGAGCGGCCGTCCTTCAACCGGAAGGTAGTAGGTTCGATTCCCGCTCTCCCCACAGTTCATACTGTTGTTGTGTCCTTGGGCAAGACACTTAACCCACCTTGCTCCCAGTGTCCGTAGCACTGGTGTATGAATGTGTGTGACTGTAGAGGTGTGTTTGGTGGTGGTAGGAGAAGGTTGAGCGCCGTTTGTGTGGCTGCCCCCCTCTCTGTCTGCCCCAGGAGTGAATGTGTGTGACTGTAGAGGTGTGTTTGGTGGTGGTAGGAGAAGGTTGAGCGCCGTTTGTGTGGCTGCCCCCCTCTCTGTCTGCCCCAGGAGTGAATGTGTGTAAATGGGGTGAGTGGAAACTTCATGTAAAACACTGTTGTAAAAGCACTTTGTGATAATTATCTGTGAAAGGTGCTATATAAATAAATTACTTACTTACTTACTTAGATACAGGATGCAATTGTGGTCGTGCCATAAGCTAGCTTCACGCCAACCCTCCTTCCTTCCTCCCCCGGCCTGTCTAGTCTTGTCCTTCCTTGTCAGCGCTCATGTTCCACTAATGACTCGCCTGTAGCTTTAACACTCAGTTCATATCCCATTGCGGCAAGTGGATCAGAACAACCCAGGACAAATGCACCGTGTACATTGTCTTTGGAAGCGGGAACGTGGGGGTGTTTTGGCTCTGACGGCACCTGTGTTAAATCCTGCCGGACTTTCCTTCCTGCAGGGATCACAGTGTTCTCACATTGTCAGTTTATTAATCTTCTCAAGCAGCAGGAAGTGACGCCTGTTGAGTGTGAGGAATAGAGACAAATTAATTAAGTCTTTGTTTATGGTTCCCAATGGTTGGTACATGAAGTGATTGAAAAGAAAGAGGCTGAGAGAGCCCCGTCCATCATGGTGAGGTTAAACATAAACCTACTGGCTGGGCTTGTGTTAAAAGCTGGCAGTTGAATCGACGGTATGAGCCACTGAAATTGAACGGCGACCAAAGTAGAGCTCAGCTGGACCGAGCCACTTCCATCTGTCCTGTCATCCTCGCTCTATTAATTACAGTTGTATCAAGGATTCGTTCATTACATTCAGTCCTATCCTGTCCCTGGAGAATACTGTAATAACGGATTGTTTTACTGATACAAGGAAAGGGAATAACAAAATTTGCTTTGGATATTTTTACTTAATATGGACAGACAAGCCAGTGTTTATGTTTTGCATATTTGTTATAATCATATTTCTCCAATTCCCACGAAAAAAAACATCTTTCTAGAGAGTACTTAATATCCATATGTTTTGTTTGGCACTGATAGTAATGCACAGACATGTCTAATAAGAATAATAAGAATGCACGTTTGTAAAGTTGTCACACTGCTGTCCATTTCATTTTGTAAGAGTGTGCGTTCAAGATAATGTTAATCACAAATTGCAATATAATGTTTAGGAGTGGAAAAATATATTGTGAGTTTTATTATAAAACTGATTTCCTCCTGAGATACCTTATTGTGAGACAGATGTCTTAATATATGTTGAAAGTCCAGTTTCCGCTGGTTACAGTTGTTGTGGACGAGCTATATTAAAATTACACTACAATGCAAACAAATCTTTTGTCAATCTAGGGCTGTTTTTTAGTACATTTCATTTTTATTCAGTTGTGGCCAAAATGATGAGAACACCTGACAGATCTGAAAATATTGACCTTGTTTGCCTCATAATGTTCATGAAGTATGCTCTGAACACAGATAAAGTGAGTCCTACTGTTTTTATCCACGTTTAACTTTAATATTTGGTGTGCACCTTTTGCAGCAGTTACAGCAGTACATCTCTCTGACATCAGGTTGATATATTTCCTGAGAACTTCAACACTAACGTTATCCCAGGGCTTCTTCTGTGAACGAACAGGACTGTGTAATATTGACAGTGAAACAGGACTAGCTTGTCTAAAAATGTTCATATGATGGCTCTATTCTATATTTTTTTTAGAGCATAATGATATTTTATTCATTTTATGGGTACTTTAATAATCAACCAATTAAAAAAAAAAATAATAAAAAAAAACCTCTTAAAAAAGCCAAGTTTTCTAATAAACTTCAATACTGTAGATATTATGATGTTTTGTAAATGTCTGCAAAATGGATGTATCTTGATATTATTGTTATCATGGGCAGTGTATTGGAAATCTAATTGTGTGGTACCATGTGATTCTCACTCTTAATAATGTTATAATTACTGTATTTGTATATAATTGACATATAGTGCTAGCTCACACTGCAGTATCGGTAATAAGTAATGTTATTATTGCAATTTTTAAGATCCGGATTTTCCAATTTGATGATTTAACATTAATCACAACACTTTGTTGGAATCACAACCCATGAACTGAATTCAGGTTAACTTCCAGCTTTTGTAAGCTCTATAACTATTGTATTATCTTAGCTAAGGCTAGGTTAAGTGCTGAAAAATATCATTGCTCTGCCCTGTGAAGAAATACTTTTAGCTAAAGTCAGTCCTGCACAGCCGAAGCTAAGTTGTGGCTGTTTTCTTTTGGTGACTGCTCCTCTCTCGCTGCATGTTGCACTCGTTTCTTCACTCACTTCTTTTTATAACCCCGGGTTGTCTGATAACAATGCGTGGAATTTCACAAACTCATTGGAACCTTGAGCCCTTGTCTCAAGATGATTACATGTCAAACTGTGCGGCTGGAATCGTCCATGACCGGCAGTATTGTGTTGTACGCTTCATTACACTTCTGGTCAACAACAGACAGCATCTGGGAGCCCCAACCTGAGCGGCATTAATGTACCACCTTAAATGAGCGTTACAAAAGAGAGTCTGCACTGGTTTGTGGTTTTGGATGTAGTGACTACTTGTGTCCCGTTAACAGGGTTCTCGATGATTATTCAAAATTTTGTCATGTGCACACTGAGGTCATATGACTGTGAGATTAGTCATGTCTTATTAAAAGACTTAATAATTGGATCCTTACAGTGCAATGTGAGCGTGTGGGTGCCATCCAATTAAGCACATATAACTCAGTTTAGAATGTTTGGAAATAGCAGGCTACACTAATGTTGACGTGTTATTCCTGCGTTTACAATAGCACCTCATTTGTAAGCAAGATGTGTAACTTTATGTAATAAACTGCTTTAATAAACTGTATTCCAAAGAATGACTCATAAATCCCCTTGTTTCTTACATTTTTAAACCTTCAAACCTCAATCTAGTTGCATTATTACATTAGCAGTCAATCAAGAAAGACAGAGATCAGTGAGGTGTGATATTTGCTGCAAAGCCCTTGTAGCTGATGTTGTGTGTTTCCGTCTCCTCTGTTCAATGGATTAGAGAACGCAACAGTAAATGTGTGCATTTGTTACCTTTGTAAAGTGTATTGGTATATACATATTGAGCCACATTCCCCTGTGGCTCTTACCAAACACTCTAACAGACCACCTGACCCTGCTCTGCACTGTGGTGGTCTCGCTCTGCAAATGCCATGAGTGAAATACGATAAGTCGTGGTCAACTCATTTAGCACCTCTCGCTCTCTGAAGCAGGAGTGATTCTGAAGACAGAAAACAGATGGAATATGTCCTTTGAGTGTCGGCATGTGCTCTTTGTTGGCCCCACTCCTTATGCACCGTGTTACTGTTGAAGGTTCTAATTCATATCGATGTTATGTGGGAGTTATGTAACATATTTTAGCCACATGTGACCTTTAGTCATCCAGGGGTGAGGCGAAGAATAGCGCTGAAAATGGGTTTAATGTGCGTCTGTATGTCTTTCATGATTGACCGGCTTTTCTGAATAGCGTATAGTGACTCTAGTTGCGCCTGAGAGGCAAGAAAAACCAGACCGAGGATTTTCAGCAGCGTTCGGACATTTTATAAACATTCAGAGTTAAGTTTGTAAAAGGTCAGACAAAAAGGCATGTGACTCCTCTTCTCAAAGCTTCAGCTCTACTAATGTTTCGTTAAAATACATGTAAATATGAAGGGCTGTGAGTCTTAAGTTCCATCATATATTATATATTGATATTAATTCAATAAATGTAAAAAAGCAATGTTTTACAGTATCTCAGTCCAGATTAAATGACTGATATTACAATGTTATCCTCTCATTCAGATTGATAAATGAAAAGCTTCAGAACAATAATAAATGCATTATTTGATCCTTTAAAAACTCAAAGAAAGTCTCTTATCCTCAACCTTATCCTGGCTAATTGCCTCGGAGCTATTTTGTTCCATTTACAAGAGCAAAAACAAGAAGTTGACAGATGAGTTACTGGAATTTCAAAGTAAAGGCATGTCTTTACAGTATCCACAATGTTTAGTCAACAATTTTTTTTTGTTCTTTTGTCTTTTTTCTTATCTATGCAAATTTATATTTTGACATTAAATCAGTGTATCTTGATAAAGCATTACACCCTATTTAAAATTCTGTATTATAATCAAAGAAATGTCCACCATACGCCATACTCTATCAGACAATGTGTTGTCCGTACCTGGTCCAACCAAAAGTAAATGGCAAAATAAGGAATCAGTGTTAAAGAAGTGCATATTTAGCAAAGAACTGAATCGTATTGTATTGCAATAAATTGGATGGAACATTTTCTTCCACTTTTTGTAAAGCCGTTACTCTTTATAGAGTTGCCAGTCAGCATTTGTGCCATGTTTGAAATATTATAGAATCTATAGTAATAAGACATGGACTTAAGCATTTCACTTTGTTTAAATGCAAAGTGGGTTGCATTGTTTGATCATTTTAGTCAACTCTGGTGATGAAAGTGCATGTAAACAGCTATGGTAGCCCTGAAAGGGATGTGCTGTGTCTATGAACAAACCCAATGGAAGTAACTCTAATGACCAATTGACTTTAAAACACAAAACAAAAATCATGCAAGAATGTTCTCAAAACATGGATGTACTTCTGCCCAAGCTGTGCTCAGTTTGTCCTGCTGTTGTAAGAACAAAAAACGGAAGTCATAGAAGGTTCAAGCCATCCACAAAGGGAATTGTAGTCGACAACACAAATGCTTTAATGGCTTGCTTCTTGACAAATGTATTTGAATTTGACAGAAGAAGAATAAAGGCAGTATTAGAGATGACTCATTCTATGCTGCAATAAACTCTTTTTAAGAAAAACTAATGGGCCACAGTATTTCTAAGAATCCTAGATGTTTCCTTGAAGGCGTCTCAACCTCGAAACTGACTGATGATTCCCGGTAGGTTACTCTTTTACATTTGCTCAAGGATGACACACTTTTACACACCTCACAGCGCTCATAAATCAGCTGAACACACACAGCCACTCTCGTCACACTTAGACACACTCTGACATGTCTCTGCAGTCCCTGCTCTACTGCCTTCTTCCCTTTTACAATGTGTCCCAGTACTTTCAAAAATACATCCAGTGTCATCCTCCCAGCGTTTACTTCACACAGCTATGTTCTCACTTCTGCACCTGTTCACGGTCTTTGTTACCGCACGTAAGCTTGATCACTTGTTTTATCCAAGCATCTAATCTATGTACTTTTTGTTTATATAATGTAAAGTGTGTGGATTTTGGCAAGTTAGTTGGACTGCAATACATAAAAGAAAATAAAATAAAAATAAAGGCATTATCCACCAAACATGACCAGATTTGTAACAGGCAACTGACAGACATAGAGTGGGTCAACAACATCTGTGAGTGGCTCAGTTTTCATCTGCTCTATATATACTACCATTTAGGCTACCTCAGCTAAAGCTTTTGAGCTACATGTCAGGGGAAGTTTGGGACTACATTATTTGTGAATATGAACAGAAGGCCAATAAACATGACTTGGAGGACCCAGAGTTCGACACGGATTGTCTCAGACTCTGTACTTTCTCGTCGAAAACTGTTAAACCAACATCTGTCTGATGAGATGAGCATATGCTTTGCTAAAGCTGCAAAACTTACCTTAAGGTAAAACGCAGATCGACACTATACAAATACATATTAGGAGTTAGAAGCTGGTTAGCATTCTTGGCATTCTTGGTTCATCTGCTCATTGTAAACAACACACTAGCCATCCTACTTAAATTGAATAATGACTCAAAAGTAAACAGTTTATTTTGCCACCTCTTTAAGTGTCAAAGTTAGCCTTTTAAACTTCTGCACTCATAAATAAATGTAAAATGCTGCTGCTCTTGTAGTATCTGCTGCTCTGGGCATGTATCTTTTTGATAATATTTGTAAAAGGGCCCAGCCTAACTTCTTCACTGACTGCCACACAGAGGCTTTTGCATAAGGTTATGCTTTTGTAGCTGTACATCAGGTAAATGATTAATTACTTTTACCATGAGAGTTGTGCACATTATAACTTTGAAGCTGTTCATTTTCCTTCTTGCTTATTCATTCATTAATTTTCCATCTCTTATCTGTTATGGGACACCTATTCCAGCTGTTTTAGACCTGATGCTGAGTACAAAGTAAAATCATTTATGTGTACTTTAGATTCACCGTTACATGTCTGGTACCACAACCTTCCTGCTGTGAGACAAAAGAGCTAGCCACTATTCTACTGGGAAGAGCCACAGCTGCAGTGAGGGACAATATAGCAGTTTCTTTTGTCATTATGTTCCATATACATGAAGACATCAAAATGTGTGTCTTGTCATTATGATTACATTCTTATGTCAGCATAATAAACTAGTGAAAGCAAAGATGAAAGACACATTTGTTACACTCAAGGGGAAATCCGGTTCTTTTGCAAATCCAATATTGCCTGTCATGCTTAAAATGGTACATTTTGGGTATCTACAGCTGAACTGTATGGCTTTTGTTCACTCTTCTCTAGTGTTAAAATCAGTTTTCAACACCACTTAATTGACGTGGAAAGAGGGAAATGCCTGTGTATTCCATTTGGCATTCTTCTCCACAGAGCAGCACTGAATAAATGCTAGGAAACAGTGGCCAGTTGCCCTGCCTCTGCACATTATTTCTCCGAGACCTTTTCTACTCTTGCATGTCTCCCCTCAGCTCTTTCACATCCACTTTAGTGCTGTTTAGAATAGTTAATGTCAACCAGAGCTGCAAATGACTGACTCACTCATCTCCTCTCATTGTCTGTGTTAGAGCTAAAGACAGGCAGCTGGCACATATTCCACAGAAAAGCTCAATCGTGGCAAATACATTATTATTGATTGATTTTAATACTGCTAGAACAGCTGGGGTCATTACCCTTTTTTACAACTTATCAGCATTTGACCATCTAGCGCGTTCCAGATTCCGATCCAGATTCTTATTTCAATAAGTTACATATACATTTACGTCACTGGTATATTGGACTTCAATGCAGGTCTCTGCGTTGTCAGTGGGATCTAAAGCACTTTGGGGTATTATTGGTGATAAAATGGGGTGCACACAGTAACAGAGAGGTCAGAGCTCCTGCTTTAGTGGAATTAGGTCATGTGTTTCTGTGTGGAGTCTCCAGTCACTCTAGCGTCTTAAGCCATGTGGGTAAATTAGTGAATCTAAATGGCCTATAGTAAATAAATGCAAGTGCACATTTCACACCATTGTCTCCAGAATTTGGGATACGATGCTTAATTACTGTGGCTGTTTACACCACAAAGCTGGCGGAGAAATGAGCAGACTCTTTCACAGTGACTGGTTAATATGACAATATTGATTTAACATGTAATTAACTAGAAAAGCAACAACTGCTTACAGCACAAGCCACACAACATTCCCCTAGAGCTAAAACAGACTCAAACTTCTCCGGCAACCTGTAGAAATAAGTTGTAGAAAATAAATTAACAGATCATATAAGGGCTTTCAGTGAACTTTAAGGCTACAGCATTCATCAGCTTGTGTTCATTTGTGACACGGCACTCTCAAAGTGTGTCCACCTCACTTTGAATCAGAATGTTATTTTTTCCTTTTACTGGTATATTGTTTAGCATTAGTCATGTAGCATACTGATTAGAGCACTTATATCCTCACGGTCTGGAAAATAAGAGGATATAAATACCTGTGTGCGTGTTGAATTTGGCTGAGATTGAACAGAGTGTGAGAATAACATAACAAACAGCAGTGATTTGTTCTTGGCCCTATTTGTCCTACAGTTTGAGGTCAAGTGTGCTCAGACTTCTTATAGCACACTGTCTTTCTTAAATGTCATATATGAAACTCTACTCCTGTGACAAAACATCCCTACAGAACACTTTCTTCTTGCCTGTGCTTATGTAACCTCAGGCCTACTTTTCTTATTTCTACTAAACCTTCTTTAGTCTGCATAGAGACATTTGACTTTGAGAAAAACTAAAGATAAGTTATCTAAATATCAAGCTTTCCCAGTGAGTCGGTTGCCAACATTGCACCGTTGTTAAGAATGGGGCGCAGTGGCTCAATGGATCGATTCCCGCTCTCACCGCAGTTCATAATGTCGTTGTGTCCTTGGGCAAGACACTTAACCCCCGTTGCCTACAGTGGCTGTAACACTGGTGAATGGAGCCTTAACGTATGTCGCTTTAAAATGAAAGCGTCTATAAATGTGAATGGCAGCTTCATGTAAGTCGCTTTGGATAAAAGCTTCAGCTAAATTAATAAATATACATAATATAATAATGTATGCGGGGCTCCTGACGTAAAAGCCAACCCTGATAATGAATCAGTTTGGACCATATGCTGGGTTTAGGCTCTTAAGCCTGTCTCTTTGTTGTGCTGTAGGGGTACACCAGCCGACCTGTGCTTTGAATGACAGCTACTGACTCACTTTGAATCTTTTCTTTTACACCTGCTCAAAGAAAACTGTGCCAATTGATGTGTTAAAAGCACCTTGATACAGTTGTGGAAGATAGAGATGCCAAATTATGCACTCTGTTCTGTTTGTTCTTTAACCACCGGACCATAGCTGTTTATTTCAAATGGGGAGGGCTTTGTTTTTCTGAATGTTAACCACCGGACCATAGCTGTTAATTTCAAATGGGGAGGGCTTTGTTTTTCTGAATGTTAACCACCGGACCATAGCTGTTAATTTCAAATGGGGAGGGCTTTGTTTTTCTGAATGTTAACCACCGGACCATAGCCGTTTATTTCAAATGGGGCGGGATTAATTTTTCTGAATGGTTGTATGTTTCTCAAATTGTGTCAGTCCAGAGGCAGTTTGTTCTGTGTCTGTTGGTCCTGCCCCCTGAATGCTGTTATATGGTCATCCAATTGCAATCAGACATAGTTTATTCTGAAAATCCAACTCAAATTGAAAGGAAGCAGTCTTATTTGTTTTTTCAGACTGGGTTGGGTGAGTTACCTTTATAATTTTGACACACATCAGCACATCCATTTAGTTCATGCAGGATGTTTGCAGTAGATAAAATGAATGTGAGTCTTCTTTAGAAATTACTTTTTTTATTGCTTTTGATTGGTTACCTTTAACTTTTTTCTCCACCATTGTTTGGCCCTGTCTTTTTAAAGAGGCCTCTATTTCTAATTTAATCAAAAAGACTCAACACCAAAACACTGCAAGTAGAAGTAGGATCATAACCCTAACTTTCAGTTTTCTGTTATAATTCTTGAACATCTGCATGAAGCAAGAATAGAGAAAGATTTAAGCAGCAAGCTGAATGTAGTGAAACTGAGAAAATGGGTCTGTTTTAAAGCTCATTATGTAATCTAACAGTAAAAGTCATCACCCACCTGATACAGTTTGGCGTTGGTGTGCAGAGATAGGTTCAGTTCAGCCTGACATGCTTTGATCTTAAGTTGCTCTAAATATATCCTGCAGTAACACAGATAATATTAGACCAACAAAAGTTCCTCTGGTGTGCGTTTGTGTGTGTCTGAAAAGCCATTTGGAGACAGGAACAAGGACAATATGATTGCCCTTCCCTCAGTCATCAGGCAGACGGCCAAACTATCCCATTCCACAACTGAGCCTCGCTCATTTGCCCCCTTCTGCTCTCTACCTCTGCAGTGTGATGGCATTATTCACACTGTTGGCGAAAACATGCCTGCCAAGTTTTGGAAAATGTAGGGCTACACAATATATCAAATATTCATTATTGCTGAGATATCTACTTTATACGGTATATGTTGCATAAACTGCTAGAGGAGCATTTCTATATTAGTATATGGACCATCAGGTGAAGCATTATGCATTTGCTGCTATGCTACTGTGGAAGGAATCAAAGCAGAAAGGCATACAGACACACTATTGAGTATAATCACCAAAGAATTTGCCTTCTTTGAAAACATTGAAGCCCCACAATATGACACACTAAGCCCAGGAGAATAAGTGCTTTCATGTTACCTTTTGAAGACAGTTTTCTGCATTGGTTAGGATATTTAATGAGATAAAGTTACTTTTTGTTTTATAATTCTTATTTGAACATTCTCCACTGGCTTTGTTTAAAGAAAACAGCCTGTCCCTTAAGGGGTTCCATAGCTGCTCAAAGACTATAAAAGAGGGCTGTAAGGAGTGAAATTGCAGTCTGCATTTTCACCACATACAGTTATGCTCATAAATTTACACTGGCCCAATTTGTGATTTGTTTTTTTGGGGGGCCATTTTTCAGAGAATATGAATGACAACACAAAAACCTTTGTCTGGGCTGTCTTGCATGAACTGCAGGTTTGAGATCTCCCCAGAGTGGCTGATATTGAGATCAGGAGACGAAGATCCAGTCCATAACCTTCACTTTATGCTGCTGTAACCAATGACAGGTCGACTTGTGCTTTGGATTGTTGTCCTGTTGGAACGTCCCATACGCAGCTTTAGGGCTGATGAGTACAACTTTTCCTCCAGTATTTTCTGACAACATGCTGCATTCATCTAGCCATCAATTTTAACCAAGTTTCCTGTGCCTTCGTAGCTCACACATCCCCAAAACATCAGCAATCTACCTCCATGTTTCACAGAAGGAATAGTGTACCTTTTCATCATAGATGTTAAGTTTATGATTGTTGCCAAAAAGTCTTATTCTCATCACTCCACATGACTTTGTCCCAGAGGTTTTTTGGCTTGTCTCTGTGCTGTTTGGAGTATTGTAAGCGGGATGCTTAGGTAACAAATTATTATAGCCTCTTTACTGTGCATCTTGAAACAGCCACACCACTTTTTTTCAGAGATGTTCCCATGACTCAGAAGACGGTAATGTCAGTGCAGCGCTCGATGAAAGATGCAAGGGTCTGTCAGGAGCTCAGAAACTCACTGACCTTTTGTCCACACACACTGATTACAACACGTCACAGGTGAGGCTGGTTACCTTTAGTAGCCATTCAAACCTGTTTGTGTCAACTTGTGGATGTTATCAGGCCAAACTCAGGTATCATTTTGGTAGTTTCTGTTGTCATTATGTTTTAAAGAGTAAACAGTTGTTTGACAATTAATGGCTTCTCCCAGCCACTAACTATGAGTGTAAAAAGGTCTTCTTTATCATTCATATTCTCTGAAAAATGGCCAAACAATCACAAATTCTGCCAGGGTATATAAACTTATGAGCACAACTGTATGCTAACAAAGTCTTTTAATACATACAATTTACTTTCCTGCAAAACTATCAATAATGACACATTTTTACTAACAATAAATGTTAAAATGGGAGGTAACAGTATTTTGGGAGGAGATCCTGGAACACAACCAAGAATGGCCTGGTGAACTCTTTACTCAGCTGGCTCTGGAGCAGCTCGGTATTCACCCAAAGGATTTGGATAATATTTTGTAAAAGAGATGCCTAGGCTTTGTAACCCAGCTCCAAATAAGTTGTATAGAAGATGAATTGATGGCTGATGAATTTGGTTGAGTTTCTTGACTTAGACTGACATTACCCGTGTTGAAGGAAGGAGGTTAACATACTTTTTTATACATCGCTTGTTCTGTAATGCTTTTATAGTTGTCTGTATACATAGTGCTCAACTCTAAATTGGGCACGTATTACCTGCTGGCGCGAGGAGATGGATGTGAGGGGCATGACAGAGGGCGAGTCATCCATAATGGATGTCCGAGCTGATAGTTGAAGTATGAGCCCCAGACTGTATCAGCCCCTGAGGGAGGAAAAGTGCGCATAATGACTTCCTGTGCAAGCCCCTCGCACACAACATTTCCAAACCAAGAGATAGTTCTATGTTGTATGAACTTGCAATTATAAAACAGACATTATTCAGTCCCATCTGTACTGCAATGGAAATCCCTCCTTTCTCTCTGGGACCTCACGTCCTCCAGCCCTCAGGATTATGGGATTGCGTGGTAACCCTATTGACGAGGCATATATCCCCTGCTGCGGCAGTCTTCATCACCTGAGCGAGCAATCACTTAGGCAGCTAAGCAGCTCATGGTGACGAAACTGGGAGTGATGTCAGCGCTTTAGAGAATGAGGTCTTCTGAAGATAACCTCTCAATATTGTAAAGCAGTGTGTTTTTGTTGCTCGAATACGTTGGTCATGGGTCAGTGACGTGAAGTGGTCACTCTGCAGGGACCTCACGAGTTTTATTCTTCATGTTTTTTATTCAGAAGTCTGAGTCACAGCTCATGGCATTGACAGATTTGAGCTTGCTTGTGAGCCTCAAGTTAAGAAATCCACAACAAACGAGAGTGATAGATGTAAACGGATCATTTTCGTGTAATAACATGTTGAAGCTGAGTAAATTTGTAGCTTTGGATAGTGCTTGACACATATAAGTTGATGTTGTGCATGCTTGAGCCCATAGTGGTGTCTTTTATTAAAAGGTCCTGGTGGATAAGTGGCTCCACGTTTAAATGATGAACGATATACAATAATTGAGCCTGTTAACATAACGTCTGTGTGAATAGAAACATAGCCTGTGCGCCACACCCTGGCCTTGAATTAACGGAACTTCCACTTGCATTTTTCTATGCATTTGTGCCACTTGTTGCCATAAGTAAGTACGTTTTTCTGAGGCCAAGCACAGATTTCATCTATAGCAACAGCTTCACAAACCATGTCTGCCGGTTATATGTAAATTTTTAATTGACATTTAAATGAATTACAGGTTTAAAAGCAAACTTTACCAGGTTGTTGTCTGTTCATACATTACTTTTTACATCCTGCATGAAAGCATAATGTCTCTTCATCTAAAAGTTACAGCATTTTGAACAATGCACCTGTTGTTAAAGTAATTACCAACTGGTTTATAACAGATGGGAAACATTGATTAATGAACAGTGATTTGTCGACTGTGGCTGAATCTTGCACAGCTTGTATAAGTAAATATACATACGTCATATTTCTGAGCGTGACTGCAGCGGAGAAAGACAGAGCCCAAATGTCTTAAGTGAAACACGTCATGACTGTGTGTAGGCATGCTCTGAATTTCACAACTTATGACTATCCGGGCCGCTGACACAAACATATGGAAAAGCTTCGACCTGCGTTGAAGCAGAAGTGGGAAAGATGTGTGACGGAGCTCTGACGTGACCTCAAGAATGTAATGTTTGGTGGAATGTGTCAATGCTATATAGAATCAGATCAAAACACTGCTTTCTTAAATATGCAGGCTGTTCACGTAAAGCTTGAATTACTGTGGCAGATGGAGCAGATGAATAGTAATTGTCAGGAACTGGCAGCATAATTGGATAGTTTAACTGTTTCTTTCCATTGTGACTACTGTTGAACTATTGTACAAAGACTAATAATCCTTCAGAGTCATATTCCATTGACAAAGCCTGTGTCCTGTGTGATTTTTAGAATTACATATGCTTACTGACCTTCAAACACAATGTGATGTTTTTTTTTGTATGACCTACTGACCTTTCTTTCTCTGTCTTTGCAGTTTCGATGTGGACAATGGCACATCGTCGGGCCGCAGCCCCCTGGACCCCATGGCGAGCCCGGGCTCAGGCCTCATCCTGCAGGCCAACTTTGTCCACAGCCAACGGAGAGAGTCCTTCCTCTACCGCTCCGACAGCGACTACGACCTCTCGCCCAAGTCCATGTCCCGGAACTCCTCCATAGCCAGTGACATGTGAGTGTCCTTCTTTACTCCTTTTAAGTGTCTCATCACCGACATCATACCACCGAGTCACTACACCTTTGCCATTAAGTGAAAATCTGACATTATTGCCATCACAATTATCCGGATAGAAGATCATTCAGACAGTGAGGGAGTGTCACAAAGAGCCATTACTTGCGGTAGTCTGACTCAAATTCTCATGTGAAAAAAGTGTCAATCAACTATTTATACAAAGTTTTAAAGACATTTTTTACCTTTTTTCTTCTCTCTTACATGGCAGGAATGTAGCAAAGATTTTGTGTGTATAAAGAGTTGTGTGTGTAAGATCTAGGACTTTAAGGTTTTGTGCATTCACAGACTGATCAATTTACAAACAAATCTTAACACGCAAATTGCAATACGCACAAATGTTATTGACAGATACTTTTGCTACAATACTGGTTCTCTCTGCATTGACATATATTTTTCAATTTGACTTAACATCAATACCACATGTGACTGTCATTTCTCAGTATTGTATGTAGGCTGAGCGCACTTTGCCCCATTTCCCATACGATGGCTGCGATCCAGTTACATGTCCTGTAGACTTAGCGCTACAGGAAGAGAAAATATTGACTGAAAACATATCATATGCATCAAGGCTAAAGGAAAGACAAAATCACAAATGTCTGAAAAATAATCCTACACTGTATAATTAGACTTCCTTTGACCACTCTTTTTGCAGCGCAGCATTAAACCGATGACCCTGATATGACCTGGAGTTGCTACTGGATTTTCTTATTTACACTTGAAGTCTCATTCTTTAAGGGATTAAATCATTATGCTAAATTGACTACACCAGGAAACCTAATACTCTTTCTAATGACCTACTTAAAACTTCTCAGAAAACCCATAGACATCACTGTTACTCTGCTGCTACTGCATAAAAGGTTTATTTAAACCTTTCTGTCACGTTTGTGCAGTGACGTGGCTGTTCTCTTAGGGCCCTGTGACGCTTTCTGTCACCTGAACAAATGTTGACAGTCATAATAAAGGAGATTGGAGCTTGAGTCAGATTTTAATTCAGCAGTGCATTTCAAAATTCCTTATCGATCGTCTCTGCAGGAATGTGTGTGGAGGGCCTGCAAAGGAACTGAAACTATTAAAAGCCAGAGCTGAAGAGACCCAGGTGTTAAGATGCTATAACCACACTTTTTTTAAATAATACATGATGTATAAAACCAAAGAAAATACACTGGATGCTGTCTGAGGTATATGGGATGTAAGCTACAGTGTTCCTTTACCGTTTATGATCACTAGGATGCAGGCTGTTATGTCTATTGTTCATTCATTCATTCATTTTCTACCGCTTTGTCCCGTTACGGGTCACGGGTGGCTGGAGCCTATCCCAGCAGCTTTGGGCCTGAGGCGGGGTACACCCTGGACAGTGGCCAGTTAGTCGCAGGGCTGACATTTAGAGACAAACAATAACAGACAACCATTCACTCTCACATTTATTCACTAGGGACACTTTAGATTTGCCAATTAACCTGTACATGCATGTGTTTGGACGGTGGGAGGAAGCCGGAGTACCCAGAGAGAACCCACGGTAACACGTGGAGGACATGCAGACTTCTCACAGAAAGACCGGAGTCGGCCAAGAATGTTTGAGTCGGCCGGGTTTTGAACTCACGACCTTCTTGCTGTGAGGCAGGAGTGCTAACCACTCGTGCACCCCTATGTCTATTGTATCAATTGTAAAATAGCACAAACAAAAAAATAAAACCACACATTGATCATTGTACATGTCTGTTCTGTGCTTTTCCGTGTGTATCTGAGCTGGGGACGGTTAGCATCACCACATGCTCACACCCAAAGGCATTTTTCTTGTTTAACTTGCTATAAGCTGGTGAAATGATGTTTTCTTGTAAGTTATTCACCTTGCTGGCAGGTGACCATACCAGATGTTCTCTAGCGTTTTCTATAAATAATGTCTGTGTATTTAGTATCTTTGTGCATTTTAAATGATTAACTATTGATTTGAAAGATAGGAGATACATAAGTGACTCTGGAAATTCTGAAACAACATAAGAGCAGCGATTCTAAAATGACTTAGTTTAGTAACAATGGAGTCACTGATAATTATAGACTATCATGTTAATGTGATATGGCAATGTACAATCTCCATAAATCTGCCTCTGTGTGCTGTTACTGCTATTGAGTTACAGCACAGTGTAAACCAACACCAGACAGCATTATAATAAGGGTTCCACATGTTGAATATGGCTCACATAGACATAGAGACAAAAACAGCACAGAGAGGATGCTTCTTTTTAAAGTTTATATTGTCTATAGAGTATAGACCAAAGAAAACATCTCTCTGTGAAGTGGGGCCTCAGCCGTTGGCCCAATATGCTGTCACTATGATTGAGTACATCCCTTGCTTTGAACTTAATCTGATCTGATGTGCACTTTCCCTCCTCTCCTTCACTGCCCTGACCTTTATGAAACATAATCACTGTTGAATATCAATGTACTGTAATCCCACTGTGTTTCTAACTTTGTGCAACATTGTCTTTCTTTCAGTCATGGTGACGATATGATTGTAACACCATTTGCACAGGTAAGGTTTTCCATACATTTTACTCTTTTATACTTTGTGGCTCTTAACAGATAAGTCCTAACTTTTACTGTTGCCTTTAGGTGCTTGCCAGCTTAAGAACTGTGCGAAACAACTTTGGTGCATTAACTAACCTCCAACAAGACAGAGCATCCAATAAGTAAGTAGACAAGGTTTACCGTTCACCAGCTGAACCCGTTCTACTGCTGACTCTTTAGTTGCCATGGTTTGCCCTCTGCTGTTTACTGGTGGTACTACAACAACACCAGAAAAGGCCTGTGTTGCCATAAGAACATAGGAACCAGAAAGAAATGTATCTGATTTTTTTTTTTGTTTGGGACAAATACTGTATAGACAAACTGATGAAAGCCATCTTATATCATATGCAAAATAGCCAGAAACTAGGGATTCCCCCAATACAATAAGTCAAATTGATAATATGTCTATACACAGTTCAAAAATATAGTGCTTATTATTAATGAACCATACACATTTTCAGTGTCATGTTGACTTTTTAAATGTTTAGCAAAAAGGAGAGCATCTTGACCTTAACAGATCATCATCATTTGCATTATTGTCTTTATTTCCTGTAAGAAATTCCCTGTGCAGAGGTTAAAAGGAATGAACACTCACAATGCAGTGAGTGAAGTGTCTGAGGAGGTCAAACGGAGGTCAAACATTTTATATTCGATTTTTATTAGTTAAATATGTTACAAGACAGTCTACCTTTAATAATAAACTTCAATGTTACTCCACGCTAGCAAACACGCTTACAGGACCACATGAAGCTAGCTCTAGTGGATCCTACATGTGGAGTTAAAATCATTTGATCACCTGAAATGTAGGCGCATTTATATCTAACAAACCTTTTGTCTAAAAACGTTTAAGCCTTAATGTAAGATTAAATACTAGGAAGGTAAAATTAGACTTTTACTCGGCTTTAATTGTAATTTATTTCATGCTTTCTCCCTCTACAGGAGATCACCCATGTGCAATCCACCCCCAATCACCAAGACTACCTTCACAGGTGAGAATTTTGCAAGCGTTATGACCACATAACCTCAGTATGTGTCTGATAATGTGTGTATGCGTGTCTTTGTTTGTATGTGATAAGCATTATTCCAGCTGTACTGTTGGGTATGAGTGGAAATGCTTTATGCTGCTGCTTAGTTCTCCTTAAAGACAACTAGAACTATTGGCTTTGTAAGGCCTGCCATAAATTCAGCTGAGCCTTTGTTGTGGGAGTTTGCTGAAGTCATAAAGCGTTGCAGTAATGAGGCAAGTACCGTATGTTCTAGTGTCAATACTTAACTTAACAGTGACAGTTAAAGTGAAGTATGGCCCTTTAAATACTTGTAGACTATTTAAATAGTCACTGTCCCCTACACGGTCTTTCTTCCTTCTTACTTTGTGAAGTGTAGCTGTAATTTACTAACATCACAGGGGAACAATGGCTATTTTTGAGACCCTGCTTTGTGCTTCCCCCGTTATGTTTGCATTGGAGGGGCATCACAGTTTTTGTATTCCTATATGATCTGTTCACATGGATCATAATTTTAAATCTAATAAACAAGCACTGGACTAAGGTTTGGTTTATGAGATACTAAAGACCCTGGAAGTCTTTGATCACAGTGTAACAGAATGCAACTAAAAGGTCATATATACTGGCAGAGCTGGGTAATATTGTATTAGGTTGTTATTACCATGACAGAACACTTGGCTCATTTATGAGGTTTCAGTTGTTTTTGTTGATTTGGTCATCATTAAAATATCCTTAAAACAAATTAAATATCTACAAAGTCATATTTATGCTCTATGAAAAATATAGAATAGAGCCGTCATAGAGGAGGTTTAGATCATTTTCTACAAAAAAGAAGCTAGTCCTGTTTCACTGTCAGGTCCCACAGTTCTGTTCCTTCACAGAAGAAGCTCTGGATAACGTTAGTGCTGAAGCTTTGACCATTTTAGTGGATGTGGACAATGGATAGTGGATTATCCTTACATATCTACACTTTGACTACAATTAGCTTGATTAATAAACAATATCCCAGTCTTTTCAAATTTCAACCGACTGAATAGATTTATGTGTTGTTATTGAGGGGGTAGAGAACATTAGAGAGTGGCTCAATGTTAATCAGCTTAAGCAGCGAAAGGCTCTAAGTGAAAGGGTACTTTACTTTCACATTCTTATCAATGAATGGGAAATATCGCTACTTTTGTTCCCACTTTTTTGGTACAACATAACTTTTATGAAGTACTTAAATTTGTGTTTTCCTATATTGCTTACCTCAAAGAACTGTGCATAAAACAGAACTTAAGCTATAGCCTTCTGTAAATAAAATTTGAATAAGTCTATGTTAGTAAATAACAAGATAATAAGATTTGTGCACATTTTGCAAAACAAAAGTTAAGCAGACCACAATACATTTTCATCAGACCCCAGGCAATTAGCCGCCAAAAACCTCATTGAGTTGGTAGAAAAGATTTGCAAGTGACTCAATATGTTACCTGCTTTAGTTCCTGCAGGTTTCTGTCTTGTCACAGACTTCTCCTCCTGTGCTGTGCTGTGCATTTTCCCTCCTTTTTTTCCCCCCATTCTTAGTCCAGCTCCGGCCCGGTTCCTATATTCCACTCCACAGTTTGCCCACAGCCCTGCGACTGTGCAGCAGAGTGGCCTCTCCGAGCGCCGGTGTCTGATGTCGCACTAAGCATGAGAAGAATGTCATTGACGTCAGTGCAGTTGCTGTCAGAAAGAGTAGCATCCCATCCATTGACACCGCACCAGAGAGAGAGAAAGAATAGGAGTCGAAAGGCAAGACGGGAGTCGGGCCACAGAGGAGACAATAGAGACTGGGGAAGGATGTGGAGGAATCAGACCAGGAAGCAAGAGCCTGGTTAGGGCTGCTGCTTTAGAGAATCAGAGGTGACGAATGCAGTTTAGGCATGTTTAGGCTTGACTCTGGAAACATCTGCCCAAGCTTTAATGGTAGTACTATGGTTACTTTTATTCTATTAAAGTGGTTGTTTGGTATTTTTGTAAATGTAGTTCTTTTTGCCAATATATGTTGCTAAGAATTGGCCCAAGGTTTTAGGTAGGTACAAGTTCTTGGTTGGTAAAAGTAAGAAACAGAATAAAAGTTGATGTGAAAAAATTTTTTAGCAAAAGTGTTTTTTTAATGACCTCATAGCAGTCATTCTTTGAGCCATTATCGTCTCCCTCCTACAACTTAAACAGTGTTGATTTGGCTGAAGTACATCCATCTGTTCAGAGCAGACAGTGGTGTGGCATGTATCACAAAGCATCTGCCTGGGGGTTAAAGACAATGCAGTAACATGCATCCTTAAAATATTGAATAGGATTGAATGTTTGGGCCTTTGACTTTTATATTTAAAAAGTAATATCAATTGTACTATCTTTGTTTTAGACTACATTGCAGCTTTAATATAAGTGTATTGTACCACAATACTACCGATAACAAAAGTGCACTTTAAAGATTTATAGGTAACTGGTTGTTTAACTCTTGTGCTACTGTACCTCTGCTACAGTGACAATGCTGTGATCTTGATTACACAATACAATATTAAGATTATTATTGAAACATTAAAGATATGCAATTTAAACATAAACACATCCAGTTCAGTATATCTCAATATATTTGCACATTGCAAGTTTGGGGCCAATGTTACATGATGGCACTTCCCAAGAAAATCAAGCAGAGCCTATTTGAGCATAAAACATAAGTATAATGTTTAGATAGACAGAATCCACTTGAAACATCCAGGATAAAAACAATGCTGTGATTACTATCATGTATGCACAGTATAAACAATAACAAGTAATTATATCAACCCTCTGTCGGAATATATTGCAAATCAGCCATATTTGTGTCACAATACACCTTACAACACAGCACTTTTTAGCCCAAATACATGACTAAGTGAAATTCTAGCCTGATATGGCATCCTGTGATTAGCTGTGCTCCAAATGTATGGTGTTTTCTCTCTGTGCAATTCAATTACAGCTAAAGTGTGCCACCTCCCACATCACGGATCAAATGGCATTAAAAGCCTGCTTTTCCAAATTAGTAAAGCCATCAATATTAATCAACCACTGACAAGGTGACCATTTGTTATTGTGGTCCCGTGTCTCAGACCGGTTTGAGGTTTACGGTTGGATTTGTTTACCTCTCCGTGTTGGATTTGTATGCAGGACACATTTGCATGCACAGGGGAGCTCCCAGCACTGACTCTGCTTCCTTAATACTCCAGTCCGTGTTTTGTCGCTGTCCCTTTCCCATCCACAGTGCAGTCCTCTCAGGCTTTAGGTACAGCTTGGGGAGAGCAGCACGTTTGGCTACCAGGGACGCCGAAGCAACAGCACCCTGCCCGCCCCCCTGATCCCCCGGCCACTATAGGAAACACTAACCAGCACAGCACCCCTCAGCGGATTCTTACTCTGTTCTTCTCCTCAATGGATACTATGGATGTTCTGATTGGCACAGAGGCCAGGGAGACTAATGTATGATGTGTTGTGGTTAGCTCCTGTCTGTGTGTGTGTGTGTGTGTGTGTGTGTGTGTGTGTGTGCGCGTGTGTGTGCGCGTGTGTGTGAGCGTGTGCTTGCAGTGACGGGTGGCGTGAGATGTCTTTATGTTTGATGTCAGGATGCGATCTCGTTTCTATTGACATGGATGATTCTTGAAGCAGATCCGGTTTCCGCGGTCGTCTCGTGTGTGAGTGTCTGTTCGTCCTCCTATAGCAGACATGGGCCTGCTAAACAGACTGCTCTTCATCCTGCTACATGACTGGAATTACACCTGGCTTATGAATGATAGAGTACGCCTCCTACACCTCGATCTGTCTGCGTCTCGTTCGTGAGTGTGAATGAGAATTTTGTGTTTTGCTCTTGCCTTCGGACTCATAAATGGTACTCCAAAGTGACTATTTGCATCGCTCAGCTGCTGTCAATTGGATTCTACCATCTTCGTTTGAACTGGGACTACTTTTTTGCTGACTGAAATAGGACAAAAAGGCCCGACTCCAGGCCCTACTGCTGGCTGACCCGTCCAGTATGAAGAGTCACCCATGTGTCTACTCGGGGTATCCCAGCTTAGCCGTGTGTGGGGTGGGAGGAAACCCCAGGCCGGGAGTGTCCTCTAGCCCTCTGAAGCGGGCCCTTACTGACCCCTTGCCCTCCTGTCTTGCCCCCGCAGAGGAGGCCTACCAGAAGCTGGCCACCGAGACCCTGGAGGAGCTGGACTGGTGCTTGGACCAGCTGGAGACGCTGCAGACCAGACACTCGGTCAGCGAGATGGCTTCCAACAAGGTACGAGGCACAGACTTTACATGCACCACTCATCACAGTCACTATGGTTCACATATACACACTTGGACCTAGAAATATACATATTTTTTCAAGTTAAAGCCACTTAAAAGACTTTATACAGTGTTGAGACGCATTGTGTATACCTATTTTAATGCTTAAGTATAACTCTCTTTGAATTAGCTTGTTGTGATTGTACTAATTGAACTTTTTGAAGTACAGTTAATTAGTTTGGTTTTGTGTCGTTTGCACAAAGAACAGGAGTTTTGAATATCCACAAAGATAATATTTGCCTTTTTAAAGTGTCTTTAACTGCAGCAACATTTTAAATTACAAAAAACTAAATAAATATAGCATATATAATTATAATGAATATATTATTTTTTTAGCCCAAGGCTTTGGACACTGGCTTTGCTGACACTGTAAACTAATAATAAATAGTATGTGTCATATCAGACAATTTTCACCGGATAACAAAAAGATTTAATGATTTCTATCAGAAAAATCAATCTAGACATGGGTATACAAATCTGTACACATTATTAAAAATAATCAAATACTCATGCATAAGGTATAAGAATCTGCTCCTAATCTTTAATTTAGGCAATAAAGGATAAATCATGCCATAAACACAGATGACTGAAAAATAAATGATTAATTAATGTAATATTAGATATGTCTGGTTTTAGTGGTTTATTTGGAAAATATCTGGCATATTAATACATTTATAATTAAGGTTATGTTATGATTTACATTGAGATAAAATAACCATTAATCATTTCTAAAATACACAGTTGTTCAAATGAGTATCAAAAGTATTTTGCCCTAAACAGGTGTTTTCAACTGTAGATACAGGTGTCTGTAGAGGTTTTTCATTAATCATATATAATATTTCATTATTTTGATATAGATATTATTATTGTGTTATTGTTATATTTGAAATAATATGGTTCAGAGGTTAATTAATTTAATTCCACAGTGTTGACATAGGTATATGTCATATATCCTTAATATTCTGCAGGTAATATGTGCTTGTATATGTAGCAAATCTTCTGATTTATGAGACACAATGGCTGAAGACCCTCTGCTTGTCGCCTCAAAGACTATCTAATCCTTTTCCACTGTATATGGTTGTATCAATATGAACAAGGATGTCAGTGTGTTATTATCCTAATGTCGGTCATGGTGTTGCTGTGTGATGCATTGTGGTGTTACCAAAGACTGTGCCTGCTCAGAGGAGCATTATATTGTTTGTATTGGCTAAGTGTGTTAGTGATAGCATCGTCATGCGGCCTTAGAGCTGCGCTGTGAGCATGCTCCGTCTGTGTGTGTTGGAGCTGCTGTGCCACTCTGAATGCTGATCAGCTCTGGGCTCTGGTGATGTCACACTCGGTGATGTCACACTCAGGGGGGACGGCCCGATCACACAGACAAAGGGCCAGCTCCGAGCCCGGTCGGCGTTGATGTGAGCACATGCATGACCTGGACACCGCCTTCAACTGAGTTTGTGTAAAAAACGAAACATGCTATGTCTCATCATTGCTCACCAGCACAGCTATCTGTGGTTGTCATAGCAACAGCCACAGGCCCGGCCAACCTGCTCTCACACTCAACGTAATTACTCACACTCATGCGCAATCGAGGGAATACAGTCCACTACACGTCCAGCTATACAATACACCTTAAATACAAACATTTAACCTGTTTTTTGCATTGAGCATCATTTAGAGATCATATTACTATATTATTCATCCTTGACCTCTACCTCGAGGCTCCCATTACCTGCCTCTGTGCAGATCTGATAAATATGACCTCAAATCAGTTTTGACCTTTTTGAGCAACTGATTACAATTAGGCAACAATTATTTTTGTGGCAACAGTGACATTGACAAAAAATTGCGGCTTTCAGGACCTTATATGTACATTTTCAAACATAGTATTTAATGAGAAAAGGGGAGTTTTAGAGTTAACAAATAAACTGACATTTTGTTAATAAAAAAATAAAGGGTGATATAAATAATCATTAGGCCTTGTTTTGCTCTTTTAACTTTTTGTAGGTTTACTTATTAGGAAAAATATTTTTATTTATTTATACCTGATACATAAATATGGGTTTGATGCTGCTTGTTTGAGAATCAAGGCATTAAACATGCTACAGTCCACAGGCCATAAAACAACACTGCAGCCATCAGGAGACACTTGGGTTAACACATTTTACACTCATTAATGACAAAAAACTCATTCATCCACCGGCTGCCTAGATGTTTTGCCCACTAGATTTCTAAAATCTGTACTAAGCAGTTTGTTTTTACAACTCAACAAACGGGTCAATAATTCCTCACAGTCTGGAACATTTCCAAGGGCCTTAAAAACTAAAGAAGAGCAGTCTTGATGCTACAGTACTCAACAACTATTGGCCCATATCAAACCTGCCATTTTTAGGGACCGTAATTGAAAAAGTTGTATATCAGCAACTTAATGATTTTCTATTTCTTAACAACTGCTTTGATTCTTTCAGTCAGGATTCAGGCCCCATCACAGACTGAGACTGCACTTATCAAAGTCACAAATAGCATCTGTCTGAACACTGACGTGGGCAAAGTCTGTCAATGTCTTAGTTCTGTTGGACTTGAGTGCTGCGTTTGATACAGTGGACCATAAAATCCTGTCACAAAGATTAGAGGAATGGATAGGTATCACTGGAACTGCTCTTAAATGGTTTCAGTCATATCTTGAAGACGGGAAGTTTTGGAAACTGTGTATCAGATCAAATGGTCCTGACATGTGGGGTTCCACTGGAGTATATCTTAGGACCCCTATTATTCAATCTCTACATGCTTCCTTTAGGCCAGTTAATACGCAGCTGTGGCGTATCATACCATAATTATGCAGATGACACTCAGATTTACATTTCACTCACAGCAGCTGAAAATGGACCAATCCATTCACTGTGTCACTGCATCCAACAGATTGATGTGTGGATGCAAAATTATTTTCTCCAACTGAACAGAAACAAGACTGAACTAATTATCTTTGTGCCACAAAAACAAAGAGAAAGAGTCAGCAGTCACCTCAAACAGATTAGAAATCTTAGAGACTTAGAGAGCCTTATCCATGCTTTTATCTCCAGCAGGTTAGATTACTGTAACGGCCTGCTCACTGGTCTCTCAAAACGAGGGTTAAGACAGCTGCAGCTTATTCAGAACGCTGCTGCTCGGGTTCTAACTAACACCAGGAAGTACAACCACATCAGTCCAGTTTTCAAATCTCTGCACTGGCTTCTGTTGCTCAGAGAATAGACTTTAAAACAGCACTGGTTTATAAGTCTCTTAATGGTTTATCACCACATGCTAGTTGCTTATGAACCTCCTCAGACTCTGAGAACATCTGGATTTTTTTTTATCTGCACTTTTGATTTTTTGAACTTGTAGTCTGCACCAAACATTGTCTTGCATAGTAAATTGAAATCTGAATTTAGGTTTTTCATTCCTTTCCCAGCCTTTTAAAAGCCCTTTTTTTCTCTATAGCTTAATTTAAATTCATACATTTCTGAATCTACAAAGAGCCTTTGTTATTGTAATGTTACAGCACATGGAGCTTTCATATCTGACTATTTTCGGCATCAGCTATTTCATTTTTGAATGGACTTTTTTAAACGAGGCGTGTTACTCTCCCTAACCCACGTGCTCGTATGCTGGTTGGCTTTGTGTTCTCTCTGTGAATAAACATTAGCAGAACATGACGGTGAGGGACTGAAAAGTGTGGCGCTGTGTGTGTCATGGAGCGAGGGGGCGTCTGTTGCCAGAAAAAATGCGCAGTGTGAAAAAAGAAACGCAGTTCTGGAGGTGTGGAGGGCTAAATACAACCAAGAAGGGCTATTTTGGTCACGCCACCCAGAAAACAAATTTCACACATACTCACAGCTCGGCCTGGTGTGACACTCTGCAATTTTTACCTGATAGTTTGGGCTCACACCTTTGGCTGAGCTGTCAATTCCTGGGTGCAGTGTATGGTCATGATGAGGGGGTTCAAGGGAGCGTAGATGGGATTTGGATAGTGGAGTTTGGGCCTGTCCTGGCCTGTTTAGATCTGAGCAGCTCTGGTCTGGTTTTACTGGTGGTCTCATCTGGTCCGGTGGAGCTGTGAATGAGTCCCAGAGTCGGGCTGCTGTGGAGCAGGGTGTGAAGTAAGCCGAGACGTGTTTGGTCCCTTTTCAATTGGTGGAGCTTCACATATGTATCTCAAACACTAAAGACTAGGAATGTACAAAAATAGATCGAGTTAGTGCATTCTCTGTTAACTGTTAAACAAGGCATATTAGTCTCTAGCAAGAAACCATCCAAATACATTGAAAAGGTACAGGCTTTGGGCTGATTTAAAGTTTTTGATCAAAATCTGTTCAACATTAAAAAACTAAATGACTATTTTTTGGAAATTAATTCTTTCCAAATTGTATGCATTTGGCTAGAGGTTACTTAATTTGTTTGCATATTGTATTTTACAAAAACACCTGCATTTTTATCAACGCTCTGGTCCCTGTCCCAAGCCCTTTGCGCTCCGATTGTTCTGATTGGCCTCTCTTTAAAGCCACTACTGTGATTGGTCCACTGCAGAGCCTCTCACCTTTGTCCAGCTCAAGCTTTTGTCCTCTTAACCAAGTGCATTTAAACTTGGACCCAGGAGTATTCATCCTTCAAACTGCTGTACAGCCATGATGTTATTGCTCATTCTAAATTACCTGTGAGTCTGATTGAGATCGGTGACGTCTACAATCTTACCCCCTCTTCACTGTACCGGGCTGGCACTTCATCAGCCACTTGACTTTATCCCTTGTTTGTTGTTGCCACTGGAAAACCCAAAGTCGATTCTAATAGTGATGGAGGGTCTGTGAGTTCTGACGTCACATCTCCAGCCTTGATGAGCTGATTAGCCAATTTCTTAAATTTAGAAGTTCTCTATTGGAAAACATTTTATTACATGTTCAAAGATTTAAAAGATAAATATTTTACCTCCAAAGCAAGAAGGTTGTAGGTTTGATTCCCAGCCTTCCTGTTTGGAGGTTGTGTTCTTGGCCGTGCCTGTGGGCATTGTCCAGGTGTACACCCGCAGTGTCATGGGAACACATCACTCAGTCACAACACACAGTGAAAACATATCTAAAACCTGAAAGAAAACAAGGTATTTGAACAAAAATGCAATTTGTTAAACTTTTTATTTCATTTATGTTTACCTTTTCTCTCCAGCCACCAAATTCAAATTTTGGTTCTAGTCACACTTGTTTTATAAAATAATAATGTAATAATTACTTGAGATGCACAGGACGATTCTGAGCCACTGAAGACTACGGTTTAGAGAGTACAAATATTTATTTTGGTAGGTCCTATTTCTTTAAGGTCTTATAATGGTATAAAACAGTTTTCATTTCTGGGCACTTAACCTTGGTCTTAGGATTTGTTCTTTCAATTTTGACATTAACAAAAAAAAGAAACATTTTTACTCTATAATGAGCCTTATCAGTGAGGCCTAAAATCTTTTAAAAGGACCCTTTTCATATTAGAAAAATTATAGAAGGCATAGAAACACTGCTGCATACTATAGAAAAATAAAACCTGAAAGTCACAAAAAGTGCATTTAATATTTGAAATAATTTATACAGCAACAGGAATATGTGATATAACTGTCCTGTTAAATTTTAATTACAGAAGCTGGCCCTGTGCATGCCACATTGCTTTCACCTTGTGTCCTGTTAAATCCACTTGAAAACCAGTGACGCTCATTTTTTTTGCAACTTTAATTGCTGTTCATTTGTTTACCTCAGCTCTTCAATGATGTGACGGTGACTCACTTTGTATAAACTCTCCGCTCTGACCCCTTCTCTTTGTAAGCCTTGATAAGGTCACAATTGTTTGTTTGTTTGTTTTATCCGATCTGTTCAGTACAGTAGGTCACTCACACATACACCTACCACCATCACTGCACCATCAGAGGAGAATTTTCCACAGTCTGGGGCCAATCACACAGTGGGTGACCTCAGGAGTGTTAGAGCAGAGCCAATCAGAGGCCAGCATGAGCCCACACCCGCTCCGTGATTGGCCGCTGCTGCGTGACACGGCGGTGGAGGCAGACTGTGCTCTTCACATGGGAGCAGTCAGGCGTCCAGCTCGGTTTGGGGAAGGAAAATGTCTGCTCTCCTATTGCTTTGGCATCTATCTAACATTCTTCATTATTAAATATTCACCACCTCAGCACTCCATACAGCCATCCACAGTCATCTCTGGCCAAATCCATGTGTATTTATGGCTCGTATGGAGTCTTTAGGGAGACACTGTCCTGCCGTCTTCTGCTTCCAGGAACATGGCCTGGTTTTTGTGGATTTTAGGACATGGATGCATCACTACAGCTGCTTTTGGTTTAGTACGATTTTTGTTTCGGATTGATCTCGGAAGGCTCTTAAGTTTCAAACAGTTATTTCTCTATTTTACTTGCTTCTGAATTTACTTTGTTTGTGGATCTATTGTTGTTTTGCAAACATGCCTGAAGCTAATTTACTACTGTCAGTGTCATGGGGCTATATAAAGGTAAGAACTGCATATTTTTAATGCATTAAATTTGTTTTCATGTTGCCCAATATCCCCCTTGATATGATAAGCAAACATGTACCTGAAAAATATTTGTCATTACATGTTTGGAATTGGAAAGGTACAGCAGTGAGTGGATTGCTGTGGATTTTATGCATCTTTTTGGGTCACGAGTCGTTTGAGAATTAACTTTTGTATCATGTAGTGTAGACCAAACCAATCCTCAGATATGAATTCTTTTGAAACAAACTTTATAGATTAACCTAGCTCACTGTTGTTTTGGTTGTTAAATGGTGCATTGCCCATTTTTTCTGTATTTTACAAAGGCGTCCAGTGAACAACCAAATACACTCCAATATGGTTCCAATGTTGTGTAAGTTTAAATTCTGTAATGTGTGGGATACTACAGGAATAATCATTTCAATTCTGTCTTAAATTATTTTTTATGTTCTAAATAACTTTTCTTATGAAGCTGATAACATATACCTGTCAATTATCTATCAGTCCACTTCATTTGAAGTTAATTTGAAATGGCTTTTAGGTTGCCAGTAGGTTTTACAATGTTATCGAGGAAAAATCTTAGATCAAGCAAATCTCTGGCCATTTTAAATTATAACACCATAAACTAACCAAGCACCCTATGCTTGCTTATAGTTTTAGCTTTGCTACCCGTGTCTCTATTTTACAAAGACTATGCACAACTGATTATTTCTTTATTATTATGTAACAGTCAAGTATATCAAAATCCAAAAGTCCCACATTTTGGTGATGATATAAATGTATTAGCGTCTTAATTTTAAATATTAATGTTGTCTACAAAAACATATTCATACCTCTTCTTTTGTGTTAGTTGATTTTAATTGAAGCGGATGCAGTGTATTTAAAATAAAGGTGATATTCTTTTATGTTGCCACTAACCTGATTGTTCATATTGTTTTGGAATGTGTTTGTGTCAAACCATTTTAAATTAAACTTTTTGCAGCACATTGCAAGGCTGCCAGTGAATTTTTTTTATTTTTGATTAACCCACATATAGAACATTACCCTCAACATCAATCAAAACAGAAGCCGGAGCTAAATTTAGACGCCCCGCTCATATGAGACTGAGGCCAGAAGACGAGCCATAGGGTGTGAATGGGATGAGCTGCAGTTGAAATGGGTTTGTGATTACGGCTCAGTCCTGGCGCTGCACCTTTGACCCTCTGCAGGGTTGTGTCTGATATTACTTTAATGGAAGTTCTGTCCTGGAAATTGCATGACTTCCATGTGTTGTGTTTGGGGTCTGTGGTTTAAAGCTGGGGTAGGTCATTGTTGTCACAGTCACAAATCAGTATGTTATTGTTTTCAAGTATCTCTAATTTTTCAGAAATTTTTACCCCATGCCCTCCCGGCTCTTTTAGTGTTTGTCATTGTGTAAAATTCTCAATAAATTTTGTGTAAAATATAGCCCTCTGTCATAAAGTTAGGATGTATTTTCCTTCCACACACAAAAAAAGAGCACAATGGGTTCATACTGGGGCCGCAGATGTGCAATAAGAGAGTTAAATTGAGTTCTTCATTAATCCTATGTATATTATGCCTTTTAAAGACGTCTAATATTTGTACAGGCGCCTTTTATGATATTTCCCTTTTCCAGGTTAGTACATGGTAGGTTAAAGTTTTGTACTGAATCTTTTGGATTTGTAAAATTATTTAAAAAAAACAGAGATAAAGCACAAAAATTAAAAGAATAGACAGTTGCTTTGTATTAAGTTTTAGCCATTATGCCTTTAATCCTGAATTTCTAAATAAGGATACAAAATATTTTATTATCCCAGAAACTTTGGGGATAGGCTCAAGTCACCCCGCGACCCCTAATGGGACTTTTAGAAAATGAATGAATGAATGACTATCACAATATGTCAATTACATGCTAGAGTATGTATAATTATAACATTTATAAGGAAGTTATGTTCTACAGCTGTATATACACTTTTCCTAAACTTGGAATATATTCCTTTGAGAATGTATATTATCTATATTCAGAGCATGTTGTAGCAGCTGAAATAATGATTGTATTAAAGGACTGCGCAATCTATCACAAATGTATTATCAAAAATCACAATGTCTATTTTACAAAGAAATGATTGAATCCCAATCAGGGCCTAGAGTCAAACTGAGACTAATGTACGAGTGTCACCGGTGTGGCTGGTTAATGTCCATAACCTTTTTTTTGTTATACAGTAGAGTTCAGTTGTATTTCAAAAAAAGTACAAATTTGGCAGATCATTTAATCAATGCAATTAGTTCAATATGTATTTCTGATATCTAGCACGTCTTCTGTGTAAGAACGACAACACTGTAGATAATATATTTTTAGGTAAGAATCCAAGTTTAAACTCTTGCTGTTTGCTGCCACTCAGACTCTGCACTGGCTCTCATCAACAAGCTCTAATACACCAACTGTTTCCATCCAGCACATCCAGCCCTACTTCAAAAACCCCTTTACCTGAAAGCCAGTGTGTAAATATGTATGCAATGGGCAGCGGCTGTAAAAAAAAAATAACTATACGGATTCTTTTTTGAAAGCCTCTCATCATATGTGTGTGTTTCTGTTTTTAGTTCAAGAGGATGCTGAACAGGGAGCTGACTCACCTGTCAGAGATGAGTCGTTCTGGGAACCAGGTGTCTGAGTTCATTTCCAACACCTTCTTAGGTGAGTGACAACACAAACATGATCTTCATAAACCTCTTTAGGCCTGGGCTGTTGTAGAAACTGTAGCCACAACACGTTCCCATGTCTAAGGAAACATAAAGGCAAGGGAGGACAGCAGGGACCCAACCCTTTCACTGATCACCATCTGTAGACACGTTTGAAATGTGTCCAAAGACAAGAAACAAAAATGAGAGCTATATGTATATTTCTGCAGTAATCAGTAGAAGTACATTGTTTTTTTTTCACCTTTCCAAATGTTCAGTTCAGAGGCTATACCAGTCGACTACATTTTAGGGACTCACTTTTATTTAATATCACAAGATTTGATCGTGTTTCATGCAATCTAAACAGCAAAGGCACAAAGTGGGGACGCACGACACAAACTTTTTGAGAAACCGGAAACCACTCTTGCTAATAACCACTAGATTTGTTGTACAAAAAAAAAAATATATATATATATGATACTAACTTTCTATTCTACTCAGAATCTTGAATTACCATTGTCTTTGTGTGTATTTTGTTTGTTGCATGTTAATTTGTTGTTTTGTTGTACAAAAGTAAAGTGACAATTAGTGGAAACTGGGCTTAATATCATGCATTTTTGTTTTTTTTTTTGTCCAGATAAGCAACATGAAGTGGAGATGCCGTGTCCTCAGACGCAGAAGGACAAGGAGAAGAACAAGCCCATGTCTCAGATCAGTGGGGTCAAGAAGCTGCAACACTCCTCCAGCCTCACCAACTCCAACATCCCACGTTTCGGAGTCAAGACCGAGACGGAGGATGAGCTCGCTAAGGTCAGTGCCAGAGAACACTAGGAAGTGAGGATTTCTTTCATAGTTCAAAAGTACTGTGCTTCTGTGCACCATTGTGATACTCACTGTCTGTGTGGTTCTTTAACAGGAGCTGGAGCATGTAAATAAATGGGGCCTTAACGTTTTTAAAATCTCAGAGTTTTCTGGGAATCGGCCGCTGACAGTCATGATGCACAACATATTCCAGGTAAGACATACATATCAACTCGGATGACTTTTTGTGCTTTTACACGCATTACAAGTGTATAAAAATTAATTTTAAGTGAAACAAAATATGTTTGATTATAACCATATACAGTACCTAAAACATCAAAACATACAGTTGTGTTTCTCCATCTAAGTTAAGATGAAGAAATCAATTGAGTTTGTGAATAGAAACAAAATATTATTATATATTATTTAAATTGGAAATACTACTATAAGACTCTACAATCAATCCGATAAAGACTTTTGACTAAATCAACTAATTTGAAAAGACCTAAAAACTGAATTTCCACTTGGGAATTAATAAAGTTATTTTATTGAAGTTGAAATGGTATTATTATAAATGTTGTCTAATTTAAATGAAAGTGTTTAATATCTGTTTTGTGTTTATGTCTTTACTTCTGCAGGAGAGAGACCTGTTAAAAACATTTAAAATCCCCCTTGACACCTTTATAACCTACCTGATGACCTTAGAAGACCACTACCACGCCGATGTGGCTTACCACAACAACATCCACGCTGCCGACGTCACCCAGTCCACTCACGTGCTGCTATCCACCCCTGCCCTGGAGGTCAGTGCTCGTATCCCTCCCTCATACTCCGGTCTCAGTATTTCATCAGTCGGACTTACTCACACTTTGTGCACTGTTTCAGGCTGTGTTCACAGACCTCGAGATCCTCGCTGCCATCTTTGCCAGTGCTATTCACGATGTGGACCATCCCGGAGTCTCCAACCAGTTTCTCATCAACACAAGTGAGTGGTAATAGCAAAACTGAATTTGTTTCTCTATTATTTAAAGTAAATTTGAATCTAACCTTGCGAATGTGCCAAAATAGTGACAAATTTCTTCATGTCAGTAGTGACTGCTTCATTTATTGGAACATAAATAAAATGCTGCTGTCTTTTAAAGAAAGAGTTAAAGATAGATTATTGGGTGAAACTGAGTTTGTAGTTTCCTGAGTATTTATTCATGTAGTTCATGGCTCACACACAGCAGATGAATTATCAGTCTTTCAAATTGTCAAATTATGCAGGTGCACCTCTCAAACTTCAAAGTAAAGCGGTGTCTTAGTGTTTGTGTGATGTTTGAATTTTGCATTGATGCAGTTGGTTCATAGGTCATTAAATCAATGTATCAATGTGTCATTCCACTCTTAATACATACTGTGGCACTTATATGTGTGTCAAATCTACATATTTAGTACATATTACTATTGAAAGTAAAATATACAGAAAGCATTTCTGTGAATCCTGTGGGCATTACCTGAAATGAGAAGAAAAGAGGGCTGTGTTAGTCATAATTCTGAAAGGTAACACCACTGCATAGGTTTACCCCCCACGCACCAAAACTAAAAAAGCAGAACTTCCCACAGTCCGGAAAAGGGAATCCCTGCAGTAAAGCTGTTGAGTCATCAAGCCCCATTTCCCATTCTGCTGCACTGTGGGCAACACAGCTTCTGCGTCATAATGAAAGGTGTAAGCACTGTTAAAAAAAAAAACAACCTTGAGATGATCCACAATGGGGGACACTCTGGGTGGAAACAAGAACAGGTTTTGTAAGACCACTTTATTCTGACTCATATGTCATTAAACCAAAACTTGTCTCATTCAAAAGAGCTTGTTTTGATTTGTGCTGCGGAACTCCAGTAAGGATATATGATGTTGTCATCCATACAGATTCAGAGCTGGCGCTGATGTACAATGACTCATCTGTGCTGGAGAACCATCATTTAGCAGTGGGTTTCAAACTACTACAAGAGGAGAACTGTGACATCTTCCAAAACCTGACCAAAAAACAGCGACAATCACTGCGAAAGATGGTCATCGACATAGTAAGTCCACACCGCTCTCCTCTGGTTTATTTCAGCTCATTTACTAAGTGCTGTTCTGTTTTTTCAATAGGTTTTAGCGACAGACATGTCCAAGCACATGAACCTTTTGGCCGATCTGAAAACTATGGTGGAAACTAAGAAGGTGACCAGCTCCGGAGTGCTGCTGCTGGACAACTACTCTGACCGGATACAGGTCAGAATCATGCGTTAACAAATCCCACTCTCAACAAAATGCACTTGTCTTGTCTATATGTCAGATAATCACCTACATTCACTTGAAATGGTGAGTCTTTTATGATTTTATATGAGGGTGCAAAGTTAGGATCCTTTCTATATCTGTACAATCCATTGTAGCAGATCAGCCTCCAGAACGCCACACGGATTATAACATTTGTTTAATCACTTACAGACCTCCAAACTGTTTCACTAAGGGTCTTCAAGATTAACAACTGTTTCACCATCGGCCTCCAGAGACAGGCCGTAGACGTAAATCTTGAGAAGAAGACATGCTAACCCCGTTTTCTTTCAGATAAAAGGACACCAACGTGTCCTTTTTAACTATTCACAGATGTTTCTTACTTGGATAAGACTGAACCAGTCTTCAGGACTTATAATTAACGATTTTGTTTGTTTTCATAAAAAGCCGGGACCTAGGTCCAACCAGCACCAAAGACCAACCAGGTCAAAGACTCATGGAGAGATCCAGACGCTATAGACGCCACTGTCAGAAAGCCGTAAATCCTGTAGATAAGGTGTTCATCCAGCTTTCTCGAGAACACTTTATTCTAATCCTGATTGACAGTTGAAAATGTCTTTGATCATAGTCGTTCGGGCATGGTCAAACACTACCCCCTTTTGGTTTAACTGGACAAATGACTCTGCACTCAAGAAGGACATTTGGTGTTATTTCATTAAAGGACATTTTGTTATTTTTATTATTTAGAATTATTGTGAATGTACTAACAATCATACTGTTTGTTTCCAGGACGCAGAGTTTTACAAGTCAACTAATTCATTCCATTCCTACAGAGTTACGTTTTATGTTAATAAAATGTAATGAATATATGTTTTATAATAAGTCTGACAAATGTTTCTTTTATAATTCTACAAGTACGAATGTTTTTGTGTGTTTTACGAAAACCAAGGAAAATAGTGAAACAAAAGGAATGTTTAAGACTTAGTTAAACTTTAGTTAAACTTTCCAAAGCGACTCCCCTTCCGTCGAGAAGAATGCGTGAGACACGCCCCGGCCCCCAACAAGTGTTAAAACTGGCACACAGCCCAGAACATGCTCTCTTCTGCTCCGCTTTCTTTTGGACTCTTCGTCCTTCGCACTGGACCTCTTGTCCGTTCAGGGCCGTAGGCCCTCGAAACTCTCACAAGCTCCGGACCTCGTGTAACGAGTGAATTTTCTTTGTACTTTAAAGCCTGCAAGTTTAGCTTGCCGCGCTAAAGTTTTCCTTCTTAACACAGCTGCTCAAAGTAGCTTACTTCCTGCCAGCCTGCTAACAAAAGGAAGTTGCCTCGCTTTTATTTTTGAAGATTTCCTGCCTGCTCAAGAGTTAGCTTGACTAAAATCTAGCTTTCTCGAGCAAGTTTAAGCCAGCAACACAGCCGCTAAACCTTCTCCAGTGGACTTCGCAATAACTTTGAAAGACTCAATTTTACTCGGTGTACGACGCTGATGCAAAAAGGCTTGGCTAGTTGTGACAGTAACGAGACGCTTTTTGAATCTCCCGGGCCTACGGCGGCCCCTCTGGAGAGTGGAAACAGCAGGCCATCCTGGAGGCAACAAAAGTCACCGGCTGCGACAGGGTTCTGCAGAACCCCTCTGGAGTCCTAGTCGCTAAGACCTGAGACCGAATACGACCCCAGGGTGAGTCTAAACGTTACACAAGTTTGGCGTCTAACTGTATAAACATAACAGCCTTGGCCTCAGAAACCGTCATCGAACCCCTCTAAACGCTCCGTAACAGCCCCTCATCTAATAATAGAGTCAATAGTCAATAGGCCTAATTCCTTTTGTTTCACAAAATCCTCTGAAAGCAAGTTTATCGTTCTTTGATTTACCCATTTATGTGTCCATAACTATTCCTTTGTGTCATTTCCCCTGTCATTATTCACTGTTTAACTTTATAATCTTTAATAAAACCCCATAAAGACATTTAATGTTTCATTGTTTAATTGAGAACTTTCGAAAACGAGAAGAATTTACTTCCTTTAGATTAATGAGACTAGGCTAATCAGTTTCCTTAGAACTGTTAAAACTAAGGTGGTGCCCCGAAAGAAATTAATATTTTGATAAGCAAAATATTAATTATTAATTTTCATAATTAATATTCATATTAATTATTAATACGACCATATTCACTACACCATTTATCCATTCTCTGCAAATAACCATGTAAGCTCGAATGTTAGTGCATTACAACTGGTTTGTCAGCAGTGGCTGTTAACCGTGGGAGAATACCCACATCGCCCTCTATTGGCCACATATTATATCCTTTGAATAGACACAAAACTACACTATGTCTGCATTACTAAATGTTTTTTTTCACTCTGGGACTTGTGCTGTAGGTTCTTCAGAACATGGTGCACTGTGCAGACTTGAGTAACCCCACCAAACCCCTGCAGCTGTACCGACAGTGGACAGACCGCATCATGGAGGAGTTCTTCAGTCAGGGTGACCGGGAGAGGGAGCGGGGCATGGAGATCAGCCCCATGTGTGACAAACACAACGCCTCCGTGGAGAAGAGCCAGGTAACTCTCACATGTATCACACAACAAGACTTACTCCAGACTCTTCTCAAATAGAGCTATGTTTAAATTATTTAGATCTTACTGACTTAATCCTGGTTCTAAATCAAATTGACTCCACTTAGTGAACATATTGATAGTAAAGTAATATGACATTTAGTAAATACATTAGCAAACTACATTTAGCAAACTAGCAAACATTAGGTAAAAACGGTTATTTCTTTTGTTTGACCTACTGCTGTGGGAATAAATCACCATTTTTCCAACAAAATAATTGTATGCAATTGATGTAATTTAATATAAAGCATTTATAATGACTGGTAAGTGACAGGGAACCAATTATAAGACTGACCGGGGAAGACATGTAATGTTTTTGTGGCTGTACACTTCCTGATTGTGGCTCTTAAAGCTGCAATATGCAGGAGTTTTATAAAAATCTTGGCCAATAAACATGAAAACAGAGCAACAGACATTAGATTCACATTAAAAGAGTGTACTGTGCATTGGAACAGGTTTATTTTTGAACATTCACTGGGAATTGCCTGAATTGCTTTAGTTATCTTTTTGTATCAGCTAATCTTTTAACCCAAAACATAAACTTTGTTTGAATAGCCCGAAAAATGTGTATTATTTACAAGTAGCCATTGACTATAGTCAGACAACAAATGATAAATACTTTTCTAAGTGTTGTTGCCTTGCTTAATTTTGTAGACAATTGGCACATGCGCAATTTTGAAACAAATTAAGAAGCATTACTTATTTTAAATCAATAATTATTCATGTGGTTAGTTTATATACTATAGCTTTAGATCGGGAGCACTACATTATAGTGGAATTTGGCAACAATTGAGAATACACCATATAGGAATATATCCTCTAGAAAAAAGGTTTCTGTCACTGATTGGTCTCTCTGTCTGTGCTGTGTCAGGTGGGCTTCATCGACTACATCGTGCACCCTCTGTGGGAGACGTGGGCCGACCTGGTGCACCCTGACGCACAGGACATCCTGGACACGCTGGAGGACAACCGGGAGTGGTACCAAAGCACCATCCCCCAGAGCCCCTCCCCCGCCCTGGACGAGCCGGAGGACGGCAGCGGGCGGCCAACGGGGGGAGACAAATTCCAGTTCGAACTGACTCTAGAAGAGGACGGAGAGTCGGACACGGAGAAGGACAGTGGCAGCCAGCCCGAGGAGGAGGAGGAGGAAGAGGAGGAGGAAGATGATGAAGAAAACAGCTGTACCGACTCCAAAACGCTGTGCACGCAGGACTCTGAGTCAACGGAGATTCCCCTGGACGAGCAGGTGGGGGAGGACGAGGATGAGGAGGATGAAGAGGGAGAGACTCTGTGCTCGCAAGCCTGTGTCCCCGAGGAAGATGAGGAAGAGGAGAAATCCCCCGACACATAGCAGTTTATCAACAGCACCTAATGTACTCTTCTTAGTAATGGCATAAGATTATTTATAGAATATTTTTGGGGAGAGATTGTGAAGTCTGCGGCTACGTCCACACTAATACAAACACATTCAAAAACACATGCTGCTTTTTCAAGCAGTGTCCACACTAATGCTCGACCTGGTAGTAGCTTTAGGCCCACGTTTTCATGTTTCCACATAAACTGTAAACATTTTTCTTTCCTTTTAAACCAGATAGTGTTGTCAAATTTCAATTAGCAGGTGCTAATATAAAAAACTCAATTAACATGCTAAGTTGGCACAATAAGTTAATATGGTCCTGATTTTTGGGTTAAATTGGTGCTAACAGTTCACATGGCTTTTCATTTGTGTTTGTACGAATGAATAATAATTAATAGCTAAATGAATTAGAATGTTTTATGTTATTTTGACACCTATTTTTTGGGGGGAGATTGTTGGTGTTTATAGTTATAGTACAACAATGCTAACGTTTATTTTTGTTCTAAATCTTCTCTTCCTTACAGGAAACTTTGGAGGAATCATTTTAAAATGCACTTGACAACAAGTGCATTTTAAATGATTAGGTCATATCTATCACCACCTGAAGTCCGAATCTAGTATTAAAACGTTATTGTTATTGATTCTTATTAGAATCTACTGTCATAATTCCTAATGTGGCCCAAAAAGTCTTTTCTTTTTACAGTTTGGTTTGAGAATGAAAGTGCATTAGTGTGGACTTAGCCTTTCTGTATTTTTGTGTTTTATTCCAAAGCGTGTGCTGCTGTTCACTTTGGCCACTCCCCCTTTTCTTCAGACACGCCCACCGGTACTCCCACTTGTTTTGCACTCAGGAAATCTTCTTTCCATTCCTGTTTGTACTGAAGCGGTGTGTCCTTTATCCTCTCCTCATTTTTATTTTTTTACTCGAGTGGTCATTTTATTTTCCGTTGTCAGCTCAGAGTTGGTCATTATTCATCACTACATTCCCCCTCCAAACATTTTTGCCTGAGCTGTGTTAAAAACAAGTGCCCATACGCTCTACTGCGGAGAATGTCCCTCTCTGTTAGGTCATTTTCTCCCCACTGTGAATTGTATATCTTGCTGTTTTTCCAACCTTAAAAAAGAAAACGAAAAGTGGGACGCTACACACAGATGTAAGCTGCAGCACACTGGCGAGCTTTATAAAACGCATTTCTGATGTGAAAGTCTTCCTGGAAAACGTGACTGACACAAGCTCAAACTTTACAGCCACTGACGCTGTCCTCGACCTCTTTGATTATTTTGTATCGTACTGTATGTAAGATTCAGATATTTTCTAGAATTTACTTTTGCAAATCTTTCTTTTTCTTAGCAAATAGAGGGAACTTTTGGATTTCATTGACCGAGAGAAGTTTTCCAGTGTTTGAAGGGATATGGAAAATACAGTATATATATAATATACTATGTGTATGGAGTGATCTTGCACTTGTTCCGATAGCATTTATACTACTAACCCAATGCCACTTCTTCACATTTGAGTTTGGTTTACTTTCTCATTCAAAGGGTTAGTGATGTGGGCGAAGCCTTTAACTTTTTTCTTACCGTTGCCTGCTGTTCTTTTGAACACATCCTGAGACAATGCAATGCTTGTAGTTGTTGCATAAAGCACCTACTGGGGAGACTTTATGTTTGTTTTTTTTGCCTCTTAAGTTTGTCTTCACATGTCTTTCTGCATCTGTCTGTCTGCCATTTATTTTGTCATTGTCTCCAGTTGCTGTTTTTGCTTTGGACAAGACAATCAGCTTCGTTCCATGGTCATGGACATTGTTATCTACTTAGAGCCGAGAATGCACTGAAAATGTATGTTAGCGCTTACTCCACTCTGCTGTTTCAGAATTCAGTCAAGAGTTTTCTTTTTTATCACACAACACCTCATACTTATTTATTTTTTTATTAATTGTGTGTGGATTTTGACTTAGTATTTATCACTTATTTTAATTCCATCAGATACATTTGTGTTGCATTTTACAAGCCTGGCCAGCCATTCTTGTTAATTAGACAGGTGCTGCCAACATTAGGTTGTTGCTCTGTTGACTTTTTGAGACAAACAGGAAGCAGAGGTTCCAAATCTGGTAATTTTACATTTGTATAAAGTGAGGTGAGAAAATAAACCTGGACTCTAAAATACACTTTCACTCAGGTTCAGAACTTTTCCATTCAGTTACAATCAGTTTTATTGAATAAATAAAACATTTATAGTGTAATCAATTACATCTGATTATTTATCTGGCATGGAAATAAAAACTGATGAATTCAGGAGGTAGGAAAAAAAAACCCACAGAGCTAATGTGACAAACAGTGTCTGTGTTGGTGTAAAGCCAGCGTCTGAGATCTGTGGATTTGACTTTGGATCGCCAGGGGGCAGTACCAACAAATGCAGAAAAAAGCCACTTCAGAGGCAGTTTTTTTTTTTTTTTACAAAAATGGTTACAATTGTTGGCCTAGATTTGGAATTAAAATTTCTGTGAAGTGAGGGGACATCAAACCTATTTCACTTCCTAAATGATTGGGTATGGCTGGCCAGGCTAATATTTTTTCCGTTTAAAATGGTACAGTGAACATGTCGCTGTTGCTAAGATCACAATTTAAATACCAAAATATAATTTTCCGTGTTCTTAAAAACTCAAACTTCACCACACCGCTTTCCTTTAAGTGCTTTTTTGGCTTCTGCCAAGTTCAGACTCTTTATTTCTCTTTAATTTTGTGCCAAGATTTGATTCCTTTCTCCATCCTCACCCGATGCCCTTACCTGTAATAAGAATTCTGGTTTATTGCTGTTTACAAACATATTTATTGTGCTGTATATAAAATATAATTATTAATGTTATTACTATCATAATGCCGTTTGTTGTAAATGGTTGATTCTTATCATCCCTTTTGGTGATGGTGTGGCTGTATTATGTACCTCTTGTTAAGAGAATGTTTATCCCACATGAGCTTCAGTGTAAAAATGATCCATCAACATGTTGCTTATCTGAGAACTAGCTCAGTGAAGTTGAGGGGGAAAGCCAAATTGTTTTTTTAAAATACAAACTGTTCCTTGGCCCATGGGCTGTGCCTTAAATTCAACGCATGTCATTTACATTAGCCTTTTGTTCTCTCTCGTTTCCTAGTTGCTGCATCGGCAAACCCTTTGGCTCGGGTTGTCCTGATCTCATGTTTTAAATACGTTGCCTTTTCACAGAAACAGCCAAACACTATTTTGGAAAATGTCGGTTTAAAAAGGAGTGCAGAAGCTCGGAGAGATTCAGGGCAACCACTGGTCACAGGTTTGCTACTTGAGTGTTGTGTGGATGTCGGCTGGATTTGAAGTAAACGTGGTCTGGAGAACCTGTTCACCCCAAAATCCTGCGAAAAGACTGACAAAAATGGGAAGAAGGAGCAATATCGGAGCAGTATTGACGTGCACACCTGGCCGTAGGGGGGGAACGCAGGTGTCAGGCCACGACTTACAAAGCACAGAGTCTTGGAGAGCACCTGTTTGTTCAGCCACTGCTGCATTAATTCTGGCTGGAACACCACAGAGTGCTGCCTACAGTATCTACGCTCGGCCCACACTTCACTCACACCACTTGCAATATCTCAAAACCACTGACATCTTTCTGCCTGAACGGGACTATTCTGGGGGCAAGACACGGTCATAAAAACGGGGGCGGGGTTTTTGCGTGGGGAGAGTGCATCATTGTCCCGTGACAGGGGCTCTTTTTTTGACACACATACTGTAGATTTAAAACAGCCCTGGACCAATGGAAACAGTGGGTTCTTTTCTCATTCTGTGTTCTATTTTTTTATGGTATGAAAGGATACACAAACTGTAACTTAAAGGTCTTCAGGACAATTATTTTTGGGTTATGTCTTTAGAATGCCAACTTGTCTGGAAGTTTTCACAGGACAATTAAAATGTTATTTTAATGGATTCCTTGTTAATTGCAGTCTATTGGATAGCACTGTAGATCATATGACTTTACATATAAAAACAAAAAACATGAAAAAAGTTTTTATATGCAATGGATTAAATAAAAGCATGGGTTGATTCTGCCTACTACTGCTTCCTCATTGATTCACTTTGCACTGTCTTAAGACAATTATAAAGTCATTTTCTGTTTTTAAATAATGATCATGGACACAAATATATACCTATTATATACCGAAAACCGCATTGTTCCTCCTGAATCGGCCGCATTCTCCTCTCCAGTACCCTGGCATAGACTTTCCCAGGGAGGCTGAGGAGTGTGATCCCTCTGTAGTTGGAACACACCCTCCGGTCCCCCTTCTTGAAAAGAGGGACCACCACCCCGGTCTGCCAGTCCAGAGGTACTGTCCCCAAACGCCACGTGATGTTGTAGAGGCGTGTCAACCAAGACAGCCCCACAACATCCAGAGACTTGAGGTACTCAGGGCGTATCTCATCCACCCCCAGTGCCTTGCCACCGAGGAGCTTCCCAACTACCTCAGTGACTTCAGCCCGGGTGATGGACGAGTCCACCTCCAAGACCTCGGCCTCTGCTTCCTCATTGGAAGATGTGTCGGTGGGGTTGAGGAGATCCTCGAAGTATTCCTTCCACCGTCCAACAATATCCCCAGCCGAGGTCAGCAGACCCCCACCTCCACTGTAAACAGTGTTGGCAGGGCACTGCTTCCCCCTCCTGAGGCGCCGGACGGTTTGCCAGAATTTCTTTGAGGTCGACAGATAGTCCTTTTCCATGGCCTCACCAAACTCCTCCCAGACCCGAGTTTTAGCCTCCACGACCACCCGGATGCTGTCCGCTTGGCCTACTGGTACCTATCAGGTACCTGCCTCAGGAGTCCCACAAGCCAACCAGGCTCGATAGGTCTCCTTCTTCAGCTTGATGGCATCCCTTACTTCCGGTGTCCACCACCAGGTTCGGGGATTGCCGCCACAACAGGCACCGGAGACTTTACGGCCACAGCTTCGAGTGGCTGCGTAGACAATGGAGGTGGAGAACATGGTCCATTCAGACTCTGTGTCTCCAGTCTCCCTCGGGATCTGGTCAAGCTCTGCTGGAGGTGGGAGTTGAAGATCTTTCTGACCGGGGGCACTGCCAAACATTCCCAACAGACCCTCACAGTACGTTTGGGCCTGCAGAGTCTGTCCAGCTTTCTCCCCCGCCATCGGATCCAACTCACCACCAGGTGGTGATCAGTTGACAGCTCCGCCCCTCTCTTCACCCAAGTGTCCAAGACATACGGCTGGAGGTCAGATGAAACAACTACAAAGTCGATCATCGACCTCCGGCCTAGGGTGTCCTGGTGCCACGTGCACTGATGGACACCCTTATGCTTGAACATGGTGTTTGTTATGGACACTGTTGCTAGCACAGAAGTCCAATAACAGAACACCACTCGGGTTCAGATCAGGGGGGCCGTTCCTCCCAATCACGCTCCTCCAGGTGTCACTGTCGCTGCCCACGTGAGCGTTGAAGTCCCCCAGTAGAACGACAGAGTCCCCGGTCGGAGCACTTTCCAGCACCCCTCCCAGAGACTCCAAGAAGGCCGGGTACTCTGCACTGCCATTTGGCCCGTAAACAAAAAAACAAAAATAAAATTTGGCCTCGGTGGAGCCATACCGGGCGACGTCACGGTCCTTGATATTAACCTATCCATAAGGGGGTTTTAACCGCTCTTTGTCTGGCCCGTCACCTAGGACCTGTTTGCCTTGGGAGACCCTACCAGGGGCATATAGCCCCCGACAACATAGCTCCTAGGATCATTCGGGCACTCAAACCCCTCCACCACGATAAGGTTGCGGTTCAAGGAGGGGACAGTTTACCCAATACACCTAAATCACTGTACGTACCTAAGATATTTCATAAGTAGCTTTATAATCAAAAGCACACTATATCATGTTTACAGTGTGCAGCTGGTGTTACGTTCAGTCTATGATTTGTTTGATCAGTTTCATCATCTTTATTAGATCACAATATAATTCTAAAATGATTTCTTTCTACCACAACATGCTCAGACTACTTCCCAATGTGTTCTGTGTTGAATCAGGGCTTGTTTACTGTCTTCTTTATCTAATAAATAGGCAATGAAGACCAGTAAATGTTGTATTTTTACATATCAACCTGGTCTAACATTTAAAATCTGACACTTATCAGTAAAATATTTCCCCCTTTTTTTTTCTTTTATCAATTTTATTCAGTTTGTTACTGGGATGTTATTTAGTTAAAATTATAACCATGATTTCTGACCAATAGAAATGTCTATTTACTTATTGCCCAGTGTGGCTGAAACATTAACAAGTGTTTTATTGTCGTTTGAACACCAGGTGGCGCCCTTCCTCAAGAATCTCTCCAGTTTATGTCCTCCTGGTTCTCATAAATGTAACAGAAACATCACACAACAACACAGTAGTCCCAGATATACTTTATTTCTTATAATCTCAAAAGATACTCCGTACATCGCCTGCACTGTATCAGTTACAAGGGAATGTGTAGTGCTTCAAACAGCCACACAAAAGCTTTAAGTTCATCAAGTCGTTCTTAACGTGGTATTATTATTAAGGTCATTAATTTCATGGCTAATAGCAGAAGGTTATGATGGCACACATACACAGACGCACACGTGTGTGCACGCCAAATGAACAGGCTCATTAAAAGAGATTCTCCCCATTCACTGTTTTATGGCAAGGACTAAGTCACCTCCCAGACACAACAACACTGCATCGGACATGAGCACAACAACCAACAGTTAGCAGGAACAGCATAGAGCACGTGGATACATTTGTACAAAAGGTATACACAAACAATACACTATATATTAGGTCATTTATTTCCTCAATATGGCAGGTACACACACACACACACACTCACTCACTCACTCACTCACTCACTCACTCACTCACTCACTCTGTGGCTGCTGACTTGAGCACACACTCCTGTTCAGAGCCTGTCCGTCAGCACCACACCAGTCAGACTGTCACTCAGCGAGACTATGTACAGGGTTCTTTCATAAAATATTGCACTTATTGGCCCATTGCATCTCACAGCATCGAGTGCTATGATGACGCTCCTAAATTTGTAACATAGTGATGTATATACATTATTTTAATAGAAATCTATATGGGTAAGTCATGCAATCTTTTTGGAGCTCTTATTAAACTATGCAACAAACAACCGGCAATGTTTAAGGAAGTGTCATGTTTGGCACAAAGAATTTTTTTTTTTTTTTCGTGGAAATGTTCAGTGTTTAGACTACCATATATAGATTTATCATTTAGACGGTATACTGTATGTGTGCTTCCTAAGCAGCACGGATAATGTTTTTCTCTTTTTTTTTTTATAGCTACAACATAAAGAGTAAGCATGCTAGGTGAAAAATGCAACATTATTTTTCATATATGGCTGTTATTCCCTGCCCGAGCTGACCATCTGTTATGTTTGACGGAGAAGATGGCTGATTGTAAAATGGCTAAGGCTCTTCTTAAACAGCACGTGTGATTTTGGCAGCATGCTCCTCACATAAAACTTGGACTAAAGGGGTCGTCTTCGAGGCTAAACACGTAAAAAACAACTCACAAATGTACCAGACGTCCACAGACAGCAAACATATCCGACTATTGTTCACACAAGGTTCACTCGGCAAAGAAGCAGGACAGAGGGACTTCCAGAGGCCGTGTGGGAAATGCTAAAAAAGGCCACTTTAATCCAAGGTAGATTTTTCTTGATGGTGAAACTGTTCTGTTTTTTTATCTCACACTCATGCAAACCCCACTCATGTTACTCTTTTTTTAGTCAACAAGCACACGCTGCACTGAAAGCTGCTACATCTTATAGAGGGCACAAAATCAAAAACGTGGCAGCTTTTAGAGACAAACCTAGAAAGAGGTAACTGTACAAAAATAAAAAGAGAATAGTTCTCAAAGCTCACTGACTCTATTCCTTACAGTATATTACTTAGGACATCAAGATTAAAGGTCTTAGGGTTCACTGTACAGCATTACTATGGACTATTTCCAGCATTATCAAATATTTTTGGATCTAATTGCACTGCCGAGAGAGACTAGAATGAGTCTAAGAGTTTAACCCTATACTGTTACACCGTTAATGGTATTTATGTACTGTCTGATGGGGTTATGGCGCGTTACAGGTTGATACTAAACAGGTCTGAAGTGTCCGGAGAAGCGCTGCTAGCAGGAGTAATGCTGAAAGGGATCACCTAAAAGATAAAGTCACTAACAGTTGCACCCCTGCTGCTGCAGCGGGGGGGCACTGTCTGTCAGTTTGGCCGTGGGCGCCCCAGCGGTCACCGCCGGGTCACTGTCCAAGCTTTCGGACATCTTGTCACAGATGAGGTCCACCAGGCGCTCGAAGGTCTGCTTCACGTTGATGTTGTCCTTGGCGCTGGTTTCAAAAAACTCGAAGCCTGGAAAGAGGACAGAGAAATAAAAAAATAAAGTAGTCTACTTAATGTCAGTGTGTCCCTCACTGACGGCACCTGTTCAGGACTCTTTACTGTAACGGAGGTGTGACTGATGAGAAACAGCTTTAATGAACCATACACCAAGAAAGATGGCCGACAATGTCCAAAAAAAAGATAAAAAAAAACAGTAAGGCCTGACTCACATTTAAAAGCAAATTGCATTTCACATTAAAAGAATCCGAATCGATGTCTGAAAACATTACTGCACAGAAGAGGATTTACTGCAGCTCACAGAGAGACTTCCTTTATGTGTTTTCATGAAGCAGTCACAGTGTAGTAGTGCTGGTCTTAAAAGTGCTGTTTCTTTCCTCCTCATTTGCACTGGGCACTGACTTTTAGATAATACTGAGGAGTTTACAGTCTGTCAACAATCATTAGTCATCTGTATCACTGTAATTGTCTCTAGTTATGCAGGATTCTCTGCTCACTACCTCTCTCGTTCATGTTTTTTTTAAAACATAATTATAAAAATATTTAACCAGTTTGGAATACAAAGTGTTTGGATGAAGTATTGGGTTCAGAATCTGCGCACTTATCTTGTATTTTGGGCCAGGCCTGTCAACCCTGTCAAACCCTGCCAACCTTTATGATTAGTTTGTGCACATTTATGTACTGTTCAGGGTTTTGGATCTGTTTAAGGAAGCCTTATGAGCCACAGCTGCTGTATTACCTTACAGCTGCAGGGTTTCATTTGTATTTTTGTCTTTGTCCTACGTCTCTACATAAGAATTAGAAATATTTGGTGAGTGGGGTTGATTTTAAGTCAAACAAGTGTGATTTTGGTTGACTACGGTAGTAACATAACCTGACTCCACAGAACATAGTCTCCTCCACAGACCCACCTGGAGGACTCCCGTGGAAAGCTTTGGCAAAAGGGCAGGTACGTTAAATGAATACCTGGTCGGTGTTTGGATTTATCACCATAGTTTTATCCAATCAGAGCAGCGCCATGTTGTGTACATCTGTAACGGTAATCAGCCGCTACATTTTCAAATCTAAAACACACCCAGACCTGTCGTCAACGAGCCGGAGACATACCTAACTGTTCTGCCAGCAGTCTGCCGCTGTCCACGGACACCACACGCTCCTCCTCCATGTCACACTTGTTCCCGGCCAGCACCACCTGCGCATTGTCCCAGGAATAGGTCTTTATCTGGGTCGACCTGTGGGCCAGAAGAACCACAGACACATTATAAAAGGCCGCTTCCCTTTACAGTTCTGCCCAAAAGCCCAGGAAGTTGCTTAAGAATTGAATAGACCAGCAGTGTTTATTGAAAAATGTGAGCTGTTTGGTCGACATAAGAACAGGCCTTGTTACATAACATAGTTTTGGCGTCTCTTGTAAAACGTAGAAAAAGTGGGTCAGTTACTGTACTCTGAGAGAAATTATTCACTGTACTTTCCAAAGTATGTCATTCCGACAGAAGAATTTTCACAATTTTCAAACTTTCAAAGCCTTTTGAAATTGTAGGCCTTATTTAAATGTATTAAACTTTGCACTTGCACTACAAAAGAGCATATAATACATATATAATAGTATGATTGAGGAATAATGAATTGTTTTAAGTGAAATTCATAGTCATACATGTCTCTGGGGACTACAGATGTTAATTAGTATTTTTTGCTATAACCTTGCACTAAACATCTTTCCGTTTGATTTGATAAATAAGTGCACAATAAATGTCTTGTTGTGCACTGTTCTTGTACAAAATCATATATCTAAAATGGAACACAATTCTGGAAATCCTGGAACAGGCGTCTCTCGTGGTGCTGCAGAGAAAGTAGGGCAGCGAACATAGCACAGAGAGGAAACGGGAGATGAACCGGCAACGTGAAGCAAGACGTTCTGCTCGGCCTCGCTCTGTCTGCGCCTGACTTGTTACAGAGCTACATAAGTGGGTCAGTTTCAGTCCGACTGCTAGAGATGTTCTCTGGCAGAAAGGCAGCACAGACTGTGTTGCCGCGCTGTCATAAAAACTGAGTCAGATAATGCACACAAACACTTGCTCAACCTCAAAAACTTGGGTTTGATTTGTTGCCCAATTTTCCAACCAAATGATCAACATTAAACCCAGTCATGTTAGCTACAGCTACACAGAAGCTTAAGCAGAAAAACAAATGACAAATTCATTACACAACATTACTTAAATAATAACTAAAATAATCCCTTCAGGTCCCGCCATAGCGTTTGATTTGAGCATAGGTTCTGGATCAATCCAAAACCTTAAATCTTTTCAGCCTGATTTAGTAAGAATGAAATACTGTATGTCTATTTATTAAAAAACAAAACAACAGATTTGTTTTGCTCATTACTTGGTTAATGTACATTCCATACATAAGTTTAGTGTCAGTAATAGTTTCTATCTATCTTAGTCGGGAGGAAGAAAATGAGCATGCCACTGGCTTAATGCAGGAAGACGTTGCCATAGAAACACCTTTTTTTCTGAAACCTTGTGACAATAAACGAGGGAACGTGGGAAAGTGGATTTAAAAAGGGAAGGGTGGAACAGGGAGATTGTAGTAAAGTGAAAGGGATGGATGCTGTTCTCTGACGATCTGAGCGCTGTCTGACTTGTTCGAACACAGGTTGCACCACAGAACACTGGGTTCTCTTTGTTGAAATAGGATCACTGCGCTCAGACAGAAGTGCTCCATCAAAGTGTCTGACAGTCTTTAAAAAATAATAAGTGTCTGGCCCTGGTCTCTCAGTTTCAGTTTGGTGTAAGGGTCCTCATAAGGAGGACTACACCGCAGCAGTGCACTTGATTCTTTTCCGTCCTCCACAGATGGATAGTACACGTTGTTTTCTTATGAATGGAGCTCTTTGCGCAGACAGCTCTCACCAGAAGCAGCTGTCAGCTACTTCAGGCTCAGTGATGACAGTAAAGTAGACAGTGGCCTTAATTGTGACAGTCACAGTCCAGTTATCTGTGTCAGTTGATGGATTTCAATGTAATATTATGCAAGCGTCAAGAGAAAATTTTAAAATGATGCCAAAGATAAATGCTAATTAGGTGTGTCATAAAGTGAATAGACTTTGGGATAATTCAAGTGAACAAATTCATTTCTGTCTTGTTTTTCTCTTTGTCTTGTCTTCATTCATGCACTGTCTGTGTGTTCTGGAAGTGAGACTGGAGTTTAGGACGCAGGTTGAACTGAAGGTAAGAATGACATTTGCACCACCTCCACCGCTGCTGCAGAGACAAAGAAACACACATTTATCTCCAGCGGCAGAGCTCTGTGTGCGCTCGGAGTCCTAACCCAGAAACCTGCTTTCTCCGGCTGATGGATGGCAGCCGTCTTTGTTCCATTTTAGACACAAATGCATCATCAGAGTTCACTATTATTCGGGCCCTGCTCCGAGTTCTGTTCAGCTGCTCCTGTGTGACTCATGATGGGACCCGCAGCGAAGACCTCGAACAGAATTCATCCATGTTTCATAAAGCCTTACACTTGAACTGTTCATGTTTGTCTGTGCTGTGCTTTTAAAATACAATTCCACATGTCTGGCAGAAAGTGTGACAGTACAACCCCTGGCTCTATCTGTCCACCTTTCTCTTCATTTCATTGTATTTCTTTAACCTCTTTTTACATTTCAACTTCACAGGTTGTCTCTCTGTCCTACTGCAGATGCCCCAGAAAGGTGTACATGTTTATAGGATCAGTTATACGTGATTGTTTGTCTGTCCCGTGAGTGCCATTCTTGTTTATGTCGTTGCTATGGAGACGTGCGTGCTCGAAACCAGAAGCTTAAACAGAACTGAGATATCATTATGTTTAGAAAAAGCTCCATTTTACCCAGCTGTCCCTGTTTGCACGTAAACTTAATAAAAGTATGTTACCAAAAGTCTACCCTCTGGCAGAAGATTAAAAATACATTCTCTTAAAGCGAAATGTTTTAATCTGGTCCTAAGTAGTTCCAACTTCCAGCCACAAAGCTTAGGATTTCTACTGCATATAGTTGAGTTTCCTATGTCTTCTTTCCTCATCTTAACACCCTTCATCCCTCAAACTTATGTCATAATAAATCACAGAATCCTTGCTGATGCCCAACTATTGTAATTACATTCGAGTAAGATTAATTCTAGACCTTCCCAATATTCTATAGTACATGTTGCTGTTCGGCTGTCCTCGTATAGGACCAAAAACCAGGACATCAGGTTTATACATTAATCACTATTAGGATTAGCACAGTCAGGATATTGCTGTAAGCTGCTGATGTGGCAAACTTTAGACCGCAACAATAAGCTACTTCTGAGGCTGTTCCTAACATCCTCAACATATTTTGACTCTCTTCTTGAGTTTCTACTCTACCCACCTGTGCCCTGTGTACTGTCTTTCCGTGTGGAGTCTGTCTCCATCTGCCTCTGTTTAGATGAGACTCTCTGCTGCGGCACTGGGTGATGCACTTGGTTTATTTATTGCTACTGGCCTGACATTGATTGTGTTTTGTGGACCGTGCTGGTGAGCTGATGTCTCTGTTATAATCTGATGCAGTGCTTTTCAGATTTAATTAGCCATGCACATGACATATTGACGTCGAGAGCTACTGTTGCAGGCTGGGAACATTTACTTTATTTTATCTTGTGTCAATAAACCCAGGTACTGTGGTCTATATCTGCATCTAATGTATAATTATGGTTTATATAATGTAGTCTAATGAACAGTAGTTCACCTGAGCTATGACTGGCTACTGTTTGTATAATGCTTGATATTATGGTTATATAGGATAAACTCATATGAAAGAAACATTGAATGAAACAGACTCTTTTAATGGATACTTTCTGAAACTAGAGGGTCCTTCTGTCCTCTAAGTGTCTGAGTGACATATCAATCCAGCAGTGACACTGACTGTAGTGAGTTAAGGTGGGGCAGCATTTGTGTGAGTGAAAAGGTAGGGCCAGTTAGGTTAAGCTGAACTGTCTACTGTCTTTTTTCACGTCTATCACAAAACGAACTGTATTACAATCTCATTTCTATAAGACATGGGTGAAACCTGATGAACTCACCAGTCCTGCACTGCGCCGAAGGACTCCTCGTTGGTGATGTCGTACATGAGGATGAAGCCCATGGCGCCGCGGTAGTAGGCTGTGGTGATGGTCCTGTAGCGCTCCTGACCCGCCGTGTCCTGCACACGCAACACACAGGACAACCACTTTCAGCATGGTTTATGTCACAAAAAGAAAAATGTTGCTGTAAATATAGGAATTATGTAAAGATCCCTAAGGTTTTCTACAATTGAACACACTTTTTAGTGCTGTAGACTGGTATGACATGTGTAAGATGGCCTCTCAGAGCTACACGCCCATTTGCCCGACGAGTGTCTAGTGCCGAAAACGTTGCTTTGTTTGATCTTTGAATAAATCTCACAGTTGCAAGTCAGACAGGGTGCTGGAGCTTTTACATTTTTATTTTTACATTTTGTGAGCTGAAAGCAGTCTCTCTCTTCTGTGTACCTGTCCCAAGAAACAGATGTGCGTCGTGCTCTTTTCTTTATGCAGTATTTCCAAATGTGAATTTAATCTATTTATAGCGAGACAACTACTGTTACCGTCTCTTGTTCTATTGATTTAATAACAGACATTATGGCATCCTGCACTGTTCTTCATTTACATGTGGTTGAGTCATGTTGTTCATGATGTGGAAATAATTATTAAGCTTTTTGCCTCAATGACTCTGCATTGACAAGATGCCAAAAACGTGCTCAGTTTTGGCTGATGGTGTGATTGATCCTTTCCTCTCTCCATTAAATAATCACTCGACCATGTTAAAGATTAGCTTCAATACTCATGTCTGTTCAGGAATATAAGATAAAGAAGTGAAAAAAAAAGATGAACTGGTAAATGCCTCGGAGTGAATTGCTTAAAGGCAGCATCACACAGGCCTCAGTGAATAGAACAGTGCATTTATTAGAATCACATTGTGCAGCCTTGTACAAGATGTCAGTGGAAGTGATAATGCATTTGAATAGATGCAGCTAACACTTGTTACATAAGGCCAGCACACGTTTTTGGCATTTTTTTTTTTTTTTACCGCACACATACAATCCAACAATTACATAATCCCTAATATATTCCCCCTGCTCTACTTAACGCAGTTGTCCCACCCACGACAAGTGTGTCTGCAGCCGTCTGTGATTCACGTCGGAGGGACTGTTGGCTGCTCCACTTGGCTCGGGCGGGCAGTTGGAGGATTGTTATTAGCCACAATGGTCTCTGTCAGTCTGCACACGGTCTGAAATAATGTGCTGCTTTAGCCAGGGGACACTTGTGACCTTCAGTGCACGCAAACAGAGCTCCACGACTGCAGAGCCTCTCCACACGCCACACACTAGACCTCATCAGTGTGAAATACCATGACGACTATACTGTAAATGCACTTGTCTCATCTGTTTTAAATGGAAAAGACAAAATGAAACCCTGCTAATTATCATCATCATCAACAGTTATATGTAGTAGATCAAATGGCCATGACTAGAATGACATTTGGCTGTCATTGTTTTCACTATAACTCTTTGATTCCTGGCTAAGCACTTGACAATGACCTTTAAAATCGCGAGCACTCAATTAAAACTAAGAACCAGACAGAAAAAAACTGCTGAGGCCCATGAACCAGAATCCCTGGAAGAGCTTTTCTTGTTTTCCGCAGCTCAAAAGAAATCAATCCAAAGAAGCCTGACTCCAGCATGAACTGTCTCGTTCAGGAAAGTGGGATAAAGGCACTGACTACATTTAACGCACACTATATTTTGATTAAGGTTCATGATCGGGTTCCTAAGTGGGGTCAAGAAGTCACTATAGCTTCAAGTATGAGTGCGAGGAACAGTTACATTGTGAAGAAACTGAGGGTAGTAAGATGGTAAGGAGAGGGATTATGTTTCTGACAGTGATTTAGAGGAGGCTGCTGATTGGGTGAATATTGAAATATTGACAGACAAGTGTATGTAATTACTGTTTTGCTGTAGTTACCGTTTTACTTCAGACCATGAGGGTTAAATCTATATTGTGACACATCCATCTTTTAGCAAATTAACTGTGTGACAAAACAGCCATTACCTTAAATGGCTGCTTGCTGTAGTCTCAACCTTTCTCTGAACACAATTAATACTGACAGGAGCATTTAGTGTAACAAAGTAGCCATCCCTGTTGTTCTGAATATGCAGTATTTGCTAATAATGACCGCACACTATCTGTTTTAGCCAATGATTCCACAAACCATGGTCCCATTGTGCCATTTTTCATGTTGTCTTTAACAAACACTGCAGCTGTTCAGAGACAAACTAATACAACACAGCATATGGTGTACTATAGAAGGAGTACAATAAACCACTTAAACAAAGAGAGCAACTCTTTATCTGCATGATATAAAGGATGAGCCATTTAGCCATAAAAGCTTAGACAAACTCCTAATCCAACAGCCTCCAATGTTCTTCAGTTTCACACACGTTCGGAGAAAGGTGTTGCTTCTGCGATGCTCCCGCTGTGTGCCACGCTCACACTTACTAGTCTCCTGTCAGTAACGCTGACACTTCCATCTGTCTTCCCGCTTACATTATATACTTCTGAAAACGCAGCAGTCTGAAGCCTCCTTTAGTTGAATAAATAGAAAATAAATCTGCCACAATACGGATGATTACACAGAACGATTTATCTGTAGACGCGAGCGTGAAATGTCAACACTAACAAGCGTTATTGGTTTTAATATGTTATGCATTGTCTAATAACATGATGCAGTACTTTGTTAGACATTGTTGAAGTATACAGCTCTCGTGTGACACAACCTGTCACAGTCATTGAAGTGTATTGATCAGCAGAGAGAGATAAAGCCAGGGGTCAGGACAAGTGGGTCGTGAGCAGCCACTGACAGCCTTTTACTGACACAAGTCGTTCTGCGGAAACACAATGCAGATGGAGAAAGGTAAGGGGGCCAGGGCTTCTCTCAAGAGCCCCCTTCACCCTGTAGAGATTCTGGAGTCCTCTAACTGACCTTGGGAAGAAAAGGTAAATGCATTAAAGCTCTAACTTAGAGTTTTTCAATGTGGAAGTGCCCTGTTAGTCATACATTATAGGTATGGGGCATTTTGAATGGTAAAGTCAAAACTGAGAACTAGGACTGCTCAAACAAACTACCAACAATTTATCAAAAACAATCAACAACACTTAAAAGACTGCTTGAACTGCAAAGACAGCATCCCATGTGCCAGACAAAACAACTGGACAAGAAGAAGTATCCTGAAAACAAACAGACTCAAGGTTACCACTTTTTAAACAATCATTTTCCATGAAAGTACTGGGCCGTTGTCTTGACCGTTCAATGCAGCACAGTCTCATTAACGCTCATGTAATTCATGACAGAACCTGATTTATCCCTGCATTTTTTATTCATGTGAAACCCTCAGCTGGAATTATTGTGACTATTCCTTCCCTTCTTTAGTCTAAAATTTAGTCCACAGACTACCGTAGCCCCAGAGGGTCAAAACTCAAACTTACCTTATTTCTTGGGAATAAAACATGTGGTGTTGTAATGTTTAATGCAAATGTATTATTATTATTTTGTGTTTTCTCAAACAATATTCAATATAGAGAAAGATCTCTACTTTACTAAATAAATGGGAAATAGATTTTATATTAAGATTTAAACATAAATATACACATTACAATAACATAAAGGTTTTGTTTTGTTACTGTTATTGGCATTTTTCGATAGTTCACATGCACTTATTTTCAGCTCTGGGTGATTTTAAACTGCTACTGTCCTTTTATAGTTGCTTTAGTATAAATAATATATGAGAAATAGTTTGGTCAAAGCTTATAGTTCCATGGATTAGAGAATATAAACTTATTTATCAGAAATTGATTTGTAACTGGCTTAACAACCTTAAACAGAAGTAGATACACTTTCCACAATGACCTTTATACACAAATGTTTAGGAACATTATACCTTCAGAAACTTCAAGCATCTATTATTGGATATTTTATCACTGCTATTTCATTCTGCGGTCACTTGTGTGCTGATAATGTTTCATACCCATATCTGTAGTTTGATCCGTTTGTCATTCTTATAGACGGTCTTCACTTTGAAGTCGATGCCCACTGTGCTGACGAAGGCCGAAGTGAAGGCGTCATCTGCGTAGCGGAACAGGAAGGAGGTTTTGCCCACACTGCTGTTGCCTATAATCAGCAGCTTGAACATGTAGTCAAAGTTCTGGTCCCCTCCCTCTCCTTTCCCTTTCACATCCTGAGTGGCAGCCATCTGCAAAGACGCAACAACAACACGCTCCGTAATTAAAAACTCACCTTGGAGGTAATATGAAGCTTTACAATGTGCTGAAGGAGCTGTGTTACACAAAGGGTGAGATATTATTTTTAAAAGAATGTTATTAATGAGCACAAGCAATAGGCACAATAGAGCAAAGTGCTGCAAATGAAATTGAGAACATGCCACTGATCAGAGCTGACAGAAGGCTGTGTCGGGAAAATCAGCATGACCATTAGCACCAGCACAGCAAGCGGTGTTTGTATTGATATTAGATAAGTTAGATTCAGAACTGGCTGTCTGCTTCTACCGTAGCCTACTGTAATAAAAATGTACACATATGAACAAACTGAAAGACAAAATACATTTGGTTCTGAAATTTTGAGAGATTTATGTTCAAGTTTTTGCGTAGGTTTATTGGTGACAATTCTGAGATTATTTAGATTATATATTGGTAAAATGCATACAAAGGCCAGGGATAAAAATATTAGATATGTTTTTTTAGTTTAAGACTTAAACTAAAAAAGCAATCAGTAACAGTGTGTCAGATCAAAATGATACGAGGGGTTCCACAGAGATCCCACTTGGGACCACTTTTGTTCAATCTCATCAAGACACACAGCAATATTGAACCCATGCCTATAGATGACAATCAAATCTACTGTATATAGGACCCACAGCAGAGGAACCAATCAACTCACTGTGCCACAAATAAACGTGAGCAAAACAGTTATATTAAATGAGTCTTTTCATCAGTCCTTTATGATCACATTGGTGCCAAAAACAAATGAATAATGTCTAAAACAGAAGAGCTGTATCCATTCCCTAATCTGCAGAATGTTACATTACTGTAAAGGCCTACTCCCTGAGCGTTTAAAGCAAGCTGCAACAGAGCTTCTGTATATTCAGGTTAAAGTAGCAAGGTTAGATCTCGTGTTCACTGTGTGGTTATCATTTAGCAGGCACTAGTACCTCACATTGAGTATGTGTAACGCCTGCACTGAGCATTGAGTAACCCCCTATAGCTACCGAGCAGAGTAGTACTATAGCGTGACAAGAGCAGTCATCTTTGCTCCAAGGTGAATTTTATGACAAAGCCGCCTCCGCGTATTTGCCGAACGCGCGGAACTAAGATCTGTTTTTAGTCCTTGCAGGTGAAAAAAAAAACAAAAAAACGGACCTCCTCAGGCCTGCACCTGTCCTCCCCACAGCTTCTGTTTTTCCCTGTTAAGCCTTAAAAGCACAAACAGGCCATGGGCAATGTGCTGTATGATTCTAGGTTAAAACATCATGCGTAATTTAGTAAAAAAAATTACACAAATTACAGTGCTGGCTTGTCTGCTACTATTGCACGAGGTCTTTTCACCTTTCAATGAAATGCCTCTACAAAAGTCATAATTAATACAATATAATACGAGGACACTGAGAGACAAACCTGCTTTGAACGCCTCGAATCAGCGCCTGCTTTAAATAGTCTTTACAACGCGGTTATAAAATGGAAACGGACGATGCGAGCGTCGCTTTTCCTTCCGCTCTGCCTCTATGTTTTCTCTTTGAAGCGCCGCAGACTGATTTCAGCACCGGAGCTGTTCCTGAGCCTCAGCTGCTGAACGCGCCCCGAGCTGACGAGGCTGGCTCACGTGAGATGGGCACGCGCAAGACTAAGCCGGTCTCGTGCGTTTCTGAGAACGTCACCGTGCGCCTTTTTTTTCTTTTTCAAAAGGAAAAGCTTTGTAGTTTAATGAAGCAGGGCAGGGAATGGGTTATGCACTATAATAACGCATCATCCCGAATACGTTTCCCAGAATGCAGCGGACAGAGGTTGCCTATAGCTATATACTTTGGCCTACCATCTATTGGAAAGGCTCGGCAGTTTGTTGAAATCAGTCTGAATGTCAGTACTATATTGAGTGACATAAAGCTAAATTCAGATGCACTGTCCTACACAAAGGTTACGGTTTTATGCTCTCCATCTCTCATCATTGCTCGTTGGCTTGCCTTGCCATGGCCTACAAATCAAATCGTGCTAAAGCCTAAAGAAAACCTAGTTATGGTTCATCTGTTGATGTCCCCTGTCATTCAGGTCATAAACCAGTCAGTCCGAGGAAGAAGAAAGAGCTAATAAGTAATAGCTAAATTAGCTTATTGTTTTTAAAAAGTATATATATATATATATATATATATATATATATATATATATATATATATATATATTAAGCTCAAGAAATTAGTTTCTTTCAAGTCTAAACACACTTTATTTTGCAGAAATGAAGCTCAAGCCTACATATTGTCATTGTTTATGCTTTCTTCAGCGTTTGGAACATTTCGATATTAAACTACGTTACCCAGAATGCAGCAGGCACCAAGCGGCAATCATTTGCTCTAATAATGGATTGGCCAAAACGGTTCTGTAATTTTTTAAGCATTTTCAATCTGACAACGGTAACAAATCTCAAGCCAAAAATATTATCACATTTTTACAATAACGCATTATGGTTTTGTGCTTTACCTTCACCTCTTAACACCTCTGCATCTTAAAACACGGAAAAACATTACCTTGCCATACAGGTCCATTTGTCCTCGTCAATGTTTCAACTGTTTTAAGTTTGATGTCAGTCCTTATGATGACAATACAAAGCTGGATATCATTTTATATATTTTTGTTTTTTTTCAGGAAGCACATCTAATGGCCTCTCCTCTTTGCGTCACTCCTGCCGTCCCGTCCCCCCGCCCATTGCAACCAGCAGCACAGCTCCAGAGAACAGCCACTCGAGTGCACTGCTGATGAATATTATCATTATGGGCTTTTTAATGCGAGCGGGTGCACGGCGAGGCCAGGGCGGAAGTAAATGAATATAAATAAATGCAGGATTATAACATGTGCATCAAATTACAGCAGGGTACACTCACTCTTCAGAATTCAATCAGACACAAAGAACATGGCATCTCTTAAATCCTTAATAACTCGTCTTTAAATATACCACTATATCAATAAGGCAGCTAAGGAAGGATTACGTAAGAACTGCCTCTGCCATACGATTGAAACCCTTGCTCTGGCTGACAGGCGTTAATCCCAATCGAGTCAGAGCATTGGTTTGATAGGGCGTGTATAAAGCCATTGGGCGGGCTGTAGTCCTATTCCCTGCTCTTTGACTGGAGGACGTGCGTGTCCAGTGAGCAACGGCGAAGGGGGCGGTTAAGGTAAGCTATGAGCAGTATGTATTTCTGCAAAACATAAGGGAATTGCTTTGAGCAAATGATCATTCCGACCATGAAAGGAATATGCTTCTTAGAAATATAACTGGAAACAGTCTTGGGTTAGGGTTATTGTGGTTCTGCAGCGATTTCTTCGATAAAGCTCAGTGCCCTTGTCTCAGGCCTACTTCGAGTAAGAAAAAGTGTTGTCCTACTCTCTGCACGAACAACAGTGAAATCATTTGGAAGGTTTCAAAAGACAGCTACGGTTTGGAGACAAGCGTGGTAAACACAACTTTCTAGAAGATTACTGCATGAAAGAGGTCGCTGTGGCTCCATCTGCTGTTGGAAATGTGCACTGCTGACTGTTCTGCTTGGCACTAGTGCAGCTGTAGGCTGTCAGCTTCTAATGTAGGGCACCGTGAATCTGTAGCTTTTGATTTGTGTATATTTTCTATTCTTAGCGAGCATCCCCCTGAGCTGTTTATTTTGTATTTTACAGACAGTCAGTTGAACTTATAAATACTGTATGCATTTACATTTACAGGAACAAACACTTTGCACAGGTTTGGAAATTCAGGTTTGTGAAATAAAAAGTTTTTTTTTTCTCAGGTAATGTTTTATTTGAATGCTGTTTCAATAGTTGAAAGCATATTAAAGGGGTGGTCCAGTGTTTTGTAAAAGTGTGTCTATGAGATGCTCAGGCTACAGTCGAGTAATGTCAGCACCCCCTCCCTTTGGAAAAGACAGGAACAATAGAGCAGCCATACACAACACAGAGTGTGGGTGCTTTATTTCATTCATAAACTTAAACTTTGCTGTAAAACATAAAATTGATTTAATAACAGTTCATAATGAGTGGATGATATGAGCGCTTGGTTATAAGCCTGTACAGTTATACAAGTGTGTGTATCTGTGTATCTTTCAGTTTATTCTGTTTTAGACACTAAGGCTTGTGATGGAGGACAGCATAGAGATGATTCTTCAGGACCAGAGCAGGGTCGTCTCCAGGAGACACCATCCCATTGTGACTGCCTGTTCAGGGGCTCTGCTCACTGGCCTGTATGGAGTCTGGAGCCTGTTTGCTTTGCCCGGTCTCCGCAGAGTCCCATGGCGACTAAAGGTGTTTGAGAGTTAGTTTTACTCTGTTAGAGTTAGACTTCTTTCCTTACAAAATTCTCAAAGCTTACATTTTGCATGCATGTGTACAATCAAAAGATTAAAGCAGATTATAACTTGCATAATAACAATTATTTGCTTATTTTGGAGCTTTGAGCTCCATCCTTGCAACAAATGTGGAAAAGAAATGTTGTGGTAAGTCTACATTTGATGATACCTAAACATTATTTGGTCCTACTTATTGTTTAAGAACATGTATAAATCAGAGTTTATGAGCTCATAGTAAGTATGTGATATAAAACAGTTTTATAACTGGATAATTAATTATATATGTTAACATTTAAATTACACTACAACATCCAAAAAACAGAGATAAGAGTCAAGAGAGTGATCCTCTTTTTATCATAAAGATATCCTGGAACATTTGCCCACAGAGTGAATAGTACACTAAGAGTTCAGTGGCTGAGATGTACTGTATATAATGAACATAACATGAAGATTATATTTGTTGAATGTTTATAAGAAAAATGTGAAACGAGACACAAAGACCTCTCTTTTACGGCCCTAACCTCAACTTCCCGTATCTCACATGTTGTGTTCCATGGCTCTGCAGGTTCCTTATTTGCCCTCCAGTAAAGACCAGACATTGAACATTATGAAGCATCTCGAGGGACGGACAGGCCGCCTGGCAGATCTGGGATCAGGGGATGGCAGACTGGTGAGTGAGCATTATAAATAGCATTATAAATATTGGATTTGTATTGTACTGTTGACTTATTGTTTACCTGTGCTGCATTCGTAGGTTCCGACTCCTTAAGACTTTGTCTTTTTTTCCTTGTTTTCTCTAAAATGTCAGAAATATTAAATTATTAAATAGAAAAAATATTTAATGCTAACAAGTCTAACCTAACCCTTTTTTCCCTCTCAATACCTGTCCTTTTAAGGCACTATCTGCAGGATTTCCAGGTGGAAAACCTAGTCCAGTGCATCTTCATCTCCTTTAGTGCTTATTCATGAAAAAAGGAATCCTAATGTATATAATTATCTAGTAAATACAGTTCTAATGGCAATTAGTGGCACTCTTATGTCACATTATAAATACTGTATTCTAGCAAAGAGTTGATGTGCAATATGGAAGTTGGAAAACAGTTACTTTAGTGCCATGTCAAGGTCGCATTATCATGTCATGTAGCAAATTTTGACCTGGGTTTTCAACATAAGCATAAGCATAACTTGTTATATTGTAGGTGTTTGCAGCGTCTTCTGTTGGTTTCCAATGCACTGGCTTTGAGATCAATTCAATTCTCGTGGCATATGCCAGAGCCAAGGCCAAATGGACAGGACTGCCCTCCAGCCAGGCTAACTTTGTTAAAAGTGACTTCTGGAAGGTTGGTCGAACAAAATAATCTTTCTAATCTTTTATTGGCCTCTGTCAGGGCTCTGCTATATTCCTGTTGTTTTCTGTATTCTGCCAGACTGATTTATCTTCATTCAACAACGTGACGGCCTTCCTCGCACCAGGCGTGGTAAGAATGATTCCAGTTCTTCTTAAATAAATCAAACTGAAGAAAATGTTGAAATATCTTAATTTGTTTGGTCGACAGATGGAGGTGCTGGGTGAAAAACTGTTGAAAGAGCTGCCCGATGGTGCATTTGTGGTCGCTTGTCGTTTTCCAATCTCCAACTGGCCCCATCAGTCGACCCTCGGCTCCGGACTTGACCAGACCTGGGCCTATGACATCAGCGCTGTTCGTGCAAGACTGAGAAATTCCCCACATTTCCCTTTGTATCTTCATTAACAGCTTTCCTCCTTAAATTGCTATCAAAATTGTGAATGTTAATAACTCTAGGCAATCTGTTGATGCCATGACTCTGATCAGAAGTGTTTTGAAGGATTTCTTGGATGTAGAAAGTATGAGTGGGAAGCAATATGTCAGGATGACTCGATTCAGGAGTCTGATCTTTGTTCATCTTTCTGACAATTATGCTGTAAATATCAACAACCATCACAGTATGACTCTGATGGACGCTTTTTAAGAGCACTTCCTCCTCAGAGAGGGCTATTTATAATGAATCAAAAATAAAACTCCCTTAGAACATGATGAACTAACAATATGGCCGACTTTCTTTGATTATAATAACTCAAGGGCTTTGTTCACTTTAGATGAAAAGTCTATTAAAAAGTAGTCTTCTGTTCAAACATCAGCCATGGTTTGACTTATTTTACATGTCGCTTGAGTCTTGTGTTGGCTGATGATGCGCTTTTTCCTTTTAAATAATTATTAATATATGATAATCAGCAAAACACATCTAATGTGGTTGAGCTATGCTAATTCACATGTGTGGTCCATGGAAAGAAAATGTAATCACTTATTAAACAATAAAGATACAGTCTGAGCACAAAAACCCCAGTAGGCTTGCTCCAGGATTTTGGTTTATTTTTAGTCATAAGTGCGTATTATTAATAATTCTGTACCAAATTACAGTTCACACTGTGCTCTCAGAGATGCTTTCAGCAAGTAATTAGTTTTTTTTTTGTGTAATTTTTTTGAAAGACTTCTAGATTTGACTAAACCATAAACATTGATCACAACTGTTAAATGGTGCGTCAAAAGTCTTCACCAAAACATTTACTTTGTTTCAAATGCGAGTTTTGTGTCAATAACCTTTTCAGAGGCACCAAACTTTTGTTATTGTTTGAGCTGCAGTGACAAAAAAGACCTTTTTCATTCTAATGCCAAAGCAAATGATTAAACAATTTACTGCAAAATTACTGTTATCACAATATTAACTATGGCAATATCCATAGCACAAAGTACTTCTTCTTTTCTATGTAACAGATAAATTATATCACTTTGTGTTGTAACCTTATGAGAAAGGTCCAGAGTTTCCTACTCCAACTTTTTATTTGTCAAACAGTCTAAATACCACATGGCATATTATTATAGCAGTTTTCAACACAGTCATTAAAATCCTCTCGTGCAGTCTCACTTGAGTTTTCAGCAAATAAATTAAATAATGAATCGTATTATTGTGTTATGCATGCAACAGACACAAGTAATTGGACAAGAGCCCAAAGAACAACAGGATATGCAGTACAGATGTATTTAAATAAGAGTCCAGAATGATTGTCCGGCCCCACAGAGTCATCATGGAGTCTGTCTGGGATTAAGATGAAGAGACAAAAGGATTTGAAGAACCTACATCTAGTGAAGATCTGAGGTTAGGTCCTCATGTTTGGAAAAGACTACCTGCTGAGTTCCTTCAAAAAACTATGCGCAACTGTACCAAGACGAGACGCAAAGGGGTGGTCACACCGTTTGAGTTTTCTGTTTTATTCTTTAACAATCCTGTGTGTTCACCAAACACTATATTAATGTAGCTATCTTCTCTAATGTATTGGACTATTATATGTATTATATGTCTTGAATTTGCATCATTATTACAGACAAAACCGGCTATGGCGAGCATGATTTTCCAGGCAAAACAGGGCTGGAACTTACTCTTTGCAGAAGCCAGAGTCTCCACGTGGGGGCGCCAGTGCTCCAAACGGCAGCACAAGTTCTGGTTAATGAACGTGGAACTCCAGGGAATTAAACACACATCGTCTTGACTATACCACGGTTCGCGTGTGTGAGATTTTTCAACACCAGTATAGGTCAGTAGAGATTATATTTAAGAATATCCGTTTAAGCTTCAACGAACATGACGCACACGTGTACGTGCGTGGTGAAACCAGCTCTGTTAAAACATTAGTGCCACTATCTTGCGGTCTTAAATATAATGCTGCAGATTTGCCCTCCATGACACCGCGCTCATCGACACACTCAGAGGGTAATCAATCGATGTGAGGCAGACTCTGATTTGACACCGTGACGTCACTGCGGGGTGGGTCTGTTGTGGAGTATAAAGGCGCGCACAACGACTCTCCGTGCTGCATTATAAGCACTGGACTAAAAACCCCAGCTCTATGGAAGTACATACCACCATACAGAGCCAGAGCAGCAGCATGTGCGAGTCCACGCAGAGGGCTTGCGAACCCCGGCGTAAGAGGATGGACGAGCGCAGTGCGCCCTCGGAAATGGCCCGGATTATCACTGATCCAGCCACGGGAAAGTGCTACTGCCGTGGGAAAGTTTTGGGAAAGGTACCTACATTTGTTTCTAGCACAATTATCGGATGTACTCCTGAAGGTGCAGAATGTTAACAGCAGTTTTAATCTTCTTAGGGAGGTTTTGCCAAATGCTATGAGATGACAGACCTGGCCACCAGCAAAGTTTACGCAGCTAAAATCATCCCACATTCGCGCGTGTCCAAACCTCACCAACGCGAGAAGGTAAGCCCCATTGCTAGTGCACACTTGCTTGAATCAACTTTCAACTTCAACATCAACTTTTAGAGGTCATGTTTGCTTAATCGTGCCTGTTTTATGCTTTGTGTTAGATTGACAGAGAAATAGAGCTGCACAAGGCGCTCAGTCACAGACACATTGTGCACTTTTACCACCACTTCGAGGACAAGGAGAACATCTACATTCTGTTGGAGTACTGCAGTCGAAAAGTGAGTGTTTATTTGAATGTTTGTATCTTATCTACTTTCACTTGCAGTGCACCCAACGCAGATATACTGTAGCAGAGATACTTCAGATACAGTTGTGTTGCAATGTCATGCGTGAATATTAAATCAAATTTTCTATTGTGTTTTTAGTCATTAGCACACATCCTGAAGGCTCGCAAAGTCCTCACAGAGCCGGAGGTGCGTTACTACCTCAGACAAATAGTGTCTGGACTCAGGTACCTCCACGAACAGGAGATCCTGCACAGAGACCTGAAGCTTGGTAAGGAGCCCTACAGTACAATGCAAAGACTATATTTGATGTATTATCCATGCATATTGATTCATCTGTGTGTGTCCTTTGATCCTGGCTTAAATATCAAATGCCCATCTTCTCTTTTCTCCCCTATAGGTAATTTCTTTGTGAGTGAGTCCATGGAGCTGAAGGTTGGCGACTTTGGTCTTGCTGCCAAGTTGGAGCCAGCGGGAAACAGGAGAAAGACGATCTGTGGAACTCCGAATTACCTGTCGCCCGAGGTGCTCAACAAACAGGGCCACGGCTGTGAATCAGACATCTGGGCTTTAGGATGCGTAATGTGAGTAAACTCTTCATTTGATCCTGCGACAAGGTCATGGTAACATGTTTAGGATTATATAAGAGTGTGGACTCTCTTTCTTCAGGTACACAATGCTGCTGGGGAGACCGCCTTTTGAAACCACCAACCTTAAAGAGACGTACCGGTGTATCCGTGAAGCGCGGTACTCCCTCCCGTCCTCGCTTTCGCCACAAGCCAAGCAGTTGATCAGCAACCTGCTCGTGAAGACGCCAGAGGACAGACCCAACCTAGATCACATTTTACGGCACGACTTTTTCACACAGGTCAGCCATCATTTCCACCTTGTACGTCTACATTGTCTGCTCAAACGTCACTTTGTTAGAGAGTTGGAGTTTGTTGACCCCTTTCCACATCGGTTGCACACTGACCCACTTTTCTGTGTCCAACAGGGCTTCAGTCCAGAACGTCTGTCGCCAAGCTGCTGCCACTCGCCACCAGATTTCCACGTCTCCAGTCCAGCTAAGAGCTTTTTCAAGAAAGCAGCTGCAGCGCTCTTCGGTGGCAAGAGGGATAAGGTCAAATACTACGAGACCCTGAGTAAGTAGTTGATGAAACGCTTGAGGCTTGAGTGTCGCAGTGGTGAATGTGGGAATTTCAGATGCAGTGCTCTGTGTTGACTTTACTGTTTTCCTCCAATAGACAAGTTGACAAAAGAGGAAGAGGAAATCTATAAACTGCAACACAATCTGGAGAGAACCGTAATCAGCCAACAACAGAACAACAGGATAACAGAGGTAAGAAGTCAGTCAAAAATCTATAAATAAATGGATAAATTCAAGGTAGAAGCAAACATAATATATTACTGAGCATGATCTGTGCCATAAAATCTAACATGAAAAGCTAACAGAAGCCAATAAACGAGTATAGACATCCAGCAATTCCTGGCAGATAATGTTCCTTTCTGTGTGGTCTATTTAAAAGTATTGACATTTACATTTTCATTATGGCTATATTACCATTAAGTTACATTTACATTACACTGTAAAGAGGATTTACTGAGGAAGTTTAGTCCTTCTGGTCCTCCTGTTATGTGCACGCATGTTTTTTACCCATAGACACTAATAATACAGGTGCCTTTCTCAGCTATTTTCTCGCAAACAATCCAATGAGTCACTCTGATGCTAAACTTCACAACATGCGCAGTTTGAGAGCAAAGCAAAAGTGCTTATTTTCAACCTACTTTACGTCTGTGGGTGTCCTCTGAGTCATGGGAGGACGAGATGAGCTAAAGTCGTTGATTCTAAACCCTGTCGTCACTGATTCTCACCTCAGAATGGAAGTCTACTTCCGCCATCTGCTGAAAGCCCGGTCGCCCTGGCAACAGAGAGCCAATCCCCCACAACGCAGGACACAATCCGTCTGATTGTCAGAGGGAGTCTGGGGAGCTGCAGCAGCAGTAGTGAATGTAAGTTTAATGCTCATTTTATGCTATTCATAAAAAGCCTTGCATATTTTACAGTTTAAAATTATAATGACATTTGTACTTGGACTATTACTGTATATTCCATTCACTCTTATTTTACATTAATGGTCCTTTCTGGCACTTGATTTGTCTCGGAATAGAACAAAAACAAATGCTTAGTGTCACATCTAATCATTCACATATTAAGTATAAACTCTTCAGTTCTGCACTTCAAATAAATGCATTAAAAGGCAAAGTGTGTGAAATCTTACATTTACAGTATTCACAGATGGTTCTAATGGGCCATGGGTATAATCTGTTAGAGTCTATGTCCCACTTCTGAGCGCAGGGGGACATCAAGTTCATGTCCTGAATGGGCATTGTCCTTTAAGTACCTCGGGCCATGTTCTTATAAATCCATGTAATAATCATACAAAATTGGATGTTATAAGAAAAAGGTTTTAGTAAATGGTTGAATAGTTGTGTGAAAGTATCAATCAAGTTAACCCACGTTTGTTCCCTAAGGCTTGGAAGATAACACAACAGGGAGTGTGGCAGAGACTGTGGCCAGTGTTTTAAGAGGATGTCTAGAGAACATGCCAAAAGGTGAGTCTTTATGTTGATATTACTTGTGACTAATCCAGTTTGGTAATAATTGGACTCTGCAAACATAGGCTTGTTTAACTGTAACTGCATTGTGCTCGTCCTTTTGTCCCACAGCTGACGACATGCCTCAGAGCTCCAACACTTGCAACCTTCAATGGGTGACTAAATGGGTGGACTACTCCAACAAGTACGGCTTCGGCTACCAGTTGTCTGATCACACAGTGGGAGTCCTCTTTAACAACGGCACTCACATGAGCTTGCTGCCAGACCGAAAGTACGCTCACTTTCACAACACTTTTTACCTCCACTTAGTCATTATTACGAGCATGTTAAAGCACATTCTGGTACATGGTGTTACTTTAGAGGTCATGTCAGTGGTTAATTACAAATAGTCTGACATAGAATCTATCTCTTTCAGGACGATCCATTACTACGCAGAGTTGGGTCAGCGCTCCGTCTTCCCAACTTGTGAAGTTCCGGAGCACTTTGTGGGCCAAGTGACCGTTTTGAAGTACTTCTCTCACTACATGGAGGAGAATCTCATGGATGTAAGCGTTTCTCTTTGACTATTCAGCCCTTTCTTAAGCAGTAGTAGTGGTATCCCCATGTCCCAGCCTGCCGTATCCTAACGTGATTAGTCTTTGTTTACTCAGGGCGGGGATCTCGGGAGCATGTCAGACACACACATGCCCAGACTGTACCTGCTGCAGTGGCTGAAGTCCGACCGCGCCCTCATGATGCTCTTCAACGATGGCACTTTCCAGGTAAACACTGGAGTTCAATAGAGGACAGCCAGGCTTTGAAGAGCCTGCACAGACAAGATTTAGGGCTGCGTCTAAAAGCATTCATTCACCATTGCCTAGTATTCTAAAATTTAAGTGGCTTCATTCACCACTCCCTTTTTTACTGGGACTAGAATACAAAGGGTAACTCACAATACCATGCCCACAATTAGAAAACTATTATATACAAAAACTATTCTTAAATTGGCATTAAATAGAAACTAGGCATACCTTAAATGCATTGTTTTAGTGCAAAGTCCATAGATTAGTCTCTATTTAACACTTCGGTAAAACCATTCGTTGGCAAAATGACTCTTTTTAATAAAAAGAAAAAGGTTGCATTGTGGTGAATTGTAACAGTGCATTGTACTGGGAAACGTTATCAGCACCAGCATGACTAGTGGAAGTAGAGTTTTAAATTTCTTTTGAACTTTTTTCCCTGGAGAGAAATCCAAACATCAAATGTAGGCCATTTGATTATATTCACTTATGTTCTTAATGTTTATCTGTGTCCTGGTTTAGTCTCCCTTTAGTGTTTAGCTTAGCTTTGGTACAGCCTCAGACTTAGCCATAGTTTAGTCTCAACATAGATCAAGTGCAGCATAAAATAGTAAAAAAATAATGCAATATTCCTACAAAAGCTATGTTTTGCTTATGTAAAAGAACAAGCTGGAGACTCTTAATGTAGTGAGTTCTATCGTAGTGCTAGAATAAAAACACTACTCGGAGTTTCCTGAGTGCTGTTTATTATGCAACTGCTGTCACACAATGAAAACATGTCATTTTTTTAACTGCCATCGCTGGATGCATCACCACACTGCATACGGGTTACAGTTAGTGGCTGCAAGTTGTGGCTTACTTTCCACGATGCATTTTGTGATACAGAGTCAACTAGGGTAAAAATTTTCTACAAATAAAAATTGCAAAAAGGAAATGGACTATATATGGGCAATGAGTAATTTTTGGACACAACCTTAGCCCTTGGTTAAAATTTAAATGCTTAATTATGTATATGTTGACATTAAACAATCCTCTTTTCACCCTCAGGTCAACTTCTATCACGACCACACCAAGATCATCCTCTGCTGCCAGCGCGACGAGTACATGCTGACGTACATCAACGAGGAGCGCGTCTCCAAAAGCCTCAAACTGAGCTCCCTGCTGACGTTGGGCTGTCCCAACGACCTGCGCGAGCGAATGGTTTACTCTCTGAACATGCTGCTGCAGAGGTGTAGTTAAACGGACTGTGCCAGACGGCGACGCCGCTGCGAGGATCAAATCTGTGTATGTGTGGGAAGCTGGAGGATGGACCTGTTGCCAAGTCTATTAACATTCCTACGCGGTAGACTGTGCGACGAGGACAATGAAATGTAGCACACTGGAGGTGGATGCAAAAAGGGCTGATTTGTACGTCGACTGTTGGAGAAGAGAGGAGCGTTGGAGTATGTCGTCATGAGTGGACTCCGGAAACGCTGGGCTGGAACCAGCTAAAATGTGTATAGACTAAAGAGGCAATGCAAAATAATAATGCTCTGGATCGAAGTGGAGCTAAACTGTGGATTCTTGTACATTTGTATCTTCTGTACAGTGTATGTCACAGCCAGTAACGGTGCAACAAATGACCAGCGTGTGTGTGTACGAGCTGGGTGTAATATTCATTCATGATTTTAAAACTGTGACTTGTTCTTTTTATGGACTGACGGGCTGGAAGCGCATTAGACAGGGGAAAAAAAACAGTGAGCTCACATAATGACATAAAGAAAAAAAAAAAGTACAGTACCAGAGGACCTTCAAGGATCCTTTTAGAGCCATTAGTAAAACCTGTCAAAAATAACTTATTGTGTTAAAGGTGCCGTATTTATTTATTTAATAATAAAAAGCTTTTTGTATAAAAATATACCCTGTAGTGCTTGTCCTTTTCATTTTTTTCTTTTTCCCTTATTTGTATTTCTGAAAATACTTTTCCCTTTCTTTTCTCAAAAGGTTTTCTAACAGAACTGTGAATTGGATTTTCTGAAGAAAACATGTTGGATAAAAGTACTGACAAAAAGTTGAATAACTGGAAAATGGTAAATGATTACAGAACATGGAATAGAAGGAATCATTTCTTGAAGCTAAATGGTTTGATGCTTGAATGGTTCATTGACAAAAACTGGGTGTGATGGCCCTGTTTTCTTTTAATGGCTTAATGAATGCACTCTCACACTCCTGTTGCCTAGAACATGTGACCAGCTATGGTAGCCCCGCAGGGACATACTTTTGTCTAGCACAAACCCAGTGTGAAATGGGTCTGATGGTGATTTAAAAATAAAACTAAATTTAGGTTATTTATGCCAAAAAACAACACACAAGCAAGAATATGTGCTTCTTTTTCTGCAGTGCTCCGTTTGTCCCCTCTGGGCATCTTTAGGATGCAAGAACTGGACGCAAGGAACTACAATTTATCTTAGATATAGAAAACAGAGAAACAGTTTGAATAGTCTAAAAGTATGTCTGAGTAATTCAAAGCTGAACCGATGTGAAAGAAAAATACCTACATTTAGCATTTTTTTAATGAAACTGTGCATCTCCTTTTGCCCATTCATTTTAATCTGCCATAAATGCTGAATATACTGAACACTCATTCTGCTGCAGTGACCCTCACTATGTTACGCAAATTGCAGTTCATGTGTCGTGCAATGATAAATTAAACCTAATGACTCTTCTATCTCTGCACCGGGGCAAGTCAAAGCGATTACTGAGCCGTAAACAACTTTTTTGCAACAGGAAAAGGCCAGCTTGTTTACAGTGAACTTGTTCACTCTCGGTTCCAAGGCCTAAGTTTTTGAGTTGTGTCCCACACTGAAGCAAAAGGCCTGCAGAAATGATAGACTAAGCGTTGTGAGTGACCTTGTCTTTGGCGGCACATAGATAAACCGTATGCTTTGATCAGTTTTCGGGTGGTGTGGAAACTCGCCTGGAAAGACAAACAATGACATAGACAGAGATAAATCGAGAGAATTAGTCACACACAAAGTCAGCAATTGCATCAGAGCTTTTGATTCAACAATCATTCTTGGACATCCTTTCATGTCCAGTTTAGTGTCGCCATAGAAACAAGCAGCCGCTGTGCAGTTTAGTTTGAAATAAGTGTGAGCTGAGTGAGTCTCACACACACACACACACACGCCAGTCGTAGCTCATGACGTGCGTGTTAAAAGTATAACCTGTATCTCCCACGCTGGATGAGCTGCTGATTGGCTTAACACTTCCTACATTTGCACCCGAGCCGTACTCTGCTCCAACACCTCGCCAGCTCTTACGTAACCACACCAGTCGAACACGGATGTTTTACTCATCCCCCTTAGATGCTCACTTCGTTTTAATAATGACTATCTCATGCATAAACATCCCCTCACACACACACACACGCTCAAAAGGAAGCCGACTACTAAAAAGAAGATATTCACGACAATACCTTCAGATACAAAAGGCTGTTTTTTAAACCGTCATGGCCTTCGGAATGGACACTGCACAGAAATAGATCTTTTGGAGGCTTTTGTGAACAATTTTTAACCCAGGTCATCATATGCCGACAGAGAACAACTGCATCAGACAGACGCACAGAGTAGGCACAAATTGATAACTGAGTGCTCTTCCCTAAAATGAAACACTCAAGTGACTTTTGTGAGCACATGCTCTGAACAAGAATCCTTATAGTGAGTCAGAAGAAGATGACAAAGATGGAAAACATACAAACAGATAAGATAATTAGGTTCTATTTGGGTGTCCAAGACATAAACAAGGCACTTGCTAAAGGTCAAGATCAGGTTTATTTACACGGCCCTTCATTGTACTCCATAACAAAGTTCTGCACACGGATTAAATTCAAAAGGTACAGCCATGCAATGAGGATGGGTTTTTCATAAGGACATACAAAATGTCCAGAGACCCTGATTGTAAGAGATAGAGTTTTCCGGAGTTTGGGAGCAACAGTTCTGAAAGGTAAAAGGGGCCGGGCAGTTTAAGCATTTGGAAAAACAATCAATCAAATCTTAAAGTGAATAAGTCGACCCGCAGCTGCAGAGACATGATCCCCAGATGCTGCTTAGTGTTTAATGTCAAAGAAATAAAAACAGCGCATAGAGAACGTGTGGGAACACTATAGGAACACTGTGGGTCGAGACAAAGAGAACAACCCATTAAAGCTGATCAAGGGTCAGAGGTTATTCAGAGGCTAATAATAACACAATAAATTATACCTGGCTATATTATCACATTAGTGCTAATTGACTTTGAGCAGCAATAGAAGGGTTAAATTAATGATATTCTTTTCATGCTGAAACTCATATCTTGTATATACCATATTTGGATAACTGAGATGCTTAGAAGCACACTTACAGGAGAAACCCGAGGGCTCCAACACACTGTTTTCACATTGTTGATAATGCAAACTGTTATTTTATTTTCAGATATACATGTTCTGTATGTTTTTCACAAAAAAAGTCTACCCTGTTGCAACTCCCTAAAAAGCTCAAGATCAAGTAAATTTATATTTTTGGTAATACAGTATGTGCTTCAAAAGTGTGCTTTGTGAGCCTGATAATATTATATCACTCTCCAGACTCCAAACTAGTCTGTTATGGCTAGCCTCAAGATACTCAGGTTCAGGTGTTTTTTTAAATTCCCAGTTGAGGTCTGCGCTTTTTCTTAAATACTTCCATCTATACCTCAGTCAAAATAAGGAGCACCTGTAATGTTGCCTGTCCTTAAGCGACTCTCGCAGAAATTAGAGAACTCTGCATGTTTCCATTGCTGCCCACACAAGGCAGTCCCTCTATTATGTCATGCCTGGGAACAGACACAAAGCATGCTTGTACGCTTATCTGGAACACACTGGACCGTCGGGGGGGATCTTTATACCTTCACTCGCTCCATAAAGTTTTCTCGGCAGGCGCCGGTGTGAGTCAGTTTGGAATCAATACAGATAGTGGGCACATTCTGCGAGAGAGAACAGGCTTTTATTTCTGCACAC